>BTPG01000007.1:174443575-174644610 GCA_036245525.1 Semisulcospira habei | reverse complement strand
CAGGATGATTCAATGATTCAATGAAGCTTTATTTATCAACGGTTGAGGCATTGACATCGTCACAGACATAGCCATTTTTCAAACCTGCCGTTGCTACAAAACTACGAGACAAAATACCAAAAAAAACTAAGTATATAGTTAAATGTAAATGAAACTGACAAAAACATTGCTAGTTTAGGGAAAGAAAGTCCCATGACAATCTCACACACCTAAACTGACACACACACACACACACACACACACACACACACACACACACACACACACACACACACACACACACACACCATCACACACAGAGTTTGTAATTGGGAGCATACATAATCAGGGTTACAGGGCAGTATATATTTCACAACGAAATGATTACGACTGCTTCGAGAAGTACTTGAAGAGACTGATTTTGAAACGGGCTAGAGAGGAAGCGGATTTTACATAATCAGGAAGCGTGTTCCAAGTCTGCGTTCCCGCGAATGACAAACTAGATTTGTATATATCAATTCTTGTTTTGGGGACTAAGAAAAGTTGCCTAATATTACCAAGCCTAGATTCCGACTTAGAGAAAAGAGTTGTGATATATTCTGGTATTTTCTGTTTCCACACTTTGAACATAAAAATAGCCTTATTGTATTTGAAGTGGTCTTGCAGCGGCAGAAATCCTATTTTGGTGAGTTTTTCTTCTGTTGTGAGTCGTGGGTCAGGAAGGATTAACTTTGCTGCCCTTCTGTGTAACGAGTTGAGTCTCTTCAAGTGGACTTCACTGCATCCATCCCACACCGTTGACGCGTAATCAATATGAGAACGTATGTGAGCATTATAGAATAGTTTGCGCGTGTCCGAGTCGGTGTAATATTTCAGTTTGGACAACATGAAAAGATTTTTGGCTACCGTTCTGCATAGAGTGTCCGTATGAGCCTTCCACTTAAGCTGACTGTCAATTGTAATCCCTAGTAGGCGGTGTTCATTAACGTGTTCTATTTGCCTGCCCTTTAATAAAAGGTTAAGTAACAGGGGTGCTAACTGGTGTTTTTGACGAGTGGCGATTATCATAGATTTGGTTTTAATTGGATGAACAATCATAGAATTCCTGTGACACCATTCAGACACTTCATCAAGACTATGCTGCAAGTTGGAAGAAATTACTTGTATATCTTTGTTAGTCATATGAATGGAAGTGTCATCAGCAAAAAGATCACATTGTACGTTCTTGCAAGTTATATGAAGTGGCAGGTCATTGATGAATAGACAAAATAATAAGGGACCAAGCACGGATCCTTGGGGAACTCCATACTTTATATCTTTTAGAGAAGAGTAAGATCCATTCACTAGAACTTTTTGTTTACGATCAGTTAGGTATGATTTAAAAAATGCAACTACTTCTCTACTATTCAAGTATTTCTGAATCTTTGTCATTAGAGTGGTGTGATCGATTAGGTCAAAGGCCTTTTTAAAGTCTAAGTAAACGACACCCGTTATCTGGGATTTGTTCATACCATGGAGCCATGCGTCAACGAGGCGCGTGAGTGCAGTGTGGCACGAGTGTTGTGGGCGAAATCCGGATTGAAAGGGGTGCAGGAGCTTGCGGTTTTCTAAGTAGGCAAGCAGGTGTTTGTGGACATGCCTTTCAAGCGGCTTTGATAGAACTGATAATAATGAAATCGGTCGATAGTTGTTAGGGTCAGAACGATCTTTAGTTTTTGGAAGTGGAATGACTTTATCGTATTTTAGTTTGTTAGGGAAAGTATGTTGCTTGATACAAAGGTTGTAAATGTACGTAATAGACTCTACTATGTACGGCAGGGATAACTTAAGTATTTGGGGGCTGATGTCATCAGGATAACCAATGCAGCACTGTAAAAACATGTCATCTCTTTTACAACAAAAATATTTCATATCATAATGATGTGTACATAAACTCACAACACTGAATACAATGCTTGTATTAAAGTTATGAACATCTCTCATTTATTATTTATTTCTGTAAAGTGCCTCAAAACGACCTGAGGTCTGTCAGGTGTTATCCCCCACCCGGGTCTGACTTATGACGTCATCAGTCACACTACCATCACAGGATATTGAAAGTGAAATGGGGAACATCTGCAGAGGACACAGCTGAAAGCCAACCAATGTGCAGTGTCACTAAGGAAGGTCCGTGTGCACGAAAATCCGGCCTGTTTGGTCTTGACCTACTTTTCGTTTGTCAAAGGCACCTAAATAATCAACATGACCTACAAACATGAAATCAAAATAGATATGGGTGTGTTCTTTATCTCTGTGTCAGTCACTGGAGCATAAAAATTGGTTAGAAAGTAATTCATATTAAATCAAATAAGATTTATTAAGAAAATGACGTGCACCGGAAGTTCTGGTTCTTTAATGAATTTTTCAAGTCAAATTTCATTTGAGGCAGTTAATAACATCATAAGCAATCCACACAACTTATCACAAGAAACTTGCTTCACAGAGTGTGTCCAGGTTTGCTTATTTTCACCTCTAATTAATGAAACCCCCCACCCGGGTCTGCCCTGGGGGACTTGGGTGGAGTAACTACTTTTTAGTTCCCAGGGTCACCCTGGTCAGCCCAACAGGGTGGGTTTTCTTCTGTATTCTGGGGCATGTGTTTCTGTCTGCCCTTGGTCCATTCACCTGTATTTTCCTTTTTCAACTCTCCCCACTGTCTGCGCTGCCTGTAGCTCTTGATATTGGATGTGTGTTGCTAAATGGTCTTAGCTTTATTTAGGCCCCATGTCGTAGGTTTATTTAACGTATTGGACCGGCTGGCGACATACTCAATATTCTGGGTGGTTTTTTTTCACAAGCAGTGCAGGCATGTCCTGAGAAAGCCTTGTTGCTGTTGGGAGGTTAAGCAATGTACAATCAATCAATCAATCAATCTAATTAATGAAACCCTGTGTCCTCCAAGGTAGCCATGGGTGATATCTCATCCAATTTTTGTGTGAAGGTAGCTCAGACAGTAGGCTGAACATCTGAAGTAAGCAACAAATAAAATGTTCTTGTTTTGCTGTCACTTATAGGTGTTAGGCCTAGCTAGGAGCTGGGTTTGCTAGGTATTCTATTCAGCGTTATAGGTGTTAGGCCTAGCTAGGAGCTGGGTTTGCTAGGTATTGTATTCAGTGTTATAGGTGTTAGGCCTAGCTAGGAGCTAGGTTTGCTAGGTATTGTATTCAGCGTTATAGGTGTTAGGCCTAGCTAGGAGCTAGGTTTGCTACGTATTGTATTCAATGTTATAGGTGTTAGGCCTAGCTAGGAGCTAGGTTTGCTAGGTATTGTATTCAGCGTTATATAGGTGTTAGGCCTAGCTAGGTTTGCTACGTATTGTATTCAATGTTTTAGGTGTTAGGCCTATCTAGGAGCTGGGTTTGCTAGGTATTGTATTCAGCGTTATAGGTGTTAGGCCTAGCTAGGAGCTGGGTTTGCTAGGTATTGTATTCAGCGTTATAGGTGTTAGGCCTAGCTAGGAGCTAGGTTTGTTATGTATTGTCTTTAGCGTTATAGGTGTTAGACCTAGCTAGGAGCTACGTTTGCTACGTATTGTATTCAATGTTATAGGTGTTAGGCCTAGCTAGGAGCTAGGTTTGCTACGTATTGTATTCAATGTTATAGGTGTTAGGCCTAGCTAGGAGCTGGGTTTGCTAGGTATTGTATTCAGCATTATAGGTGTTAGGCCTAGCTAGGAGTTAGGTTTGTTACGTAATGTCTTTAGCGTTATAGGTGTTAGGCCTAGCTAGGAGCTAGGTTTGCTACGTATTGTATTCAATGTTATAGGTGTTAGGCCTAGCTAGGAGCTAGGTTTGCTACGTATTGTATTCAATGTTATAGGTGTTAGGCCTAGCTAGGAGCTGGGTTTGCTAGGTATTGTATTCAGCGTTATAGGTGTTAGGCCTAGCTAGGAGCTAGGTTTGTTACGTATTGTCTTTAGCGTTATAGGTGTTAGACCTAGCTAGGAGCTACGTTTGCTACGTATTGTATTCAATGTTATAGGTGTTAGGCCTAGCTAGGAGCTAGGTTTGCTACGTATTGTATTCAATGTTATAGGTGTTAGGCCTAGCTAGGAGCTGGGTTTGCTAGGTATTGTATTCAGCATTATAGGTGTTAGGCCTAGCTAGGAGTTAGGTTTGTTACGTATTGTCTTTAGCGTTATAGGTGTTAGGCCTAGCTAGGAGCTAGGTTTGCTACGTATTGTATTCAATGTTATAGGTGTTAGGCCTAGCTAGGAGCTAGGTTTGCTACGTATTGTATTCAATGTTATAGGTGTTAGGCCTAGCTAGGAGCTGGGTTTGCTAGGTATTGTATTCAGCGTTATAGGTGTTAGGCCTAGCTAGGAGCTAGGTTTGTTACGTATTGTCTTTAGCGTTATAGGTGTTAGACCTAGCTAGGAGCTACGTTTGCTACGTATTGTATTCAATGTTATAGGTGTTAGGCCTAGCTAGGAGCTAGGTTTGCTACGTATTGTATTCAATGTTATAGGTGTTAGGCCTAGCTAGGAGCTGGGTTTGCTAGGTATTGTATTCAGCATTATAGGTGTTAGGCCTAGCTAGGAGTTAGGTTTGTTACGTATTGTCTTTAGCGTTATAGGTGTTAGGCCTAGCTAGGAGCTAGGTTTGCTACGTATTGTATTCAATGTTATTGGTGTTAAGCCTAGCTAGGAGCTGGGTTTGCTAGGTATTGTATTCAGCGTTACAGGTGTTAGGCCTAGCTAGGAGCTAGGTTTGTTACGTATTGTCTTTAGCGTTATAGGTGTTAGGCTTAGCTAGGAGCTAGGTTTGCTACGTATTGTATTCAATGTTATAGGTGTTAGGACTAGCTAGGAACTAGGTTTGCTACGTTTTATATTCAGCGTTATAGGTGTTAGGCCTAACAAGGAGCTAGGTTTGCTAGGTATTGTATTCAGCGTTATAGGTGTTAGGCCTAGCTAGGAGCTAGGTTTGCTAGGTATTGTATTCAGCATTATAGGTGTTAGGCCTAGCTAGGAGCTAGGTTTGCTACGTTTTGTATTCAGCGTTATAGGTGTTAGGCCTAGCAAGGAGCTAGGTTTGCTAGGTATTGTATTCAGCGTTATAGGTGTTAGGCCTAGCAAGGAGCTAGGTTTGCTAGGTATTGTATTCAGCATTATAGGTGTTAGGCCTAGCTAGGAGCTTGGTTTGCTACGTTTTGTATTCAGCATTATAGGTGTTAGGCCTAGCTAGGAGTTAGGTTTGTTACGTATTGTCTTTAGCGTTATAGGTGTTAGGCCTAGCTAGGAGCTAGGTTTGCTACGTATTGTATTCAATGTTATAGGTGTTAGGACTAGCTAGGAACTAGGTTTGCTACGTTTTGTATTCAGCGTTATAGATGTTAGGCCTAGCAAGGAGCTAGGTTTGCTAGGTATTGTATTCAGCGTTATAGGTGTTAGGCCTAGCTAGGAGCTAGGTTTGCTAGGTATTGTATTCAGCATTATAGGTGTTAGGCCTAGCTAGGAGCTAGGTTTGCTACGTTTTGTATTCAGCGTTATAGGTGTTAGGCCTAGCAAGGAGCTAGGTTTGCTAGGTATTGTATTCAGCATTATAGGTGTTAGGCCTAGCAAGGAGCTAGGTTTGCTAGGTATTGTATTCAGCATTATAGGTGTTAGGCCTAGCTAGGAGCTTGGTTTGCTACGTTTTGTATTCAGCATTATAGGTGTTAGGCCTAGCAAGGAGCTAGGTTTGCTAGGTATTGTATTCAGCGTTATAGGTGTTAGGCCTAGCTAGGAGTTAGGTTTGTTACGTATTGTATTCAATGTTATAGGTGTTAGGCCTAGCTAGGAACTAGGTTTGCTAGGTATTGTATTCAATGTTATAGGTGTTAGGCCTAGCTAGGAGCTGGGTTTGCTAGGTATTGTATTCAGCATTATAGGTGTTAGGCCTAGCTAGGAGCTTGGTTTGATACGTTTTGTATTCAGCATTATAGGTGTTAGGCCTAGCAAGGAGCTAGGTTTGCTAGGTATTGTATTCAGCGTTATAGGTGTTAGGCCTAGCAAGGAGCTAGGTTTGCTAGGTATTGTATTCAGCGTTATAGGTGTTAGGCCTAGCTAGGAGTTAGGTTTGTTACGTATTGTATTCAATGTTATAGGTGTTAGGCCTAGCTAGGAACTAGGTTTGCTAGGTATTGTATTCAATGTTATAGGTGTTAGGCCTAGCTAGGAGCTGGGTTTGCTAGGTATTGTATTCAGCATTATAGGTGTTAGGCCTAGCTAGGAGCTTGGTTTGCTACGTTTTGTATTCAGCATTATAGGTGTTAGGCCTAGCAAGGAGCTAGGTTTGCTAGGTATTGTATTCAGCGTTATAGGTGTTAGGCCTAGCAAGGAGCTAGGTTTGCTAGGTATTGTATTCAGCGTTATAGGTGTTAGGCCTAGCTAGGAGTTAGGTTTGTTACGTATTGTATTCAATGTTATAGGTGTTAGGCCTAGCTAGGAGCTTGGTTTGCTAGGTATTCAGCGTTATAGGTGTTAGGCCTAGCTAGGAGCTATAGGTTTGTTACGTATTGTCTTCAGCGTTATAGGTGTTAGGCCTAGCTAGGAACTAGGTTTGCTACATATTGTATTCAGCTTATAGGTGTTAGGCCTAGCTAGGAGCTAGGTTTGCTAGGTATTCAGCGTTATAGGTGTTAGGCCTAGCTAGGAGCTAGGTTTGTTACGTATTGTCTTCAGCGTTATAGGTGTTAGGCCTAGCTAGGAGTTAGGTTTGTTACGTATTGTATTTGTATTCAATGTTATAGGTGTTAGGCCTAGCTAGGAGCTTGGTTTGCTAGGTATTCAGCGTTATAGGTGTTAGGCCTAGCTAGGAGCTAGGTTTGTTACGTATTGTCTTCAGCGTTATAGGTGTTAGGCCTAGCTAGGAACTAGGTTTGCTACATATTGTATTCAGCTTATAGGTGTTAGGCCTAGCTAGGAGCTAGGTTTGCTAGGTATTGTATTCAGCATTATAGGTGTTAGGCCTAGCTAGGAGCTAGGTTTGCTAGGTATTGTATTCAACGTTATAGGTGTTAGGCCTAGCTAGGAGCTAGGTTTGCTAGGTATTGTATTCAATGTTATAAGTGTCAGACACAGGAGTTAGGTTTTCTAGGTCATCAAGGGTATAGGTGTTACTGTTAGGCCTAAGGTGTTTAAGGTTATTAGGACTTGCATTGGTTTGACTGACTTTGATCATGAATGCCTTTGCTGGTGTAAATAAATCTTGGAAACTTACTTCTGTCTTTTGATGCTCAGCTAGAGTGAGAGCGAGACTGAGACTGTGCATGTGTCTGTGTGAGTTGTTTGCTTGTGTGTACGTCCGTCCAGTATGACTGTGAACACGTGTGACTGATCATGTGAGCGCATCTTGGTAGCTCAGTAGAAACCCACACGTTAATAGCTGCACACACAAACATAGACTAGAGCGCTCACAGCAAGCAGCAAATACCCAAATCCAGTCAAAATAGTTTTTTTTGTTGTTGGATACTGTGTTTGGTTCATTGCGCAGGTAACTTGACTTTTGAACACAATGTGAGGCAAATAAACATGGATTTTGTGCGCATGCAAGACTAGGGTAGACTTATCTAAATAATTTACTCTCCACAGAAATCTCCAGCCCTTCTCTAGACCACCAAAGGGTTGCGGACTAAACTGGGCACTTGAGTATTAGATGGGCAGTTCTGACTATCTAATAACGATTAAGTTGCCTACACTCAGTCAGGTTATATATATATATGCATGTTTACTTGTGACGATTTTAATTTGATCACTGCAATAAACGTATAACTAGCTTGATTGAAAATTTCAATGTGATGCACAAAAAATGTCTTGCGACTTATCTGGGCCATGTACAAGGACTGGTTCCCCCTTGGCGAACAAAGAACAAATAGCATTCGAGAAACACTTCTAAAAAATGTCTCCATCCTAAGGACAATATTAATATTGTTGTTATGTATAAACCAAATGGTATTAGTACGTTCATTTTTTACCTGCAAACCAATGTTACTCTTTTGACGAACTACTTACGTCTGCAGAAATTGCGTAATCTGCTAGACTATTTGGTTTCTCTTCTGTCTCAGGTGGCGATCAAACATATCATCAAGGACAAAGTCACAGAATGGGCTCAGGTAAAAATCTTTCTGTGTCTTCACTACTCATTATTATTTTATTAGGAACATTTCATGTATCGGTACTGAAGACAAAAACAATGTCCAGATTGTTATTTTATTAGGAACATTTCATGTATCGGTACTGAAGACAAAAACAATGTCCAGATGCCTATGAGTCGTACTGATGAGAAAAGATGAGGAAAAAACACGAGCTGTTTCTGCAAACGGTTCAGAACAGGGATGAGAATCTTCCGCCTTTTAGCGGAAATCCGCTCTTTCGGAAGGTCCCAGGGTCACAAAAACAACTGATCTGACCCCATAAAATAAGGCTCAGAATGCACAAGAATGCATAGATTTTAACCATCTTTTCAAAAATTTTCCCCCCTAGCATCGCGTACCTGCAAAGCAGGTACACGCACTCGTGGCTTCGCCACTCGACAGACTTTGGAATTTTTCCTCCTTTTTGTCATTTTAGGATTCTCATCTCTGTTCAGAAGCAGAGCAGTGGGGAGGGAGCTGATATTGCGCAGCGCTGTTGATTTTCTCTGCTGCTCTAGTCCCATGTCCTGAAAATGTTGTACATATCAGAGCATGGAATTTTCCTCATTTTGGTGGATTTTTGCTTAAATGAAGCTGCCAATCCGCCGAAGAAAAAAAATTCAGCCGGAAAAAAATCGTGAAGTCACTATTCCAATACCGTATTTTGCGATCTTTACGTGGCGGATATCCCCAAACCGCGTATTCAGAATTGAGCAAGGTGTTAGCTTTAGCTCGCACAGGCTGCTTCCGGTCTTTAGTAGTAGTGGTAATCGGGTCAAAATATGGCAGAGGGAAAAATACTTAAACGCGGAGACAGAATAGAGGATTCTGGAGCCAAGAATATTTGGAGATGGACTTGGCTCGAGAAAACCGTAAACGACGAGCTCCTCGCTCAGTATATTCGCAAGTTATTTTATTGTATTATTGTTGTATTTTGAATAAACATTTGGATATATTCTGTTGAATGCTTTTAGTATACTTTTAACCCTTTGACACAAAATAAATGAAACGTGCACCCAAAATATAAGAAAAAAGGCAAGATTTTTAGTTGGTTAAACTGCTCAGTTTTTCTCTAAAATGCCCCCGGACACCCCTAGTGCAAAGGGGTTTTTCTCTCTTTTTTTTTTTAGTACGGGTAATTCTATGCTCTGACGAATGCTTTGAGAGGCCCCGGCATGCCTGCTCTTGAAAAGTAACGGTGAACAGTTAGTTAATGCAAGCCATCTGCTGCTGAGCTTGGACTGAAAAGAGCAAGATGCATGGATATTCGTGAGCCTGTGCGACTACATGGATATTCGTGAGCCCATGCGACTACATGGATATTCGTGAGCCCGTGCGACTACATGGATATTCGTGAGCCCGTGCGACTACATGGATATTCGTGAGCCCATGCGACTACATGGATATTCGTGAGCAAAGTTTAAGCAAACTCAATATAGTTCACAAGTCACTGGACCTGCTCGATGGAAGCACAACCGTCAAGCTCAGCTCAGCTTAACGCTCTTGCTTCCGCGATAAGGTCTTTCGTAACACATGGCTGCTTTTAAATAATATTTTATTTCAAAATCTTTCTGTCAATGGGACAAAGATCCTCTCACAATCATTGTCACTATGAGGAGATGAAATCAATCTCACAACATCCTTTACACAAGTTTACAAATAAACACAACTTTACTTAAATAAGTTAAAAACTACTAAATTGGACGACCCGACCTGGCTAAACACGGGGCGTGCCGCAACGCTCGCAACAGCGCTCAGGTATGGCGTCGTAGACCCATAAGGCGGAGTGACACAGCCAGCCTCCACTCTAACGAACCACCCAGGTCTTCCGCACAGCACGGCGGCGGACTTAGCCAGTTGGTTCTTTAGATCTTTAGGTTTGGGGATGTTTAGACCGTTGGATGTTTAGACCATTGGATTTGGATGCACTAAAACACAGGTGCAAAAATACTCATGAATAACTAACAACAAAAGAAAAGTAATCACATCACCCTTCCCCCAATTTCAATTGCTGTCTTCTAATATTCCTTCACCTCTCTCCAACAACAATAATAAATTCAAACTCAACAAAATACATATTTACACGTCACCATACGACTCACTTTCAAATTTACACTCCGACGCTAGATACTACCAAATACAATAAACGGCATTTACTTCTAGTTCTACATTCTTACACTTGCCCCCCCAATACACACTAACCAAACTAATAATAATAACAGAACAAGCACACACACACCTTTCCCCCCCCCCCCCCCCCCCCCCCCCCCCCCCCCGCCCCCAGCAAATGGCCACTAAAGAATTGTTGCGTGTACTTACTGTCATCTGTAAAGACGCCCCAGCTGGGACAAAGACAAAGACAAGACAAGCCAGGGATTCAGTCGTTGTTTCTTCCTCTCTCTCTCTCTCTCTTTCTTGGACACCGGCTCCGGAGCGACCAGGGCCATTACATAGGAATGATACAACTGCTTGAGAACTGTAGCAAATGGTAAACCATGCCTGCACGCCCCCCCTCAGAGACTGCTTGGAAGCGACTGCTTTCGTTTGCTGTTGGAAAGCGACTGACTAACAATTTGGATATCATATGTTTTAGCAAAAATGCGCTCAGTTAAATGTTCGATGTTAAAATACGTGAAACAGTCTAAACCACCCGATTGCGCACACTGAGCGATCACATGCGTCACACGCTGTCCTTCGACCCTCACGGCAGCAACTCCTCGTGCAAAGGCCAAATAACTCACCTATGTTACCCTTACGTCCGGTGACTGACTAAACCCTGTCATCCCTCTAAATTTAACTCCCTTACAAAAATAGACGAAAAAGAAATAGACGAAAAAAACCTGTGTCGTGACACTCGCCCACCGATCCCGTGAGATAATTATGAAATACACTGTACAAAAAAAGAAGAACCATCGAATAGTAAAACACAACTTCCACAAATAACCATCAAAAAAAAAAAAATTGGGGTCAGGGCTGACACAGGGGTGGGGGGGAGGGCAAGGGGTAGGGTGGGTGGGGGAGGGCGGTTGGGGGAAGGGCGAGAAGGGGGGGGGGGCGGGGCAGGCCCCCTCCTGGATCTGCCACTGTTTTTCCAAACTAGCGATATAAAAAATTTCAAGTAGCTATGACAATAATTGTGGACTCTAATCTGGGTCAACTGACTTTCTATAAAATTAATGGTCTTTTACATCTTTATTGAGACATCCAGTTACAACATGCTCAGAGGCTCTCAGCCACCCCTCAAATAAAGTATTTTGCCAACTTTCAAGCTTGTACCTACAGCAATATTTGAGATTCTCATGTCAGCACACACACACACACACACACACACACACACACACACACACACACACACACACACACACACACACACACACACACACACACACACACACACTGACACACACACACACACACACACACATGACCTTTCACTCCAAATGTATGTTCAGCAACGAGGTTGGTGTAACTAGACATGATGTAATTTTTATCTTGTTACTTCAGTTGTGAGAGGTTTAGCCTGCCCGCCTTTGGATTCATGGACATGCTATGAAATTCGCCACACCCCAACCCATCCTAAAAAATCCCTTCTATAAATAGAAGGGACTTAAAAATGGCAGCAGTGCTTTTATTTTACATAAATATTGATGGTTCACTGTACTGTTTTTAACTCCCTTCTATTTATAGAAGGTAGGATGGGTCGCGGTGGGGTGATTTTAATAGCATGTCCATGATGTCAAAGGCGGGCAGGCTAAACTTCTAACAATTGAAGTAACAAGATAAAAATTATGTCGTGTCTAGTTACGCTAACTTCGCTGCTGAACATTCATTTGGCGTGAAGCGCAGTATGTGTGTATGTATGTATACATGTATGTGTGTACATATGTACGTAAACAAGAGAATCTCCTATATTTCAGTACACACAAGCTTGAAACTTGGCAAAATACTTTCTTAAAGGGGTGGTTAAGAGAGCTTCTGAGCATATTGTAATTGAATGTCTCATTGAAGACATAAAGAACCGTTTATTGGAAGTCGGTTGACCCAGATTACAGTATGTAATTTTTTTACACATTACTTGAACTTTTGGATATAGCTAGTTTTGAAAAAGACATTGGATGAATTCGTTAGCCAGCTTTGTATCCTTTCAACTTCTTTAGTACAAATTAATTATTTTCAGAAAGGAATTAAACAGTAAAAAACGAGGCAACTCCGTCACCACGCAGACATGACATAATACTCTAAATATGACGTAATTCTCTCTCTCTCTCTCGCGCGTGTGCTCTCTTTCTCTCACACAGACATGCGCACATCTCCATGAGTCATAGATCCTCATGTGCCCTCTGGGCACATGAGGATCTATGCCTCTTGGAGATGTTTGGAGCGCGCGTGCACTCACGCACTAACATGCACACACACATCGACGCACTTTCAGAAGAGCATGCAAGTGACCCGTGTACTTAGTATATCATGTAGCATGTACCAGTAAAGTCAGCCTGCTTTCACACAAATTAAAGCAAGACTGAAATTGCACCATGAAGTTCTAGTTTTGTCACAATTTTCTCACGCCTATGAAGCAAAAGTGAAACTCGTATCATGTGAAATATAAAATTACATAAAAACTAAAACTTACATGATGACAAATGATGTTTGACAAACCAATGACGCTTATGTCCTGTGCCGCTTATTAAGCTCACCGGCGCATTGGCAGATCTGCAAGACTTTTTCAATAGGAGATAATTCAACATCAGAATCAGGTCAAAGACAAAAGGTAGAGACCCTTGACAGCAGGGACAGCTCTCATATAAAAGAGACTTTGTGGGTTATGCTTCATCCCATCTTGTTGTTGAAACAAATAGAAAAATAAAGTAAACAATTGTATCACTTAAATTGTATGTTAAGAAATGGTATTTTTATGATAACCCTTATCATTCGGAATACACCAGTGTGTGAAACAAATTTGACTAAAATAGTTCAAGGGTAGTGCCAGAATAGCTTGGCGCCTCTAGGCGCCAAGCTATTCTGGCACCAACCTTGAACTACTGAAGCCATTGGTCTATATCCTTATCTGTAAGTACTATAATTTAGCTTGCATATATTATGTCAGACGGGGAAGTGGCGCAGTGGTTAAGGCGTCTGCCTCCAATGCCAAAGGTGCGAGGTTCGATACCGGGTTCCGGCGTTGGATTTTTCTCCTCTGGTAAGTGTCACCGTCTGGGCAGTGGGCAGATGTTCACATCTGCACAGGACATAGACGACCCCGGCCCCCACGAGTCCCCTGCTGCCTTGCAGGCTTGGCCGCTTGGCTGCGGAAAGGCTAAGGGAGGAAACCCCTGACATCAAAGCCCCCGTGTCTCCGGGGAAGGCTTTTGAGCCAGAGACTAAGACAAGGACAGTCTGATATAAAACCTACGACCCGAGGACCTCGATGCCACCGTCCCAGCTTGCTAGGCCATGGCAAACGAACCAAGGGTTTAAAGGGTGGGGCCAGTACTGCGCACACTGCACTCCACCAAAAAGCTCCACCGCGCAGGCTTTAGGAAACGCCCACGGACTATGACACTGAACTTTCCAAGTCCTGTAGCGATGGGCAAGGGGCAAAACGGCAGGTGAAAGATGTCACTGGAAGCCGCAGTCTCAAACCTGCATGCAGGCGGTTCAGGATATTGGTCGCCTGATGTTGACCTGGGGATGACAACGTCACTCGGCACACCCTGAACGACCATGCAGCCTTCTCTAGGGACAGCACTGCTTGCTCCACACGGAGAGGGGCCTAGAAAAGGTGGCCTAACCAAAGCTTATCCCCTCGTAACCCAGTTGGCTAGCCGCGGTCAACGGGCATCTTCTCATGCGGTCAGAAAACAAAAAAAAAAAAAAATGGATCCACTCTCATGACGACCACGACCGGACTCAACGTAGCATGCTGGAACATCCGAACCATGCTCGACACAGCAGACAGCGGACGCCCTGAACGTCGCTCCGCCCTCATTGCCCATGAATTGCGGAGGTTAAACATCGACATCGCCGCGCTCAGCGAAGTACGCCTCCCGGAGGAAGGCAGCCTCCAAGAACTTGGTGCTGGCTACACCCTCTACTGGTCAGGCAGGCCTGCATCAGAAAGACGGCTCTCAGGCGTGGGCTTCATGGTGAAGACACACATTGCAACTAAGTTGGAAAACCTACCAACGGGTCACTCCGACCGCATCATGTCCATGCGCCTCCCACTGAGACACCAGCAATACGTCACCCTTCTCAGTGTGTACTCCCCAACCCTCCTGGCAGAGCCTGCAAAAAAAGACAAGTTCTACTCTGACCTGCGCAGCCTCCTGCAGAGCACCCCTGCAGACGACAAAGTCATCATCCTTGGCGACTTCAACGCCAGAGTGGGCCAAGACTCTGAAGCCTGGAAAGGAGTCCTCGGCAAGCATGGCGTTGGGAACTGCAATGACAATGGTCGCCTACTGTTGGAGCTCTGTGCAGAGCAGCAACTTGTCATCACCAACACTACTTTCCAGCAAAAGGACAGTCGAAAGACCACCTGGATGCATCCTCGCTCCAAGCACTGGCACCTTATCGACTATGTCCTAGTGCATAAGAGGGACCGCAGTGACGTCCTCCTCACCAGAGTGATGCCCAGCACAGAGTGCCACACTGACCACCGCCTTGTTCGCTGCAAACTCAGGCTCCGGCTCAAGCTAAAACCCAAGAAAGGGGCCCCCCCCCCAAGAAAAAGCTTGATGTTGCCAGCCTTCAGCGTGACGACAAGAAAGCTGCCCTTCAGGCCGATTTACAGCGCATGCTCAAAGACACAGTTGATCCAGCAGACTCCTCCCCTGAAACACTCTGGGAACAACTGAAAACTGCTATTGTAAAATCTTCTGTGGAAGTCTTGGGCTTTGCTAGAAAAAGGAACAAAGACTGGTTTGACGAAAACGACGTGAAGATCCAGGAACTTCTAGCAAAAAAAAGAGCCGCCCACCAGGCCCACCTAGCCCAGCCTTCCTGCCCTGTGAAGAAGTCTGCCTTCCGCCTCATCTGCAGCAGTCTCCAGCTCAAGCTTAGAGAGCTCCAGAACGAGTGGTGGTCCAGACTTGCACAAAGGACCCAGCTCTGCGCTGACAACGGTGACTACAGGGGCTTCTACGAAGCACTGAAAGCAGTGTATGGCCCTAGGCACCTGGTACAAAGTCCCCTGCGAAGCGCTGATGGACAGGCACTCCTCACAGATAATACCTCCATCTTGAACCGCTGGTCGGAATACTTTCAGGATCTCTTTGGCGCTGAGCGCACTGTTCAAGAAACAGTCATCCTCCAATCCCACACCTTCCACTAAAGGTTGAATTGGACGAACCGCCCACCGCAGAAGAGACCCTCACAGCCATCCACCAGCTCAAGAGTGGCAAAGCAGCAGGCATTGACGGAATCCCGCCAGAGATCTGGAAACATGGAGGCCCAGCACTGCACAACAAGCTCCACGACCTCTTTCTCTGCTGCTGGGAAAAAGGAACACTACCAAAGGATCTCCGTGATGCAGTCATCATCACCCTGTACAAGAACAAAGGAGAGAAGTCTGCCTGCTCTAATTATCGTGGAATTACCCTGCTGTCCATTGCCGGGAAAATTCTCGCAAGGTTGTTCCTGAATCGGCTGGTACCTGCCATCGCTGAAGACCACCTCCCAGAGGGCCAGTGTGGCTTCAGAGCCAACAGGAGTACCACCGACATGGTCTTTGTGCTGAGACAGCTTCAGGAGAAGTGCCGCGAGCAGAACAAAGGGCTGTACGTAACGTTTGTAGACCTAACAAAAGCGTTTGACACTGAGCAGGCAAGGTATGTGGCAGATCCTGGAGCGACTAGGATGTCCCCCAAAGTTCCTCAACATGATCGTCCAGCTCCACGAGGACCAGCAAGGCCAGGTCAGACTAAACAGTGACCTCTCAGAACCATTCCCCATTCGCAACGGCGTGAAGCAAGGCTGCGTGCTGGCACCGACCCTCTTCACCATCTTCTTCAGCATGATGTTGAAGCAGGCCACAGTGGACCTCGACAATGACGACGCAGTGTACATCAGGTATCGTCTCGATGGCAGCCTGTTCAACCTCAGACGACTGCAGGCCCACACGAAAACCCTAGACCAACTGATTCGTGAGCTGCTCTTTGCTGATGACGCTGCCCTCGTTGCACACACAGAAAGAGCCTTGCAGCGCATTACGTCCTGCTTCGCAGATGCCGCCCAGCTCTTTGGACTTGAGGTCAGTCTGAAAAAGACAGAGGTCCTTCATCAGCCGGCACCCAAGGAAGAGCATCGCCCTCCCCACATCACCATCGGCGAGTCCGAACTGAAGTCTGTACACCAGTTTACCTACCTTGGCTGCATCATCACGTCAGACGCCAAGCTGGACAAGGAGCTGGACAACAGGCTGGCAAAAGCGAACAGTGCTTTCGGGCGACTATTCAAGCGGGTGTGGCACAATCAACAGCTGAAGAAAGGCACCAAGATCAGCGTGTACAGAGCTGTCGTCCTCACCACTCTGCTGTACGGTTCCAAGTCCTGGGCCCTCTACCGCAGCCAACTACGACTCCTCGAACGCTTTCACCAGCGCTGCCTGCGTACCATCCTCAGCATTCACTGGAGTGACTATGTCACCAACGTCGAGGTCCTTGAACAGGCGGAAACCGTGAGCATCGAGGCTTTGCTGCTGCGGACACAACTTCGCAGGGCTGGGCACGTCTCCAGGATGGAGGATCATCGCCTACCCAAGATCACTCTGTTCGGCGAGCTCGCCACTGGACACCGAGACAGAGGGGCACTAAAGAAGAGATACAAAGACGGTCTCAAGAAGTCACTTAGTGCCTGCCAAATCGACCACCGCCAGTGGTCTTCGCTTGCTGCGGACCGTGACACCTGGCGCTCCACCATTCACAAGGCAGCCGTCTCCTTTGAGGACTCTCGCAGAGCTAACCTTAAGGACAAGCGGCTCAGAAGAAAAAACAGAGCTGTCGTAACTCAGAACCCTGACCAGACCTTCCCCTGCAGCCACTGCGGTCGAACCTGCCTGTCCCGGATTGGCCTCCGCAGTCACGAAAATGCCTGCAGACGATGTGGGCAAGCCCTATAGAATCTTCGTTCGCGAAGTCAAGCCAAGAGATTATGTCAGTGTACAGACTTGAAGATTTTAGCCTCAGTATGATATGGGATAAGAGATTTAACAACTAATTAGATTGCTTTTGCTGTTTTCAGATACGTGGCCGCTCCGTACCTCTGGAGGTGTGCTTGCAACTAAAGGTGCAAACAGTGCCTGGAGTAATCAAGATGTTGGATTTCTTTGAACGCCCGGACTCTTTTGTTCTGGTCATGGAGCGACCGGACCCAGTGCGCGATCTCTACGACTTTATCACGGAAAAAGGTGTTCTCGACGAGGACTCTGCTCGGGATTTTTTCCACCAGATTGTCAGTATTACCCAGGCTGTGCAGCGCTGTGGAGTATTACATCGCGACATCAAGGACGAGAACATCCTGGTCCATCTCAAGACGGGACAGTTGAAACTTATCGACTTCGGCTCTGGAACTTGGTTGAAGGATTCCATCTACTTTGAGTTTGCTGGTGAGTGTCTGTTGTGTGTGTTGAAGAGAGAGAGAATATGCGTCAAAATTATTATCGAAAATCCCTCACAACTGAAGCAAGCCATCACTGGGGAAGAAAGGTCCTTCGGTTTTTCCATTCGGTTTTTCCAGTCCGCCCTCAAAACTCACCTCTTTCAACAGTTCTAGCACTATATCACCACACTCCCCACCCCAAGCTGACTGTCGTAATGTATTTGTGGTACATGAGTCATTGTCTAAAGCGTGTGCATGCGTGCGCGAGTTGTGAGTGCGCGCTTAGAGTTATTATATGATAAGCGCATTATAAACACCATAATTATTATTATTTTTATAGCTTACCCCACCCAGGTCTGCCCTGGGGGACTTGGGTGGGGTTAACTACTTTTTAGTTCCCAGGGTCATCCTGGTCAGCCCCACAGGGTGGGTTTTCCCCTCTATTCCATTCACCTGTATTTTCCTTTTTAAAACTCTCCCTACTGTCTGTGCTGCCTGTAACTCTTGATATTGGACGTGTGTTGCTAAATGGTCTTAGCTTTATTTAGCGTATTAGACCGACTGGTGACATACATTCAATATTCTGTTTAGTTTTTTTGCTTTTTTTCACAAGCAGTGCAGGCACGTTCTGAGAAAGTCTTGTT
The DNA here is from genome assembly GCA_036245525.1 of Semisulcospira habei. Taxonomy (NCBI): domain Eukaryota; kingdom Metazoa; phylum Mollusca; class Gastropoda; family Semisulcospiridae; genus Semisulcospira; species Semisulcospira habei. The sequence continues at coordinate 174,626,239 of BTPG01000007.1, read as the reverse complement.
GCTGTCAGGACGTTAAGGCAATGTACAACCAACCAACCCAGTGATAGCTTGTTTCAGTTGCGAGTGTTTAGTCCAGCAGATGCCCTTCATAGACGATCAGCCATTTACGAGACAGTGATTTTCTTCAGAGTGACAAAGGTTTGGGTATATCAAAATGAAGTCTAGAATGAATAAAAGCAATACACACTCGTTTTAAAACTGCCGGAATATGGAGACATTTTTCTGTAGCACATTTTGTTTGCCAGTACGTCTGCAGATGAAACCAGGACTGTCGCAGCCATGTTCATTGGGGATCAGTAGTTTTCACGGACCTCATTGTTCCTGTATTCAGTTGTAGTATGCACTATAGGATTTTGATTTATTTTTAAGCATATGTCCACACTTAATTATATAAAGAGATTAAAAAGAAATAATTATGAAAAAGCATGCCTTGAGCTTAAATATTGTTACCCAACAATAAGGTATCCCAAATCATGTGATTGTCTCATGATGCAAGACACACGCAGACTCGTGAATTTTGGTGTGCTGACGAGCTCTTTCGATTTGTTCTACATCATCTTGTTTTTTTTTTTTTTCCAAGAAAAGCGAACGTTCAAAGTCGCTTTGTGCATTTTTATGTCTTATTAAAAAAGGTTTGTCACGTTTATTTCCATTCACTTTACCATCGCTTTGCCCATTTCATTTCGACACCACAGCAACCCCACCCGGGTCTGCCCTGGGGGACTTGGGTGGGGTTAGGTATTTTTTAGTTCCCAGGGTCACCCTGGTCAGCCCCACAGGGTGGGTTTTTCTCTCTATTCTGGGGCATGTGTTTCTGTCTACCCTTTGTCCATTCACCTGTATTTGCCTTTTTAAAACTCTCCCTACTGTCTGCACTGCCTGTAGCTCTTGATATTGGATGTGTGTTGCTAGATGGTCTTAGCTTTATTTAGGCCCCATGTGTTAGGTTTATTTAACGTATTTGACCGGTTGGCGACATACATTCAATGTTCTGTTTAGTTTTTTTTTTTTTTACAAGCAGTGCAGGCACGTCCTGAGAAAGCCTTGTTGCTGTCGGGACGTTAAGCAATGTACAATCAATCAATCAATCGACACCACAGCACCGAAACAAAACAACCCACAAAACAAACGCTGTCTACGGATGTCCAAAGTGCAATATGCTGCATGCTGTAAAAGAGAAAGAGTGCCACATCACTTGGTTTTAACTGTCATGGCTGAGCAAAGTTTCGAAACATGATTAATTATATATTAATGTAACATTTAATTCAATCAGTTGCACTTGTAAGCTATGTTGTGATGTGTGGTCACTGCCATGCAGTCNAGTTATCACTGATGGTACAGTACGCTACACATTGAAAGAATACACAGCACAATGTGAACACGCTTGGAAGTTAATGCAATGCTTTGTTTAAAATTAAACCCTATCTCGCTAGCAGTAGCCTAGCTGCACAATGGAGAAACTGTATTTTGCTGCGTAATTTGCAGTTTGTCTGCATATTGACATTTGAAGTTCGCTGCAAGGATTCTTAGCAGCTGGCATTAGCACTGAGCTCATATATATTGGGATTAAAACGAGAAAGAAAACACAGAAAGGTGACGCAGAGATGATTAAAAAAATCAGTCAGTCAAATGATCAATGAATGAGACATGTTTTATGATGAACAACTAGTTTTAGTGTGGGGGAAGGGGAGGAGGCACATACTTTATAATGTACACGTACTGTTTCTTTCAGTATTTCCATCACCCACTCATAACACCATTGGGCTCGATGAGTTCTCATGTTTTATTTGAGCGATTTAGAAAATACATGTACTTGCTGCTGTTATCTTATTTTCTTACTTTAAGCTGATTCTGCCTAATGCACACGGAGGTTGACTGTATCATTGATATGTGTGTGTAAGTAGTGTTTTGTTTAAGTTTTCAGTTGTTGCCTCATCTTTAAGTTTGGAGCCCCTGTGCATGTGGCCACCAGTACTATTTACAGAACTGATGGCTGCATGTGCCGGCTAGTTCATGGTATCACTGATCAATGTGTATTTTGCATGCCTATTGTTTGAAGTGATCAGTAGTGGCATCATCCATGATGTTTGTGTGCATTTGGCCACTGGTACTGTTTATGAAGGTGCTGTTTACAGAACTAGTGGCTGCGTATGCATATTAGTTGTGTTATTGTTATCAGGTATGGCCTCATCTCCAAGTTTTGGTGCCCCTGTGCATGAGGCCAACAGTACTTTTCACGGAACTGATGGCTGTGTGTGCAGTGTGATCAACTGTATAAATGGGATTTGTAGGTAGGCAGCTAAAATACAGGCAGTCAATACAAGCCACTTTCTTAACCTCAAGTCTTTATATAGGTTTATCTATCTATCTATCCATCCATCCATCCATCCATCCATCCATCCATCCATCCATCCATCTATCTATCTATCCTGTAGTCTTGCCCCCCCCCCCCCCCCCCCCCCCCACCGGGGTCTGCCCTGGGGGACTTGGGTGGGGTTAATTACTTTTTAGTTCCCAGGGTCACCCTAGTCAGCCCCACAGGGTGGGTTTTCCCCTCTATTCTGGAAATGGAGGGAGCATCGTTGCCAAGTGGTCGGCAAGAGGACCTTCCACTGTCAATATCACACCCCGACACAAACTGTGAACTATTTGCTGACGATACATCATTACATGTATCTGATAAAAATGTTTTAACCAGGAGCGCTGTCCTCCAACATGGTTCAGATGAAGTGTCAGCTTGGTGTGAAGAAAATCATATGATTATCAGTATTCCTAAAACGAAAAGTATGTTGGTGACGACACGCCAAAAGCATCAACGTGGTTTGCAACCCCTTGAGCTGTCCCTTCACTCTCAGCCCATAGAGCAAGTGTCAAAGCATCGTTTGTTAGGAGTGACAGTCGACGAACCGCTCAGCTGGGAGCCTCACATAGAAACTGCCTGTAAAACTATTTCGAAGAATGTCTTTCTATTATCCAAATTAAGTCGTATAGTTGCCATTGATGCTCGAAAACTATTCTTTAATGCACACATCAAGACACATTGTAATTATGCTTCCAATATCTGGGACGGTTGTGGAGACATTCATTTGAAAAAAAATTAATTCCCTTTACCAGCGAGGTATTAAGCTTATTCTTCCTGGTTCATCCCCTACTGATGAAAGATTGAAGGCCCTTAATATCCTACCACTTAGTAAACAATTCGAACTTAATAGATGCTTACTTGGGCACAAAATTCTAAACGATGCCGCCCCTCCCTATCTCCGTGAACTGTTTTCCCACACGAATAGAGAGAACACGAGGAACAGCTTACTCCATCTCCCAAAACCGAGAATCGACATCTTCAAATCTAGCATATCATTTTCCGGTGCTAAGTCATGGAATAATTTGCCCTCTCATTTAAAATCTATTTCAAAGTTATCTATCTTCAGAGATCGCGTCCATAAATATCTGCTGTCGTTAGGAATGTTCTATCTTTCTGCAAAACGATTGATGAAGCTCCGTTTACCCATCTCCCACACCCGACATGTCACTATCATCAGTGCCTGTGCTCCGACACTAACCAACGCCGATGACGACAAGGAGGCGTTCTATGAGAGCCTCAACTCCCTCCTGACGTCCACTTCTGCAAGTAACAAACTCATCGTGCTAAAGACTTCAATTCTCGAGTTGGGTCCGAATGTGAATGCTGGGAAGGAGTGATGGGCCCGCACGGGCTGGGCAGGATGAACAGCAATGGCCTGCTGCTGCTGACATTGTGCGCTGAGAATGGACTCGCCATCACCAACACCCTCTTCAGGCTGGCTAGTAAGTACAAGACAACATGGATGCATCCCAGGTTCAAGCAGTGGCATCTCATAGACTATGCCATTGTCTGCCAGAATTACCAGAGCCATGAGAGGAGCTGAGTGCTGGACCGACCATCGGTTGGTGCGGTCTGTCCTCAACCTGCACATTGCCGAAGCTCACCCGACCTTCATTCAACCTGGCCAAGCTGAAGTGCTCGGATGTCAAGGAAAACTTCCAGTCCCACCTTGATGACCTGCTAACTGCCTATGGACCGTTGACTGGCAACCCAACTGAAATGTGGAACCAGTTAAAGGGGATGGTGACGGAGTCTGCCAAAGACGTGCTTGGACCCAAGCAGAGAGTACACCAGGATTGGTTTGATGAAAATGATGAAGAGATCAACAAGCTACTGGAGCAAAAGCGCAGTGCCTTCATCGAGTGGCAGAACGACATCAACTCCTTGTCCAAGAAAGACCGCTTCAAACACCTCCAGAGAAAAGCCCAGAGAGAGCTTCGCAACATGCAGGACACCTGGTGGGACGGCAAAGCAAAAGAACTTGAACACTTTGCTGAATGCAGCAACTCCAAGGAGTTTTTCAGCGCTTTGAAAGCTGTCTACCGCCATGCCAGACCCAGCACAACCGCTCTCTTTTCCGCCGACGGCTTCACCTAGCTAAAGGACAAAGGCAGCATCACTGAGCGCTGGAGAGAACACTTCTCAAATCTGCTGAACCTGCCTTCCACTGTCGATCCCGCGGCCCTGGACAACCATTCCCCAGAAGCCGACACTGGATAACCTTGACCTCCTGCCAACCCTGGACTAGGTCAAGAAAGCGATTAACCAGACTAGCTCCGGCAAGGCTCCAGGCATGTACGGCATTCCCACAGAGCTCTTCAAAGCAGCTGGAGCTGAGACCCTTGATGCCTTCCTCAACATTCTGACATGCATCTGGACAGAGGAGAACATGCCACAGGAATTTAGAGATGCTACAATCGTCTCCCTGTTTAAGAACAAGGGCAGCAAAGCAGACTGTGCCAATTACCGAGGGATCTCACTCTTGTCCATTGCTGGCAAGATCCTTGCGAGAGTCATCCTCAACCACCTGATCAGCTCTGTATCTGAGGAAGCACTCCCATATGTGGCTTCAGACCCGGCCGCAGCACAGTCGACATGGTCTTCTCTGTGAGACAGGTCCAGGAGAAATGCATTGAGCTGTCTTCATAGATCTGACCAAAGCATTCGACACCGTGAACAGAGAAGCGCTTTGGGTCATCCTCGCAAAGCTCGGCTGCCCCAGGATGTTCACCAACATCATACGCTTCTTCCATGATGGAATGGTAGGAGTTGTCCAGTCAAACGGCGACACATCCACACCCTTCGACATTTCCAATGGTGTGAAACAAGGTTGTGTTCTTGCCCCCGTGATATTCAAATTTCAACCTGTTCTTTACATGTGTCCTGACCCATGCAGTACGCGACCTTGAGAAGGGAGTGTACCTGAAGTACAGACTAGACAGCTCTCTCTTCAACCTCCGTCGACTGAACGCCAGGACCAAGACCATCGAGAAACTGATCCTTGAGGCGCTGTTTGTCGATGACTATGCGCTGATGGCGCACACGGAGTCTGACCTCCAGACCATCGTCAACAGGTTCTCGGAAGCCTCTCGACTGTTTGGCCTCACCATCAGTCTCATCAAGACCGAGGTCCTGCACCAACCAGCCCCAGGCACAAGACCCCCCCCCCCCCCCAACCCAAAGTGTACATCGAAGGCACCGAGCTGAAGACTGTCAACCAGTTCAGGTACCTTGGGAGCATCATCTCTTCTGACGGTACTATCGACAAGGAAATCACAGCTCGCATCAGCAAAGCCAGCCAAGCCCTGGGTCGCCTGTGCACTGGTGTGCTGAATAACAACAACGTCAAGCTCTCCACCAAGATCAAAGTCTACAAGGCAGTAGTTCTTCCCAGCCTCCTCTACGGCTGTATGGACGCTGTACAGAAAGCACCTCAAGCAGCTTGAACATTTCCACATGAGATCCCTGTGCTCACTCATGGGCATCAAATGGCAAGACAAGGTGGAAGTCCTGGACAATGCTGGCTTAGTGAGTGTTGAAGCCTTGATCTTAAAGACAACTCCGCTGGACAGGTCATGTCATACGCATGGATGATTCTCGCATGCCACGCCAACTCCTGTATGGTGCACTTGCAAAAGGCCACAGGAAGCAAGGACAGCCAAAGAAACCCTTCAAAGACTGCATAAGAGACAGCCTCAAGTACTGCGTCTTCCCGGTAAAGGAACTTGAAGCACAAGCACAAGACAGATCCGGCTGGAATTCCGCCTCCAGGAAAGCCTGCACGCTCTTTGAACACAATCGGCGCGAACAGATCACCAGTGCCAGAGCTCGCAGAAAGACAGCTTCGACTCTCCCCACAGCTACGTTCCAGTGCCCCCATTGCCCTCGCAGGTGTGGCTCCAGGATTGGCTTGGCCAGCCACACCCGCACCCACAAATAGAAGTCATGCACAATGACGACATCATCGGTTTCGATGGTCTACCCATTAATGAAAAGATGGGTTGAGGGGGGGGGGGGAGGGGTGGATGGCGTGTGAAAAGATGGGTTGGGGTGATTTGGGATGGGGGGGGGGGGGGTGAAAGGAGGATGGGGCTGGTGCAGCTGCCGACATGTCAAACGCAGTTACAAAATCATTGGCAGGTCGAAACAAGTTCATCGGCAGACTGATGGCATGTTAAAGGAGGATGGGTTGTGGGTGGGGGGGATTGGGATGGGGGTGTGAAAAGACGATGGGGTTGGTGTGGGTGGGTGGGGATTTTGGATGGGGGTATGAAATGGGGGGGGGGGGGAGGAGGAGGAGGATGGAAGGGATTTGGATGGGGGTGTGAAAGGAGGAAGGGGGGTTTGGTTTGGGGGGGGGAGGTGAAAGGAGGATAGGGCTGGTACAGCTGCCGACATGGCAGATGCAGATCTACAAAATGATTGGCAGATCGAAACAAGTTCATCAGCAGACTTCCATTTGTTGCACGAAACGAAACCAATGACCCAAGCGCCCTACACGGCCATAAAAAAATGTGATACCTCGCCCTCTCTCTCTCTTTTGCCCCCCACCCGGGTCTGCCCTGGGGAACTTGGGTGGGGTTAATTACTTTTTAGTTCCCAGGGTCACCCTGGTCAGCCCCACAGGGTGGGTTTTGCCCTCTATTCTGGGGCATGTGTTTCTGTCTACCCTTGGTCCATTCACCTGTTTTTTTCCTTTTTTAAACTCTCCCTACTGTCTGCGCTGTCTGTAGCTCTTGATATAGGATGTGTTTTGCTAAATGGTCTTGGCTTTATTTAGGCCCCATGTCGTAGGTTTATTTAACGTATTGGATCGGCTGGTGACATACATTCAATGTTCTGTTTGGTTGTTTTTTTCACAAGCAGTGCAGGCACGTCCTGAGAAAGTCTTGTTGCTGTCGGGACGTTATGCAATGTACAATCAATCAATCAATCAATCTTGATATTGGATGTGTGTTGCTAAATGATCTTAGCTTTATTTAGGCCCCATGTAAGGGGTTTATTTAAAGTATTGGACCGGCTGGCGACATACATTCAATATTCTGTTTATTTTTGTTTTTTCACAAGCAGTGCAGGCACGTCCTGAGAAAGTCTTGTTGCTGTCGGGACTTTAAGCAATGTACAATCATCATCTCTCTCTTTTGCGATGGGTCTGCGTTTGAGAGGTAGGAGTCAACGTGAACAGAACCGATTCAGTGCAGCCAGAGGCATGGATTCTCATGAGCCCCTAGGCAGCAGTGGCTGATAAGAATCTATGCCTCTGGGAGCTGCTATCCGGGATTTTCTGGGAACGATTGACCTTGCTTGGTCTACAGTAGTGCATTCTTAGGTCACGTCAAGTTCAGAAGCAGGGAAAAAGATATAGAGAAAAGGGGTAGTAGTCAGCAGATTGAAAGGGAGGGGTAGTAAACACCGAGTATAGAGAAGGGGGGCAGTAGTCAGCAGATTGAAAGGGAAGGGTAGTAGACGCCAAGTATAAGGGGGCAGTAGTCGGCAGTTAGAAAGGGATGGGTAGTAAACACCGAGTATAGAGAAAGGGGGCAGTAGTCAGCAGATTGAAAGGGAAGGGTAGTAGATGCCAAGTATAAGGGGGGGCAGCAGTTAGAAAGGGAAGGGTAGTAGATGCTGAGTATAAGGGGGCAGTAGTCGGCAGATTGAAAGGGAAGGGTAATAGACGCCAAGTACTATAAGGGGGGCAGCAGTTAGAAAGGGAAGGGTAGTAGATGCCGAGTATAAGGGGGGGCAATAGTCAGCAGATTGTAAGGGAAGGGTAGTAGACGCAAAGTATAAGGTGGGCAGTAGTCAGCAGTTAGAAAGGGAGGGGTAGTATACACTGAGTATAGAGAAGAGGGGCAGTAGTCAGCAGATTGAAAGGAAGGGTAGTAGACACCAAGTATAAGGGGGGGGGTGGGGGGGGGGCAGCAGTTAGAAAGGGAGGAGTAGTAAACACCGAGTATAAGGGGGCAGTAGTCAGCAGATTGAAAGGGAAGGTTAGTAGACGGCAAGTATAGAGAAGGGGGGCCATAGTCAGCAGATTGAAAGGGAAGGGTAGTAGACGCCAATAATAAGGGGGGCAGTAGTCGGCAGTTAGAAAGGGAGGGGTAGTACAGAGCTGCCTACCATTCTGGTATACCCATATTTGTTCCGATTTTTCTTGAAAATAGAATGGGTGTTCGGGAATACGATAATTGCTGTGGCTGTTCCGGAAAAGCAATTGGGGGAGGGGAGGGGTTGAGGGGGGGGGGGGGGAAGTAATAACATCACGCATGCTGAATCGGAACCGTTTTACGTTTTTCTAACCTCTGATTGGTCAGTTATGGTTTAGTTTTGTCACAGAATTTACTGAGACTTGTGAACATGCGCAGAGGATCGAGTGACGATTCAGAAACGAACCAGCAAGCAAAGGAGCGAAAGTTGGTAGAATCTAAGAATGGCATCAAAAATGAAAAAAAAGGCCGACGGCGATGATTCCAAAAAGCGAATGAGATTTCAAGACATCCGTGCTGAATATACGGAGGAATTCCCAGTTATGAAACCAGGGAAGAAAGTTGAATCGTTTGCGTATCGTGAAATATGTGTGTCGGATCTCTCCATTCGTAGTTGGGGGGGGGGGGGGGGGGGGGGGGGAATGGAAACTGAAAAGCACAAAACAAACGAACACCTACGCAAGAGCCAAGCCACCAAGATAACGGGCTTTTTTGTGAAGGAATCGCCATCTACGTCCCACGATAATGACCTGAAAGTCATCCGAGCAGAACAATGATGGTAGACTTAGTGGTGGACTTCAATCTTCCGATGGCCTCATTAGACAAGCTGAGCACATGTGTGAAAGTCATGTTCCCGGATTAAAAAAATACGAAGAATTTTCAGTGTGGTCAGGGCAGCATGAAACGGGGCACTCTGGAGCCATTCATTGTCGCCAAATGTCACTCAGGAGAAGCTGTAGACAGAGTGTACAGTGACACAGACCTAAAGAATCTGAAGAGTGCATATTGCAGATCTCTTAAGTCCAACTAACCAGTATCTTCCGCCTTCTGATGTACACTTAGGTTTTTTTAAAGGTGGGTGTTCCTGAAAATTACACTTAGTTCCTGATTTTTGTCCATCTTGTTCCTGATTTGCTCAGGATGGGGTAGGCAGCCCTGCAACGCTGAGTGTAGAGAAGGGGGGTATTAGCAGATTGAAAGGGAGGGAGGGGTAGTAGACGCCAAGTATAAGGGGGGCAGTAGTCGGCAAATTGAAAGGGAAGGATAGTAGACGCCGAATATAAGGGGGGCAGTAGTCAGCACCTCTTCCTACTGGCCATAGACTGGGTCATGAAGATGACCACAGAGCACAGACGAAGTGGAATACAGTGGACACTATGGACACAGCTTGACGACCTCGATTTTGCAGACAACTTGGCATTACTGTCCCACACTCATCAACAAATGCAGGACAAGACCACGAGGCTTGCTGACATCTCGTCCCAAGTGGGCCTCACCATTCACAAACAGAAAACAAAGACAATGAGGCTGAACGCAACCAGGGAAGAACCAGTCTTGCTTGCTGGCACCCCGTTGGAGGAGGTGGAGTCCTTCACCTATCTCGGGAGCATCATAGACAAAAAAGGCGGCACTGATTCAGATGTCAGAGCACGAATCGGTAAAGCCAGAGCAGCCTTTCTCCAGTTGAAAAAAGTGTGGAGTTCCAGAGAGCTGTCACAAAACACCAAAGTCCGGATTTTCAACTCCAACGTAAAAGCAGTTCTCCTATATGGAGCAGAGACTTGGAGATTGACAAAAACCACAGTCAACAGAGTACAGATCTTCATAAACAGTTGCCTTAGAAGAATTTTGAAAATCCACTGGCCAGAGAAGATCAGCAACGTCAGACTCTGGGAGAGAACAGAGCAGATAACAGCAGAGAATGAAATTGGGCGAAGAAGATGGGGATGGATCGGTCACAGTCTGAGAAAGCCAGCTTCCAGTATCACTAGGCAGTCATTGTCATGGAACCCCCAGGGAAAGAGGAAAAGAGGTAGGCCGAGAAACTCCTGGCGTCGAGACCTCCAAGCAGACATCAAGAGACTGGGAACCACCTGGAGTAGAATCGAAGGAGAAGCACAGGACAGGAGTTGCTGGAGGTCTCTCGTCGACGGCCTAAACCCGGGTAGGGGTGACAGGCGTAAGTAAGTAAGTAAGTAGTCAGCAGGTAGAAAGGGAGGGGTAGTAGATGCTGAGTATAGAGAAGGTTTAGCTCCTTGGCATATGGGATGGAAATCAGTGCAGAGAAGACTAAACTGATGACCAATAACATTGGCACTGAAATCATGGTTGGAGGCCAAAAACTGGAAACAGTTAAGAAATTCAAATACTTAGGAGCCATTGTGACAGATGAGGGATCAAAACCAGAAATACTGTCCAGGATTGCGCAGACAACAACAGCACTGACAAGATTGAAGACCATATGGAAGGACAGAAACATCACACTCTGCTCCAAGATGAGACTGATGCGCTCCTTAGTCATCTCAGTGTTCTTGTATGCCTGTGAGTCATGGACCCTCACAGCAGACCTTGAAAGGAGGATACAAGCCACTGAAATGAGATGTTTTCGAAGGCTGCTTGGCATCTCATACAGAGATCACATCACAAACGAGGAAGTGGGAAGAAGAATCAGGCAAGCCATCGGGCCCTATGAAGACTTGTTAGCCATTTTGAGAAAACGCAAACTAAAGTGGTATGGGCATGTCACGCGTTCAGCAGGGCTTGCCAAAACAATCCTGCAAGGCACTGTGCAAGGAGGACGAAGGAGAGGAAGACAGAGGAAAAGATGGGAGGACAATATCTCAGAGTGGACAGGACTGAAGCTGGGCGATACGCTGAGAATGGCAGAGAACAGAGAGGAATGGAGGGAGCTGGTTGCCAAGTCATCAGTGGTGCCCTAACGGTCGGCAAGACTACGGGATATAGAGATATAGATAGATAGGGAAGGTAAGGGTTGTTAATGGGGAGTATTGGCAGGGCAGGCAAATCGGAAAGGCCATGTGGAGGTCAGTAGGGTGGCCGCAGTCTTTACGAGTTTTGCGTAACCGCTCTGTAAGATAGAGTTGAGTCTTTGTGCGCTTTGACTGGGAGAGATAGAGGTGAGTCTTTGCGTGCTGTGAGCAGGGGAGATAGAGGTAAGCCTTTGAGTGCTGTGACCAGGGGAGATAGAGCCTTTGCGTGCTGTGATTGGGAGAGATTGAGTTGAGTCTTTGTGTGCTATGAGCAGGGGAGATTGAGTTGAGTCTTTGCGTGCTGTTAGCAGGGGAGATAGAGTTAAGCCTTTGAGCACTGTGACCGGGAGAGATAGAGTTGAGTCTTTGCGTGCTGTGAGCAGGGGAGATTGAGTTGAGTCTTTGCGTGCTGTGAGCAGGGGAGATAGAGTTAAGCCTTTGAGCACTGTGACCGGGAGAGATAGAGTTGAGTCTTTGCGCGCTGTGACCGGGAGAGATAGAGTTGAGCCTTTGCGCGCTGTGACCGGGAGAGATAGAGGTGAGTCTTAGCGTGCTGTGAGCAGGGGAGATAGAGGTAAGCCTTTGAGCGCTGTGACCGGGGGAGATGGAGCCTTTGAGCGCTGTGACCGGGAGAGATAGAGTTGAGTCTTTGCGTGCTGTGAGCAGGGGAGATTGAGTTGAGTCTTTGCGTGCTGTGAGCAGGGGAGATAGAGTTAAGCCTTTGAGCACTGTGACCGGGAGAGATAGAGTTGAGTCTTTGCGCGCTGTGACCGGGAGAGATAGAGTTGAGCCTTTGCGCGCTGTGACCGGGAGAGATAGAGGTGAGTCTTTGCGTGCTGTGAGCAGGGGAGATAGAGGTAAGCCTTTGAGCGCTGTGACCGGGGGAGATGGAGCCTTTGCGCGCTGTGATTGGGAGAGATTGAGTTGAGTCTTTGCGTGCTGTGAGCAGGGGAGATTGAGTTGAGTCTTTGTGTGCTGTGAGCAGGGGAGATAGAGTTAAGTCTTTGAGCACTGTGACCGGGAGAGATAGAGTTGAGTCTTTGCGCGCTGTGACCGGGAGAGATAGAGTTGAGCCTTTGCGCGCTGTGACCGGGAGAGATAGAGGTGAGTCTTTGCGCGCTGTGCCCAGGGAAGATTGAGTTGAGTCTTTGCGTGCTGTGAGCAGGGGAGATAGAGTTAAGCCTTTGAGCGCTGTGACCGGGAGAGACAGAGTTGAGTCTTTGCGTGCTGTGACCGGGGGAGATTGAGTTGAGTCTTTGCATACTGTGAGCAGGGGAGATAGAATTAAGCCTTTGAGCACTGTGACTGGGAGAGATAGAGTTGAGTCTTTGCGTGCTGTGACCAGGGGAGATAGAGTTGAGTCTTTGCGCGTTGTGACCGGGGGAGATTGAGTTGAGTCTTTGTGTGCTGTGAGCAGGGGAGATAAAGTTAAGTCTTTGTGCGCTGTGACCGGGGGAGATAGTTTGAGCCTGTGGCCGGGGGAGATAGAGTTGAGCCTTTAAGCGCTGGACCGGGGGAGATAGAGTTGAGCCTTTGAGCGCTGTGACCAGGGGAGATAGAGTTGAGTCTTTGCGTGCTGTGACCGGGGGAGATAGAGTTTAGTCTGTGACCAGGGGAGATAGTGTTGAGTCTTTGCGCGCTGTGATCGGGGGAGATGGAGTTTAGCTTTTGACCGGGAGAGATATAGTTGAGTCTTCACGCGCTGCGACCTGGGGAGAGAGAGTTGAGTCTTTGCGTGCTGTGACCGGGGGAGATAGAATTGAGCCTGTGACCGCGAGAGTTAGAGTTGAGTCTTTGCGCGCTGTGACCGGGGGAGATAGAGCTGAGTCTTTGCGCGCTGTGACTGGGGGAGATAGAGTTTAGCCTTTGACCGGGAGAGATATAGTTGAGTCTTTGCGCGCTGTGACCGGGGGAGATAGAGTTTAGCCTTTGACCGGGAGAGATATAGTTGAGTCTTTGCGCGCTGTGACCGGGTCATGGGTCAGTTGCATGCCAGACATTTCTTTAAAAGGGGGAAAGGGAGGGAGAGAGTCATAAAAGATGAAAACCTCGTGTTTTTGCTGAATTTGTGTTTGCTATATTTCATTAAAAACTACACTGATATACACACATTTTTAGCTCCCGTGCGAAGCAAAAGTGAGTTGATGTTTTGGGCCAGTGGTCATCCGTCCAGCGTCCGTCCGCTGTCCTCCGTCGTCCGTGGTCAACTTTAACGTTGGCATTTTCACGGAGACTAGTCAAGCCACAGTCTTCAAACTTGGCCCAAGGATACTTTGTGGCAAGACCTTTCCAAACATATCAATTTGAGTGACCTCTCATAAAGGCCAAGGTCACAAACTTACTTACTTACGCCTGTCACTCCTCCCCGGGTATAGGCCGTCGACGAGAGACCTCCAGAGACTCCTGTCCTGTGCTTCTCCTTCGATTTTACTCCAGGTGGTTCCCAGTCTCTTGATGTCTGCTTGGAGGTCTCGACACCAGGTGTTTCTTGACCTGCCTCTTTTTCCTCTTTCCCTGGGGGGGTTCCATGACAATGCCTGCCTAGTGATACTGGAAGCTGGCTTTCTCCAACTGTGACCAATCCATCCCCATCTTCTTTGCCCAATTTCATTCTCTGCTGTTATCTGCTCTGTTCTCTCCCAGAGTCTGACGTTGCTGATCTTCTCTGGCCAGTGGATTTTCAAAATTCTTCTAAGGCAACTGTTTATGAAGATCTGTACTCTGTTGACTGTGGTTTTTGTCAATCTCCAAGTCTTTTCTCCATATAGGAGAACTGCTTTTACGTTTGAGTTAAAAATCCGGACTTTGATGTGTTGTGACAGCTCTCTGGAACTCCACACTTTTTTCAACTGGAGAAAGGCTGCTCTGGCTTTACTGATTTGTGCTCTGACATCTGCATCAGTGCTGCCTTTTTTGTCTATGATGTTCCTGAGATAGGTGAAGGACTCCACCTCCTCCAACGGGGTGCCAGCAAGCAAGACTGGTTCTTCCCTGGTTGCGTTCAGCCTCATTGTCTTTGTTTTCTGTTTGTGGATGATGAGGCCCACTTGGGACAAGATGTCAGCAAGCCTCGTGGTCTTGTCCAGCATTTGTTGATGAGTGTGGGACAGTAAAGCCTAGTCATCTGCAAGATCAAGCTGTGTCCACAGTGTCCACTGTATTGCACTTCGTCTGTGCTCTGTGGTCCTCTTCATGACCCAGTCTATGGCCGGTAGGAAGAGGAACGGAGACAGCAAACACCCCTGCCTGACACCGGTTCTGACCTGGAGCTCCCTGGTGAACTGCCCTTCGTGGATCACGCGACATGTCATGCCATCGTAGTTGCTCTTGATCAGGCGGACGAGCTTTGTGGGTACACCGTAGTGTCGTAGGAGTTTCCACTGAGTCTCTCGGTCCACGCTGTCAAATGCTTTCTCATAATCCACAAATTTGACGTACAGCAGGGAGCTCCACTCCAGAGACTGTTCCACGATGATGCGGAGAGTGGCGATCTGGTCTGTACATGCTCGGTTTTTCCTGAATCCTGCTTGCTGGTCTCTCAGCTGGGGGTCAACGGAGCTCTTCATTCTCTCCAGGATGATCCTGTTGAAGACCTTTCCTGGTACTGACAGCAAGGTGATTCCTCTGTAGTTGGAACACTTGCTGAGGTCGCCTTTCTTGGGAAGCTTGATTAGCCGGCATCACATCCTCTTCCCAGATCTTTCCAGTGGGTACAGCATCTTTACTGTTGTCTCTAGGTCTGCTTTCATAGACTCCGCTGGGATGCCATCTGGCCCTGCTGCTTTGCCGTTCTTCAAAAAATGCCACTGCTCTTCTGATCTCTTCCCGGCTGGGTCTGTCACAGCTGATTGGTAGGTCGGTCTCTGCTGGCTGGATGTCTGGGGGTCGGGTGTGCTGGGTCTGTTCAGTAACTCTTCAAAATACTCGGCCCATCTGTCAAGTTGGTCTGCTCTGTCTGCAATAGGCTTGCCTTCTTTGTCTTTTACTGGTCTTTCTGTATTGCCCGACAATCTTCTGGTAATGTAGAACTGTTTCATGTTGCCGCTGCCTGCTGCCTTTTCTGCCTCTGCTGCCAGGCTGTATGTGTATGCCCTCTTGTCTACTCTGATACTTTTCTTCACCTCGCGGTTGGCTTCCGAGTATTCCTCCTGTGCCCTTGCTATGGCTGCTCTCGTGCGACTGTTGTTGACAACTGCTTTCTTCTGCTTCCTCACTTCTATCTTCTTCAAGATCTGTGCCAACAGCCAGTCCTTGTGATGGTGTTTCCTGAACCCTACAGTGTCTTTGCAGGTTGAGTTCAGTGCCTCTCTAACTGCCTTCCACTACTGCTCTGTGGTGACCACCTCCTCTTCATTTACTAGCTCCTGTAGTGCATGAAACCGGTTGGACAGCACCAGTCTGAACTCTTCTCTCACTCCAGTCTCTCTCAGGAGGCCTACATTATAGCGCTGTCTTCTTGTTGTCTCTGTGCAGCTTTTCTTTAACTTGAGCTTTATTCTTAAGGTAAGCAGATGGTGATCTGAGGCGACATCTGCTCCCCTCCACACTCGAACATCTTGAAGGGATCTTCTAAATTTCTTGCTAATGCAGATATGGTCTATTTGGTTCTCTGTAGTATGGTCAGGTGAGACCCAAGTTGCTTTGTGTATTCTTCTGTGTGGGAAGATGCTGCCTCCAATGACAAGTCTGATTAGAGCACAAAAGTCTACAAACCTCTCCCCGTTCTCACTCATCTCCCCTAGTCCCTGTCTCCCCATCACCTCTTCGTATCCGGTGTTGTCCTCCCCTATTTTAGCATTAAAATCGCCCATGACGATGGTGATGTCTCGCTCTGCACATTTGTCCACAGCACTCTGGAGTCGGTCATAGAACTCTTGTTTCTCTTCCTCGTCACTGTCATTAGTGGGCGCATAACACTGGATGACGTTCAGCTTGATCTTTTTCTTGGTTCTAAAGGCTGCTGTGATAATTCTTGGCCCAAGAGGTTCCCAGCCCATCAGCGTTCTCTGTGCCACTGGTGACAGCATGAATGCTACTCCTTCTGTATGGGGGGCATTCTCCTCTTCTTGACCTGAATACAGAATCATCTCCCCACTTAACAGCCTTTTCTGGCCAGACTGCGTCTATCTGGCTTCACTGATACCTAGCAGGGAAAGGTTTTTTTTTTTGCATTTCCGCTGCTATCTGGGCGTGTGTGCTACTACTTCGTCTTAAATGCAACTCCAAATAGGTCTGAATGCTACTCTTTGACATAATGGTGGGTTGCCAGCCCTGTACAGAGATACCTGATGGTAAGACCTATCTATGCATACTAATTTGGATGACCCCTCGGAAAGGTCAAGGGTCACAAGGGCTCAGGAAATA
Organism: Semisulcospira habei; assembly: GCA_036245525.1. NCBI lineage: Eukaryota > Metazoa > Mollusca > Gastropoda > Semisulcospiridae > Semisulcospira > Semisulcospira habei. Next base: position 174,609,536 of record BTPG01000007.1, on the reverse strand, counting down.
GGTCCGAAATAGCCATATTTTGACAAAAGATGTTTTTTTCTCAAATGCTATTCACAACTTTAAACTCAAACTTGCTACAGAGATGCCTGATGGAAAGACCTTTTTATGCGCACTAATTTGGTTGATCCCTCTGAAAGATCAAGGGTCATGAGAGCTCAGGAAATAGGTCCAAATAGCCATATTTTGACATGAGATGTTTTTTCTCAAATACTATTCACAACTTTAAACCCAAACTTGCTACAGAGATACCTGATGGTATGACCTATCTATGCATACTAGTTTGGATGACCCCTTGAAAAGGTCAAGGGTGACTAGAGGCTGGCAGATATGTGTAAAATGCAAATTTTTGATAAAATTGTAGGTATCCACATTTTTGCAAATTTTTTAACCAAATTTTGCACAGATAAAGGGGATGATAAGACCTTCCTATACATACTAATTTAGTCAACTCATCACTAGGGTCAGAGGGCGGGGGGGGGGGGGGGGGGGGGGGGTTTGACAGGTGTGTGAAAAATGCTTACATTCTCAGAAAAAATGGATTTTGCTGCTGCAGAAGCCAGCCCTTGTCACAAAGGTCATACATATGTAAATCAGTCATACACATGAGCCATAATGGCTTTGCCTTTGTTGTTTGTGTGTCTTGGTTAATACATTTGAGTGGGGGGGGGGGAGATTATTAAATATATATTTTTTATCATTGTATCTAACGTTGTTTTCCCATCTTGTATGATTGCAGGCACGCGAGTGTACAGTCCACCGGAGTGGATCAAGTACCACCGCTACCACGGGCTATCCGCCACAGTCTGGTCTCTGGGCATCCTGCTCTACGGCATGGTCTGTGGAGATATCCCCTTCAAGGAGGACCAGCAGATTGTACGGGCTGAAGTCACCTTCAAGAACAGACTCTCATCTGGTAGATTTTGTGTTTTTTGTCTTCGTGTTGTCAGGAATGGAGTCTACTGCAAGAGGCATAGATATTTAGAGCAACTGCATTCACAGGCGCTCATGAGAATCTATGATATTTAGAGCAACTGCGTTCACAGGCGCTCATGAGAATCTATGATATTTAGAGCAACTGCGTTCACAGGCGCTCATGAGAATCTATGATATTTAGAGCAACTGCATTCACAGGCGCTCATGAGAATCTATGATATTTAGAGCAACTGCGTTCACAGGCGCTCATGAGAATCTATGATATTTAGAGCAACTGCGTTCACAGGCGCTCATGAGAATCTATGATATTTAGAGCAACTGCGTTCACAGGCGCTCATGAGAATCTATGATATTTAGAGCAACTGCGTTCACAGGCGCTCATGAGAATCTATGATATTTAGAGCAACTGCGTTCACAGGCGCTCATGAGAATCTATGATATTTAGAGCAACTGCGTTCACAGGCGCTCATGAGAATCTATGATATTTAGAGCAACTGCGTTCACAGGCGCTCATGAGAATCTATGATATTTAGAGCAACTGCGTTCACAGGCGCTCATGAGAATCTATGATATTTAGAGCAACTGCGTTCACAGGCGCTCATGAGAATCTATGATATTTAGAGCAACTGCGTTCACAGGCGCTCATGAGAATCTATGATATTTAGAGCAACTGCGTTCACAGGCGCTCATGAGAATCTATGATATTTAGAGCAACTGCGTTCACAGGCGCTCATGAGAATCTATGATATTTAGAGCAACTGCGTTCACAGGCGCTCATGAGAATCTATGATATTTAGAGCAACTGCGTTCACAGGCGCTCATGAGAATCTATGATATTTAGAGCAACTGCGTTCACAGGCGCTCATGAGAATCTATGATATTTAGAGCAACTGCGTTCACAGGCGCTCATGAGAATCTATGATATTTAGAGCAACTGCGTTCACAGGCGCTCATGAGAATCTATGATATTTAGAGCAACTGCATTCACAGGCGCTCATGAGAATCTATGATATTTAGAGCAACTGCATTCACAGGCGCTCATGAGAATCTATGATATTTAGAGCAACTGCATTCACAGGCGCTCATGAGAATCTATGAAATTTAGAGCAACTGCATTCACAGGCGCTCATGAGAATCTATGCTTCTTGGCTGGCTTAAGTTTGAAAAAGAGAGACATCAGATAGCAGGGCTCCTGTTTTCACAACAACTTGAAGGGTCTGTAGACCCCAGGTGTAAATGTTAGAGGGTACACAGACTCCCATCTTGGTATAAAAAAGGGTCAAAATTTTGATTTAAGAAACTTTTTCGTTGGTATGTAGTTGCTGGGTTTTCAAATATATATATATATATATATATAAACTCATTTCTCTCTCTCTCTCTCGCTCTCTCTCTCTCTCTCTCTCTCTCTCTCTCTCTCTCTCTCTCTCTCTCTTTCTATATATCTCTCTCTCTCTATCTCTCTCTCACTCTCTCTCTCTCTATCTCTCTCTCTCTCTCTCTCTCTCTCTCTCTCTCTCCCCCCCCCCCACCCGGGTCTGCCCTGGGGGACTTGGGTGGGGTTAACTACTTTTTAGTTCCCAGGGTCACACTGGTCAGCCCCACAGGGTGGGTTTCCCTTCTACTCTGGGGCATGTGTTTCTGTCTACCCTTGGTCCATTCACCTGTATTTTCCTTTTTTAAACTCTCCCTACTGTCTGCGCTGCCTGTAGCTCTTGATGTTGGATGTGTGTTGCTAAATGGTCTTAGCTTTATTTAGGCCCCATGTTGTAGGTTTATTTAACGTATTGGACCGGCTGGCGACATTCAATATTTTGTTAGTTTTTTTTTCACAAGCAGTGCAGGCACGTCCTGAGAAAGTCTTGTTGCTGTCGGGACGTTAAGCAATGTACAATCATCTCTCTCTCTCTCTCCTCTCTCTCTCTCCTCTCTCTCTCTCTCTCTCTCTCTCTCTCTCTCTCTCTCTCCCCCCACCGGTCGCCTGGGGACTGGGTGGGGTTAGGTATTTTTAGTCCAGGTCACCCTGGTCAGCCCACAGGGTGGGTTTTCTCTCTATTCTGGGCATGTTTCTGTCTACCCTTGTCATTCACCGTATTGCCTTTTAAACTCTCCTACTGTCTGCACTGCCTGTGCTTGTATGGATGTGTGTTGCTAATGGTCTTGCTTATTATGCCCATGTTGGGTTATTTAATGTTTGACGGCTGCGACATACATTCATTTTCTTTAGTTTTTTTTTCACAGCAGTGCAGCCGTCCTGAGAAGCCTGTGCTGTCGGACGTAAGCATGTCAATCATCAATCATCATCTCTCTCTCTCTCTATCTATCTATCTATCTCTCTCTCTCTATCTCTCGTCAGTCCAGGGTGAGACAGGTGTAGCGGTCTACATCCACAACTCAGTTAAACACATAACCCGCAGGCGCCGAGACTTAGAAACTAGCAGTGTGGAATGTATTTGGATAGAGATTAGGCAATCTAAATCCCCACCTTTACTTGTTGGGTTTCTTTACAGAAATCCTGCGACCAATTTTGAGTGGTATGACAACTTTGTACACTTGATTGATAAAACAGATATTCATAAAAGCGAACTTCTCCTTCTAGGGGATTTTAACATTGACACTCTTAAACCTCGCCCATCATGGGAGTGTATTACTACCTTAGTCGGCCTTCAACAAATGGTAACATCGCCCACTAGAGTTACGCCATCATCAGCCACTGTTATAGACCATATTTATACAAATAAACCGCTGGCAATTAGCAACATTCACGTTGGTAGTCTTAGCGTAAGTGACCACTATCCGGTAAGCTGCACGTGGCTGTCCAAGCTTCCAAAACTAAAAAAGCAAGGACATACGTGCATAATATACAGATCATTTAAAAAGTTCAATGAAAATACCTTTCTGTCTGATCTAGCTTCTGCAGAATTTACTGAAGTGTACAATGAAAATGACCCAAATAAAGCACTAGATACATCTTTCTCAGAGTGCTAAATAAACACGCGCCCTTGAGACAACAAAGAGTTAAATACGCCACTTTACCACCCTGGCTGACTGCGGATCTTATCAAGGCCATGGAGCACAGGGACGAGCTGAGAAAAGAGAAGCGCTTCACCGATTACAAGAAAGAACGTAATCGAATAAAATCCATGGTTCTGAAGGCAAAGAAATTACTTTTCGATAAAGTTATTCACGAAAGTAAAGACTGTGCCACAATATGGCGTGCGATAAATTTAGTTACTAGAGGCACGAATAAAAGCACAACTCCTTTACCGCCGCATCTCACAGCAAACAGCTTCAACAGCCACTTCGTCTCCGTAGCAGAATCATTAATCCCGCCGGGAACTGAGTCGCATGACTATGTATGCCAGGACAACTTAGTCGATTTCTGCAAGCAGAGAACTGCCGGCACAAAACCTTTCATCATACCCACTATAGCGGTCCATGAAGTTGGTAAATTAATTACATCCTTGGAAAATAAAAAATCAACAGGACTGGATGAGATTAGTGCGAAAATACTCAAGATATCCCTCCCATACATTGTAGAGAGTATCACTTATATCTACAACCTCTGTATTAATTTTAATTGTTTTCCAGACGCATTTAAAGACGCGAAAGTAATACCTCTACCTAAATCTAAAGATCTTAGTGAAATTAATAATTTTAGGCCCATATCACTTCTACCTGTTCTGTCCAAGCCCTTAGAACGGCATATTCACAAGCATCTATCTATATACCTGGAAAGCCGAAAATTAATCTATTCATTGCAGTCGGGCTTCAGATCAGAACACTCATGTCACACTGCGCTGATACGGATGATAGACACCTGGTTATCTTCCATCAGCGACTCAAAACTTACAGGAGTCATGTTTCTAGATTTTCGTAAAGCCTTTGATCTAGTAAACCACGAAATACTGATCAAGAAAGTATCCATGTACACCAACAACTCGGCATCGTTTCTCAAATCCTACCTCGAAGGTAGAAAACAAAAGGTATTACTAAATGGCTCATACTCGAATCAAGGTTTAGTGAAGCATGGCGTACCACAGGGCTCTATTCTTGGTCCCCTTCTATTCTGCTTGTTCATAAATGATCTTCCTCTTGCGATAAAAAATGAAAGCGTTACATGTGATATGTTTGCAGATGATGCTGCTGTACACACGCCAGATAAGGATATATCAAACATCAATTCACGACTGCAAAACACACTGCAAGATATTGATGAATGGTGCAGTCATATTATGATTTTAAACCCGGTAAAAACGGAGAGCATGGTAATTAGCACCCGCCAAAAACACCAGCTTGGCTCTCTCTCACTCAGTCTGTCCCTCCAATTACTAACCATCGCCTGCTAGGAGTCACGGTGGACAACCAGCTTAGGTGGCAGCTACACATCAGTAACGTTTGTAAAATTGTCTCCAGAAATCTGTACATTTTAGCAAAACTTAAACACATTACTGATATGGAGACACGTCAACTGTTCTTCAATGCCCATATTAGATCACATATATACTATGCTTCTACTGTGTGGGATGGTTCGAGAGATGTCAATTTGAAAAGATTGAACTCTCTACATCGGAGAGCTGCCAAACTAATACTCCCTGATCCCAGCTTAACTACTGACCAAAAATTGGCAGCCTTAAAAATTCTGCCCCTGAAAGATCATCTAATTTACATTAAGGGAATGGTTATGTTCAAGGCATTAAACGATAAGCTACCCCGATATATCACATCGCTATTTACCGTCCAGTCATCAACATACTCCAGATCAAGAAAATCCCTTATTGTGCCGCGACCTAGAATTGATCTCTATAAAACGAGTTTGACGTTCTCTGGCTCTAGTCTTTGGAATGCCTTGCCTAGAAACGTCACGACATCAGCTACTTTCTCCTCGTTTAAAGTCAGTCTCATCAAGTACTTATTTTTGTCAGCAGCATCCCCGTGACTGTGCACATATTGAAAAATACTATTTCTCATTAGATCATTAATTGCGTGTATCACAGGTTTCGACTGATGACTCATATTTATTCGGTACAGCTTGTATGTAGCCAGCTACTCATATGACTGACTAGCTTAAGCCGCGTAAGCGTGTATGTGCATGTGTGTGCGTTGTGCGTGTGCGCACGTGTATATTAGAGATAGAGAGTGGCGTGCTCAAATGTGCATGCGTTATGTATGCGTATTAGGTTGTGTGTATTCTTATTATATTATTTTAATTAAACCTCACAACATGTCAATTGTCATTATGCCCGACCAGTAAAGTTGGTAATTCCTATGTCACTTCCCCCCAACATTTTTTTTTTTTTTTTTTCTCATTCTTGGCTTGTGCTGTGTCATGTAATTTTTTTTTCCTTCATAGTAGTAGAAAACAATTAGTACGATAGTAACTCTGTAATCAGTAGATTAGCAACGGCAAGTTCGAAAAATGGTTGTTACTACCAAAACTTTTACCGTTGTCAAATAAAGGATCATTGTCAGTCTCTCTCTCTCTCTCTCTCTCTCTCTCTCTCTCTCTCTCTCTCTCTCTCTCTCTCTCTCTCTATCTCTCTCTCTCTCTCTATCTCTCTCTCTCTCATTCTCTCTCTCTCTCACACTCTATCTCTCTCTCTCTCTCACTCTCTCTCTCTCTCTTCTTTAAATGTGTTTACAGAACGTCTCACAAAAGCCACACAGTTATTTAACAGAACAAATCAAACTAAACCACAGGAGAAAGAAAACTACACATCCATACCCACTCCCAATGCAATAAACGGCAAAACAATGCTAGAATAATCTACCATGACAGCAAGAGCAACGAAACGTGGCCATTTCATAATGTATTTACACAAGGTCTGACACAGTCCTTTCACAGGACGAACCAAATCTAAGCCATAGGGGAAAGAAAATTACACATTCAAGCCTCTGCCAATGACACAATCAACAGCAAAACAATGCCAAAATAATCTAACGCCAAGAACTGACCAAAAAACAACAGTGAACGGCAAAAGAATGCCTAAATAATCTACCATTAAGAACACACAAAAACCTGCAATAAAACTCAAAGGGAACCTCAGCCACCAGGATCCTCTTCTCCCCAGACATGGGTCTCCAACCACGGCAAACACTTGGGATCCAAAGGACCAAAAACTCACGAGTATTTTTAAGGACCAATCCAACATGGTACGACCTGGGTTAGCACAGCTCCTTAAAAACTGGACCAGTGAAAAAGACTGAACAACATATTTGCTGACATCAAGTCCTAATCCTGGACAAAGATGGCACCCCTTTGCTAGCCCACTCAGTCAGTGACTGAGGAGACTACCCACCCACGCCACCCTAAAAAATTATGACCCCTTTGTGGGGTGGGTTCGGTCAAACTCTGTGGTATCTTCGATATGGTGTTTATTTTGGGCAAACACCTAGGAACCTATGTGGTTTTGGATAGACTTACAGAAAAACATGGGTCTCCGATCCCCCACAGGGGCAGGGTCTATGGAGGGCCAAAGGTCTTTCTGCTTTAGTCCACCGACGAGAGCAGTCCATGGCCGGCTAAGCAAAGTGAAAACTTGCTAGAAATACACACACGAGTGACGAAAACCAAATCTAGACCAGTGTCGTGAAACTTTGTGTATATGGTCGATCTGGAACCAGGCTGAAATGAACATGTCTTTTGGTGTGCGATGTTGAGCACAACTTGACATGGCTCAAAATCGAGTTAACGCAAAACAGTGTCGCATCCCATAATGGTATGAATAGCTGATGTCACAGCAAACAATGCCCACTGGGCACCGGCCTCCACGTGGCGTGGGTGGGTAGTCTCTCCAGTCATTGACTGAGGGGGGTAGCAGACTGGTGCCATCATTGTCCAGGATAGGACTTGACGTCAGCAGATATGTTGTTCAGTCTTTTTCTCTGGTCCGGTTTTTAAGGAGCTGTGCTAACCCAGGTCTGACCATGTTGGATTGGTCCTTAAAAATACTCATTATTTTTTGGTCCTTTGGATCCCAAGTGTTTGCCGTGCTTGGAGACCCGTGTCGGGGGAGAAGAGGATCCTGGTGGCTGAAACACTCCACTTTGGCCTTGACTTCTGCCTAAACGGGAGGCTAGTCGTACCGGCCTAGTCAATCGGCTCTTGTCACGTCGAGCCCTATCCCATTGTTGACATGCGGGCTGATATACGGAGCACCATGCTACAGCCGCTGCTGCTGATTAGGTGCTTTACGCCTGTATTCCCCTGCATTCAACAGTGTGATAGAAGGCGGTGGCTCAAACGGTTCAATCGGGCTTACCCCCTTGAGTATATCTTTTGGGCAGTCTCCATTGTGCGTCGGCTGGAGACCCGCCGACAAATGCACTTTCCCTTGTTGGGCTCGGTGGCGGGCGGGGACCCCCGGGGGATGAATATCTAACATACTATAATATGGAAAACCCCAAAAAAACAAAACTGGCACCAAAGCGGCACATAGCCGCCAACATTGTTATTGAGAACGATAGTGACTCTGACTATGAGGAAGCGACGCCTCAGGCGTCGGCCGCCTGGCCTCGCTTTCTCATTATCCACAGCAAAGTTAAAGAGAAGCCTGTTTCCAAGCTGCACCCTTTCCTGGTAGGGGAGACCCTCAGGAGCCGTGTTGGCAGGCCTGAGGCCCAGCGCCTCAGGTCTGGTGACTTGCTGGCAGAGTGCCGTACCAGGGCACACTCCAATGGGCTACTGAGGCTCTCCTGTATCGGAGACACTCCAGTGGAGGTCACTCCCCACAAAACGATGAATTCTTCGAGAGGAGTGATTAAAGATCAAGCATTGGCCGAACTGTCTGAAGGTGAACTTGTACGGAACCTTAAGTCACAGGGGGTGACCTACGTCAGGCGCTTCGTTTCCAAACGAGGTGGTAGGGAGATCCGTCTCCCTACCATCATCCTGACGTTTGGTACCCCCACCGCCCCTACTACCATCTGGGGAGGTTACTACTCCCCAAAAGTGAAAAAGTACGTCCCTCTCCCCCTCCGGTGCTTTAAGTGCCAAAAGTATGGCCATGGGCAGAAGACATGCCGCCAGGCAGAGGCTCTGTGCGCCCGCTGCACTAAGCCCGGACACTCTGCTGAGTCCTGCACAGCCATCCCCCTGTGTGTGAATTGCCAGGGGGCGCATATGGCTTTGGACAAGAAGTGCCCTCGTTGGATCTCCGAGTGCAGGATTCAGCAGGTGCGTGTGGAGAAGGGGTTGTCCTTCACGGACGCCAAGAAAATGGTTGATGGCCCGTGCAGCTGAGGCTGCGCCAAACTCAAATAACAACTTTGTGTATACTTTCAGTGCTGCGGTGGCAGGCAAGCGCCCCACCAAAGACTTCTCTTGTCAAACCCCAACTTCTTGGTTGGGGGCGGAGCCTCGGATCCTCTCGCCCCTGGAGAGTAACCCTCCTCCAGTGGTGACGAGGAGCCAGGGAACGCAGAAGGCGGACGCTGCCGGTCCGGTGGCACCGCCTTCTGCTGCCCCTAAGCCTCAGCCCCCACCCAAACCTGTCAATCTTACTACAAAGGCTTCTGGCTCTGGTCAGCCTTCTAAGGCCGCCAACTCTGGCGGCAGGAACGCTGCCCCAGCCCAGAAGTCTAAGAAAGTTACGGGACCGCTGTGCGTACGGGCCCAGAAGGGGGACACTGATGTCCCCCTTCAAAACAAATATGCTGCATTGGAGGAGGGGGTGGAGGTTGTCGTAGCTGGTGCTGCGGCAGCTTCTCCCCCCTCATCTCCGAGGAACCAGAGGAGGCCCGGGAGTCGACCCCCCCCCTCTGTTTCTTCAACTCCTTCCAAGGCACGGGAAAAGGGGGGAAGGAACTCTTCTCCTACACATAAAACCTAACCATGTACTCTCTGCTTCAGTGGAATTGTCGTGGTTTTCACACCAACTTTGAAGAATTACGCCTTCTAGTCAAGGTGGGTGTCCGCCGGTGGGGCGCTGGAATCTCAAGAAAGCTAACTGGCCTCTGTTCGCCTCCCTCTGTCAGTCTCGTATTACAGAGGAGGTGGTCATGTCAGCTGAAGAACCTGTTTCTTCTTTTACTACCATTTTGTTGGACGTAGCGGGTGAAACCATCCCTAAAACTTCCGCATCAGTCCCTCGGAAGCCGAGAGTACCATGGTTCAATGAGGAGTGCCGCAAGGCCCAAAAAGCGCGCAAATCTGCTCAGCGACGTGCTTTCCGTAATCCGTCGCAAGTGAATATTTTAACCTTTAAAAGACAGAGGGCGAAAGCCCGTTACATTTTTAAACGTGAACGCCGTACTTCCTGGAGACGCTTCGTCTCATCTTTAACTTCTCGGGCTCCGTCCCAGAAAGTCTGGAGGGCTGTTCGAAGAATTAGGGGCAGGGGTGGCTCGGCTTCTGTCGGCCATCTTAGAGATGGTGCCAGCTTGGTCACAGATAAAAAAGCTGTGGCCAATTTGCTTGCCTCCACCAGTGCCCATAATTTTTCAACAGAGCATTATTCGCCCTTCTTCCAGAGAGAGAAGGAGAAGCGAGAGTCTCGTATTTGTGATTTTAAGTCCGATAACTCAGAAGACTATAGTGCCCCTTTTACATTATCTGAATTGCAGCAAGCCTTGCAGAAATGTAATGACTCTGCTGCTGGCCTAGATACCATCCACTATCAATTCCTAATGCATCTGCCTGAGAGGTCACTCCTTGTACTTCTCAAGGCCTTTAACCATATCTGGATAACCGGTCATTTTCCGCCGTCTTGGCACCAGGCTGTGGTTGTACCGATCCCCAAGCCGGGTAAGGATCCTTCCGACCCGGGCAACTACCGGCCTATCGCTTTGACATCATGTTTATGTAAAACTATGGAGCGCCTGGTCAACTCCCGCCTGGTGTGGCATCTTGAGTCACAGGGTCTCCTCACACACCTCCAGTGCGGTTTCCGGCGCTTCCGTAGTACAAACTGACCATTTAGTCCGCTTTGAATCATTTATTCGAGATGCTTTTGTCAACAAGCAGCATGTCTATGCAATTTTCTTCGATCTTGAGAAGGCATATGACACTACCTGGAAGTATGGCATAATGTCTGATTTGTTGGACATGGGTTTTAAAGGGCACCTGCCCGTTTTTATTCACAATTTTTTGACTAACCAGTCGTATCATGTCCGTGTGGGCTCCACCCTCTCCGACTCCTTTGAACAGGAGATGGGTGTCCCACAGGGCATCATTCTTCTTCTTCTTCTTCCTTGAACACTCTTTTATATGGACAGCCCGGTCTCCTCTATAAATGCTGCCGTGCGCCGCAGGTCCTCCAGGCCTCCATAGAGCTTGCGGGACACCTCTGTCTCTTCTGGCCAGTGTCTCCGTCTGAGGGTTGTGAACGTGGGGCAGGTCTGTAGCACATGGTCTGTTGTCATGCTACCAGAGTTGCATGGGCACTGGTCTGACTGGCCAATGGGCAGCATTCTATCTCCTGTTTTATTTAGTATTAAAATTAATAACATTGTAAAGGCCGTCGAGGATGATTCTGAATGCTCTTTGTTTGTTGATGACTTTGCTTTGTGTGCACGTGGTCGAGGACTTGCGTCCCTTGAGAGGCGCTTGCAGCTGTGCGTTGATCACATCCAGCAGTGGGTGTCGCTCAATGGATTCAAGTTCTCGCCCTCCAAGACTGTCTGTGTGCATTTTACTAACCAGACGAATTTTTTTCCAGAACCTAGCCTGAGCATTGCTGGAGTGCCGATTAAGGTGGCCGAGGAGGCAAAGTTTCTGGGGGTCATCTTTGACAAAAGACTTACCTTCCGCAACCATATTAATTACCTTAGAACCTCTTATAATAATAATAATACTGTTATTATACAGGCGTTTTTCTCAATTTTGGGGAAATCGACTCAAAGCGCCGCGAACTGAAACCCAACACACACACACACTCACGTAACAGACACGGATTTACGCCATTTAAGACACAGTACAAGACAGACGAAGGGCCAGTTCAGCTACTGAAGTTACAGAGATTTTAGATCGCTTGTATTTGAAATTTGTAAAGTGGCCTGAGACCGGTACCAAAGTGTGGGGGTGGGGGGGGTGGGTGGGTGGGCTCTTGACGTTCTTCGTGTCGTCGGTCGTACTGACTGGGGTGCGGACCGTACTGTCTTACTTCGACTGTACCGGGCCCTTGTTCGGTCCAAACTGGATTACGGCTCTGTGGTGTATGGCTCAGCTTCCAAGTCTGTGCTACAGCGTCTGAACACAATTCACCATCAGGGTCAGCGGATATGTCTTGGGGCCTTCAGGACGTCTCCAGTTCCTAGTCTGTATGCCGAGGCAGGGGAGCCTTCTCTAAAACTCCGCCGCATCCGCCTCATGCTCAGCTACGTTCTGAAACTGAAGGCCTATCCAGACAATCCTGCCTATGATTGTGTTTTTAAACCATCGTTTGCAGAGATTTACGATACCCATCCGGGAGCTGTCCATCCACTTTCTTTCCGTGTCCGACCTCATCTGCAGGCGGCCGGATTGGACCTGGACAGAGTTTCGGAATCCCTGCAACACATCACTCCACCCTGGCTCTTACCAGTTCCAGACATCTTGCTGGACTTGACTGTCCATAAGAAAGACTCTACTCCACCAGCCATATACCAACAGAGCCTCAATGAACTGCTTTCAATTTTTCCTGGCTATTGTCGTATCTATACGGATGGGTCAAAGTCTGAGGATGGGAGAGTGGCTGCAGCCGCAGTGTCCTCTCGCCATCCTAGACGCCCATTTAAGCACCACCTCCCAGACCACTCATCTGTATTTAGTGCGGAGCTGCAGGCGGTTCTTCTGGCACTCAGGCATGCTTATCGATCTAGAGAAAGGAACTTCCTGATTCTGTCTGACTCTCTTTCTGCCCTGCAGGCCCTTCAGGGCATGGGAAATGACCACCCACTGCTGGTGCAGATCAGAGAGCTTCACGAGGACTTGATGAAGGAATATTATGACATCATTTTTATTTGGGTCCCAGGGCATGTGGGCATCGAAGGCAACAGGATCGCAGATTCTGCTGCCAACGATGCACGCAATGACCCTGTCCTTGACACACAGACTGTTTATAGTGATTTTAGACATGTGGTTAGTGCGTACGTAGCCCGTGAGTGGCAGTCCGAGTGGGACAAAGAGGAAGCTAACAAGCTGCATAAAGCCTTTCCTAAGTTTTCCGACAGTCTACCTTATTGTTGCAGCAGCCGCCGTGAGGAGACTGTCCTGGCTCGGCTCCACATCGGGCACACGTATCTTACGCACTCTTATTTACTAAAACAGGAGGAGCGTCCATGGTGTTATGCCTGCGACGAGCAGTACTCTGTTCAAAACTTTTTGTTGTCCTGTGCTGATCTAATCGACACAAGGCATAAACATTTCACAGCAGACTCCTTGAAGGTTTTGTTCCGGGATGTGCCCCCGGACAAGATCTTCAGTTTTCTGAGAGAGTGCCATATTTTTAATAAGATTTGAGCGTTTATAGACTATGATATTTCTATTATTTTGACCTTTTTGAGAGTCTTTCGACGTTTTCTTTAAAGACCTGTGCGACATTTTAGCCTGATATATTTTTAAGGTATATTTACATCATGTCTTAAGACCTTTCTTTTAGTCTGGCTGACCAGATTTTTACCCTTCCCGCCGTGAGATGGCCTTAGTTGCCTGCTTGGCGTTAAACCCAAATAACTAACTAACTAACTCACAGCAAACAATGCGTTCAACATGCAGTGCGCACTTTGTGATAATTATACTGACATCACTCGTAAAGGTTGCCCATCCAGTTATACTTGCGCAGAACCCAGTGTCAGTCAAAACTGAGCGCAACCGTGGTTAAGCGCACCAACTCATCACTAAAAACAGAACTCCAAGAGGTATAGATCCTCATGAGCCCCCGCAATTGCGGGGGCTCATGAGGATCTATAACTCTTGCTGTTGAGCGCAGCTGTGGATAAGCGCACTAAAAACAGAACAGCTGTCACTGTTATGGTATGCAAGCGTAGTGCAACTCGGGACGCAAATGTGCAAATGCATCTGCCTACCCCTTCGTAACATTTTTAGTACGTTATTTTGAGTTTCAGTGCGTCAGAGACCCACAAGGACGCACTAAGACAGGAGCCCTGAATAGATAAAAAATATTTTCATAAGGTCTTAGAAAGTGTTTTCGTACAATTATTGTTAAAAAGTTACATTCAATAGTTAAATGAAGTTGAATCGTTTATAGAACATTGATTTTTTTCCATTGCTTTTTCATTCGTATGTTGCAGAGTTGAAAGACCTCATCTGCAAGTGCCTGTCTGTTTTTCCATCTGACCGCCCCAGTCTGGAAGAGATCAGTGAGCATCCTTGGATGCAGCACAGTATCCCCATCCCTTGCGTCCAGCTTGACAAAAATCTTGTTGACAACGTCAACGAGCTGTCCTCCTTTGAGGAGAAGCACACGCCTTTGGACTCCACCTCCATTTCCAGCCAGGAGAGTGTAGATGACAGACCCTGCAGGCGGCTTCTTCCACAGAACCGAGGAGAAGGAGAGCTGCTGAAGTGGACGCTTCCAGAATTATGCAGTGAGGGGACTGAAGGTGCTCGCTCTGCCCGTTGTGTCGTGTGTTAGCGTGCAGAACAAGTCCTGCGGCATTTCAGAACGGGACTCGGATATACCTTCAGCCTTCCAACTCTTCACCTCCTGTGATTGTGTTGAGTGTATGTATACACAGCCGCTGGTTCCAGCCTCGTATGACGCTTAGTTACAGCAATGACAACAATCCCGGTGGTGCTGATCACGAGGTGGGAGATGGAACTGAAGGAGCAGATAGAGAAAGTGTAGCTTGGGTAAAGCCAGAGCGTGCTGACACATGAGACTGTGACTGTTCCATTCCCATCAGACTGTGTGAATACCTGCCCCATGCACTCCGTATTGAGGCAAGATTTGGAAGACGGTGTGGTGCTAGTCACTGGTGTGTGTAGAACTAGAGTTGTGAGGAATGAATCAGGGCTGACTGTAAGAGAGAGTGTAAATCCTGCGCAAGCTATGGCGGAACATTAGCTTAGTGGTTTGAGCAGGACTTGTGCTTCCTCATGCAAATCAGACTGGGCTTTGAGTCCTGAACCTACTGACGTGACTCGCGCTTCCTCAAGCAAAACAGACTGGGCTTTGAGTCCTGTAATTGGCTAGAACTAGTCACTAGATGTAGTCGGGGAGGAAGAACCTCTGATAGAGCTGAGAATGTGTTTTGTTTTGTATGTTGGTTAGAACTAGTCGCTTGATGTCGTCAGAGAGGAAGAAGAGCCTCAAATAGAGCTGAGAAAGTCTTTTATATCGAATGTTGGCTAGAACTAGTCGCTTGATGTAGTCGAGGAGGAAGAACCTCATATAGCGCCAAGAAAGTGTTTGATATTGAATGTTGGCTAGAACTAGTCGCTTGATGTAGTCGGGGAGGAAGAACCTCATATAGCGCCGAGAAAGTGTTTTATATCGAATGTTGGCTAGAACTAGTCGCTTGATGTAGTCGGGGAGGAAGAACCTCATATAGCGCCGAGAAAGTGTTTTATTTTGAATGTTGGCTAGAACTAGTCGATTGATGTAGTCAGGGAGGAAGAACCTCCAATAGAGCCGAGAAAGTGTTTTGTTTTGAATGTTGGCTAGAACTAGTCGCTTGATGTAGTCGGGGAGGAAGAACCTCATATAGCGCCGAGAAAGTGTTTTATTTTGAATGTTGGCTAGAACTAGTCGCTTGATGTAGTCAGGGAGGAAGAACCTCCAATAGAGCCGAGAAAGTGTTTTGTTTTGAATGTTGGCTAGAACTAGTCGCTTGATGTAGTCGGGGAGGAAGAACCTCATATAGCGCCGAGAAAGTGTTTTATTTTGAATGTTGGCTAGAACTAGTTGCTTGATGTAGTCGGGGAGGAAGAACCTCAGATAGTACAGAGAAAGTGTTTTACTTTGTATTTTGGCTAGAACTAGTCGCTTGATGTAGTTAGGGAGGAAGAACCTTATATAGTGCCGAGAAAGTGTTTTATTTTGAATGTTGGCTAGAACTAGTTGCTTGATGTAGTCGGGGAGGAAGAACCTCCAATTGAGCCGAGAAAGTGTTTTATTTTATGTGTTGGCTAAAACTAGTCGCTTGACGTAGTCGGGGAGGAAGAACCTCCAATAGAACCAAGAAAGTGTTTGATATTGAATGTTGGTTAGAACTAGTCACTAGATGTAGTCAGGGAGGAAGAACCTCCAATAGCGCCAAGAAAGTGTTTTACTTTGTATGTTGGCTAGAACTAGTCACTAGATGTAGTCGGGGAGGAAGAACCTCAAATAGAGCTGAGAATGTGTTTTGTTTTGTATGTTGGTTAGAACTAGTCGCTTGATGTAGTCGGGGAGGAAGAACCTCAAATAGAGCTGAGAATGTGTTTTGTTTTGTATGTTGGTTAGAACTAGTCGCTTGATGTAGTCGGGGAGGAAGAACCTCATATAGCGCCGAGAAAGTGTTTGATATTGAATGTTGGCTAGAACTAGTCGCTTGATGTAGTCGGGGAGGAAGAACCTCATATAGCGCCGAGAAAGTGTTTGATATTGAATGTTGGCTAGAACTAGTCGCTTGATGTAGTCAGGGAGGAAGAACCTCATATAGCGCCGAGAAAGTGTTTGATATTGAATGTTGGCTAGAACTAGTCGCTTGATGTAGTCGGGGAGGAAGAACCTCATATAGCGCCAAGAAAGTGTTTTATTTTGAATGTTGGCTAGAACTAGTCGCTTGATGTAGTCGGGGAGGAAGAACCTCCAATAGAACCGAGAAAGTGTTTTGTTTTGAATGTTGGCTAGAACTAGTTGCTTGATGTAGTCGGGGAGGAAGAACCTCCAGTTGAGCCGAGAAAGTGTTTTATTTTATGTGTTGGCTAAAACTAGTCGCTTGATGTAGTCGGGGAGGAAGAACCGATCAATAGAACCGAGAAAGTGTTTTATATTGAATGTTGGCTAGAACTAGTCGCTTGATGTAGTCGGGGAGGAAGAACCACCAATGGAGCCAAGGCCCCCACCCGGGTCTGCCCTGGGGGACTTGGGTGGGGTTAACTACTTTTTAGTTCCCAGGGTCACCCTGGTCAGCCCCACAGGGTGGGTTTTTCCCTCTATTCTGGGGCATGTGTTTCTGTCTACCCTTGGTCCATTCACCTGTATTTTCCTTTTTTAACCCCACCCGGGTCTGCCCTGGGGGACTTGGGTGGGGTTAGGTATTTTTTAGTTCCCAGGGTCACCCTGGTCAGCCCCACAGGGTGGGGTTTTCTCTCTATTCTGGGGCATGTGTTTCTGTCTACCCGAGGTCCATTCACCTGTATTTGCCTTTTTTAAACTCTCCCTACTGTCTGCACTGCCTGTAGCTCTTGATATTGGATGTGTGTTGCTAAATGGTCTTAGCTTTATTTAGGCCCCATGTGTTAGGTTTATTTAATGTGTTTGACCGGCTGGCGACATACATTCAATGTTCTGTTTAGTTGGTTGTTTTTTTTCACAAGCAGTGCAGGCACGTCCTGAGAAAGCCTTGTTGCTGTCGGGACGTTAAGCAATGTACAATCAATCAATCAATCAATTTCCTTTTTTAAACTCTCCCTACTGTCTGCGCTGCATGTAGCTCTTGATATTGGATGTGTGTTGCTAAATGGTCTTAGCTTTATTTGGGCCCCATGTCGTAGGTTTATTTAACGTGTTGAACCGGCTGGCGACAAACATTCAATATTCTGTTTAGTTTTTCACTTCACAAGCAGTGCAGGCACGTCCTGAGAAAGTCTTGTTGCTGTCAGGACGTTATGCAATGTACAATCAATCAATAAATCAATCAATAGAGCTGAGAAAGTGATTTCCTGTGGCTATGCTCTGTTGGTGGTCATGGATTCTCCTATAACCTTTTCATCCTGATTCACCCATTGCTTTAAATAAGTTGTGACTGTGACAGTTCAAGGGTGGTGCCAGAATAGATTGCAGCCTGAGGCACCCAGCTGTTTTGGCACCATCTTTGAACTAAGACGGTTGATCTATCTCCAGATCTGTAATGCAGACTTCTTCACGGGACTACAAGCATTTGAAGAAAACACATCAGCATCAGGATGTAGTGGGTTAATAGACTTCACCAATCTGGCTTTATGAAGATTGTCAAACTGATCTAACTGTTCTGTCCAGTGCTGAGTAATTCCCCTTGGTTTGTTATACATGATCAAACACAAGTTACAGCCATCTCAAGATTGTGCCATTTAAGAACTTTATTCAGGCAATTCAGTGGGTTATAGGTGAGAAAACACTGCATTTGAAAACATCTGCATAATTATGTTGCTGCATCACTGGTGATAATAATATTAATGTATATTGTTTAGGCGTCTATACTCCGCTGCTCATGAGGATCTATGCCTCTTGCTGAAGCCACTTTCTATCCATGAAACTTTGATGGCTTGGGGTCTTTGATGGTAAATTTACAGTCATTTCAAAAACACAACCTGCGTTCTCTGGCAGCGAAGGGGTTAATCCTGTATGCGTATGTGTCCACCAGTGCTGTATACAGTACCAGCGGTTTCATGCGCATGTGTCCACCAGTGCTGTATACGGTGCCAATGGTTTCACGGGCATGTGTCCACTAGTGCTGTGTACTGAACCAGTGGTTTCATGCGCATGTGTCTACCAGTGCTGTCCACCAGTGCTGTGTACTGTACCAGTGGTTTCATGCGCATGTGTCCACCAGTGCAGTGTACTGTACCAGTGGTTTCACAGGTATGTATCTACCAGTGCTGTGTACTGTACCAGTGGTTTCACAGGCATGTGTCCACCAGTGCTGTGTACTGTACCAGTGGTTTTGTGCGCACGTATCCACCATGCTGTGTGCTGTACCAGTGGTTTCGTGCGCATGTCCCAGTCCTGTGTGCTGTACCAGTAGTTTCGTGCGCATGTGTCCACCAGTGCTGTGTACTGTACCAGTGGTTTCATGTGCATGTGTCCACCAGTGGTGTGTACTGTACCAGTGGTTTCATGCACAAAGTAGTTCATCTGTTTGAATCTTTCTCTCGCTAAACGTTTGTATCGTTTTTGTTTTGGACTCTGTACACATTTTTCTTTTTGAACTTTTGTCGCGTCTTGTTTGACTTTTTAGATTTTTCTTTTGTTTTCTTGTTTTCTTGGTCTTTTGTTTTCTTTTGTTTGATTTGTTAGACTATTTTAAAATAAAAATGTGTCCACCAGTGCTGTGTACTGTACCAGTGGTTTCATGGGCATGTGTCCACCAGTGCTGTGTACTGTACCAGTGGTTTCATGCGCATGTGTCCACCAGTGATGTCTACTGTA
The DNA here is from genome assembly GCA_036245525.1 of Semisulcospira habei. Classification (NCBI taxonomy): domain Eukaryota; kingdom Metazoa; phylum Mollusca; class Gastropoda; family Semisulcospiridae; genus Semisulcospira; species Semisulcospira habei. The sequence goes on along the minus strand of BTPG01000007.1, from coordinate 174,590,331 downwards.
CCAGTGGTTTCACAGGTATATATCTATCAGTGCTGTGCACTGTACCAGTGGTTTCATGTGCATGTGTCCACCAGTGCTGTATGCTGTACCAGTGGTTTCATGCACAAAGTAGTTCATCTGTTTGTATCGTTTTTGTTTTGGACTATGTACACATTTTTCTTTTTGAACTTTTGTCACGTCTTGTTTGACTTTTTAGGTTTTTCTTTTGTTTTCTTTGTTTCTTCAGTGCTTTGTACTGTACCAGTGGTATCATGTGCATGTGTCCACCAGTGCTGTGTACTGTACCAGTAGTTTCATGCGCACGTGTCCACCAGTGCTGTGTACTGTACCAGTGGTTTCATGTGCATGTGTCCACCAGTGGTGTGTACTGTACCAGTGGTTTCATGCACAAAGTAGTTCATCTGTTTGAATCTTTCTCTCGCTAAACGTTTGTATCGTTTTTGTTTTGGACTCTGTACACATTTTTCTTTTTGAACTTTTGTCGCGTCTTTTTTGACGTTTTAGATTTTTCTTTTGTTTTCTTTGTTTCTTGGTCTTTTGTTTTCTTTTGTTTGATTTGTTAGACTATTTTAAAATAAAAATGTGTCCACCAGTGCTGTGTACTGTACCAGTGGTTTCATGGGCATGTGTCCACCAGTGCTGTGTACTGTACCAGTGGTTTCATGCGCATGTGTCCACCAGTGATGTCTACTGTACCAGTGGTTTCACAGGTATTTATCTATCAGTGCTGTGCACTGTACCAGTGGTTTCATGTGCATGTGTCCACCAGTGCTGTATGCTGTACCAGTGGTTTCATGCACAAAGTAGTTCATCTGTTTGAATCTTTCTCTCGCTAAACGTTTGTATCGTTTTTGTTTTGGACTCTGTACACATTTTTCTTTTTGAACTTTTGTCGCGTCTTGTTTGACTTTTTAGGTTTTTCTTTTGTTTTCTTTGTTTCTTCAGTGCTTTGTACTGTACCAGTGGTATCATGTGCATGTGTCCACCAGTGCTGTGTACTGTACCAGTGGTTTCATGTGCATGTGTCCACCAGTGCTGTGTACTGTACCAGTGGTTTCATGTGCTTGTGTCCACCAGTGCTGTGTACTGTACCAGTGGTTTCATGTGCATGTGTCCACCAGTGCTGTGTAACCCCCACCCGGGTCTGCCCTGGGGGACTTGGGTGGGGTTAGGTACTTTTTAGTTCCCAGGGTCACCCTGGTCAGCCCCACAGGGTGGGTTTTTCCTCTCTATTCTGGGGCATGTGTTTCTGTCTACCCTTTGTCCATTCACCTGTATTTGCCTTTTTAACACTCTCCCTACTGTCTGCACTGCCTGTAGCTCTTGATATTGGATGTGTGTTGCTAAATGGTCTTAGCTTTATTTAGGCCCCATGTGTTAGGTTTATTTAATGTATTTGACCGGCTGGCGACATACATTCAATGTTCTGTTTAGTTTTTTTTTTCACAAGCAGTGCAGGCACGTCCTGAGAAAGCCTTGTTGCTGTCGGGACGTTAAGCAATGTACAATCAAATCAAACCAGTGCTGTGTACTGTACCAGTGGTTTCATGTGCTTGTGTCCACCAGTGATGTCCACCAATGATGTGTACTGTACCAGTGGTTTCATGTGTATGTGTCCACCAGTGCTGTGTACTGTACCAATGGTTTCATGAGCATGTGTCCACCAGTACTTTCTACTGTACCAGTGGTTTCACGCGAATGTGTCCACCAGTGCTGTCTACTGTACCAGTGGTTTTATGCGCATGACATTGTGTCCACCTGTGTTGTTTGCTGTACCAGTGGTTTCACAGGTATGTATCTATCAGTGCTGTGTACTGTACCAGTGGTTTCATGTGCATGTGTCCACCTGTGCTGTGTACTGTACCAGTGGTTTCATGCACATGTGTCCACCGGTGCAGTCTACTGTACCAGTGGTTTTATGCACATGACATTGTGTCCACCAGTGCTGTGTAGTGTACTAGTGGTTTTGTGCGCATGTATCCACCATGCTGTGTGCTGTACCAGTGGTTTCGTGCACATGTCCACCAGTGCTGTGTGCTTTACCAGTGGTTTCATGCGCATGTCCACCAGTGTTGTGTGCTGTACCAGTGGTTTCGTGCACATGTGTCCTCCAGTGCTGTATGCTGTACCAGTGGTTTCATGTGCATGTGTCCACCCGTACTGTGTGCTGTACCAGTGGTTTCATGCCCATGTGTCTACCAGTGCTGTCCACCAATGTGTACTGTACCAGTGGTTTCATGTGTATGTGTCCACCAGTGCTGTGTACTGTACCAATGGTTTCATGCGCATGTGTCCACCAGTACTGTCTACTGTACCAGTGGTTTCACGCGCATGTGTCCACCAGTGCTGTCTACTGTACCAGTGTTTTTTTGCGCATGTCATTGTGTCCACCACTGCTGTATGCTGTACCAGTGGTTTCATGCGCATGTGTCAACCAGTGCTGTCTACTGTACCAGTGGTTTCACGGGCATGTGTCCACCAGTGATGTGTACTGTACCAGTGGTTTCACGGGCATGTGTCCACCAGTGCTGTGTACTGTACCAGTGGTTTCACGGGCATGTGTCCACCAGTGCTGTCTACTGTACCAGTGGTTTCATGTGCATGTGTCCACCAGTGCTGTATGCTGTACCAGTGGTTTCATGCACAAAGTAGTTCATCTGTTTGAATCTTTCTCTCGCTAAACGTTTGTATCGTTTTTGTTTTGGACTCTGTACACATTTTTCTTTTTGAACTTTTGTCGCGTCTTGTTTGACTTTTTAGATTTTTCTTTTGTTTTCTTTGTTTCTTGGTCTTTTGTTTTCTTTTGTTTGATTTGTTAGACTATTTTAAAATAAAAATGTGTGCTTGGGTTTTTAGACTTGTTCTCGTTTATCTTGTTTAGGGGTCGTTTTTATTTTTAACCCCAGTTACCACTTTAACCCACACTTGAATTGTGACTTACTCCAGCGTTAACGCCCCAGTTATCACTTTAACCCACACTTGAATTGTGACTTACTCCAGCGTTAACGCCCCAGTTACCACTTTAACTCCCTCCTGAATTGTGATTTACTCCAGCGTTAACGCCCAGTTACCACTTTAACTCCCTCCTGAATTGTGACTTACTCCAGCGTTAACACCCCAGTTACCACTTTAACCCACACCTGACTTGTGACTTACTCCAGCGTTAACGCCCCAGTTACCACTTTAACTCCCTCCTGAATTGTGACCTACGGGGTAACACAAACTGGCTGTCTCCCTCAGCATGGGGTAACACGTACTGGCTGTCTCCGTCAGCATGGAGTAACATACACTGGCTGTCTCTCTCAGCATGGGGTAACACACACTGGCTGTCTCCGTCAGCATGGCATAGGGTAACACATACAGGCTGTCTCCGTCAGCATGGCATGGGGTAACACATACTGGCTGTCTCCGTCAGCATGGAGTAACACACACTGGCTGTCTCCCTCAGCGTGGCATGGGGTAACACACACTGGCTGTCTCCGTCAGCATGGCATGGGGTAACACACTGGCTGTCTCCGTCAGCATGGCATAGGGTAACACACTGGCTGTCTCCGTCAGCATGGCATGGGGTAACACACTGGCTGTCTCCCTCAGCATGGCATGGGGTAACACACTGGCTGTCTCCGTCAGCATGGCATGGGGTAACACATACTGGCTGTCTCCGTCAGCATGGCATGGGGTAACACACTGGCTGTCTCCGTCAGCATGGCATGGGGTAACACATACTGGCTGTCTCCGTCAGCATGGCATGGGGTAACACACACTGGCTGTCTCCGTCAGCATGGCATGGGGTAACACACTGGCTGTCTCCCTCAGCTTGGCATGTTGTAACACACTGGCTGTCTCCGTCAGCATGGCATGGGGTAACACACTGGCTGTCTCCGTCAGCATGGCATGGGGTAACACATACTGGCTGTCTCCGTCAGCATGGAGTAACACATACAGGCTGTCTCCCTCAGCATCGCATAGGGTAACACACACTGGCTGTCTCCCTCAGCGTGGCATGGGGTAACACACACTGGCTGTCTCCGTCAGCATGGAGTAACACATACAGGCTGTCTCCCTCAGCACGGCATAGGGTAACACACACTGGCTGTCTCCCTCAGCGTGGCATGGGGTAACACACACTGGCTGTCTCCGTCAGCATGGCATGGGGTAACACACTGGCTGTCTCCGTCAGCATGGCATGGGGTTAACACACACTGGCTGTCTCCGTCAGCATGGCATGGGGTAACACACACTGGCTGTCTCCCTCAGCATGGCATGGGGTAACACACTGGCTGTCTCCCTCAGCATGGCATGGGGTAACACTGGCTGTCTCCGTCAGCATGGCATGGGGTAACACACTGGCTGTCTCCGTCAGCATGGCATGGGGTAACACACACTGGCTGTCTCCGTCAGCATGGCATGGGGTAACACACTGGCTGTCTCCGTCAGCATGGCATGGGGTAACACATACTGGCTGTCTCCGTCAGCGTGGCATGGGGTAACACACACTGGCTGTCTCCGTCAGCATGGCATGGGGTAACACACTGGCTGTCTCCCTCAGCATGGCATGGGGTAACACACTGGCTGTCTCCGGGTCTGCCCTGGGGGACTTGGGTGGGGTTAGGTACTTTTTAGTTCCCAGGGTCAGCCCCACAGGGTGAGTTTTTCTCTCTATTCTGGGGCATGTGTTTCTGTCTACCCGAGGTCCATTCACCTGTATTTGCCTTTTTAAAACTGTCCCTACTGTCTGCATTGCCTGTAGCTCTTGATATTGGATGTGTGTTGCTAAATGGTCTTAGCTTTATTTAGGCCCCATGTGTTAGGTTTATTTAATGTATTTGACCAGCTGGCGACATACATTCAATGTTCTGTTTAGTTGTTTTTTTTCACAAGCAGTGCAGGCACGTCCTGAGAAAGCCTTGTTGCTGTCGGGACGTTAAGCAATGTACAATCAATCAATGTCTCCGTCAGCATGGCATAGGGTAACACACACTGGCTGTCTCCCTCAGCGTGGCATGGGGTAACACACACTGGCTGTCTCCGTCAGCATGGAGTAACATACAGGCTGTCTCCCTCAGCATGGCATAGGGTAACACACACTGGCTGTCTCCCTCAGCGTGGCATGGGGTAACACACACTGGCTGTCTCCGTCAGCATGGCATGGGGTAACACACTGGCTGTCTCCGTCAGCATGGCATGGGGTAACACACACTGGCTGTCTCCGTCAGCATGGCATGGGGTAACACATACTGGCTGTCTCCGTCAGCAAGGCATGGGATAACACACACTGGCTGTCTCCCTCAGCATGGCATGGGGTAACACACACTGGCTGTCTCCATCAGCATGGCATGGGGTAACACACACTGGCTGTCTCCCTCAGCATGGCATGGGGTAACACACTGGCTGTCTCCCTCAGCATGGCATGGGGTAACACTGGCTGTCTCCGTCAGCATGGCATGGGGTAACACACTGGCTGTCTCCGTCAGCATGGCATGGGGTAACACACACTGGCTGTCTCCGTCAGCATGGCATGGGGTAACACACTGGCTGTCTCCGTCAGCATGGCATGGGGTAACACATACTGGCTGTCTCCGTCAGCGTGGCATGGGGTAACACACACTGGCTGTCTCCGTCAGCATGGCATGGGGTAACACACTGGCTGTCTCCCTCAGCATGGCATGGGGTAACACTGGCTGTCTCCGGGTCTGCCCTGGGGGACTTGGGTGGGGTTAGGTACTTTTTAGTTCCCAGGGTCACCCTGGTCAGCCCCACAGGGTGAGTTTTTCTCTCTATTCTGGGGCATGTGTTTCTGTCTACCCGAGGTCCATTCACCTGTATTTGCCTTTTTAAAACTGTCCCTACTGTCTGCATTGCCTGTAGCTCTTGATATTGGATGTGTGTTGCTAAATGGTCTTAGCTTTATTTAGGCCCCATGTGTTAGGTTTATTTAATGTATTTGACCGGCTGGCGACATACATTCAATGTTCTGTTTAGTTGTTTTTTTTCACAAGCAGTGCAGGCACGTCCTGAGAAAGCCTTGTTGCTGTCGGGACGTTAAGCAATGTACAATCAATCAATGTCTCCGTCAGCATGGCATAGGGTAACACACACTGGCTGTCTCCCTCAGCGTGGCATGGGGTAGCACACACTGGCTGTGTCCGTCAGCATGGAGTAACATACAGGCTGTCTCCCTCAGCATGGCATAGGGTAACACACACTGGCTGTCTCCCTCAGCGTGGCATGGGGTAACACACACTGGCTGTCTCCATCAGCATGGCATGGGGTAACACACTGGCTGTCTCCGTCAGCATGGCATGGGGTAACACACACTGGCTGTCTCCGTCAGCATGGCATGGGGTAAAACATACTGGCTGTCTCCGTCAGCATGGCATGGGATAACACACATTGGCTGTCTCCCTCAGCATGGCATGGGGTAACACACTGGCTGTCTCCGTCAGCATGGCATGGGGTAACACATACTGGCTGTCTCCGTCAGCATGGCCCCCCATCCGGGTCTGCCCTGGGGGACTTGGGTGGGGTTAGGTACTTTTTAGTTCCCAGGGTCACCCTGGTCAGCCCCACAGGGTGAGTTTTTCTCTCTATTCTGGGGCATGTGTTTCTGTCTACCCGAGGTCCATTCACCTGTATTTGCCTTTTTAAAACTCTCCCTACTGTCTGCACTGCCTGTAGCTATTGATATTGGATGTGTGTTGCTAAATGGTCTTAGCTTTATTTAGGCCCCATGTGTTAGGTTTATTTAATGTATTTAACCGGCTGGTGACATACATTCAATGTTCTGTTTAGTTTTTTTTTCACAAGCAGTGCAGGCACGTCCTGAGAAAGCCTTGTTGCTGTCGGGACGTTAAGCAATGTACAATCAATCAATCCGTCAGCATGGCATGGGGTAACACACTGGCTGTCTCCCTCAGCATGGCATGGGGTAACGCATACTGGCTGTCTCCGTCAGCATGGCATGGGGTAACACACACTGGCTGTCTCCCTCAGCATGGCATGGGGTAACACACTGGCTGTCTCCCTCAGCATGGCATGGGGTAACACACTGGCTGTCTCCGTCAGCATGGCATGGGGTAACACACTGGCTGTCTCCGTCAGCATGGCATGGGGTAACACACACTGGCTGTCTCCCTCAGCATGGCATGGGGTAACACACTGGCTGTCTCCCTCAGCGTGGCATGGGTAACACACACTGGCTGTCTCCGTCAGCATGGCATGGGGTAACACACTGGCTGTCTCCGTCAGCATGGCATGGGGTAACACACTGGCTGTCTCCCTCAGCATGGCATGGGGTAACACACACTGGCTGTCTCTCCCAGCACGGGGTAACACACACTGGCTGTCTCCCTCAGCATGGGGTAACACATACTGGCTGTCTCCCTCAGCATGGGGTAACACGTACTGGCTGTCTCCGTCAGCATGGAGTAACATACACTGGCTGTCTCTCTCAGCATGGGGTAACACACACTGGCTGTCTCCGTCAGCATGGCATAGGGTAACACATACAGGCTGTCTCCGTCAGCATGGCATGGGGTAACACACTGGCTGTCTCCGTCAGCATGGCATGGGGTAACACACACTGGCTGTCTCTCCCAGCACGGGGTAACACACACTGGCTGTCTCCCTCAGCATGGGGTATCACACACGGACTGTCTCCCTCAGCATGGCACGGGGTAACACACACTGTCTCCCTCAGCATGGGGTAACACACACTGGCTGTCTCCCTCAATTCGCTAGGCCCAGCATGGTGAAGCAATTGAGACAAGCAGTGTTAGTGTCAAGTTGTCTGTCAATGTCCCCATTGCACTTTCACCCAGCATTGTACCAGTCCGTGCACTTGCACACTGCATTGTACCAGTTAGTACACGTACACCCTGCATTGTACCAGTCAGTACACTTGCACCCTGCATTGTACCAGTCAGTACACTTGCACCCTGCATTGTACCAGTCAGTTATTGGTGTTTGTTCTTGTCCTCACTTGCACCCAGAATTGTACCAGTTAGTACACTTACACCCAGCATTGTACCAGTTAGTACACTTACACCCAGCATTGTACCAGTTAGTACACTTACACCCAGCATTGTACCAGTTAGTACACTTACACCCAGCATTGTACCAGTTAGTACACTTACACCCAGCATTGTACCAGTCGGTACACTTGCACCCAGCATTGTACCAGTCGGTACACTTGCACCCAGCATTGTATCAGTCAGTTATTGGCGTTAGTGCTTGTCCTCAGTACACTTACACCCAGCAAAAAAAAAAAAAAACAACTAACAAAATCCCCCCCCCCCCCAAAAAAAAAAAAAAAAACAACTAAAAATTACTTATAGAGCTATGAAGGCAGAGTGTTAACACTATGACGAATGTGATGGAGATGTGCAATCCCCATCCCCCCCCCCCCCCACCCTTACCCCCCAAAAGAGGAAATATAAAAGCGGCCCTTTTCTAATGGATAATGAATTTCAAGATAAAAATTACGTCATGTCTAGTTACGCTAACCTCGCTGCTGAACGTACATTTGGTGCGAAGCGCCGTATTCGCTTATGTATGTGAGCGTATGTATGTAAACATGATAACCTCCGATATTTCTGTAAACACAAACTTGAAACTTGGCGAAATACTTTCTTAAGCGGGTGGCTAAGAGAGCCTCCGAGCATATTGTAATTGAAGACATAAACAACCATTTATAGGAAGTCGGTTGACCCAGATTAGAGTCCTTAATTTTTGTCATATTTAATTGAACTTTTGCATATAGCTATACTGATCAACAAAAGAAATGCAAAGTAGCCCCTTCAAATCACATTTAATCCAACATTTGAAAGTCTATTTCGGACAAACCATACAACGGATGTTATCGATCGACATTTTAGGAATGCAATCATGTACACCAGCGTAATCAGTGTGGAAGTATATTCTGTATCTGGAGCACGCATGGCACAGCACAATGGCGTGTGACCCCCATTGTGATGACAGCTTGGCAGCGTCAGCGCATAGAGTGCATCAGGCGGTTGACAGCTGCTCTGGGGATGTTGTTCCTGGCCTGGACAATGGTATTCTCCAGTTCTGTGGGTCATGTTACATATTCAAATTGGGCAGTTGAGGCAGTAAGAGGACCGGCGTTTTTAAAAATAATTTTTGCCTTGTTTGAAAATGTGTAGTAGGGCTGAATGTTGGAATTTGCTGGAAATTTCTGGTTAGCTGAGAGGAGACATGTTTGGTGCTTTGATTCATACCATCCTGAGCTTATCCAGTGGACAATTGTGGGCCTATGTTGAGTTGACGTAGTGATTTGAGGGGCACGCTGATTTCAGCTGGGCTTGGTAAGGAATGAGGTTCATAGCCAAGAAATGAGACTGTCAATGTGCTGGATTTTTTAAATTTTATTTTGTGCTTGGCAAATGTGCAGTTGGTGGGTGGTAGTGTTTTTTTATGGGATTGAAATATTAGGGGATGACTGGGACTGACTATGGCTAAGAGACTGGGCAGTACGGAAAAGGCACTGTGTTTCGTGGCCTTCGGCTGTCGTTGGTCTGGGGCGTACAGCGTTGACCTCCCTTTGCAGTTGGTCTCAGAGATGTTTGATGGGATTGAGGTCCAGGCTGAAGACAGGCCAGGGCATGACTGGGATGTTGTGCTGCTGCAAGAAGTGCTGGGTGATACGCGCAGTGTGTGTACACGCATTATCTTGTTGCAAGATGAAGTTTCTGCGTCCCTGAGAAAATGGCAGGACTATACCGTTGGCCCTCCATGGAACTCCCCTCCTCCCCCCCCCCTCCTCCCCCCCCTCCCCTCCCTCCCCCCCCTCCCCCCCCCCCCCCCTCCTGCGGGGGATCGGAGACCACGTTTTCGGAAGCCTATCACCTATGAAGACGAACCATAGGTGTTTGCCCAAAATAAATACCGTATTGAATATAGGAGGGCATGTACTATGGTCATATTTTCCTTCTTTGGGCCCTATATTTTGCTTTTGGGGGTAGGGTTGGTGTTAACGATGCAGTACCCGTAAAAAAGCACACAGAACTAAATGACTGGTATCTTTGGAAACAGAATACATTTACCTACCATTTACAATGATATGATTCAATGTCCAAAAAGCAAAATGGTGACGTCATCGCGGCGCCATCTTTTTTACCATTCATTAACCGCGAAATAACCTTCTTGCCAGTAGAATAGTTGTCCAATCTTTGACATACTATAATGAAAACATATATACCAAAGTTATAATATAATTATCATCAATGGAAACGTAAACGATTCAATGTTTTCGATTAGTGACCTTGAAAGGTGTTATTTAAAGGATCAAGGTCACCTAAAGTTGTACCTTATGAAAGAAAACATTTGTGAAAATGTGATTTAAAAAATCTTACTAAAAGTGATAACATGTAAGGAATTGCTATGAATAGTTGATAAACAATTAGATATGACCTTCATGAAGTTCAGGGTCACAGTTTTTGAAGAGTTCGTAAGACTATTCAGTTTACAATAGGGGCCAAACATTTGCTCCGATTTTAGGAATATTTGCTCACAAGACCTATAGGATCTCTTACTATACTATTGAATTATATTTTGTTGAGTTGAGATTATCAGGAACATTATAATATAGATACGCTTTATAATTAAGCTCAAGGTCACAATATATACAACTGTGCACTCAATCTGTTAACTGTTCCATGGTACTGAAATTATCTCTCTCTCTCTCTCACACACACACACACACAAAAGATAAAGAATGTAATATAGGTAGTTGAAAAGAAAAGGACCTCATTTATTGTTTTTGTATGGTCCATTCTGATAAGTATGGAACTTCTGCAGAGCCTGTAGCCCTGGCAAGTAATATGCAAGTCAGCAGATCAGTTGCTTAAACCAGCTATAAGACGGTAGTCATGTAGTTTCTCCCCCCACCCCCACTGCCCGCCCCTCCTCACACCACCTCACGCCACACCGACCCCTTCGCAAGAAACACTTGAACTTGAAATAGCATTAAAACATTAAGGTATCCGGATTGTTCGCCGCACTACCATCAAGTCGGTGCATGGGGTGATCAGTGACACAAAAAAAATGTTCAAGCAAGTTATGAGTGTTCGCAAGGAATGTACGTGTTAGTTTTGAAACATGGCGCCTGCAAGCGGATTGAGGTTTACTGGTCATGAGAGTAGTAACACTGAGAGAAAAGACGTTTCTCAGACCACAGGAAATTGTGAGGAAAACAATCAAAGTTAATTTGTTGTTGAATATTCTTTAATACGCTATAACAAAGTCCCTTTATAGGGAGTTTGGACACCTTCCCCCCGCACCGGGTATATTTTGACGAGCAGTGCAAGTCCCAACACACTCCCCCTCCCCCTTTTTGTTGTTGTTGTTTGATATTTCGGCAACTGGTGAAAGTTTTCGGCCATTGGAAGCAAGGTGTAGCGTCGGGAGGTCTTTTGTGCCAGGTTGAAGGTCCCAAACAAAAGGTTGGATCACCTCACCTCCCCCCCCCCCCCACCCCTGTCCCCCCAGCTTTTTGTTGTTTGATAATTCGGCACCTGGTGAAAGTTTTCGGCCATTGAAAGCAAGGTGTAGCGTATGGAGGCCTTTTGTACCAGGTTGAAGGTCCCAAACAAATAGTTGGAACCACCCCTGAGGTAACTGTTCCGCCCCTGGTGTGTGTGTGTGTGTGTTTTCAAACGCCCGAAAAGCGTACACAGCAGATTTGATGGGGAAAATGTTAACAATCTACGATACCATACACACTGAATATCAAACGCGCCATAGTTTAATGTGCTCCTGACTTAGATCGTCACGAACGTTGTCTCATGCATATGGCTGTTTGGGCTTACTGGACGGTCTGCTCGGCCGTTGGCCCACCACTTGAGATATTTGAAAAAGGGCTAAATGCCTTTTAGCACAGTAATTGTACTGTTCTTACCAACAACAAGTGTGTGGTTCATTCTTTTTGTGTCTGACTCTTGCATTGTGCCGTCTATCAGGATGTTGCTATGATCTGCCATAAGTGTATTTTTATTAAGATCATAGATAGGTCAGTTCACTATACCGACACAGTCTAGAAGTAAACTTCGGAATACATCTCAGCAAGGTGGGCATTTTATGTGTTGCCCCTCATGATCGTAACAGAAAAGACGCATCCCTGAACTGCTGTTTCGATTCCACATGCCCACATTTTAATCACAAACCCTTTACTTTCGACCAGCCATTCTTTAAAAGCACGAGACGGTGACATACACACACGCACGCATGCACGCACCGTGGCACACACACATGATTAGCCAACAAGAACAGGACTGTAAAACAACAACAAACAGCATCTGTAATGAAAATGAAAATATCCCACAAATCATAAAAGCACAGACTAATTGTCCCACACACACAGCAGTTGGAGACGGATCAGCCATGATAGATCAAGGGTATTGCCAGACTAGCTTGGCGCCTGAAAAGGCTCCACGCTAATCTGGCACTACCCTTGAACTATCATGACATCTGCCCCAGCTGGTCAACAGGTACCGTGATAAACACCCCCCGAGAGTTGTGAACGTTGTAAGCGTGAAAACGTTCCAGGATTATGCAGAACTGCTGTATTGAATGTTTTTTGGTGCAAAAGCCCAGGTCAGAGCACACAATTCATGAACTTTTGTACAAACAGTGAAAACTATCCAATTATCAAACTAGTTACTCAACGTGTGTACAAAGTTACATTCACACAGAAATATGTCTGCAAAGGCACCCGTCAGGTTTGGATGTAATGATGTGCTACAGTTTCTTGGCCTGAGTGCGAAGAAAACATACCTCTGTCCGACATGAACATTACGGACTCCTTTGAATGGATGCTGCATAACATAATACCGAAATTGTTCGTAATTTCTTCAACAGGAAAGCAATGCTGACATATGACAACCATGTGTGGTAAAAATTATACAGATACTGTCAGCAAAGGATTTAACATAGTAAGATTCACAGAGAGAGAGAGAGAGAATGCATGTGTGCAAGTGTAAGCGTGTGTGTGTCTGCGTGTGCATGCACTTGTGTGTGCATGTGTGTGGGCATGCATTTAAATGTTTTACTCATGTGCATGTCTATTTTGATTTCCACAAGTGCGATGAAACGATAAAAGATTGCTTCATTTCAAACTACAAGTCAGCCGCAGTATTATGCGCATAGGATTAGACTTCGGTATTATGCGCACGATTATTCCTTGGTATTATGTGCATACGATTATTCCTCAGTATTATGCGCATGATTATTTCTCAGTAGTATGTGCATACGATTATTCCTCAGTAGTATGCGCACAAGATTATTCCTCAGTATGATGTGCATAAGATTATTCCTCAGCATTATGCATATATTAATTCCTCAGTATTATGCGCATAAGATTGTTCCTCAGTATTTTGCGTATAATTCCTCAGTATTATGCACATAAGATTATTCCTCAGTATTATGTGTACAATTCCTCAGTATTACGTGCATAAGATTATTCCTCAGTATTATTCGTATAATTCCTCAGTATTATGCGCATTATTCCCAACTCAAATATAACACAGATGTGTCTGTGGCTACTGAGTGAATGAGCAAATCAGTCCTCTAGGCCGACGGCAGCCCTGAACATGCGTAGCTATGCACTGGCCAGTTAAAGATAATGTCGGCCATAAGACAGCGTGCTTACTGGGTGTCTTTTCCTCACCAGACAGTATGAGTTAATCCTTTTAGCCCCAAGGTCCCATTTCTCCAATTTTGGAGGTGTTACCTAACGACTATGTACCAGTTGTAGGAGATGGCTTGACCATGATAACTCAAGGGTAGTGCCAGATTAGCTTGGCGCCTTTAGGTGCCAGGCTAATCTGGCACTACTTTTGAATTATCATGGTCAAGCCATCTGCTGCTGTGGGAATCTGGGGCTAAAAGAGTTAAGAACCACGGCAAAGCGAATGCATGTAACATGGTCTGATTTCATGCTTCCCACATCTCCTGTAACGTGGTCTGATTTCATGCTTCCCACATCTCCTGTAACGTGGCTTGATTTCATGCTTCCCACATCTCCTGTAACGTGGTCTGATTTCATGCTTCCCACATCTCCTGTAACGTGGCTTGATATTATGCTTCCCACATCTCCAGTAACGTGGTCTGATTTCATGCTTCCCACATCTCCTGTAACCTGGTCTGATCATGTTTCATGCTTCCCACATCTCCTGTAACGTAGTCGTATTTCATGCTTCCCACATCTCCTGTAACATGGTCTGATTTCATGCTTCCAACATCTCCTGTAACGTGGTCTGATTTCATGCTTCCCACATCTCCTGTAATGTAGTCTGATTTCATGCTTCCCACATCTCCTGTAACCTGGTCTGATTTCACGCTTCCCACATCTCCTGTAACATGGTTCGATTTCATGCTTCCCACATCTCCTGTAACGTAGTCTGATTTCATGCTTCCCACATTTCCTGTAACCTGGTCTGATTTCATGCTTCCCACATATCCTGTAACGTCGGATTTCATGCTTCCCACATCTCCTGTAACGTAGTCTGATTTCATGCTTCCCACATTTCCTGTAACCTGGTCTGATTTCATGCTTCCCACATCTCCTGTAACGTCGGATTTCATGCTTCCCACATCTCCTGTAACGTAGTCTGATTTCATGCTTCCCACATCTCCTGTAACGTAGTCAGATTTCATGCTTCCTACATCTCCTGTAACGTAGTCTGATTTCATGCTTCCCACATCTCCTGTAACGTAGTCTGATTTTATGCTTCCCACATCTCCTGTAACGTAGTCTGATTTCATGCTTCCCACATCTCCTGTAACCTGGTCTGATTTCATGCTTCCCACATCTCCTGTAATGTAGTCTGATTTCATGCTTCCCACATCTCCTGTAACGTAGTCAGATTTCATGCTTCCCACATCTCCTGTAACGTAGTCTGATTTCATGCTTCCCACATCTCCTGTAACGTCGTCTGATTTCATGCTTCCCACATCTCCTGTAACGTAGTCTGATTTCATGCTTCCCACATTTCCTGTAACCTGGTCTGATTTCATGCTTCCCACATCTCCTGTAACGTAGTCAGATTTCATGTTTCCCACATCTCCGGTAACCTGGTCTGATCATGTTTCATGCTTCCCACATCTCCTGTAATGGAGTCAAGATTTCATGCTTCCCACATCTCCTGTAACATGGTCTGATTTCACGCTTCCCACATCTCCTGTAACGCGGTCTGATTTCATGCTTCCCACATCTCCTGCAACGTGGTCTGATTTCATGCTTCCCACATCTCCTGCAACGTGGTCTGATTTCATGCTTCCCACATCTCCTGTAACGGTCTGATTTCATGCTTCCCACATCTCAGTAAACAAAGATTCTCAAGCCGACGTCAGTCACAGTGGGCCCAAGCACGGCAGTGTATCAAACCAACACGGCAATGGATCACACCGACGCAGTGCGCTGGCCCACTGTGGCTGACGTAAGCCCAAAGGTCTTCAGCATACTAGGATATCAAGACTTAACGAAGCTAACTTGTGTTATCATCTGTCATCACACACACACACACCTGCACGCATTCAGGCTCAAATGCACACACCAAAATAATGCATTAGAAATTATTTTCCAAAGTGTCTGATTTTTGGGCAGAGAAATAAGTACATAAATAAGTACAGGGCACAGACTGCAAAAGTACACAGGACATCGTCTTTTTGTGTCAGCAAAATATACAATCTTTTCTTCTTCTCCTTGCAAAAATGTACAAAATACAAACGTTGCTTTAAAAAGTGCCCTCTCACCGGTGGAATCGAATGGTTGCGATTTGACGCAATGAAAGCAAATGTGTGCTGGTCTGTGATTTTGGACCAGACAGCTGCCTACCGCAAGGTCCAAACTCACAGACCAGCACACAAACTGTGCGCATGCCTGTGCTGCCTCGGTGAATGTTCTGAAGTGAAAAGAACTCAACAGCACAGATCAAAGGTTTCACGTTACAAACAGTCCATCAATCTTAACCCTTTTATCCCCAAGGTCCCATTTCTCAAATTTTGGAGGTGTTGCCTAATGACTATGTACCAGCTGGAATGACCATAATTCAAGGGTGGTGCCAGATTAGCTTGGTGCCTTCAGGCGCCAAGCTAATCTGGCACCACCCTTGAATTATCATGGTCAATTTACCACATCTTTCCACACTCTCTCTCTCTCTCTCCTGCTTGTCAAATGAGGAACACAAACACTGCATGTACAAGCTTAGTCCTGCGCCAGCCACTAAGCGACCAAAGCGGAGCACCTTGCTTAGTGGTGGGCGTAGCACACACAAGCAGACCCGCACACGCACAAAAACATTTGCAAACAAAAATATCAACACACCTGCATCAACAGGCCTTGTTTCGATTCGTTTTGAGCATGCGTGTTATTATTCTTGCGTGCGCTTGTGTTTGCGGATGTGTACGCGTCGCGTTTGTGTCTACATTTGTGCCTGCGAGATAATCATTATCATCCTTCACACACACACACACGTGTACAATGTACACACATCAGCTCTCGCGCTGTATGGCAGATCTTGTTTACAGCGACCACCTGTACGAGAGATCCCCCGTCACTAAAGACCACCATTCAGACTGCTGTACGGCCACGGCGAACTTGAATGGTGATCTTTATTGACCGGCGCCACTGTCAGCCAGGAAAAGACATTTCTTGTGAGAGAGCCTGTCTTTGAACATAACTCTTTTCTTGCAAAAACCTGGCTGGTCCAACCAGGATCTGCTGCAATACACACTCTTGCATGCGCGCACACACACCCTTACACACACACGCACACAGACACATGCACTGCAACAAATTCTGCTGTTTTACGAACTCAAATCGCATTCAAATTAACCCATTTAGCCCCGAGTCCCTACAGCAGGAGATGGTTTGACCATGATAATTCAAGGGTAGTGCCAGATTAGCTTGGCGCCTTTAGGCACTACCCTTGAATTATCATGGTCAATCCATCTGCTGCAACTGGTAATAGTCGTTAGGCAACACCTCCACAATTTGAGAAATGGGAGCTTGGGGCTAAAAGGGTTAAGCAACACATAGTAACGCTCATTTGGCCTCAAACGTTGTCCTCTTTGGGTCCAGCGGTGAATGACATGTTAAAATATGACTACCACAGCAGTACAATTATGTACAACCTGATAATGGACTGGGCACTTGTTACCCACAAACCGAAGATCAATCAGTTCCACTGGATACTTCAGTAAGGAACGTTTGACAATCGTGTACCAGTTGCAGCTCATGCCTTGGTCAAGAAAATTAAGGGTAGTGCCTGATTAGTTTGGCACCTTCCAGCACTGAGTTAATCTGGCACTACCCTTGAACTATTATGACTGACCAATCTTGCATTGTAATCTTGAAAGAGCTGACTGAAGTGTAAACAAATACAAGTGCTGCATTATATTCAGTAAGATGTGGTAGAACCGTTTACTTTATACAAATATTCTCTTTTAATACAGGCATTTTCAGAGGGCACACATGCACACGAAAGAGCATACACACACACAAACACGAGCATAGAAGACATACACGAACACACATCTCGCACACTTGAGCATAAAATGACAAGAAACTCCTCCTCCTCCCCCCCAGCAAAAGGAAGAAAAAAACAAACGCCCAAACACGCCCACCCACATATAAATGCATGCACACAAGACACCACACACACAGATCTCAATTCATTCTGACCAAATCTTCCCACCTGTTAACAAAAAGCCAAAGTGCTCTGATCCAACCGATTCATGCAGTTCAATTGCATAATTTAAAAAGTGACGACGCAATTCCCAGCGTACACATGCCGACGTCGGCTGCAAATAAGACGGAGAGCTTGGACAAAGTGCTGTCGCCAACAAACATTCACGCAGAATTCCCATGACACCAACTGACCGTGACCCTGTTTTGTACAACCACCTGTGTTAACTTTGTCAGCCCCATGGGCGCTTTTCCCAAATTTGGGAAGTGTCACTGAACGTCTATGTACCCGTCGCAGGAGATGGACCGACCATGAAAATTCAAGGGTAGTGCCAGATTCGCTTGGCGCCTTCAGGCGCCAAGCGAATCTGGCACTACCCTTGAATTATCATGGTCAATCCATCTCCTGCTGTAGGGACTCGGGGCCAAATGGGTTACAAGACTACGTGGTCTTAAGTTCCACACGCTCTCTCAACACAAGTCCTGAAGGAAGGGCAAAAAGTGTCGCCCGTCATGAAAGACCACCATTCAGGCGGCTACTGATGATTGTTAATGACAGGTGGTTTTTCAAAACAGGTTCCGCTGAACCTTCTACCCTATACTATTGACAGTAAAAGTTGATTGATTGTACATTGCTTAACGTCCCGACAGCAACAAGACTTTCTCAGGACGTGAATGCACTGCTTGTGAAAAAAAAACAACTAAACAGAACATTGAATGTACGTCGCCAGCCGGTCCAAAACGTTAAATAAACCTACGCCATGGGGCCTAAATAAAGCTAAGACCATTTAGCAACACACATCCAATATCAAGAGCTACAGGCAGCGCAGACAGTAGGGAGAGTTTAAAAAAAGGAAAATACGGGTCAATGGACCAAGGGTAGACAGAAACACATGCCCCAGAATAGAAAGGAAAACCCACCCTGTGGCTGCATGCACAAGGGAATTTAATTTGTGCGTAACGTATGACGACCTTGATGGGAGTAATACTGAAAGGAATACGAGGTGAACTTGCCTTAGGCAATGACTGTGCGCACAAATGAACTCTAAAGAATGAGTAGAATTATAATTGATGAAAATCTCTTCATTCTTCAAAATGTGTCTGAAGATTCCATGAATGTGTCTTGGTCTGTGACTTTGAGCCCTACAGCCTACAGCGTCAAGTCCCAAATCACATACACGTGCACAGATATGTGAACAAAATCTTTCTTGCATGCCGGGCAGTAACGAACAAAAGTCGCCCTGTGTTCTGCTCTGCACATTTTTTTAGGTTTTTTTTTCATAGGTTAAATACTTAGCAAATGAACACACACCCACACAGAAAATACAAGCAAATAAACATGTTTTAAATCACTACTTTAAGGGCAAAGCATAAAGAATATCACCGAAAACAACTACAGAATAGGCTCTTTTTATGTATGAAGTCAAAGCACTGGTGTAAAAACAGAACTGAATTTAAACTTGCCGTAACCAAACAAACAAGAAAGGCAAAGTTCTTATGGCTCACGTGTATGACCAATGCACATATGTGTGACCTTTGTGACAATAAGTAAAGGGCTGGCTTCAGCAGCAGTGAAATCCTTGTTTTCTCAAAATTTAAACATTTTTTACATGTCTGTTAAAACCCCCGTGACCTTTGGGATGAGTCGATTAAATTAGTATGCATAGAAATGTCTTGCAATCAGCTAACTTCATGTCAAATTTGATTGAAAAGTTCGCAAAAACTTTGATAAAAACTACACAAAATATGGTTATTTCACACGTATTTCCTGATCTCTTGTGACCCTTGACCTTTCCAAGGGATCAACCAAATTAGTATGCATAGGAAGGTCTTACCATCAGGTATCTTTGTACCAAGTTTGGGTTTGAAGTTGTGAATAGTATTTGAGAAAAAATAAATTATGTCCAAAAATGGCTATTTTGGACCTATTTCCTTATCTTGTGACCTTGACCTTTGAGAGAGGTCAATCAAATTGGTATGTTTAGAAAGGTCTTGCCACAAAGTATCCTTGGGCCAAGTTTGAAGACTGTGGCTTGAATAGTCTCTGAGAAAATGCCAACGTTAAAGTTTACCACAGGCAAAGACGGAAGGACGGACGACCTCTGGCCCAGAAGATACTCACTTTTGCTTTGGAAGTAAGCCCCAAAACAAGCAAAACAATAGTTTTATAATATATTTTCTACTCTACGACATTACAAATTTGGAAAAATAACAAAAATCCAT
Organism: Semisulcospira habei; assembly: GCA_036245525.1. Classification (NCBI taxonomy): domain Eukaryota; kingdom Metazoa; phylum Mollusca; class Gastropoda; family Semisulcospiridae; genus Semisulcospira; species Semisulcospira habei. Next base: position 174,570,404 of record BTPG01000007.1, on the reverse strand, counting down.
GTTACTGCACCTCCACATTACCCAGAAACCCCCCCCCCCCCCCCCCCCCCTCATGCCCAGTGACAACAGAAGACGGCAAGTTCATTTTTGTGAAAAGTGATATTTTCATTGTATTACAATGCAAATCTTGCTGTTCACTAAATGTAGTTCTTGTCTTCCGTTGTCGCAGCGCGGACCTGCCCCATGCTATTTCCAGCTGATGCCTCGTTTGAAATCCAATACACAGCTACATCTTGCACCTTGACCTGGGGAAAAAACCTGCACCCTTCCACACAGCACGGACACAACCTGCATGTTACTGGGGAGGGCCGACTCCTTCAGTGCTAATGGCGGAGAAGACACGTAGCTAGGCAGCTTCACCGCTGAGCGCTATCGACAGTAACGGCCTAGGGATCAGCCCATTTAGCGGTGAGGAGCAGCAGGAGATGGATTGACCATGATAATTCAAGGGTAGTGCCAGATTAGCTTGGCGCCTAACAGCGCCAAGCTAATCTGGCACTACTCTTGAATTATCATGGTCGATCATCTCCTGCAACTTGTAACACCCAAAAATTTGGAAAATGCGGCCGTAGGTTAAATGGTTGACATTTGTCCGCCAGGTCTTGGTACTTTTGTCCTATTCCCTCCACGGTTTTATTTCTCTTTAGAAGCGTTTGGTTTTACAATTTTTATGTTAGATTTGGATGTGACCACCTTCGTGACCTGAGATCGACGGAACAAGGCCTAGCACCGAGCACAGACACCCTGACAAGCTGGTTGCTCTTCGCACGACGTCCCGTGCTTTAGGTCGGAGGACTTCTAGCAGCTACTGCAGAAGATAAATTGACCATGATAGTTGGCGAGTAGTGCCAGATTCGCTTGGCACCTACACGCACTAGGCTAATCTGGCACTACCCTTGAATTATCATGGTTAAGCCCTCTCTGCAAATTATGCCTAGTAGGCAGTTCTGACACAAAACCATTCAGCGTCATATCGAGTGCCTTGCAGTCAAGCTAAAAATGTGAGAAAGTGGCATGCAAGCGTTGTTCGGTTGGAATGACAGTTGCCCAGAAAATGATATTTGAACAGACTATACGATGGACGTTACAAAATCACGTGGTGTCTATACGAATCATTCGTAATTTGTAGTTGTCAGCTAACACACACGCTGCTTCGTTGGAACCCCCGCAGTAGCGAGATGACGAGAATACTGTGAGTAGCTTCCCTTGTTGCTGAACCTGGGAAAAATGAAACACACACGATTTACTAAAGTGACAAAATACCCACAAGTCTTGATTAAACTAATAAGATACTAAGACACTACAAGCTCAGCGGCATTACGACATCTGCAACATTTCACAGACAGGCAGACCTGTTTTGAGTGATCACCTTGAGAAATCACCAGCCGTTAACTCTTGCACAGTGGAGACAAAAATGGGCAACACGCAAATTGCAAGAGGCATAGATCCTCATGAGCCCCCGCAATTGCAGGGGCTGATGAGGATCTATGCCTCTTGGTGAAAGCACTTTGTATCCACTGTTGGTAGGGTGGCTGGCACTCTTTCGCTCTGAATTTACAGATTTCAGATGTACAATGTCAGATCAGTGGCAGTGACAGGGTTAAAGACCATCAATCAGTTCAGTTCAGATAAGGTGGGATCTCTATGCTACAACAGTGACAGGGTTAAAGACCATCAATCAGTTCAGTTCAGTCAAGGTGGGATCTCTATGCTACAACAGTGACAGGGTAAAGACCATCAATCAGTTCAGTTCAGTCAAGGTGGGATCTCTATGCTACAACAGTGACAGGGTTAAAGACCATCAATCAGTTCAGTTCAGTCAAGGTGGGATCTCTATGCTACCAGAGGCCCATACGCACTCCATCCACCCATCTGAAGTCTACAGCCACCTAAATGATGGTCCTTAATGACAGGTAACAGTTTCTGTCCTTCAAGACTTTTTCTGGCAGCACCTGTACTCCAAGATAAAGTTTTTTTGTATAAGGGGGTTTCCCCTAACTGATTCTGCTGTAAAATAGTTTGCGCAAAAACGAAAAAAATTAAAGAAAGATAAAAAAAAAAGCACACAAAGATATCAACAACAAAGGAAACATTACCACCGACAACATCTCACCTGAAATCCCACCTCCTGCACCTCGTGAGCGCGGATGACGTGCGACAGACCGTTACGATCGAGGAAAGCCAGCAGCGCGTTACAGCTGAAGAAATGCGCCGTGCCGCGACGCGTGTTGTGTGTGAACCCCTGGTGTTCCTTCATGTCTTTCATCACTTCGGGGCTGACCAAGTCCAGGCTGCGAAACACAAGCCGTCATGAAAACAAGAACATAGGGAAAACCAGATCATGAAAAAGAAAGTAAAACATGCTGATCTGTGATTCTGAACCTTACAGCTGATAACCCTTTGGCTGTCACCAACGGTTTTTGTTTTGACAATTCCTGTACGAATTATTGTGACAAAAACTGCTACCAACAGCCAAAACGTTAAGGTCTAAAAAGTAAAATCACAGACCAGCATACAAGTATAGAAATACAGAAAGAGAATAAAAAGACAAACACAGTGTTAGTTTCAATACAAAATTTTCTGCCGCAGGGGTAGGTCTTCCACGGCTGTTTGGCCCAGCGCTAGACGTGGCCACTTAGTTTGTTCCAGGCGAGCCGAGAAACTGGGTCACAAGTCGTGGGCGCGCGCTGCCTCAGCGAGTCTCTCGGCTGTCAGACTAGCTGATAAGCGGGCTTCCTGCTAGGCGCAGTACAGCAGGGAAAATGACTACCTTTTGTTTTTCATGACTTTCTTATTTACCGTTCAAGTGTGTGATGCAAAACTTTGTTTGTTTAAAAGCGGACATTCTGCCCAACACACTGACACCAAACACACTATAGTTGTGACAAACCAGTAGCCAACAGAATAAGGTGGAAATAAAGAGAAAAAAACAGATTTCACTCTCTGTGTAGTGTTTTTTTCACAAAATAGATGAAGTTCCAACATCAATTACACAAATACGATACAAACTACATCAAAACGGACTTGCATGTGCTAGAAGTAACATGCCTAGAGTAAGTATGACTTACCAGATCAGAGATACCGTGAAAGGGGCCGGAGAGCGGAGGGTGATAATGAGGTCACTGTTAGTGCCAGTAGTACTCTCAGACACAGGCACGAAGCAGTAGCACGGATCAATGTTATCATTTCTTTCCATTCATGTACTTCATTAACTCTTTGTATAATGTTCTTCTTAGCTCTTATCATTCATTCAGTCTGTGAAATAAGTTTGACTAAAATAGTTCAAGGGTAGTGCCAGAATAGCTTGGCACCTCTAGGCGCCAAGCTATTCTGGCACTACCCTTGAACTAAAGCCATTGGTCTATATCCTTATTTGTAAGTATCTTCTATAATGTGGCTTGCAAATGGCAGTGTACAAATTTAAAGCTTTTAGCCTCAGTATGATATGGGTTAGTTCTATAGCAAAGCACTTAGTCAGACATTACATTTTTGTACACAGTTAACAAGACTGCAGACATACGGCCCACTGACACTAAATGGCCTGGTTTGTAAGAGGCCTCCCGTGGGAGCAGAGAATGAATTAATGAGAACACTGACAGACGATAGCCAGAAGTCAAGTGGTATCCAAGATGCCGCATTCCTTGCTATTAGCATTAGTTTCATCTACAACTAGAGATTCTTGTTGTAAGGATTTTAGTGGGATAAAAACATTCAGGCAGTCAGTCACGGGAATATGTGTCATACTCTCTTGTGTGTTTTCTGCTTTTCAGTGTGACGTTGGAGTGCTTGCTAAATGAACGTGACTTTTTGTTTAGTCCCTTTCTATCTATTATTAGTCGCAAAGTATGTTTATGTGAGAGTTTGCATCAAATCAAATGGTGTAGATTGTGAAAATGGAGGACACCTCACATACTGTCAGTGTCCATGAATAGAGACTCAATTCTCTGTGTCGAATATGTGGAAGGAGGTCAAGAAAAAGGTATGACAAAAAAACAGGCCATATCATGCAGTAAATATGAACAAATGATACAGACGTGTTATGGGATAAATGTCCATGAGGACAGGGCGTTAAAGATAATCCCAAAAGAAACACATACTTGAGTGTCACTGTGCAGACTTTATCGCACAATGGGGCTTTGGTCTGGCACTACATGGTGAGCAGGGAGGCGAAGAGACGCATGCAACAGTAAACATTCTAAAGAGCAGTACATACGGACGGAAGCAGAGAAGCTCAAATTACTCATAACAGAACACATGACACTAGTGTCACCTGTGCTGTACTCAGTCATGCCACCTGTGAAGAAAAGAAAAGAGTAAATGGATTGGAAGCAGGTGATTGTTATGCTGTCGTTACACTACACGCGGCGGTGTGTTGTTTTTTTTTAAATATCACACCATCGAATTTTTACCGCTTTTTGTCAGACAATTAAGCTAATCTTTTATTTCCAAGTCACAAAGTTGGTCGCAGTAGCTGTCGGAGGAGGTTTTGGTGTGCCAAGCAGACTGATGTGCATAGGTCTATTGAATTTCTTTATTCTGTTGTGGTCCGTTCATGTTCAAAGCAGACTTTTCCAGATTAAACATTTTCGTCCTGAGAAACTATCCAAGAGTGAGATCATCTTGTTTACCACACAACAGTTTTCTTTAACCCGTTTAATGCCACGGATGCATTTCCCAAATTTTGGAGGTGTCATCTACTGAACGACTGAGTAACCGTTGTAGTAGACGGATTGACCATGATAATTCAAGGGTAGTGCCAGATTAGCTTTGTGCTTGATGTCACAAGCTAATCTGGCACTACCCTTGAAATACCATGGTCGATCCATCTCCTGCTGTAGGGTGTTGGAGTAAAACTGAAAGTAGTGCCAAAGAACTGTGTGTCCAGTGTTGACAGATCGGTGCTACTGCTATGTGTCTGTGAGAGTACTGGCACTAACAGTGACCTCATTATCACCCTCCTCTCTCCGGCCCCTTTCACGGTATCTCTGATCTGGTAAGTCATACTTACTCTAGGCATGTTACTTCTAGCACATGCAAGTCCGTTTTGATGTAGTTTGTATCGTATTTGTGTTATTGATGATGGAACTTCATCTATTTTGTGAAAAAACACTACTCAGAGAGTGAAATCTGTTTTTTTCTCTTTATTTCCACCTTATCCTGTTGGCTACTGGTTTGTCACAACTATAGTGTGTTTGGTGTCAGTGTGTTGGGCAGAATGTCCGCTTTTAAACAAACAAAGTTTTGCATCACACACTTAAACGGTAAATAAGAAAGTCATGAAAAACAAAAGGTAGTCATTTTCCCTGCTGTACTGCGCCTAGCAGGAAGCCCGCTTATCAGCTAGCCCGACAGCCGAGAGACTCGCTGAGGCAGCGCGCGCGCACGACTTGTGACCCAGTTTCTCAGCTCGCCTGGAAGAAACTAAGTGGCCAAACTGAAACAGCCGTGCTTCCAGTGATGAACGTGAATGATGCATTATATACTTCACGTACTTGTGCGCTGGTCCGTTCCTTGAACCTTACTGTCTATATCTCACACACCTGCCTGCAAGTCAATGATGTCACAGGATTTCTATCAATCTCTCTCACACTACAGACAAAAGCGAAGGATCAAAAGATGCACTGAAAATAATCAATTAATAAAGAACTAAATGCACATATCAACACAAAAACATAATACAGAAATTGTAATCAGCCAGGCTAAACCTATCAAATACATATGATATCAACATATATCAACACACAAACACAAAGTAATCGACGTAACTAAACCTATTAAACATATATCAACACAGAAACATATACAAATAGTGATCACCACGGCTATACCTATCAAACATATAACACAGAAACACATAATTATGCAAATAGTGATCAGCAAAACCTATCAAACAGAACACGCCTCCTCATTCACACCTGACATTCCACAATCACTCACTCATTCAGTCTCCTTTCATTTCCATACTTTTCATGAACACAGATTCAAAGTGGTGTCAACAAGAGGCATAGATCCTCATGAGCCTCTGCTACTGCAGGGATCCATGAGGATCAATACCTCTTGCACTTGGGTGGTGTTTAAATGACTCGGCTACCCTGTTAACACAAATATCGCTAAAATCATGCTGCGGGACAGATACAAGCCAATATAAAATATCACCAAAAACGCACTGTACATTATTGACAGTGAGGTTGCACTGAAAGTTGGCAGTGGTAACAAATGGATGTTTGCATGGGGGCTGGGGGTGGGGGTGTAGGTGGGGTGGGGGGGGGGGGGGGGGAGAACAGGTCAGAAACAACCAATAAACACACAGCCTCCAAAACTGTTTGCACACTGGAAAATAGAAACCAACAAAACAACAACACAAAAACCAAATACAGGTATAAAAATCTGACTGACAATATTACACTATCTAATTACTGCTACTCAGAACTTGTGCTAAAAACTCAATATCTCCTGCCTGAAGGCAGTGACTCAGCAACAAAAAAAGATTCCCTGGGTGTGACCATGCACGAGTCCATTTCTTAACTTGACCTTATGTCTTTGATACACGGGTACATGGATGACAGACAAATGACCCGATGAGCTCACACGATCGGACACTCAGGAGGGTCTCCATCTCTAAAATCAGACATATTAGCAAGCCTGACAGTGACCTTAATGATCTCACATTCTTGGGTCACTTCAGGGCACCTTCAGCATGACCTTGCCCTGATGACCTTACCTGATGGGGTCGCTCCAGAGGATCTCCCAGGCCATGGGGCTGTCCTCCTCGGGGTCAGGGAGGGGTACGGGGATTTTGTTGATGGCCTCGATGTACCCCCCTCCCTCATTCTCAGGGCTTGGGATCCCACCGTGTACACAGAACACCTGACCAAAAAAAATCACTCAATTAACCCTTTGGCTGTTGGCAGGCGTTTACGATTCCTACAGGATGTCAGGATGTTGTGATTCCTACAGGATATCAGGATGTTGCGATTCCTACAGGATGTCAGGATGTTGTGATTCCTACAGGATGTCACGATTCCTACAGGATGTCAGGATGTTGTGATTCCTACAGGATGTTGCGATTCCTACAGGATGTCAGGATGTTGTGATTCCTACAGGATGTCAGGATGTTGTGATTCCTACAGGATGTCAGGATGTTGTGATTCCTACAGGATGTCAGGATGTTGTGATTCCTACAGGATGTCATGATTCCTACAGGATGTCAGGATGTTGTGATTCCTACAGGATGTCAGGATGTTGTGATTCCTAAAGGATGTCAGGATGTTGTGATTCCTACTGGATGTCAGGATGTTGTGATTCATACATGATGTCAGGATGTTGTGATTCATACAGGATGTCAGGATGTTGTGATTCCTACAGGATATCAGGATGTTGTGATTCCTACAGGATGTCAGGATGTTTTGATTCCTACAGGATGTCAGGATGTTGTGATTCCTACAGGATGTTGTGAATCCTACAGGATGTCAGGATGTTGTGATCCCTACAGTATGTCAGGATGTTGTGATTCCTACAGGATGTCAGGATGTTGTGATTCCTACAGGATGTCAGGATGTTGTGATTCCTACAGGATGTCAGCATGTTGTGATTCCTACAGAATGTCAGAATGTTATGATTCCTACAGGATGTCAGGATGTTGTGATTCCTGCAGGGTTCAGGATGTTGTGATTCCTACAGGATGTTAGGATGTTATGATTTATACAGGATGTCAGGATGTTGTGATTCCTACAGGATGTCAGGATGTTGTGATTCTTACAGGATGTTAGGATGTTATGATTCCTACAGGATGTCAGGATGTGATTCCTACAGGATGTCAGGATGTTGTGATTCCTACAGGATGTTAGGATGTTATGATTCCTACAGGATGTCAGGATGTTGCGATTCCTAAAGGAATCATTGCAACACAAACAGCTACCGACAGCAGAAGGCTTCGTGTCTGTCTTCGTGTCAAAGCAAAAATGAAGGGTCAAATACACACTTTTCACATGTGCCTAGTGCCAGAAAGAAATGCAGCATAGCCTGTGTTGACATGTGCCTAGTACCAGAAAGAATTGCAGCATAGCCTGTTTTGACATGTGCCTAGTACCAGAAAGAATTGCAGCATAGCCTGTTTTGACATGTGCCTAGTGCCAGAAAGAAATGCAGCATAGCCTGTGTTGACATGTGCCTAGTACCAGAAAGAATTGCAGCATAGCCTGTTTTGACATGTGCCTAGTACCAGAAAGAATTGCAGCATAGCCTGTTTTGACATGTGCCTGGTACCAGAAAGAATTGCAGCATAGCCTGTTTTGACATGTGCCTAGTACCAGAAAGAAATGCAGCATAGCCTGTTTTGACATGTGCCTAGTACCAGAAAGAAATGCAGCATAACCTGTTTTGACATGTGCCTAGTACCAGAAAGAATTGCACCATAGCCTGTTTAGACATGACTTTGTGCCTAGTACCAGAAAGAAATGCAGCATAGCCTGTTTGAGCAATCACCCAAAAGAGAGATCACCTGTCAACAAAGACCATCATCTTGATGTCAAAAACATACATGATGGTCTTTAATGACAGGTGACACTTTGTGACCATCAAGACCTGAGTCAGCACCTGTCAGCACTTTTGTTTCCAGAAAGATGGCTGCTCCAACAGGTTCTACTGCAACACGTTTCACTTTCTCTGTGGCAAAATTATGTATGCGCCATTGTGTCATTTTGTATCTATCAACAGATAAATTGTAACAAGAAAGGCAAAGCCCTTATGGCTCACGTGTGTGACTGATCCACACGTGACAATAAGTAAAGGGATGGCTTCTGCACCAACAAAATCCCTGTTTTATCAAATTTAATCAGTTTTCACACATCTGTCAAACCCCCGTGACCCCTGACCTTTGCGATGAATCGATTAAATTAGTATACATAGGAATGTCTTATCATTGGCTACCTTTGTGCCAAATTTGATTGAAAAGTTTGCAAAAATGTTGATAATAACTACAATTATTGGCATTTTATACACATTTGTTGACCTCTTGTGACCTTTGACCTTGACCAATGGTGCATTAAAATTAGTATGCATAGATAGGTCTTACCATCAGGTATCTCTGTAGCAAGTTTGGGTTTGAAGTTGTGAATAGTATTTGAGAAAAACATCTTTTGTCAAAATATGGCTATTTTGGACCTATTTCCTGAGCTCTTGCGACCCTTGACCTTTCCAAGGGATCAACCAAATTAGTATGTATAGGAAGGTCTTACCATCAGGTATCTTTGTACCAAGTTTGGGTTTGAAGTGACTAGTATTTAAGAACAAATAAATTATGTCAAAATATAGCTATTTTTGATATATTTCCTGATCCCTTGTGACCTTGACCTTTGTGAGAGGTCACTCAAATTGGTATGATTAGAAAGGTCTTGCCACAAAGTATCCTTGGGCCGAGATTGAAGACTGTAGCTTGAATAGTCGCCAAGAAAATGCCAACGTTAAAGTTTACCACGTACGACGGCTGACGGACGACCACTGGCCCAGAACATAGATGACTTTTGCTTCACACGCAAAAAACCTGTACCATGATTTTTTCCCTAAGAGATACATGCTATTTCTCTGTGTTATTCAATATAAAACCAGATAGAACCTTTGATGTTTGTAATACATAATCTACATACTCTTAACCCAGTTACCACCCACGGCCACATTATCAATACGCCGCAGGTATCACCAATGACTCTTTCCCAGCTGCACAAGATAGTCCACCATAAAAATTACCTCACTCAGCCCGACGCACGTATTTCCCAAACTTCAGAGGCGTCATCTAACGACTATGCACCTGTTGCAAGGGATGGGTCGACCATGATAATTCAAGGGTAGTGCCAGATTAGCTTGGCGCCTGTCGGCGCCAAGCTAATCTAATCTGGCACTGCCCTTGAATTATCATGGTCGACCCATCTCCTGCTGTAGTGCGTCAGGGCTGAATGGGTTCAAGGGTAAAGCTAACCTAGCACTACCCTTGATTTATCACAGTCAATCCATCTCCTGCCGTAGGGAGTCGGGGCTAAAAGGGTTAAGCGACTCTCTCAGTCCTGTTGCCCCAGCTGGCACTAGCAGTGAGAGAGAGAGAGAGCGAGAGTTATACTGAGCGGGAAAGCATACCCTGTCGTCCACCGTGGCAGCGATGGGCATGACGTCAAAACAATCGTTGACCGCGTCCCACACCTGAACCCCAATCTCGTCTCCAAACTTCTCCAGGCATTCACTGTGGTCAGAATAAAATACACTCCACATAAATATTTCTACAAAATTTCAATCAAAACACACCAATCCAGACTTGCTTGCCTGTCGTATCTGCAAACATGAACGTTGATTCATAACTCACTCCAGGAGTTCACAATAATGGTTCACAATTAAAACACCCCAGCTTTGCGAGATGGAACAGCCATAATTCAAGGGTAGTGCCAGATTAGCTTGGTGCCATTAGGCGCCAAGTTAATATGGCACTACCCTTCAAATATCATGGCTGATCCATCACCTACTATGGTGAAATAATGCGTTTCAAAGCACAAAGCCCTAAACATGAGCTGTCACAGTCAATTTGTCTATCGCAACAAGTCGAATCAGACGCATTCAAAGTGCATTAACACTTTTGCTCTCAAACCTATAGGCAAAGACTAAAAAGATCACTCACGACTTGAAGTGAAACATCTCCTGCACGGAGCGCAGTTCATGGTTGCCTCGCAGCAGGAAAAATTTGTGAGGAGCCAGCATTTTCTGGGCCAGAAGGTAGGCGACAACCTGTCAGCAAACGACGGTCTCAAATTACACACATTTTTTAATAAACAGTCTTTTCAGTTGCATGGGTGATGGTGCCCAAAAAAATTGAAGCGACTGAAAGCGGTCCGCAGACTTTGCCCCATAATCAACTGCTAGCAAGCGACATAAATTCTCATGAGCCCCTGCGGGACGCAGGATGTAATTGTGACTGTGGGACGCAGGATGTAATTGTGACAGCGGGACGCAGGATGTAATTGTGACTGTGGGACGCAGGATGTAATTGTGACTGCGGGACGCAGGATGTAATTGTGACTGCGGGACGCAGGATGTAATTGTGACTGCGGGACGCAGGATGTAATTGTGACTGCGGGACGCAGGATGTAATTGTGACTGTGGGACGCAGGATGTAATTGTGACTGCGGGACGCAGGATGTAATTGTGACTGCGGGACGCAGGATGTAATTGTGACTGCGGGACGCAGGATGTAATTGTGACTGCGGGACGCAGGATGCAATTGTGACTGCGGGACGCAGGATGCAATTGTGACTGCGGGACGCAGGATGCAATTGTGACTGCGGGACGCAGGATGCAATTGTGACTGCGGGACGCAGGATGTAATTGTGACTGCGGGACGCAGGATGTAATTGTGACTGCGGGATGCAGGATGTAATTGTGACTGCGAGACGCAGGATGTAATTGTGACTGCGAGACGCAGGATGTAATTGTGACAGCGGGACGCAAGATGTAATTGTGACAGCGGGACGCAGGATGTAATTGTGACAGCGGGACGCAGGATGTAATTGTAACTGCAGGACGCAGGATGTAATTGTGACTGCGGGACGCAGGATGTAATTGTGACTGCGGGACGCAGGATGTAATTGTGACTGCGGGACGCAGGATGTAATTGTGACTGCGAGACGCAGGATGTAATTGTGACAGCGGGACGCAGGATGTAATTGTGACTGCGGGACGCAGGATGTAATTGTGACTGCGAGACGCAGGATGTAATTGTGACAGCGGGACGCAGGATGCAATTGTGACTGCGGGACGCAGGATGCAATTGTGACTGCGGGACGCAGGATGTAATTGTGACTGCGGGACGCAGGATGTAATTGTGACTGCGGGATGCAGGATGTAATTGTGACTGCGAGACGCAGGATGTAATTGTGACTGCGAGACGCAGGATGTAATTGTGACAGCGGGACGCAAGATGTAATTGTGACAGCGGGACGCAGGATGTAATTGTGACAGCGGGACGCAGGATGTAATTGTAACTGCAGGACGCAGGATGTAATTGTGACTGCGGGACGCAGGATGTAATTGTGACTGCGGGACGCAGGATGTAATTGTGACTGCGGGACGCAGGATGTAATTGTGACTGCGCGATGCAGGATGTAATTGTGACTGCGGGACGCAGGATGTAATTGTGACTGCGCGATGCAGGATGTAATTGTGACTGCGAGACGCAGGATGTAATTGTGACTGCGGGACGCAGGATGTAATTGTGACTGCGCGATGCAGGGGCTCATGAGAATGAGAATGTATGTTTCTTGCAGATGAAGCAGGTTGGCTGAAGGGATGTTCTGTCTGAACCAAACAGCTGAATGGGTCTCCAGGACTGAAGATTGTCACCCACTCAGCTGACACTGTCTCGCACCTGATAATTTCATCACACTGTTCAGAACAGAAACAAAATGCACCTTTCCCCTCAAGACAAAACAGTACCTACCTCTACCCCATAGTCCCCTCTGTCGACGTAATCCCCCAGGAAAAGAAAAGTGGCTGGGGTAAGCACTGGGCCCAACCTCCACAGTGCCTTCTCAAACGAAACGAGGTCCGAGTAGTTGCCGTGAATGTCGCCTGCAATAAAGGTCTTCACTCATGAACAATCCGCAGTTGCAAAATTCCACGAATATCAGCTATAAAACTGGATTACAGCACTGAAGACATAATTACTGAATTACAAAGATCAATGAATACTGCCAGCAAAAATGCTTGTAGTTTTGAAACATCCAGAATAACAGAGTTACATGAGTAGCAATTCCGGGAAAATGTCCAGTAACACAGAGATTCGTCTCTACCCTCGTCTCCCTGGCAAAATTATCAAAACATAGGATCCTGTTTCCGTCAGTTCTGACACACTATGACTGGATGTGAATCTACCACAATGGTGGTGCCAGAATAGCTTGGCACCTGTTGGCGCCAAGCTATTCTGACACCACCCTTGAACTATGACCCACTTATCAATGTGGCTGCATTGCCCAAATTTTGGAAGTGTGATCTAACGACAACGTACCAGTTTCAGGAGATAGATCTACCATGGTAATTCAAGGGTGTTGCCACGTTCGCCATCAGGCACCAAGCTAATCTATCATTACCCCTGGGTGACCTTGAATTATCATGGAGGCAGTACAGCAGGAGATGGACGACAATGACAAGTTAAGAGCTAACCTGGCACTACCCTTGAATTATAATGGCTGAACCATCTCCTGCTGTAGTGTGTTAGGGCTAACGGGGTTAACATATTCAGTTCAATGGTCTACTTTAAAATTGGCTGGATACTGAACTCTTATGACCACGGTAAATACAAAGTATCCCCCTGTCACAGTGCGGGAGTGTTAGGAAAAAATCTTTTACTTCAAGTTTTGAACAGCTCTCACCTAGAATGTAGGTAGGCGACCTCAGTTTGAGAAGGCGCGGTTCATCGCCCAACACTTCTTTCAGCTGTCGACACAGTGTTAAGAGACATCGTGCCAACGCTGCCCGGTCCACCTGGCCCCAATCAAACGCCGGCTGCAAACCGCAAAATATCAAAGTTAAAACAACACAAGAACATTCTGAAATTTCATAGTCGACTTTGCCCGATACAGCTCAGATACAATAACAGTTGGATATAACAGTTTTCCCAGCCACACTATATACAATTATGACACTTGTAACACACTTTGAATATATAAGAACAAAATGTGGGTTCCCTGGTATTTGTTGTATTTGAAGTTCTTTGTAAGCACAAACAAAAAACGTTTCTTTTACTCCAATACAAAATTGCTCCAACTGACAACTGGAGCCAAAGTGTGATGGTAGGAACATTAGGAACATAACCAGAAATGCTTGGAGAGAACACACATCAAGTCATTTAATCCATTTAGCCCCAAGGTCCCATTTCTCAAATTTTGTAGGTGTTACCTAATGACTATGTATCAGTTGCAGGAGATGGATTGACCATGATAATTCAAGGGTAGTGCAAGCTAAACTGGCACTACCCTTGAATTATCATGGTCAATCCATCTCCTGCTGTAGGGACTCGCGGCTAAATGGGTTAAGAAAATGATGACCTACTCCTGCAGTCATTTTCCCTGTCAAATCTTTCAAATGTCTCACTTACGAACTGTCCACAAAAACGTACACACAAAAATGGAAACAATGGTCCCACCTTCTGATTTCCTCCGTCTCCCTTCACCGCCCGCTCAAAGTAGCGCAGCCCTGACAGCATTTCATTGGCATGAGATCTCTGAAACACAAGACGAACTGTTGCTACACTTAAAACAGCAGTAGAAGCAAACACTATTAACACCTCACTGTTGCATGATGTACAGAAAATATGCTAACCCCTGTGCGTAGCTGTTTTTGTTGCAATGATTCCTGTAGGAGTCACGGTGACAAAACCCGCTACCCACAGTCAAAGGGTTAACTTTATCTGGTAAACTTACTACCAACGACCGATGTGGCAAATGTCTGATAGTGATACAAAAACACCACAAGTTCACACCTTAATTACACCATGTATAATAAACTTCAAAACTTTGTATTATTTGGAATTTACCGAACTGAACACAGTAACTAACAACTCGGACATGTTTCTAAATTTCTAAGCAAGCAAGATTAAGACATTAAAAAAACACTATACACACAATCACAACAGAAAACACCTGCACACCTGTTGAAATAATTATACGCACATACACTACCCTGTGGGCGCCAAGCTAATCTGGCACTACCCTTGAATTATCATGGTCCATCCATCTCCTGCAGCTGAAACATAGTCGTTGGGCGACACCTCCAAAATCTGGCAATGCTGCTTTGGGGTTAAATGGGTTAAAAAAACCTAATTAACCTCCTAACTGGTACTGTCAATACTGCTCGGCGGTCATGAAGTGTAGCTACACATCTTTTCTGCCAAGTGGTAACGCCAGTACCTATCAAGGGACTGAAGGCGTACAGGAAGAAAGAACTGGCGACCTGATTAAAAGAGTCGATGGACGGCATACGCTGTATACGAGAGATGTCCCCCTCCAAGTGGTGAACTGCGCTCCCACTTACAGCCGAGGTACCTAGACACATACCTAGATAAGTACGATCAGTTCCACACTCGACTGCAAGCGCAACAAAATCCACTTTGATCCAACCCTTAAAGCCCTGTCACATCGCGACAGGACATGGATCGACCATGATAGTTCAAGGGTTCTGTCGGAACAGCTTGGCGCCAGCGGCGTCAAGCTGTTCTGACACCACCCTTGAACTAGCACGGTCAATCTGTCTCCAGAACTGCGACAGAGACCTCAAAGGACATCCTCAATAATTTTGTACTTAGGGCTTAATGAGTTAACCTTCTTGTTCACGCAGCCACTGCAATTATTTACAGGACCAGTGGCTTGCATGAACAGGAGGCTTAACCATTTGGCTGTCGGTAGTGGTTTTTGTCGCAAAGACTCCTGCAGGTATCATCGCAACAAAAACCGCTACCAACACCCAAAGGGTCCATGAAATTTTCTGAGGACACCTCCCTCACATACACACACCTAGATAAGTGCCTTCACTTTCATGGTCTAATGCAAGCATGACAAAATATACTGATGAACAAAAGAAACGCAAAAATTTCAAACGTTGTCTCCCATACTAAAACATCTTAACTGTAAAGAGTTAACTTGCACACCATGCAGACCGGTTTTAACCAGTTGGCAGGACACAGATACCTGTCACACAAGTTAACTTTTTACAGTCATGTTGTAGTAGGGAAAACAACGTTTGAAATTTTTGCGTTCTTTTGTTGATCAGTATAGTATACAACATGAAATGTAACTTTAACACACTGGAAATTTCTGGAAAATAGCATGAAAGATTCTGATGCACTATAAACACACATTTACCTGGAGCAGTAACACTACATTACTAGTTCCGACGCCTGAACTACATCATGCCGTACCACTAAAGGTAATGGCAGACAAATCAATGTCTCGAGCAAGTTCAATAGTTAATTTGCCTTCAATCGGATCAAATCTCAACACCCGCTTCGCACACTCGTCCGGTCTATAATTGTGATGAAGCTCTATGCTTGTGCATAGTGCTCGCACAATAGGATTAGTACGGTACGGTTTTTGTTAACGGTTTGTTTGTGCCGAAAGTCCGTGGAACCTGCTGCCCATGTGGAATCTGTAAGACATGGTTAGCACGGGATTTTTTAGTGAGTTCTGTTTAGTGAGTTCTAGGCGGAAGCTGTGACTGTCAGAGGTCTAGATCGGGAGTGCGGGCTGTTTTGTCGTATGGAACGGTTGTGTTCGAGTTACCTAGCCCGCATTCCAAGACTCTGAAGCCTAGATTTCAGGTATGTTTCTATAAACGTAGTATTGATAGTTGTTTAGTTAAAGACAGTATGCGTGGTAAGATTAATGTGGTTGTATAGCGGTGTTCCGGTTTGGTTTAGTTATAGTATGTTTAGAATTCGGTGAAGTAACCGGTATTTCTGTATACAGTTGTTTACCGAGTTAGATGACTAAAGGAATATGAAGTGTGTATGTCTAAGCCGCTAGGAAGATAGTACGTGGTTGGTTAAACATAGTCTTTTCCAGGGTATAGAGTAAGGTATAGCAAGAGTGTCAGTTAAGGGCTGGCTTAACTGGGCGAGACAAACCCGAACCTCGTCACGGCGAGACACCCGAGACAGTCAATGCGAGATACCCGATCCACCCTTTAATAGGTTCGGCGAACTCTCCGAGACAAGATCAGACGTGCCGAACCTAATAAACGGGTGGAACGGGTATCTCGCATTGACTGTCTCGGGTGTCTCGCCGAGACATGGTTCGGGTTTGTCTCGCCCAGTTAAGCCAGCCCTTAAGGCTATAGTCTGTTTCAAGATAGTGACAGAGATATGGGGGTGATACGAAAATAGTTTATGAAGCACGTGTGTGTGTGTGAATGAATGTGTGGGTTATTTGTATCAGCCAGATTACGTGACGTTTCTCATTGATCCAATATGTTGTGTGTTTAGCAAGTGTTGCGTTGGGACTTTTGTCTATTCAGAGTTCTTGTAACGAGAGTGGAAAGACGGACGCCGAGACGTCGAGTCGCAGGTGGGACCTACGTGAGGTCATCCCTCCAGCTCTTCTGAGAGTGAGTCTGACTGGGGACCAAGACACCCAAGTCCAAGTGAGAACTGAGTACCGTACGAGAACGAGGACGTCCGTGCCAAAGAGACAGGACGGCAACAAGCGTACGACGAAGGACTTTCACGCCTAGACGTGAGAAGGACCAACGTAACCAGACAACAACATCAAACAGGTTGGAGGCAATGTGAGACTAAGACCTAACCTGGCAAAGATATTGTGATACGTGTGTGGTGTGATAATAGAACAGTGTATATAGTTGATAATCATTTAAGTCGTCTTTTCATTTATAGTGTATAAAGGTTACTTTAGAAAGGGAGCCCGTGTGTTGTGTTTTACCGCATGAATGCGCCCGTCTGAGTCAGTGGCGGTGTATGCGTCTGTTGCGTGAGAGTCTGTGCGTACGACTGTGGGCAAGTCTGCGTGCGTTACAATAATTGACTTTGCTAGCGGCGTTGTTTGCATAGCCACACGTGGGACCTAATGCTGCAGGTGATTGGCTAGCGTGTTTCAACTTGAAAGAGCCTTGAAAGAAAATAGGGCCAGTTCTATTTGGGTTGAAAGTGGATACGGAGTTCAATTCAACTCCTTCGTTTCAATCCCCACTAAGCGCTGTTTCAAGCATTTCAAGCCCAAAACTTGAACCGTCTGCAAGTACCTTAGCCCCTATCATACTGAGGCTAAAAGCTTCAAATTTGTACACTGCCATATGCAAGCTACATTATAGTACTTACAGATAAGGATATAGACCAAAGGCCTTAGTTCAAGGATGGTGCCAGAATAGCTTGGCGCCTAGAGGCGCCAAGCTATTCTGGCACTACCCTTGAACTATTTTAGTCACACTTATTTCACACACTGGTGTATTCCGAATGATTAGGGTTAAGGAACCAAAATGCACTGTTGCAGAAAACAGCAGAGGTAATCCCTAGTACTGTAGTAGTAGCTGGCCAGAAGCGGGTCAAACATTGCACAGACTTCAAACATTCTGTGGATTCACCAAGCCCAGTCCACCTGAAGGAGGTGTATTTTCCCACCAGCCAAAGCTGCCACAGAGGCTCATGACAACGTAGGTGTCTTGCCCACAAGGGGTTGCATCACTGACATCCACAGTCTGAGGCGCTCATCCAGTATTAACAGTATGCCTGCTTCAAGGCGGCTTGTCACAGTCATGAGGCCAATGCAGAAAAACGGCCCTTTTAGTCCTTACTATGAAAAGGCACAATCAATTATCTTACCTTACTGTAAAGGGGCTCAACCTACTGCATTCTCATTCAGGAAAAAATGAATTTTTTTTCTAAAATGTATTTTTTTGAAAAATACTTACCGATGGCATTACTATCTGGGAATACACTCTATTGCCTATAGATTTCAGCAAAATTGTGTGTAGCACACAACTGGGGAGGAGACACCGGGGATCCAAGCACTATGACCCCGGGTGGCCTCCCCTTACTACCCTATCCCGGCGAGCACAGGGCGACCTCGTCAGTTTCACACATAGCCACAAGAGGCAAGCGGGGCAGGCGGGAGGGCCATTCGAGTAATGCCATCGGTAAGTATTTTTCAAAAAAATACATTTTAGAAAAAAAATTCATTTGTTTTTTCAAAATACATTACCGATGGCATTACTATCTGGGAGAATGGCGAACAGGCGGAGGGTGCCGTATCTAACCACAACCCAACCACTCCGCCGGCCCCCTCGAGAGAGAACTCCCGACGATTTCAGCTATGATGTGCCTAAGACGCCAGCAGCGCTCGGAGGGAGTGCTGGGCCGCGGAGATGTCGCCCACCCGTGCCAGGGAGTCAAGTCAGCCGGATAGGTCTCTTAAGGTAGAAGCGTGCGAAAGTGGAGTCTGAGCGCCAGCCACCCGCTGCCAAAATATCTTTGACCGAGCAGTTGCGGTCCAGGGCTAGACTGGTGGCTACTGCTCTCACTTCATGCGCCCGGATTTGTAAGGCTCAGCGCCGCGTGGGGAGAGGTCTAGGTAGTCTGACCTAATCACCCACCGCAGCCAGGATGACACGATCTGGGCCGAGATGTGGCGTCTGCCCGCGGACAAGGTAAGAAGAGGCGCGAGCGCCCCCGGCGCTGCGGCTGAGAGCGGCGCAGGTAAATCTTTAGCGCCCGCACCGGGTCCTGTTGCCGCGATCCAGGGGAGAGGTCCGCTCCACAGAGGGGCCGTATCGTTAGCACCTGAGGAGCCGCCGCGGGCGGCGGTTCTTGGCCAGGAAGGACGGATCGGAGAGCCTCTGCGCAGAGCCGTCGGAACGAACCGCAAACAGGCTGGGAGCATCGAGAGCGCGTGAAGCTCGCTGACTCGGGACGCAGTAACGAGAGCCAGAAGGAAACAGGTTTTCCGGGTCAAGTCTGAGAACCGAGCCAAGGGGAGGGGCTCAACCGGTCCGTATCCAACCACGTCAGTACCCAGGCAAGATCCCACCGGGGTACTAGGGAACGTGAAACCGGACGTCGGAGTTCAAAGTGAGCCAGAAATTCGACAGATCCTTGCAGGCGCCTGGGTCCGGAAGACACCGGTGACGGTAGATGTCCGCGAACGTAGCGCGGTAGTCCTTGATGGCGACCGGGGCTAAGCCCCGGTCGTCGAAGAGCCACAGGAAGAACTCCGCCAGTTGGTGGGAGGCTAGGTTAGTGGGAGGGTGCCCATGGGAGGTGCACCAGGTCTGAAAGACCCTCCGTGCCTTCGTACACCTTCCTTGTAGAGAGTCTGCGGGCTGCTGCAATTGCCGCCACTGCTGCATCCGAGAACCTCTAGCGGCGCGGGCGTGCCGGACAACCTCCAAGCGTGTAGGCGGAGGCGTACGGGGCACGGATGGAAAAGCCGCTGACGGGGCTGCTTGAGCATCGTGGAAGGGGTAGGAAGCTCCAGAGGAGGGTCCGTCGCAAGCGCGAGGAGGTCCGTGGTCCAGCTCTTGGTCCAGTTGAAGGGGGCCACCAGCAGGAGGACCGCCGAGCATCCCAGAAGCTTCCGCAGTACCTTCGGAACGAGGACTGACGGGGGGTAGGCGTAAGCAATCAGGCCGACCCAAGGAATGGGGAGCGCGGCCACTGCCCAAGCGAGTGGATCCAGGACTGGCGAGACGTAGACCGGGAGCTGGCTGCTTCATCTGGTGGCAAACAGATCCACTAGCGGCGTTTTCCAGTGAGAGCAGAGCAGGCGAAAAATATCCGGGCGTAGGGACCGCTCCGTGTGGAGCAACTGTCCGCGACGAGACAGGGCGTCCGCCTTCATGTTGAGGTGGCCAGGGAAGTGGCGGGCTCGTAGGGCAATGCCTCGAACCCTGCACCAGAGGCGAAGGTGGCACCGAAGAATGCAAAGGGAGGGCGAGTGAGTGCCACCCTGATTCTGTATGTAAGCCACCACCGTCGAGTTGTCGGAGAGCACGAGGACGTCCTGATTGGCCAAGGTCTCCTGCCAACGTCGAATGCCAATCCAACTGCCTTCAGCTCCAGCCAGTTGACGTGATTCCCGAACAGCTCCCGAAGCCAACGCCCGAGGCCGAGAGAAATCCGGTAACAGGTGCGCGCCCCAGCCGGCCTGGCTCGCCTCTGTACAGAGAGACCACCGAGGCGGCGGGGAGTGTAGGGCACCCCCGAAGCCAGCCAAGCGAGGTCCGCCCACCTCTCGAGGTGAGGACGAGCCCGAGGCGTGACAGGTACTAGATCCAACAGAGCGCCCGAGGGTCGCCAGTGAAGAAGGAGACGTAACTGGAGAGGCTGAGCATAAAGTCTGCCCAAGGGAAGCAGGTCCGCAGCCGCCCTGAGGAGGCCCAGGAGTTGAAGCCAGACCCTGGCGGTGAAGGAGGATCCCATCCCCATCGAAGTCGCTAAGTCGACTATCTTCTGTCGCCTGGCCAGAGGCAGGCGGGCAAGGTTGAGGTCGGTCAGGAATTCCATCCCCCGATGTAGAAACCGTCGAGAGGGAGAAGATCGGATTTCCCCAAATGAGTAGGAAACCTAGACGACGCAGAAGGGAAAGCAGGGCATCCCTGTCCGTCTGGAGGGCTGCGGAGACCAAGTTGCGCAGAAGAAGGTCGTCCAAGTAATTGGAGGCCGGGCTCAAGGAGCGCTGACGGAAATTGGCTATCACGGCGTCGAGCAGTCTTGTAAACACCCACGGACTGATGTTGAGGCCGAAAGGAAGGGCGCAGAACTGGTAGACGATCCCCCCAAGTCAAACCGAAGGTACCGGCGAAACGACGGATGAATCGGGACGTGCAGATAGGCGTCTGACAGATCGAGGCTGATCGCAAAGTCCATCGGCCGGAGGGCCGCACGGAGTGTCCTGGCCGTCTCCATCCTGAATCGAGGGGCCAAGCATCCTGAATCGAGGCCATCCTGAATCTGATAAGAATCGAGGCCATCCTGAATCTGATAAGGGCCATCCTGAATCTGATAAGAATCGAGGCCATCCTGAATCTGATAAGAATCTGATAAGTCGATAACTGGACGCCACTTGCCGCCTGGTTTGGGAGCTAGAAGAGTCGGCTGTAGAACGCCGGAGAGTCCTGCCGCAAAACCACCTCTGTCGCCGCTTTGGTGAGGAGGGTCGCCACTTCCCCGCGCAGAGCGTCCGCCTGTGTGCCGTCGAGCGGTTCCTGGGTCCACATGGGTGCTCAGCGAAGAGGCGGAGGCGACAGGAACGAAAGTTGCAGGCCTGCGGTAACGGTGGAAAGAATCCAGGGGTCGTCCGGGAACAGCGATCTCCAAGATCGCTGAAGAGCGACAGCCGCCCGCCGACGGGAGGCCCGATTAATGAGGCGGGGGCGGAGGCGGGGGCGAGTCAAAGAGCCCGACCGCGGCCCGATCTACGGGCACCGCGGGGCCAAGAAGGGCGAGGGGCGGGGCCGGCCTGAGTAGCCTGGAATGGACGGGCCCGACCTCGTGAAGATCCGACTGTAGAGAAGGAGGGCCTGAAAGACCGCTGGGCACGACCCCCGCCGTGCGGGGGGCGCGAAAGCGGGTCGAGGCTGGGTTAGATGCAGGCTTGGGCCACAAGTCCTTGGAAGATTCCTTAAAGGTGTGCCAAGTGTCGCCGAACAGCTGAGGACCCCCTAAGGGGGCGTGACGGAGCTGGGTCTTCACTGACAAGGGAAGGTCCGAGCAGAGGCGCAAAAGGGTATCCCTCCTCCAGAGGTCGCATTTGGCAGCCGCTGCCCTGGCGGTGGCGGAAGAATGGTAGGCGGACCGGTTGGCCGCTATCAGGATGGACTGCACGTCACGAAGCGGGGACTGAGCCTCCAGGTCCCACGTATCCTGTAGGCACTGCAGTGCTGCCTGGGTAGCCAGTTCCAAACCCGAGCACGCCAGCGAGTTCCGCGCTAAGGAGGCGATCCTGTCGAGAGGCCGAGGCCACGAGTTCTGGACGAGCCTGCGGCCGCCCGCCTGTAGTAAGGCCGCCACATCCACCGCTGGAAAAGGTAAGGCGAAGGCTTGGGAGTGTCCAGCGTACTAGGCCTGGCGGAAGCTTAAGTTGATTCCCACCGGCGATCGAGCGGCGGTAAAGTATCCCGTGTCGCCGAAAGCGTCGTTACGCAGCTGGGCGGAGAAGCATCGGTGAGGTCCCGGAAGCCGGCTTGCGGGAGGGACTTGCGGCGCTGGACTTGACTCTGCGCGTCGACCATGGCCGAAGCCTGTCTCTTCGGAGGAGGCGAAGGCGGACAGACGTCGGGCGGTAGGGACTTGGCGATAAGCCTTGAAGCCTCACCCATAGCGTGGACCGACTGTGATCCGAGCGAAGGGCCGGCAACGTCTGACGAGGCGGAGGCCGATGCGACAGCGGAAAAGGCGGGAAGGAGAACCCGCCGCCGAGTCCTGCAAGAAGATCGCCGAGGCCGAGTCCGACGGATGAAGGCTGAGGACGTCCGTTCCAAACTGATCTTCTCGCGGCAAAGACGAAAGGGCGAGCGGCTACGAGAGTGCCGCACCGCCGCGCGCGAGGTAGACGCGGCAGCCGCCCGCGACGCAAGCAAAGAGGCGCGCCGCGGCGACGGAGGGACCGTGGCAAAGCGACGGTCCACCTCGAAGTCGGGATCCGCACGCGGCAGCCGACGTGAGCGACAAACCGCGATCGGAATACCGAGGAAGTGGCCTGGTCACCCCTGGCCCGCCCGGGAGAACCGGTGCGAGGGGGGGGGGGGGGGGACCGCCAATAGTCTCCCCTAGCCCGCTCAGAAAAGGCGGAGCGGGGAGGGGACAAATACCGGGCACGCGGCCCCCCGTCCGATGTGTCGGACCGTGGAGGACGCACGATGTCACACCGGGCCCGCCTGGTCGATACGAGGCGGGGGGGGGACAGTCTAGGGTCACGCCAAGCCCGCTCAGGAAAGGCGGAGCGGGGAGGGGACGATTTATGAGCCCGCTGCCCCAGCTCCGAAGCCTCGGAGCGAGGGGGGGGGGGGGGGGGGGGGGGGGGCGAGGGTCCAAGTCACACCGGGCCCGTCCGGTCGATACGAGACGGGGGGGGGACAGTCTACGGTCACGCCAAGCCCGCTCAGGCGAAGCGAAGCGGGGAGGGGACCATTATGTGCACGCGACCCCCGCTCCGACTCCTCGGAGCGTGGGGGGCGAGAGTCAACCACACCCCGGGCCCGCCCAGGCGAGACGGGGCGGGCGGGGGGGGGGGGAAGAAAGCGAAGCATGCCTTGCCCGTTCGGAAAATACAGAGCGGGGAGGCAGCATTACTAACGGTCTCGAGTCACGTTCCGAAGCCTCGGTGCGTGAGCGAGAGCATTTCTTATCACGTTTACTCTCTTTCTTATGCTTGCGTTCCGTCACCCGTCCCCGCTCCGGAGACCTAGAGCCGGGGGTGGCCGACGAACGCTCATCTCACCCAGACCGCTCGCCCGAAGCAGAGCGGGGAGTGGGAACCAAAATGGGCTCAAGCCACGCGCTAACGAAGCAGAGCGTGGGGAGCGTGACTCCGAAACTCGCCTACCCTGCTCCGAAGACTCGGAGAGGGGAGGGAGAACCTGCGAGGTAACGGTACAAGAAGGGGACTTACCTGTGGGCCGGAAAGCCCGATGCGCCGAGGGAAGTACGTCCACCCGTGGAGGATCCCGTGGAGACCGAAGCGGGCGAGGGGACCGGTCACGCCTGAAGAAGTCCCACCTGCGCGAACACCGGTCTTCCGTCCAAGCGGCGCCACCATCACACGTGCCGTCCGAAGCACAGCCCGAACACGGCAAGCAAGAGTCGAGTGCATCAACCGGCCACTGGAAGTCCCCGCACGGCGGCAAGTCTTCGACACAGAAGAAGCCATAAGGCCCTAAACCAGCTACGCCTGCGAAGAAAGTCCACCTTGCACAAACCAGCCGGGCACAAGTCACGTGCGTCGTCGAACCCCAAGGCCAAGCCAAGGGTGAACTCACAAAGTCAGAGCCGGTAAAACCGGTCGGCGCACAGGTCACAATGAGTCCAATTGTCAAAGGAAAAACCACGAATGTAGTGAGTCCAGGGCTGAATCGAAGACTCCAATTCAAGCCCACAGTCAAAAACCACTGAAACCCGTAGAACGGAGAAAGGCAAAAACTCGACCGTCCCCGGTCGAGCTATGAGTGAAAACTGACGAGGTCGCCCTGTGCTCGCCGGGATAGGGTAGTAAGGGGAGGCCACCCGGGGTCATAGTGCTTGGATCCCCGGTGTCTCCTCCCCAGTTGTGTGCTACACACAATTTTGCTGAAATCTATAGGCAATAGTGTATTCCCAGATAGTAATGCCATCGGTAATGTATTTTGAAAAAACAAACACAAACTGGCACTGTACTAAGGCTGCCATGGGTAATCTGCCTGCCATGTTCACAGAATCAGACACTATTCCATTTATTCACAGTGCACTACCAGCAGGAGATGGATCAACCATGTTAATTCAAGGCTAGTGCCAGATTAGCTTGGCGCCGACACTGGCACTACACTTGAATTAGCATGGCCGATCCATCTCCAGCAACTGGTCAACAGTGGCAATGTGATGCCTCCAGAACTTTGGAAATACGGCCTAGGTGCTAAATGGGTCACAACTGTACAACTTTTGCCAACAAGCTTCCTCGTCTCCATTTATCCCCCCCTCTCTCTTTCTCTCTTTACCTTGCAGGTCCCAAAGAGCCATGACCTCGGCTAGAGAGCCCGTCCTTCGAACCCGCACGGTGTGTGTGGCCAACTCATACTTGGGTGCTTTCCCCTGAGAAATGGGTGCTCGCCCTTCCGGCTGTTTGAAGACGCTTATCTCAGTTGTGGAACCTGAAAAAAAAACATTTGCTTTGCAGTGGTCTTGAAATGGTCGACTTAGCTGAAATTGTCTTCTCCTGCTGCCGTGCGGTGTCGCTGCTCACATTAGGGGGAAGTCAGTATTCTCGATGTCTTAGGTGATGGCTGTTGTTGTACACTGACTTTGGTCCTTTGCTACACTACAGGCCGTAGATATATCACTCCTAAACTCGGTTTTGGATGACATAGAAAACAACAGAAACCGGACACACTAAGTACAGTAAACCACATTAACTAATCCTACTGTGCGATATACCAGATGAAAATGAAAGCCAGTGAACAGAGCACAATATCTGTGGCAGGTAGAATATCACAAGGACCCAAGATGACGTGCACGGACACTGAGAATGCCGAGTTCAGCCAAACTGTGACATCGCAACCACACAGCAGCATCAGTGACCTAAGTCGCTAATTGTAAGAATGTAAATTTACAATACAGTATGTGCTCTCATTAATAGTCATGAATATTTCTCTCTCTCACACACAAAAGCGTGCCCCACACACACGATAAACTGTTCTATCTGTTTTGAGAGACCACTCTTCATGAGAGATCACCTGTCATTAACTCATTCTATCCCAACACCGAAATCCCCAAATTTTGCTGTTGTCCTCTGAAGACTGCATTGCAGTGCAGGACACAGCTCGACCATGATAGTTCAAGGGTGATGCCAGAATAGCTTGGCGCCTATGGGCGCCAAGCTATTCTGGCATCACCCTTGAACTATCATGGTCGATCATTATCTTGCTGTGGTGTGTCTGGGGTAGAATGAGTTAAAGACCATCATTTAGGTGGCTGTGGCCAGCTAAATGATGGTCTTCAATGACAGGGGACACTTTCTGCCCTTCAAGACTTCTCTTGAGAGAACACCTGTCCTGTCCTAGTAGTTGTTCAAAACAGTTTGTGCTGTATCGGTCTTTCCTGCTGGGTAATTTGATTCCTCACAAAGTGCAGTCAGACTGGCTCTAGGCAATGTGCACATATAATCACAAGAATCACCCACGAATAAGTAAATAGACTGACAAGCAAAAGAAATGCTACATATTCGGATGGTTCCGAATATGTTGCATTTCTTTTATGTATCACTATCAGTATGCATAAACATGTAAGTACATTTATATAAATACAAAATAAATACATTTCTTTTATGTATCACTATCAGTATGCATAAACATGTAAGTACATTTATATAAATACAAAAAACGGATAACGATGATTAAATAAACATTTTTAAAAAACAAATTGAGTGAGAATTCCCGTCCCCACTCCTCTTGCGCATGCAGCCATCAGCACTGCTCACAGAGCCAGCAGCTGCATGACAGTGGCAGTCAGTAGTCCTTTGCTGAGATGATTCCTGCAGGATTGATCACAACAAACAGCACCACCAACAGTCAAAGTGTTACAAAACCAACACTGTCAACATACCGTTATCAAGCGCCACAGCTTTGGCTTTCTTGGAGTCGATAAGTTTGGGTCGTTGTTTCTTTAGCGGCGGTTCGTCCCCGCTGTCACTGTCACTGCAGGGGCTGGTATCACGCCTGCAAATCGATGCCAGTTATACCTGCTTGCTGCCAAGACTAAAATCGTGTTCTGGTCTCTGATTTGTACACTGTATAGCCATAGGTCCCAAATAAGACACCAGCACACCTCAAACCATTGGCTGTGCTGTCCCAATGCGACAATTTAAATCCTAGTCGTCCGTGCAAAAATACAGTGTCACTCGCGCTGCGGCAATATTCCAAAGTGTACCTTTCACACCTTTAACCAATTAGCCCCCGTGCACTACAGCAGGAGATGGACTGACCATGATAATTCAAGGGTAGTGCCAGATTAGCTTTAGCGCCTGTCAGCACCAAGCTAATCTGGCACTACCCTTGAATTATAGCAGGGTCCGTACAGAAAAGCAGGGACGAAGTTCACAAACTTTTCATAAACGTTACACAAACCCAAACTGAAGCCTGAAGGTTTACACACTTTAATTAGATCACTCTGTATCAGCAGCTCATTTGAACCTTTCGTGCCTAACGCATGAAGAGATACCAAAATAAAAGAACACTTAGCGAATGGTGGAGCTCGGTAGAAGCGTACACAACCAATCAGAAAGTTCGGCAGAGAGACCATGCAGTCACTTTATGATCAGAGCTAAATATAGATCACTTGCAACAAGCGTCAGCATGATCGTTTACAATGGAATAGTCACTAATTAGGGGGAGAAAAAAAAGAACTAGACATTTTTTACAAACTTTCACAGACTTTAAGGAAAAGGACTGAAATTGACAGACTTTCCAGGGCCCTGAAAAAGCCTTGTCATTTTTTTTAACAACTTTGACAAATGTTCACAGACCGTACGGACCCTATATAGTGGATCCATCTCCTGCAACTGTACTGGTATGCAGTTGCTAGGTGACACTTCCAAATTTGGAAATGCAGACATGGGGTTAAAGTGATTAACCCCACTGAGGCTAAAATCTTCAAATGTGTACACTGCCATATGCAAGCTACATTATAGTACTTACTGACAGGGATATAGACCAATGGATTTAGTTCAAGGGTGGTGCCAGAATAGCTTGGCGCCTATAGGCGCCAATCTATTCTGGCACTACCCTTGAACTATTTTAGTCACTCTTATTTCACACACTGGTGTATTCCGAATGATAAGGGTGAAGGCTTGAAGCCACAAGGTACGAACGAAACAGAAAAGCAATCATATCAAATATTGACAGCGTCACGATGAAGAGAAACGTTACCATTTGTATTGTAAAGTCGTTCCAAATGATGAGACGGACTTGTGAGCATATGACAAAGCAATAAATAAATGAAATAATAATTAGTTTTTAGATTTATTTAGTATTTATTGTAATTTATCATCCTGGGTGCTTCTTTTTGTATTAAAAAATAATTAATAAATGAATGGATAAACTCTGCATCACAGCAATATCTATAACTTGCCGTTTTAACCCATTATTGTTGACTTGATACATTGTCTGCGACACAATAACCTTCACGTGAACAAATCTGTCACACATACGTACATTTATCATTTGTGAAATTAAGCAGGGGATGAAAAAAATCGGACTCACCTTTTCAGCTGCGTGACACATGACTGAGGCAGGCGAAACAAAATGGAGGTGCCCCGGAATTTGAGAGTGCCCACGGCAGAGAGGAATTCGGCGCTGGGCAGCTTGTCCATCGTCTCTTCCCCAAACAGTCTGCAGGGAAACGAAGACAACGTCGATTGTGTGTTGTTCTGTGATTTTTTATTTTGACAGCCGTAAGGTCCAAAATCGCAGACTGGCACACATCAAGAACTGTTAGATCCAAAAGATCCCATCACAGGCAGGCACGCAGGTATTAAAAATAACAAGTGCCTTCGGCCCGCTTCTGGTACCGAGCTCTCTGTGATTCGTAATACCAGCGTGGCAGCCAAAGGTGGCAACGATCGAGTGACTTACTTTGCACTGTTCAGGGCATCCTCCATGAGAGATTTCTCGTCGTTGGTCAGGCCCTTGTGTTCCCGGATGTCTCGCACCATCATTCTGTACAAAGCAAAGCCACATCATACAAGGCGCACAACTTTTCTTTTCTACAACAGAGTTTAACCCTATTAGCCCAAAGGTCCCATTTCTCAAATTTGGGAGGCGTTGCCCAAGGACTATTTACCAGTTGTGCGAGATGGATTGATCATGATAATTCAAGGGCAGTGCCCGAAGAGCTTGGCGCCACAAGGCGCCAAGCTCTTTGGGCACTACCCTTGAATTATCATGATCAATCTATCTGCTGCTGCAGGGTTGCGGGGATAAAAGGGTTAAAGAACCCACTAGTAGTTGGTGGTGCCTGGGCCAAACAATACAATCCCAGCATAACAAGGCAGAGGGAGAGGACTGTGAGTGCGGCTGCCTGCTGTTTACCACTCTTTAGGTGACCACACTCCGCCTGCAGCAGCCTTTGCCGTGGGCACCAGAGGCAGCCAGCCGAGTGACGCATTTCACCGGCGACCCTTTGTACGTACAGAACAAACCCTGTTTGAGGGGTTAACCCTTCTAGCCCCAAGGTCCCACTTCTCAAATTTTGGAGGTGTTTGCCTAACGACTGCCGACCAGTTGTAGGAGATGGCTTGACCATGATAATTCAAGGGTAGTGCCAGACGAGCTTGGCGCCTGCAGGCGCCAAGCTCATCTGGCACTACCCTTGAATTATCATGGTCAATCCATCTCCTGCTGCAGGGTCCCGGGGATAAATGGGTTAAAATACCAAACATGCAAAACTTGATTTAACGATCAACTGTGAGGGACAAAGGGACCGCAACAGCCAATAGGCTTTCGGATGGATTAACATCAATACAACAGGGCTTCCGTTTTAGTGCGTCTATGATGCATTAAAACTCCAAATCACGGACTGAAAATGTAACTAAGGGGTAGTCAGACGCACTAAAATTCAGTGCATCTGCGTCTGAGACGCATTATCCTTGCGCCATCGTGCGTACCATAACAGAGGTCGGTGACAGTCATTCTATTTTTAGTGATGAGTTGGTTCGTTTAGCCGTTCGCTCAGTCGCGGCTGCGTTCAGAATTGACCCGACTCCGGGGTCCGTGCGAGTGTAACTGGGCGGGCAAACTGTTAGTTTATGTGTGGTGTCAGCATGTTATTACAAAGTGCGTGCTACATGTTGAACGCGTAACTTGCTGTGACGCCACCATTCATACTATTATGGGATACGGCATCGTGCGTTTCACTTTCGATCTTGAACAAAGTTGTAAATGGCGGAGAAAAAGCAAAGGAAGCTGGAATGCTTCGGATTCTTCAATCCAGCACCGTCTGATCTTGATAATCGCTAAAAAGAAAGTTGCACTTCGACACCGCCATCTCCACCGACAAGCGACAGTACCAGATATGATATACCTGGGCCGCGTGTGGCCGCACCGCCACTGTGACGCAGTTTTCAGAGTTCGTGGCTGCGCTGCGTGTATTTCCATGGCTAAAGCACAACGGCACATGAATGGCATGTGCAATGTGCACTGAGGCAAACTCAAAAAGCAAGTCCAGAAATTTTTAACAGAAATAAGTTTGTCAGGTTTTTTTTTTTAAATCGTGGTCGATCCATCTTCTGGTACACAGTTATTAGGCAAAGGTTAGAGAAACACGTCTTTCTGAGTGGTTAAATGGGTTGAAATAAACTTTTATGTACATCAGTTCACACACACACACACACACAGTGACACAGAGAGTTTAGACAAAGTCACACTTTGGTTGCCAATCTGCCGCATTCAGCAGAAAACGCTATATTCTCCGTTACATTATCAAACGATCATACAAATAAATAAATAGATCTATGTTTTTCTGTGTATGAGAGAGAGAGCGAGGGAGACAGGATTTTGCGCGATAGCTCACCAGTTAAAGAATCAGTATCATGGAAAGGACACACACACTATCACAACACATTTAGAGGAGAGAGCGAAATGAGTTAATTTATTTTAAGGAACATAAAGATGATGCAGTTTTTCTTAAATAAATCTGCGGACCCTCTATAATGCTCAGATGGGGGTCTGTGTACCCTCTAAAATTTATACCTGGGGGTCTACAGACCCTTTAAACTGTTGTGAAAACGGAAGCCCTGTACAAAAATTAATATTGAAAACCGCTTTTGACAGTTCAAGCGTACTGCCAGATTAGCTTGACGCCTGGACAGACGCCAACCCAATCAGGCACTACCCTTGAACTGCCATGCTTACTTGAATTCATCGAACTGCAGGAACCCATCGCAGTTGGTGTCGTAATATCGGAACATGTAGCGACACCTCATCTCGGCCGGCATCCCCCCGTGTTGCGTGCACGGCTCTAGCGTGGCCAGACCCATGAGAACCTCACGGAATGTCAGCATGTGGCGCTTGTGCACATCAAACGCTCTGCAAAAAGAAAAAATAATGAGCAGACATTCATCCTCAGTCAAAACGGGGCTAAAGAAAGTAATGAGCAAAAACAAACAAACAAAAAACAGAAATGGTGCACAAGCACAGGCAAGGGTGGCACACAGCGTTGCTAAAAAATAATTGGCATAAAAACAACACTGGAGGCAACACAGAGGAATCAATAGCGACTTCTGACCTGTGACCCCTTGACTTCTACTGAAGATGCCATTCAGCGGAAAAGATGCGTAACTATGCATTTTGGGGCTCGGCTACCGTTTTCATAGCAGCTTAAAGTTAAAGGGTCTGTAGACCTCCAAGCATACATTTTTGAGGGTACACAATCTCCATTTGATCATTTTAACTCATTCCGCCCGATGCACTTATTTCCCAGTTTGGAGGCGTCATCTAATGACTATGCACCTGTTGCAGGAGATGGGTCGACCATGATAATTCAAGGGTAGTGCCAGATTAGCTTGGCGCCAAGCTAATCTGGCACTACCCTTGAATTATCATGATTGACCCATCTCCTGCTGTAGTGCGTCAGGGCTGAATGGGTTAAAGGGTGAGAAAATTGGATTAGGAACACTGAATAGTCTGCAAGTTCTTCAAATGACTGAAAAATAGTGTGTCTCAGGCGCATTAAGTTTAGTGCATCTGCCAATCCTTAGGTCACGTTTTCAGCGTTTGATTTTAACCTCTTGCGTTTCGGTAATGGTTTTAGTTGTGACGATTCCTGTAGGAATCATCATGACTAAAACCACTACCGACACGCAAAGGGTTCATTGTGTCACAGATGCACAGAAACCAAAGCCCTGGCATCAGCATCATCAGCAGCTCACTACCTGTCAAGTGTTTAACACTTTGGCTGACAGTAGCACTGTTTGTCGCAATGATTCCCACCACACGCCTTTACCATAGCTGACACTTATTTCGCTTCCAGCTGCCAGAGAGATAAGGCGCCGCGAGGTCACATTCCACTCTCGCCCGCTCATTCTATTTATATCACACTTGGTACACACGGCTCTACAGTGTGACCGGCGCTCTGCCGCTATAACAACTACCTACTGGTTTGTATTCATAACACATCTCTGCCTAAAGTGACTGTTGTGGAAGCAACATCGTTCAAAAGTTGAAATTCTCACCTACACACAGATACCAAACATGACAACATTACGACTTACACTTGTGTAGCAGGTTATGATGAAAATAAAGGGAACGCGAATTTGTTGATGTATGATGTCGGTGTTTGTTGTGAAATTGACAAAGTTCCCACAGCCATAACACGAAGACGTAACTTTTCCCAACGAAACACACTTGCATGCATAAGGGTCAGCATGCCTACAGTAAGTATCACTTACCGGATTTTCGTTCCATGGTGGGGGACGGAAGCAGGAGGGTGGTTAATGAGGTCACTGACAGGTCGCGTGTTGTGCGGTACACGGTGTGACCGGCGCTCTGCCGCTACCTACTGGTTTCTATTCATAACACAAATCTGCCTGAAGTGATTGTTGTGGAAGCAACATCGTTCAAAAGTTGAAATTCTCACCTACACACTGATACCAAACATGACAACATTACGACTTGCACTTGTGTAGCAGGTTATGATGAAAATAAAGGGAACGCAAATTTGTTGATTTATGATGTCGGTGTTTGTTGTAAAATTGACAAAGTTCCCACAGCCGTAACTTTTCCCAAGGATACACACTTGCATGCATAAGGGTCAGCATGCCTACAGTAAGTATCACTTACCGGATTTTCGTTCCATGGTGGGGGATGGAAGCAGGAGGGTAATTAATGAGGTCACTGACAGGTGTCGACAGACAAGTTCCAGACATCCGCCTTAGTGTACACTCCCGGAATTGGGGAAAGAGAGGGCTTAGTTACACGGATACTATTGTAGGAGATAGCCACGTTTCTTTCTTGGGAAATAGTGTAACACTAACAGTCAACCTTGTAAATGTACTTTTGATTTAACTTTTGATCATGATGGAGTCTGATGAAACGCGTACAGTCTGTGTACACACAGGTGTGTTCCATGCAATGAGAGTAAATGCATTGTGCAGAATATGTGGCGAGAGATCACAAAAGAAACACAGTGATAAAAAGTCATTTCTTTGTATCAATTATGAACACTTACTCCACAAGTGTTATGGAATTAATATCCAGGAAGACAAAGACATGATGCACTCAAAAACAATGTGTAGGAGTTGCTATAGTCGGATGAAACGGATAGACTCGACTGAAACACGCGTGTCCGAGGAGACAACGCGAAATGCGGCGTCTGATATTGCCTCATCACAACACATTTGGACCATGTTCGATCCAAATACGAGTGTTGAAGAATGTGTCGCGTGTGTTCACTTCATGCAGCTAGGTAAAGGAGGACGACCAGCAAAGCGGGGTTCGCGGCATGGGTGTGAAACGATCGTTTCAATCCGCGGAATGTGACACTCATAACACTGACACTAATAACAGCACTAATAATGTTTCTCACAAAATGCCGGTGAAGAGCAAGAATGAATCAATGCAAGACATCAATGACAAGATTGCAAACTACATGCGTTTTTTTCGAAGTACTTTTCCAGCCAGTAGCATCATTCCGAAACAACATATCCTGGAATGTCACTGCATTGAATTTATGACAAAGTGGGGATTTGGTTTGGCGCTTCATGGTGAGCAGGGAGGTGAAGAGAGTCACGCTACCATTAACATTCTAAAGAGCAGGACATATGGCTTGCAGACAGAGGAGGAAAAACTCAGACTGCTCATGACCGAGCACATGACACTCGTGTCACCCGTCCTCCACTCCGTCATTCCTCCAGTAGTCAAACAGAAACAAATTCTCGCATAGACGGCGCTGGAGTTGTCAGTGTATCTGTGAACAGAAACTCGGTATTCGGTTCTTATGTCTAGTGCGTCAGAAAATGTGTTAAACCTCAAGGTATGTTTAAAAACACTGTTGAATATTGTGACCTGTTATGGACTGATCGGATTTCGGGATGGCAATAGCAGTCTGTTGAGTACCGAAACGGCTGCGGGCTAGAAATGCCAGAACACGCGACCTGTCAGTGACCTCATTAACCACCCTCCTGCTTCCGTCCCCCACCATGGAACGAAAATCCGGTAAGTGATACTTACTGTAGGCATGCTGACCCTTATGCATGCAAGTGTGTTTCGTTGGGAAAAGTTACGTCTTCGTGTTATGGCTGTGGGAACTTTGTCAATTTCACAACAAACACCGACATCATACATCAACAAATTCGCGTTCCCTTTATTTTCATCATAACCTGCTACACAAGTGCAAGTCGTAATGTTGTCATGTTTGGTATCAGTGTGTAGGTGAGAATTTCAACTTTTGAACGATGTTGCTTCCACAACAGTCACTTCAGGCAGATTTGTGTTATGAATAGAAACCAGTAGGTAGCGGCAGAGCGCCGGTCACACCGTGTACCGCACAACACGCGACCTGTCAGTGACCTCATTAACCACCCTCCTGCTTCCGTCCCCCACCATGGAACGAAAATCCGGTAAGTGATACTTACTGTAGGCATGCTGACCCTTATGCATGCAAGTGTGTTTCGTTGGGAAAAGTTACGTCTTCGTGTTATGGCTGTGGGAACTTTGTCAATTTCACAACAAACACCGACATCATACATCAACAAATTCGCGTTCCCTTTATTTTCATCATAACCTGCTACACAAGTGTAAGTCGTAATGTTGTCATGTTTGGTATCTGTGTGTAGGTGAGAATTTCAACTTTTGAACGATGTTGCTTCCACAACAGTCACTTTAGGCAGAGATGTGTTATGAATACAAACCAGTAGGTAGTTGTTATAGCGGCAGAGCGCCGGTCACACTGTAGAGCCGTGTGTACCCCACAGTACCAAGTGTGATATAAATAGAATGAGCAGGCGAGAGTGGAATGTGACCTCGCGACGCCTTATCTCTCTGGCAGCTGGAAGCGAACTAAGTGCTAGGCGCCAGCACTGGCTGGTAAAGCCGTGACCAGGATCATCATGACAAAAAGCGCTACTGAAAGCCAAAGTGTTAATTAGCTTAGCAAAGTGGCAGGAAGTCAGATTTAGACACTACTGCTCCTAGGAAAAAATGGGTTAACCCTTCGGGTGTCGGTAGCGGTTTTAGTCGCGATGATTCTGACCGGAATCATCGCGACTAAAACCGTTACCGACTCCCAAGGGGTTAAGTAAATCCACACTGCTTACCTGAAGAATCCTTCGATCATATCATGACGAGCGTTTTTGAGTGAGGTCATATACCAGGAAAAGGTGGTCATATTCATGTAGTGACTCGGCTGGCACACTTCCATGTACTCCGCATACAGCAGATCTTGTTCTGAGAGAACATAAAAATCGTAAACCTTTCTGATTTCAGGGGGTACACAAATTTCAGTGGACTTTAAAAAATAATAATAATAATAATAATGATGATTTCTATGGCGCCTAACCTCAGGTAGAGCTCTAGGTGCCTTTTCCCTTCCAACTTTGATCACATTTGTGAGCAGCTGCAGTGAGCTTTTCTTAAACACCTTTACTGACCTGAGCATGTAACATTAACCCTTTCAGCCCCAAGGTCCAATTTCTCAAATTTTTGAGGTGTTGCCTAATGACTATGTACCAGTTGCAGCAGATGGATTGATCATAATAATTCAAGGGTAGTGCCAGATTGGCTTGGCGCCTTCCAATCTGGCACTACCCTTGAATTATCATGGTCTACCCATCTCCTGCTGTAGGGACTCGGGGCTAAATGGGTTAACAAAAGCTGATACAACAACGGGCGCTGTACTAAGTTTTTCAGATGTGAAAATAGCTAGAGACACTGGTGACATAAGCAAGTACCCAACATACGCCTCTAAGCTTGTAAAAGTTCACTCTTCTTAATGGAGAAACGCCCCAACACGTGATTTAAAAAAAAAAAAAAAGTAAAATCGGTCCACATTTCACACACGCTGTGAAGGTCATGAAACGGGATAGATGGCCGTACCTTTCTTGCCGAGCTTGGCGGACTTGAGGAGAGCTTCCTGAGGTGTGGTTTGTGACGATTCTATGGTGGTGTCAACGTATTCGATGGTGGTTTCGCCCAGACCGGGCTGCGGAGCGCACTGGGCTGGCAACACACAATTTCAGTAAAAACCGTCGAGATGATGACATGTACAGCAGCACCTTTTCGGAGCAATCACCCTGATGAGAGATCACCTGTCATTGGAGACCATCACTCTGGTGGCTCTGCCATCTGAATGATGGTCTTTCATGACAGGTGACGCTTTTTGCTCATGCCGTTGAATCAAAGTGCCATTACATGTAAATCTGATAACAAATTTCAACACCATTTGTGTTGGCTTTACCTTGTCTACACATCTAATGAGCCTCTACGGTAGTTTGGACACACCCCACACGTACCTGCTATTCTACAAAGCCCTTAACCCTTATAGCCCCGAGTCCTTACAGCAGATGGATTGATCATGGTAATTCAAGGATAGTGCCAGATTAACTTGGCGCCTTCAGGCACCAAGCTAATCTGGCACTACCCTTGAATTATCATGGTCAAGCCATCTCCTGCAACTGGTACATAGTCGTTAGGAAACACCTCCAAAATTTAAAAAAAATGGGGCCTTGGGGCTGAAAGGGTTAACATGTCAATCTATCTTTAGCTGTTGCTCATACAGACAGTGTTGTAACGGTGCGGAGTCATTGTTAAATTACTTAATACTAAGATGACACGTGCTGAGCTGAGTCTAACTCAACCATAACTAGACCTGCGTGTCGCCTTCCACAAACATCTGTCTCAGAAGGGTTATCTTTCAACAGCTGGGTGACATTTTAAAAAATACCGAACAGGCTCCATTGCAGATACTCTAGTGCACGCAAAAAACAAGCCAGACACTACAATTCAGCTATCATGGCACATCCATTTTGATCTCCCTGCTTGTGGCGCAGTGGCAGGTGACATGTTTTATCCCTCTGCGTGTCCGTAGCGGTACGGACACGCAAAGGGATAAAGGCGGACCCCCAGAGACTGCTACTGACGATACCGTTTGGCAGAAAACACTCATATGATCACGTGCCCTTCCCACCGAGCAGCCTCCTTTCATAGCAGGCAAAGGGTTCACCTACAATTAACCCGCTTAACCCCAAGGTCGCATTTCCCAAATGTTGAAGGTGTCACCAAACGACTATGTATCAGTTGCAGAAGAGGGATCAACCAGGAAAATTCAAGGGCAGTGCCAGATCTGTATGGCACCTGATGCTGCCAAGCTCACCTGGCACTACTGACTAGCCTTGAATTATCATGGTCGATCCATCTCCTGCTGTAGTGTGTCGGGGCTGAATCACACATACTTAGGGCAGCAAAAAGTTCACCAGACACTTAAGCTATCATGGTAAAACAACACACAACCTGCTGCAAGTTGGCTGGCAATGCTAAATAAAAGTGTGAATTCTCACAGTATGCTCCGACTCCGACGGCACAGGATAAATGCAGACAGAATGAGAAGCTGAGACCAGGGAGGGGGACAATTTACCTTCTTTTATCTGATTGAAAAACTTGATGGGCTCAAGTCCGACAAGCACTGGCTTATGGCCGCTCTCCAGGTTCTGTCTCATGTCGTCCACCGTCATCCAGATCCCATCCATCGTGTTCTGCAACGCAAACAAAAACACCACAATCTAACAGCCACTCCTCAACACCTCCCTCCCTGCCTGCTTCCCAACAAGCAATATCCAATCAGTGTTTTTAGAAAGAGGCACAGATCCTCATGAGCCCCCGTAACTGCGGGGGGCTCATGAGGATCTGTGCCTCTTTCTGAAAACACTTGGCATCCATGCCCCTTGCACAGATGACTTTATTTGGCCTTCAATTAAGCAAGACTTCAGCAGAAACGCTGTCTGCGACCAGTGACTGGGGACAGGTTCATTCATCCATTCACACCGTCTGATGATTTCTGCATCTTCGGAGAAACATCTATACAGTCTGTGTGCTCTAGATGTCAGATGCCCAAAGCTCATCGACAGCAACCCTGGATGACATTTACCCCTTCAGAGTTGAGGAAACCTGAAGACAATGCTACTGCACGAGACATAGATCCCCACCAGCCTCCGCAGTTGCAGGGCCTCATGAGAATCTCCCGACTCTAGCACACACCTCCATGATCCTTGGACGGCTGGCTCTCTGCGGTGTTGTATTAACCCTTATCATTCGGAATACACCAGCGTGTGAAATAAGTTTGACTAAAATAGTTCAAGGGTGGTGCCAGAATAGCTTGGCGCCTACAGGCGCCAAGCTATTCTGGCACCACCCTTGAACTAAAGCCATTGGTCTATATCCTTATCTGTAAGTCCAGGATTGGGCTCCGCAGTCACGAGCATGCCTGCAGACGTCGTGGGCAACCCCCATAGACTTTTCCTATAGTATCTTCGTTCGCGAAGTCAAGCCAAGAGAAGTACTGTGATGCAGGTAGCACATGGCAGTGTACAAATTTGAAGCTTTAAGCCTCAGTATGATATGGGTTAAGAAACACACTCGCATCCAATGGCAGCGGAAGGGGTCAATGAGTACCGAAGGTGTACCTTCAGTTCAGCCACGGAGCAAGTGGTGCTATGCTTTCACGCCGACGGCCAGGATTCCAATGACTCATCGGAACAGCGAGCACGTTTATAATATGGGCCAACTGACGGTTTAAGAACAGGGCAGAAAACCCTTAAACACTCTACATAAGTCACCTTGTTCTCACCGTCTGACTGTAGCCACCTGAATAGTGCTTTTTAACCTCTTAGCCTCAAGATCCCATTTCTCAAATTTGGGAGGTGTTGCCTGATGACTATGTACCAGTTGCAGGAGATGGGTTGAAGATGATAATTTAAATGGTA
Organism: Semisulcospira habei; assembly: GCA_036245525.1. Classification (NCBI taxonomy): domain Eukaryota; kingdom Metazoa; phylum Mollusca; class Gastropoda; family Semisulcospiridae; genus Semisulcospira; species Semisulcospira habei. Next base: position 174,531,213 of record BTPG01000007.1, on the reverse strand, counting down.
GTGCCAAATTAGCTTTTGCTAAATGGGTTTATGACAGGTGACACCTTTTGTTCTTTCAGACTGCTTTTCACCTGTCTTATAAGAAAACTGCTAACTAGACATGTTCTCCTGCACACTTGTATCATTTTTCAAACCTGCATTTATAAGGATTATGGGTTAGAATAGAACAGAAACTGTCAAATGTTGATACATACCTTGATAGTGTTGATACATACCTTGATAGTGTTGACACATACCTTGATAGTGTTGGTACATAGTGTTGATATATATACCTTGATAGTGTTGACACATACCTTGATAGTGTTGACACATACCTTGATAGTGTTGGTACAAACATAGTGTTGATACATGCATACCTTGATAGTGTTGACACATACCTTGATAGTGTTGGTACACAGTGTTGATACATGCATACCTTGATAGTGTTGACACATACCTTGATAGTGTTGATACATAGTGTTGATACATGCCTTGATAGTGTTGGTACATAGTGTTGATACATACCTTGATAGTGTTGATACATACCTTGATAATGTTGACACATACCTTGATAGTGTTGATACATACCTTGATAGTGTTGACACATACCTTGATAGTGTTAATACATAGTGTTGATACATACCTTGATAGTGTTGACACATACCTTGATAGTGTTGATACATACCTTGATAGTGTTGACACATACCTTGATAGTGTTAATACATAGTGTTGATACATACCTTGATAGTGTTGACACATACCTTGATAGTGTTGATACATAGTGTTGATACATACCTTGATAGTGTTGCTTGGTATAGGGCCTGCCCAGAAGGTGACGTGGATGGAGGATGGGGCATCAGCAAAGCGTGTGAAGTTTGTCCTCAGCACATTTTTGGGCAAGTATTTGTGGTCCACGTACTAAACATGAGGCAAAATATTGACCGTAAGCTACCAACTTCATAGTACACAGGCAACTGATACAGATCTGTAATACACGGTTAATCTGCAATCCTACCGTCATTTCCATCTGAAAGAAACAGATTCTCATGTGCCCATGCAGTCACTGGGACTCATGTGAATCTGAATTTATTTCTGACCGAAATCGGCTTTAACTAACTGTTCATCATTCTGAAAGTGTTATCTTAGGTTCCGTACATATAAATATAGGCTTGTCATCATCTCTTTAACTCATTCAGCCTGGTGGCGGAGGTGTCATCCAACGACTATGCACCTGTTGCAGTAGATGGATCGTCCATGATAATTCAAGGGCAGTGCCAGATTAGCTTGGCGCCGATTTATCATGGTCGACCCATCTCCTGCTGTAGTCTGTCAGGGCTGAATGGGTTAAGTACAAACAAGTTATTGATAGTGTTACTGTACTTGTTCAGCCTGGATGCAGGTCAAAATGCATTACAACCACCATCATGGCTCGTCGTGTGTTTAGTCAGTTAGATCTTTGCAAGTGGCAACAGCCACTCCGTTACGGCTTCCGAACCTGGGTAACTTTTGCATTTTGAACTTAAAATCAACAGAGGTGTTAACACCTTGTCTTGATCATCCCAATTAACAAGGAAAACACAAAATATGACCTACAGGCTCTGCAAGCTTTTGAGCGATAGCGATCAGAGTGGCGGATTCCCGTTTTTGCTCGGAGGGCAGCCATAGACCACGATTTTCGATGTTACGCAGCAAAACCCGACCCACGCAGTCGAACAGGAGGACGCTGACATGCTCCATGATGCCTTTTCCTGGCACTCAGAGCGGCCAGGGATCTCTTTCTCGCTGAAAAGCCTCAGGAATTGCGCGTCATGGTTATTTCGGGATGGGATTCAAGTTGAAATTTTGGTTTGCTAGACAGAGATCAACTTCCGGTGACGGGTGAGGTCAGAGGTCATGGGTAATGCACTCTGAAATTTACGTCCACACAGGTTACCTCTCTTGATTCTCGCAACGTAGAGGGGAGGTAATCGCCCTCACCAGCTAAGTACTACACATAACAACAGCAACAGCAACAACAACAACAACAACAAACAGCAACAACCATGTTTGCATCAAATAAACAAACATTTCCACTCACTCTGACAGAAAACTGCACTCAAAAATGATCACCGTAGGGACAGCGACTCCGTAAATGAGCAACTGATTAAGGAGGCATCTTTCACATTTTTGCCAGCCGGAACTGACATGAAAACGGGCGATCTGGGGAACAAGCTGGGAGGTCGGTCCCCGCCCCTCCCCCCCCCCCCCCCCCGTCCCCCCGAGCCCACCATATCTCCCCCCTCCCCGCTCCACCCCCTCACGGTCCCCCGCAACAACATTCAAAAAAAAAAAAAAAAAAAACTTAAAAAGGGGGGAGGGTGTGTGTGTGTGTGTGTGTGTGTGTGGGGGGGGGGGGTGGGAGGGAAGAGAAGCAGAAAACAAAGAATACAGAAATATACAAAGTCGAAAATGATTCGAATAATAATCGACTTAGTCTGTATGCATCCCCATCACACACTACATACACACACGCGCGCACACGCACGCACGCACGCATCGGCGCGCGCACACACACACATACTCCGGCCACACACACACACACACACACACACACACACACGTGACACACACACACACACACACACACACACACTGGCGCACACACACACACACATCTCAATCATCCGGCTCGTGACGTTTGACATTGTGGATAATGATAATGGATGTACTGACTGACACCGTCGGACAAACTTGAAAAGAACTGCCGGCCAAACACCAGTCCGCATGAGCCCCCCGCCCCCCCCCCCCCCCCAGCAGCGGGGACTCATGACGATCCGGCCATGCCTCTTGGTGACACAACTGTGTATCCATGTTGCGTTAGACGGTTAGGGGTCTTCGGCGTTGAATTAACAAAGATTTCAAAATTCACTGAAAACTGACTGAGATTTCAAAATTCAAAAAGATCATTAAAAATTCAAGATAAAAAAAAAAGTGCGGCGTCTACTCAGTGGCACGGAAAGGGTTAGCCTTACTTGTGCCGGCATACAGTCACCGGCTGTACACCGTTCACAGTCACCGGCTGTACACCGTTCACAGTCACCGGCTGTACACCGTTCACAGTCACCGGCTGTACACCGTTCACAGTCACCGGCTGTACACCGTTCACAGTCACCGGCTGTACACCGTTCACAGTCACCTGCGGTACACCGTTCACAGTCACCGGCTGTACACCGTTCACAGTCAGGCGGTACACCGTTCAGTCACCGGCAGTACACCGTTCACAGTCACCGGCTGTACACCGTACACAGTCACCGGCGGTACACCGTTCACAGTCACCGGCGGTACACCGTTCACAGTCACCGGCTGTACACCGTTCACAGTCACCGGCGGTACACCGTTCACAGTCACCGGCTGTACACCCACAGTCACCGGCGGTACACCGTTCACAGTCACCGGCGGTACACCGTTCACAGTCACCGGCGGTACACCGTTCACAGTCACCGGCTGTACACCGTTCACAGTCACCGGCTGTACACCGTTCACAGTCACCGGCTGTACACCGTTCACAGTCACCGGCTGTACACCGTTCACAGTCACCGGCTGTACACCGTTCACAGTCACCGGCTGTACACTGTTCACAGTCACCGGCGGTACACTGTTCACAGTCACCGGCGGTACACCGTTCACAGTCACCGGCTGTACACCGTTCACAGTCACCGGCGGTACACCGTTCACAGTCACCGGCGGTACTCAGTGGGGTTTGTGAGAAACTCCATTTCCTGCATGGTGTGGTCCTCTCAGATGAACTTATGAGGTCAGCAAGTCCTTCCTGGCGCTCAGTGTGTCGGATCTGCTGTACGTACTAACAAGGGCCTCTCTCTGGATTCTTCCGCTTCAGAAATACATACCGTGCGTCTCTTATACTGTGCTATGGCATTGGCGTGAAGTTATCTTCCTGTTATCCTGCAACATCACCATCACAGTGGCTGTACAGAGATACGTCGCCATCGCCCGCCCTTTTTCTGTGGGCCGCCTGTGTTTTGACATGCGGCAAAGACTGCTGCTGGTAGCGATGGTGATATTGTCTGTGGCAGAGAGCATACCTTACTGTATCTACACAGTTTTCTATTTTTATTTCTTCCGCCTCCACAGAAGTGACTACAAGCAAAATTACTTGGTCTGGATCAAAGTGGCGGTGTACTTATCTCTTGCTGTGCACTCTGTGTCCGTCTCCGTGCTGCTTGTCTTCAACGCCTTATTACTCGGCGCCGTTTGAAACATGGACAGGGTAAGTCGGCTGGCGCACAGGCCTGGATCTAGATTGTCAAAACCCAAACCTTAACCGACGCATATCGTTAACATTTGGGTTTGGAAAGTCTAGATCCATACCTGTACACTGACGCATATCGTTAACATTTGGGTTTGGAAAGTCTAGATCCATACCTGTACACTGACGCATATCGTTAACATTAGGGTTGGAAAGTCTAGATCCATACCTGTACACTGACGCACATCGTTAACCCTTTCACTGCCGAGAAAAATTGAACACCACCCGGCTGCAAGAGGTGCAGATCCTCATCAGGCCCTGAGGTCGCGGTGGCGGGGGCTCATAAGGATCTGTATCTCTCGGTGAGGCCAGTTTGTATCCCTGTTCCCTGGACGGTCGTGGCTTGAGGTTGTCGAATGAAGACTTTCAGACACAATGTGCGTCCAGTGTCAGGGAAGGGGTCAACACGTGTTTCTAGTGGAGGCGTGTTGTAACGATGTGCATCAATGTACACAGGCTGCAGTGTTATCTCTTCTGATCGCTATGGTGAGCATCAATGTACGTGGCTTCACTCGAAGGAACTGTTACGACGTATTACATCAGCGAGCACGTGACGAACGCCTGTGGTTGGTCGGTGTGTTGGTCGGTGTGTTGGTCGGTCCGTCAGTGTTGGTTGCGTTGATTAGTTACATGGATCACGGTAATTTGACATGCACACTTACTTACTTACTTACGCCTGTCACCCCTACCCAGGTATAGGCCGTCGACGAGAGACCTCCAGCAACTCCTGTCCTGTGCTTCTCCTTCGATTCTACTCCAGGTGGTTCCCAGTCTCTTGATGTCTGCTTGGAGGTCTCGACGCCAGGAGTTTCTCGGCCTACCTCTTTTCCTCTTTCCCTGGGGGTTCCATGACAATGCCTAACTAGTGATACTGGAAGCTGGCTTTCTTAGACTGTGACCGATCCATCCCCATCTTCTTCGCCCAATTTCATTCTCTGCTGTTATCTGCTCTGTTCTCTCCCATAGTCTGACGTTGCTGAACTTCTCTGGCCAGTGGATTTTCAAAATTCTTCTAAGGCAACTGTTTATGAAGGTCTGTACTCTGTTGACTGTGTTTTTTGTCAATCTCCAAGTCTCCGCTCCATATAAGAGAACTGCTTTTACATTGGAGTTGAAAATCCGGACTTTGGTGTGTTGTGACAGCTCTCTGGAGCTCCACACTTTTTTTTAACTGGAGAAAGGCTGCTCTGGCTTTACCGATTCGTGCTCTGACATCTGCATCAGTGCCGCCTTTTTTGTCTATGATGCTCCCGAGATAGGTGAAGGACTCCACCTCCTCCAACGGGGTGCCAGCAAGCAAGACTGGTTCTTCCCTGGTTGCGTTCAGCCTCATTGTCTTTGTTTTCTGTTTGTGAATGGTGAGGCCCACTTGGGACGAGATGTCAGCAAGCCTCGTGGTCTTGTCCTGCATTTGTTGATGAGTGTGGGACAGTAATGCCAAGTCGTCTGCAAAATCGAGGTCATCAAGCTGTGTCCACAGTGTCCACTGTATTCCACTTCGTCTGTGCTCTGTGGTCATCTTCATGACCCAGTCTATGGCCAGTAGGAAGAGGAACGGAGACAGCAGACACCCCTGCCTGACACCGGTTCTGACCTGGAGCTCCCTGGTGAACTGCCCTTCGTGGATCACGCGACATGTCATGCCATCGTAGCTGCTCTTGATCAGGCGGACGAGCTTTGTGGGTACACCGTAGTGTCGTAGGAGTTTCCACAGAGTCTCTCGGTCCACACTGTCAAATGCTTTCTCATAATCCACAAAGTTGACGTACAGCGGGGAGCTCCACTCCAGAGACTGTTCCACGATGATGCGGAGAGTGGCGATCTGGTCTGTACATGATCGGTTCTTCCTGAATCCTGCTTGCTGGTCTCTCAGCTGGGGGTCAACGGAGCTCTTCATTCTCTCCAGGATGATCTTGTTGAAGACCTTTCCTGGTACTGACAGCAAGGTGATTCCTCTGTAGTTGAAACACTTGCTGAGGTCGCCTTTCTTGGGAAGCTTGATTAGGTACCCCTCCTTCCAGTCAGCCGGCATCACCTCCTCTTCCCAGATCTTTCCAAACAGTGGGTACAGCATCTCCACTGTTGTCTCTAGGTCTGCTTTCAGAGACTCCGCTCGGATGCCATCTGGGCCTGCTGCTTTGCCGTTCTTCAAGAATGCCACTGCTCTTCTGATCTCTTCCCGGCTGGGTCTGTCACAGCTGATGGGTAGGTCGGTCTCTGCCGGCTGGATGTCTGGGGGGGTCGGGTGGGCTAGGTCTGTTCAGTAACTCTTCAAAATACTCGGCCCATCTGTTGAGTTGGTCTGCTCTGTCTGCAATAGGCTTGCCTTCTTTGTCTTTTACTGGTCTTTCTGTATGGCCATACTTGCCTGACAATCTTCTGGTAATGTCGTAGAGCTGTTTCATGTTGCCGCTGCCTGCTGCCTTTTCTGCCTCTGCTGCCAGGCTGTCTGTGTAGGCCCTCTTGTCTGCCCTGATACTACTCTTCACCTCGCAGTTGGCTTCCGAGTATTCCCCCCTGTGCCTTACTTTGGCTGCTCTCGTGCGACTGTTGTTGACAGCTGCTTTCTTCTGCTTCCTCACTTCTATCTTTTTCAAGGTCTGTGCCGACAGCCAGTCCCTGTGATGGTGTTTCCTGAACCCTACAGTGTCTTTGCAGGTTGAGTTCAGCGCCTCTCTAACTGCCTTTCACTGCTGCTCTGTGGTGACCGCCTCCTCTTCATTTACTAGCTCCTGTAGCGCTTGAAACCGGTTGGACAGCACCAGTTTGAACTCTTCTCTAACTCCAGTTTCTCTCATGAGGCCTACATTATAGCGCTGTCTTCTTGTTGTCTCTATGTGGCTTTTCTTTAGCTTGAGCTTCATTCTTAAGGTAAGCAGATGGTGGTCGGAGGCGACATCTGCTCCCCTCCTCACTCGAACATCTTGAAGGGATCTTCTAAATTTCTTGCTAATGCAGATATGGTCTATTTGGTTCTCTGTTGTATGGTCAGGGGAGACCCAAGTTGCTTTGTGTATTCTTCTGTGTGGGAAGATGCTGCCTCCAATGACAAGTCGGTTTAGAGCACAAAAGTCTACAAACCTCTCCCCGTTCTCACTCATCTCCGAGCCTAGTCCCTGTCTCCCCATCACCTCTTCGTATCCGGTGTTGTCCTCCCCTATTTTGGCATTAAAATCGCCCATGACGATGGTGATGTCTCGCTCCGCACATTTGTCCAAGGCACTCTGGAGTCAGTCGTAGAACTCTTGTTTCTCTTCCTCGTCACTGTCATTAGTGGGCGCATAACACTGGATGACGTTCAGCTTGAGCGTTTTCTTGGTTCTAAAGGCTGCTGTGATAATTCTTGGCCCAAGAGGTTCCCAGCCCATCAGCGCTCTCTGTGCCACTGGTGACAGCATGAATGCCACACCTTCTGTATGGGGGGCATTCTCCTCTTCATGACCTGAATACAGAATCATCTCCCCACTTAACAGCCTTTTCTGGCCAGACTGCGTCCATCTGGCTTCACTGATACCTAGCAGGGAAAGGTTGTACTTTTGCATTTCCGCTGCTATCCGGGCGGCCTTGCCGCTCTGGTACAAGGTCTTGACGTTCCATGTGCCCATGGTTGTATCCCTGGATAGAGAGAGGCGGCTCGGTCCTGTGGCTTCCGAAGACTTCCGGCTTTCACCACAGGACGTCATAAGTCTTCTGGTAGAAGAACCTTCCTCCTCCAGGAAAGGAATTACTGTTAGTCTTTTCGTCGGCGTTTTTGTAGCTATTTCCTTTTTTGCAGGGTGGGGAAGCTACCCCCACGCCCAACCCCCTTACTAGGAGGACCAGAGGTTTTCTGTCGGGGTCACCTTCCCTTAGGCCATGTTGGTTCACGGCACCTTATTTCATTCGGTGCACCCCTCTCACGAGGGACCCCCTATCCACCACCCAGGGGACGCGCCTCAACGCCATATGGTCCCAGCGCGAGGGACATGCACACGGTCAGGTTGATCTCTGGCGTGTTTCGTCACTTGCTCGCTTGCTCTGCTCGCTGTCTGTACCAGTCGCCAAACAATAAAAGTTACATTCGACTTCGCCTTATATAAAAACGCCGGATATTACAACACAGAGCTCCTGCTGGTAATAAACTTCGGATATAAAAACATAAAACGTAGGCCCAATGAACTTCGAATAAAAACAAATTGCCAGGGTACACCCCCGAAAGTTAGTTTCATCCGAAGTTCACTGTATTATTTTTTCAGGTTCCAGGAGCAAACATCAGACGCAACCGCGTGGCGCTGAAAACAACAGCAATGGTGGTATGCGTCGCAACAACCACAATCCTCACCTTCTGCTCCATTGAAGCCGGCAACATCCTGGTTCTAAAATACGACGTCATGCAGTTTGAGGAAAATGCTGCACTGTCTGAGCGGAAAAACAGGCAGTTAATTATCCTCGGTATTGTCCAGGAACTTTGTTTCGCGTTTAATGCGTCCGTCAACGTCTTCATTTACTCTTTCTTCAGTGACAACTTCAGGAACGCCATCAAGGAGAAGGTGCAGCGCCTCGGGGCACGTGTTGCGGGTAGATGTGGCGGCAGCGGATCACAGCAGACGGTACGTGTTGCGGGTAGATGTGGGGGCGGTGGATCACAGCAGACGGCAAGTGTTGCGGGTAGAGGTGGTGGCGGCGGATCACAGCAGACGGCACGTGTTGCGGGTGCATGTGGGGGCGGTGGATTACAGCAGACGGCGGTGTAAGTCTCAGCTACACATTCCTTGCAGACCTGGAAACCTGATCACCAGTCCAAAATACTGTCATTTTTTTTCTCAGCTGGCCCACGGTGGGTAACCCAAGGTACGATGCATTCTGCGTGAACTTGACAACAGAGCAAAGGACATACATTTTCAACAGCCTCCTCTCCCAGCAGGATCTTATGATATTGGACGTTTTGCCTGTGCTTTGTGTGCCGGTGTAACAGGAGGAAATAACTCCCCACGACAGACCCAATGCGCATCGGGGACTTAATCCGGAGTAAAAATGTACGAGAATTTTACTCCCTTTAAGAGAAACTTTCTGCCCGCACACAAAACAGAATTACTCCCATGAGAAATTCACTCCCATTCTGTGGTAAACTTAACGTTGGCATTTTCTCGGAGACTATTCAGGTCACAGTCTTCAAACTTGACCCAAGTTTACTTTGTGACAAGACCTCTCTAACTATAAAAAAACAAAACAATGACTTCAGTGACCTGTCACAAGGGTCAAGGTCACAGGGGATTAGGAAATAGATTTAAAAAAAATAGCCATATTTTGATACAAAATCTCTTGTCCTCAAACACTATTCACAATGTCAAACCCAAACTGGCTTCATAGATACCTGATGACAAGACCTTCCTATGCATACTAATTTGGATGATCTCTCGGAAAGGTCAAGGTTACAATAGCCATTCTTGGACAAAAATTGGGTGGGGTTTTTTTCTTCACAAATACTGGTTTCTGCTTTCATCCCAAACCTGTTACAGAGATACCTGATGGTAAGAATTCCTATGCTTGCTAAATTGCATGACCCCTCGGAAAGGTCAAGGGTCACAAGAGACCGCCAAATGATGTGAAAAATGTCTATTTTTTCAGATTTTTTAAAAAATGTTAGCATGTCAAAATGTGTCAACCAAATTCGGCAGCATGGTGGCTCATACAAATATCTGTATATGTGTTACGTGGTCGTATTCGTGTTAACATGCAGTCACACCGGACACACTCACGTAGGGCTCTTGTAGAAAAACCGCACTCAGCTGCAACTCGTCACACGTGGCACAAGGTTGTAGACCACACTGAAGTAACAGTTTCAACAGTACTTTATTCTCACGATGCACTCTTAGAACAATGCATCCACACTTTGATGTACTATCTCTAACAATGCATCCACACTTTGATACACTGTCTCTTACAATGCATGCACATACTTTCTAACAGTCTCTTTTATACTATTACAGATTTCCAGAAAAATCCCCGAAAATACACAACTCAACCAATCAAAAAAGAAAACGTTACCAAAATAAATCATTAATATTAATTAAAAATAACACTATAGATTTTTCTAAAATCGTCCACCAGAATCTAGGTGCATTAGGTAAACGTCATGAAGTGTAACCAACATGATTGTGTACCACAAAACTTTGACGTCATGTCTGAGGTCACTAGAACAATCGCGCATTTTCCAGAACCTTCCACCTTAATCTAGGTCGGATTTTGCTACAAATTAGCGGAATGTGGAACATTCTAGTCACACACACACACACACACACACACACACACACACACACACACACACACACGTACACACACACACACACACACACACACACACACACATACACACACAAATCGATCGTAATTTATCATGCAAAAGGGAACGAATCACACTAAAAAGGTACGTGATTCTAATCTAAAATAACTCAACTGAACACTGGATCTTTTCCTATGATCAACGCACACAAATGAAGTCACGGGAAGCTGACAAAACCATGAGAAATGCATACATTTTGAGAAACATGGGAAATTCGCAGGTACAAAAGCCAAACCTTTACAATGTTAGAACACTTAACCAATTCAGCCCTGGCGCACTACAGCAGGGAATGGGTCGACCATGATAATTCAAGGGCAGTGTCAGATTAGATTGGCGCCTGTCGGCGCCAAGCTAATCTGGCACTGCCCTTGAATTACCATGGTCGATCCATCTCCTGCAACAGGTGCATAGTCGTTAGATGACGTCTCCAAAATTTGGGAAATACGTGCGTCGGGCTGAATGAGTTAACACTTGCTTATTTCAGTGACCTGTCGGAATGGTCAAGGAAACAAAGGTCAAATTAATTAAGTGGGTCGGTCACGCACGTGAGCCTTAAGGGCTTAGCCATTCTTGTTATTCTTTTTTGGGCGATTTGTCGAGAACAGAGTTACGAATAAGTGTAACTTACTTAAATAATTTGCAACATGGTGAGAGTTTCACAAATAACTTTAATTGACTGGACATTTTATTCAATTTTATGTCTTTGATGTAAGATTAAATGTTATAAATCAAACTCAGCACTGTGTACATAATTATATTTTGCGGAGACGTAGTTTTTATTGTTCCTGTTTAAAAATAGGAACAACTTTGAAATGGGGCTCATCTGAGCGCGTGCCGATGCGCATGACGATGGGCGGGCGGGGCCCATTCTGGCAAAGAAGTAAGATAACAAAAATGACGTCACGTCCAGCTCCGGAAGCCTTGCTGGATAGGTCCTTTTGGCTCCAAGTGCCGTGTGTATGCATACATGTATGTATGTATGTATGCGTGCGTGCGTGCGTGTGTGTGTTATAGGGACTAGAGCCCGCGTTTGTGAACGGACAAGCTGGAAACTTTAGGATATTTCCCAGTTAACATTGTGAATTTTTAATTAGATTACACATTGACGTGAAAATGGTCTTTCCACGAAAACCGGTTGATCCGCATGTCACTCCATAGTTTTTCTTATTTTTAGTACATATTTTGCACATAGCTAGATTAAAGGAAGATATTGAATGAGTTCGTTAACCTTTTAGTAGTACCCTTTCCAGTTTTTGGGTGATAATTAAAAAAAAATTAAACTCACGTTTTTTGGGATTATTTGGCATTATTCTTAAAACAGCTGAATCCTTTTACGAATCAGTCCCCCCCCCCCCTCCTCCCGCACCGTCCTCCCCCCCCCCCCTCACCGCACTAATATCTGAATGATTTTTTACAAAAAGTATTTACATAATATATTCATATGAACTGCAGTGGCAGTTGTCGTGAGCAGGTCCCACTGTTTGAATTCGACAAAAGCAAACGAATTGTTTCTCAAGGCTGGGTGGAAATAGTACTGTACCAAACAGTAATACAGGGTGGTTAGCGAAACGTTTCGTATGTAGGCGTATTGTTGATGTACGTGCACTGCGCATTCAGTCGATCCACCACTCGTGTGCTCTGGTGTGCGTTTATTGGTAAGCGACCGCACACGTGCCAACACCAGCTCTCTCTTTAACCCCTAAAGCCCTGAAAGACTACGACGGGATGTGGATCGACCATGGTATTTCAAGGCTGGTGTCAGAATAGCTTGGCGCCTAGAGGCCTAGAGTCGCCAAGCTATTCTGACACCAATCTTGAAATATCACATGATGGTCGATCTGTCTCCAGAACTGTGATATAGACGTCAAAGGATCTACACAAATCCGATAGTTTCGTCCTCAGGGCGTAGGGAGTTAAATATGTTACGTTCTCCATCACTGTTAGGGGCTGCAGTGCAAATCTGTGTTGTGCATTTTCATCAATGTTAAGACAAATATAATGTATGTGTGTGTGTAGTTTCTTTTTATTATTACAGACAAATAAACGTTTCTTCACACAGCGGTGTGCTTTCTTAAAACCTGGACCTTTTTTTTTTCTATTTCACCTAAATTAAATCATTTCACAGTTTTTTTTTTTACTAGTTTGGCAAACGATCCATGTAAAAACTGTTTGTTTTGGTACAACTCAAACTCCAACTGAGCACTCGGGAAATATTTTGCGTGAACGGAAGGTCAGGCATAATTTAACCCCTTCTGTGCCACTGGTCGCTTACTTTGTTTCGGAAATACTTGTTCATTCAACGACCAAAACAGCAGCCGTCCGGGGAACACGGACCCAAGCTGGTCTCAGCAAGAGGCATAGATCCTCATGAGCCCCCGCACCTGCCTTACATCCAAAGTTGAATGTCCATGTAGAGCACAGCGTCAGTCGGCCTCAACTCCCGTCACATTCACCCCTTCAGTGCCAGCTGGCGCACGCCGTCTTTCACCAATCATCAGCCCGACGGCCGTATTTCACAAAGTTTGGAGGCGTCATCTAATGACTATGCACGAGTTGCAGGAGATAGATCGACCATGATAATTCAAGGGCAGTGCCAGATTAGCTTGACGCCGACAGGCGCCAAGCTAATCTGGCACTGCCCTTGACTTATCATGTTCGATCCATCTCCTGCTGTAGTGCGTCAGGGCTGAATGGGTTAATTCAACACAGAAAAGACTGTCCCAGGAACGTGGATTCAAAGTGGTGTCAACAAGAGGCATAGATCCTCATCAGCCCCCGCAACTGCGGTAAGTTAAAAATGATAATAATTACGGTATTTATAATGCGCTTATCTTATAATAATTATAACTCTAAGCGCGCACTCACAATTCGCGCACGCATGCGCACGTTTTAGACAACGACTCGCGTACCACAAATAGTGAAAAACATTACGACAGTCAGCTTGGGGTGGGGAGTGTGGTGATATAGTGCTAGAACTGTTGAAAGAGGTGAGTTTTGAGGGCGGACTGGAAGGAGGAGAGAGAGTGTTTCTGACGGAGAGAGAGTGGGAGATTGTTCCAGGTAGATGGACCGTATACTGAGAAGGAGCGGGGGCCGAAAGTGCTTAGTTTGGTGCGGGGATGTGGAGGCGGAGAGGGTCAGAGGCGGAGCGGAGGGAGCGAGCAGGGGTGTAGGGGTGAAGTAAGTTTGAGAGATAGGCAGTTAGTGCAACTGCGGGGGCTCATGAGGATCTATACCTCTTGCAGTTGGATTGTGTTCAGTTTTTTTCCCCCGCACTCAAAAGTGAGAACTGTTTTGTACCCGCCGAAAGGGCAGCGTGAACTTTTCTGGGGGACAAAACTGATAATTATGATGAATAATGGAAGACGGGAGACTAATGGCCAGTGTTTCCAAACAAGCATAACAGACCGGGGGGGGGGGGGGGGGGGGGAGAGGAGGGGGGGGGGGTAACAACTTTTTCAGAGTTTGCAACATTCTTGTATCCGATATGAAACGACGGAAAGGGTTGGGTGGAGGGGGGAGGGAGGTAGGGGGGAAGACCATGTTTCCATCCACCTCAAAATCATACGATTGGAGCAGGGTTCCAGACTCTTTCCCGGGGGTTTGTGGGATTTGTGTTGTTAGATTCCAGAACCTCAAAAGTAAACTAAAGTAGGGGAGGGCATCCCAGACTCTCGGAGAGGGACGTTGCCATGTTGCATATAAAACTAGAACATACAGGATTGTGGCGGGAACAGGTGGGTAGGAATTGACGCAGAACCACACGAAATACCATGAACGACAGAGCAAACAGCGGACGGAATTTGGTTGAGATGGCAGTTCAGCCTGGCACTGACGGCGCAGCTTTGACATGAAGTGTGCATACAATATATTACCGTTTGGTTTGCGGCAGTACTCCCTAGATACACCCACTCGGGGAGTACGCCACAAGTACACTTATATTCAAATCGGAGACGGGAAGCACAAGGACACCGTGCCAAGCATCTCATTTGAATAGAAGTGTACTTGTGGCACACTCCCCGTGGTACAGGAGTGCAATTGCAGCATACTCTCCGTAGCCGTGATTGAGTGATCAGTGCCGCCGGCTTAGCATCGCTTTTGAATAGAAATGTAGGCCTACTTGTGGCGTACTCCCCGAGTGGGTCTATCTGATGAGAGCTCCCTGAAACGGGAGGGGTGTAGGGCTGTTGTGGACCCACGGTAATCCAGTCTCCCACTAACACCCTCATTGTTACTGACGACACCGCTGTGCGGCAAACACTGGTGACAGTTTCACATCGCACCCTCTGTCAGCGGCGCGTGCCGGCTTCTCCCCTCATGGTCTGAGGGCACAGCCTGTGTTTTCAAATACTGAAAGTTCCACGTCCAGGTAACATGGATACACAGCGGCGCGTGCCGGCTTTTCCCCTCATGGCCTGTGGGCGCAGCCTGTGTTTTCAAATCACTAAAAATCCCACGGCCAGGTAACATGGATACACAGCGGCGTCAGCAAGAGGCATAGATCCTCATCAGCCCCCGTATAATTCCCTTCTTTGCTCTCTTTTCTCCGACGCCAAAATGTGTTGCCGGGACACCGAGTGTGAGCAGTGCGAGATGAAACACTTTACGAACACTTAGGTTCAGACCATAGAGCGTTTATATACGCTCTATGGTTTAGACACACAGTGGTTACCTCCCTTGAATCACTCGGCTCGACCGTGCTTGGCTCCAGAGATGGGTCGGCGGTTTCATTTCGTTTATCTTCACCAAAGTCGGCCATAACTGCATTATGTAGACCGATTCTCTTTTTCTTTTTCGCCTTGGCCTCTTTTGTTGCTTGCTTTTGCGACATTGAGCCACACACACACACCTGGCACACACACACACCTGGCACACACACACACACACACACACACACACACACACACACACACACACACACACACACACACACACACACACACACATACACTGACACACATTCACACACAAACACACACACACACAAACACACACATCCACACACACGCACACACACGCACACACACACAAACATACACACACACACGCGCGCGCGCGCGCGCGCGCGCGCGTGGCACCAGTACACACACTGGCACCTAGTAATACTAGTATTGTATAGAGACTCACACACCAAAGCTGACTGTAATAGTCGCGATGCACGTGCAAAAAGGGGTCAGTCGTGAACACTGAGCACTTCTCTTTCGCTACAAATACGGTACAGTAGGGGCATAATTGTCACTTTTCTAACCATGCCGCCACGTCGAAGCCTAACGCCAGTAGATCAAGGCCGGGCGCTAGCATGGTTGCAGGATGGAATTTCCGGACGAGAAGTTGGGAGACGTCTTGGGCTGTCTCATTCAGTGATCCAGAGGCTGCTGGCACGATTCCAAGAAACTGTAAGGGCAGAACCACGACCCTGCTCAGGACGCCTGCGCTGCACCAGCAGAAGGGAGGACAGATACCTCTGTGTGGCGGCTCTGCGCGACCGAACTGTCACGTCAACCACTCTGCGACGTCAACTGATTGATTGATTAGTTCCGAGTTTAACGTCCACGGCACCGAAGTCAGAATAATGGACGGCCCTGACGGGCGGGTTCTGGGGGACAGGGAAATCTATTGCCTATGAAGTACGACCTGAACAATGATTAATTCAGGCGCACTCCAACTGTGCCACTTTGATTTACCAGGACCTTTCAACGGACATACTATTGAACAAATCCGTTTTTTCTCCCTGGATTGCGAGTCCAGCTACCGGGGCCTGGACGGGGATTCGAACCCACGACCCGGCGATTCCCTTCGCTCTCCTGCTCCAACGCTTAACCGCCTGAGCTATTTCGGACTCATCGTGAGGGTCTGGAGACGTCAGGGTGAGCGATTCACGGATGAATGCGTCCAAGAGGTGGATCGCTATGGAGGAGGCTCAGTCATGGTCTGGGCAGGCTTCAGCAGGGAAGGCAGGATCCCCCTCCACGTCATCCGAGGCACCCTGACTGGACTGCTCTATCGGGACGAGATTGTTTAACTCCTCATCCAGCCAGCTATCCAAGCCATAGGCGACAATGCTGTTCTGCAGGACGACAACGCTCGACCTCATCGCGCCCGTGTGGTGGATGAGTACCTTGAGCAACGGGGCATCATGAGGATGGAGTGGCCAGTTCGTTCACCTGATCTGGCTCCCATCGAGCACCTCTGGGACGTGCTGGGGCAACGTGTAGTCAGCAACCACCACCCACCACCCCCCCCCCCCCCCACCACCTCAAGGCGTCCTCCAGCTGACTCCTGCATCAAGAGTGGGCAGCGATCCCACAACATGTTCTCCGAACCCTGGTGAACTCCATGAATCAACGCTGCATTGAAATGCTTGGCTGCAAGCGGTGGGTACACGACTGAACCAGTCTTGTGTGACTTTTCAAATGAGGGGTGGGTGACCATTCTAACGTACTGCTGTTGTCATAATTGCTTGATTACCTCAAAACTAAAATGAAATTGTTACTGAATAAATTAGCAAAGTACTGACTTCAAGTATTGTTACATTATTTGTTTGGTGTTGTCGGTGCGTCTGCGATTTTAAAATAAAGTGGCCCTTAAGTTTTGACCATTAGTATAGTATCAATCACTAAAGTATGTGTGTGTGTGGGGGGGGGGGGGAGGGGAGGGTTGTTGGTCTTTGAATTAACGAAGATCGCAGAAACAAGGAGGGAGGGGGGAAAGGTATTCCCTGAAATCGTGATTGGTGGCGTGATGAGCCTGTTGTCAGTGCTCTTGTCCTCGTGGTCCGTGAAAGAAGAGGTCGTCGTGAAAAGTGAAAGTTAATCAAATAGGATTTTTGTGATCCGTGAGAACGGAGGCCGGCCCGATGACCTTTGCGCCCTGGGTCTCTATTATATATCAAGAGAGAGAGAGAGAGAGAGAGAGAGAGAGAGAGAGAGAGAGAGAGAGAGTCTACACTGAGAGAGAGAGAGAGAGAGAGAGAGAGAGAGAGAGAGTCTACACTGATCACCCCACCCCCACCCCCACCTTAACCCCCTTTTTCATCAAATCACCTCCCACCCACCCACCCACCGCCAACCCTCTTCGCCTTCCTCCCGAGAGAAATGCTGTGAAAACTGCACCAGCATGGACAGCCCACCTGCTAACATACGGCGGGGCATCACTGAATTCGGGATAAATGTCCTCATTAAATTTTTACGAGATCAGTGACTGCCCTTTGGCGCAACAGACGACACGACAAACACTTGGGCCGTGTACTCGTGGGCAGTCCGCGTGTATGACGAACAATCGCCAACCTTTCGTGCGGAAAACGTCACAGTGACCAAGAAGCAAAACGTGCAAGCAGTGGATGCTCGACGTCTCCAATACTAACCCCTTCACGGCCGGAGCGCAGCAAACAAAACCCAAATGGACGAGACATAGAACTGCGTTAGTCCGCCCGCAGACGCTGGTGCTTATGAGGATCTGTGACTCACTCGTGTCCGTGCGTCTCAGGCACGTCAGTTTCAGAAGGTGAGGGTTGGAACTCTCGTGGGCTCAAAGTCTGTGCTGACCATACATCCACGTCACGTCACTTGGTGGCGCTGTGTTGACCCTACATCCACGTCACGTCACTTGGTGGCGCTGTGACTGACCCTACATCCACGTCACGTCACGTGGTGGTGCTGTGTTGACCCTACATCCATGTCACGTCACTTGGTGGCGCTGTGACTGACCCTACATCCACGTCACTTGGTGGCGCTGTGACTGACCCTACACTTGGTGGCGCTGTGACTGATCCTACACAACCACGTCACGTCACTTGGTGGCGCTGTGACTGACCCAACATCCACGTCACTTGGTGGCGCTGTGACTGACCCTACATCCACGTCACTTGGTGGCGCTGTGACTGACCCTACACTTGGTGGCGCTGTGACTGATCCTACATCCACGTCACGTCACTTGGTGGCGCTGTGACTGACCCTACATCCACGTCACGTCACTTGGTGGCGCTGTGACTGACCCTACATCCACGTCATGTCACTTGGTGGCGCTGTGACTGACCCTACATCCACGTCACGTCACTTGGTGGCGCTGTGACTGATCCTACATCCACGTCACGTCACTTGGTGGCGCTGTGACTGATCCTACATCCACGTCACGTCACATGGTGGCGCTGTGACTGACCCTACATCCACGTCACGTCACTTAGTGGTGGCGCTGTGACTGACCCTACATCCACGTCACGTCACTTGGTGGCGCTGTGACTGACCCAACATCCACGTCACTTGGTGGCGCTGTAACTGACCCTACATTCACGTCACGTCACTTGGTGGCGCTGTGACTAACAGACTGTGAATACCAGCGGTACCTGAGTGAGCCCTGATGACTGACAGACTGAATACCAGCGTTACCTGTGTGAGCCCTGACGACTGACAGACTGTGAATACCAGCGTTACCTGTGTGAGGCCTGATGACTGAAAGACTGTGAATACCAGTGTTACCTGTGTGAGCCTTGATGACTGACAGACTGTGAATACCAGCGTTACATGTGTCAGCCCTGATAACTGACAGACTGTGAATACCAGCGTTACCTGTGTGAGCCCTGATGGCTGACAGACTGTGAATACCAGCGTTACTTGTGTGAGCCCTGATGACTGACAGACTGTGAATACCAGCGTTACTTGTGTGAGCCCTGATGACTGACAGACTGTGAATACCAGAGTTACCTGTGTGAGTCTTGATGACTGACAGACTGTGAATACCAGCGTTACCTGTGTGAGCCTTAATGACTGACAGATTGTGAATACCAGCGTTACCTGTGTGAGCCCTGTTGACGTGCTCACAACTTCTACAGTGAGACACAGCCTGCAGGAATCACCCCGACAAAAAGCACTACCGACACCCGACAAAGGGTTAACATTGTCCGTCGCAGAAACATGTCCGACCAGTCCGCGCTATTTGTCAACTGATCCATCTAAACTACATGTTGAAATCCCTGGCATTACTCCGGCCTGGCGTTGTACACCTTGCACGTTTTAAGCTGCGATATTTGCAGCTTGTCCCGAGGCCGGATTGAGTTGTCCCCGGGACAGAGCGCTATCTTGGCTCTTGTGCATACCAGCCCTGTGAAGCAAGATTGTGTACAACGATGCCGGTCATTAACGGAACCCTCAACTACATCTGCCTTGCGTTTTACGCAGTCGGTTTTGTGGGAAACGTCATTTCCTGCTTGGTGTGGTCCTCTCAGATAAACGAGGTCAGCATAGCCAAGTCCTTCCTGGCGCTCAGTGTGTCGGATCTGCTGTACGTAGTAACAAGGGCCTCTCTCTCAATTTTTCCACTTCTTCAGGACATACCGTGTGTCTCTACTACCGTGCTGCAGAATTGGCGTGAAGTTTTCTTACTGTTATCCTGCAACATCACCATCACAGTGGCTGTACAGAGATACGTCGCCATCGCCCGCCCTTTTTCTGCGGGCCGCCTGTGTTCTGACGTGCGGCAAAGACTGCTGCTGGTAGCGATGGTGATATTGTCTGTGGCAGAGAGCACACCCTACTGTATCTACATAGTTTTCCATTTTTATTTCTACTGCCTCCACAGGAGTGACTACGAGCAAGATTACTTGGTCTGGATCAGAGTGGCGGTGTTCGTGTCTCTTGCTGTGTACTCTGTGTCCCTCTCCGTGCTGCTTGTCTTCAACGCCTTATTACTTCGCGCCGTTTGCAACATGAAAACGGTAAGTCGGCTGGCGCACAGGCCTGGATCAAGAATGACTAAACCCAAACCTTACACCGACGCATATCGTTAACATTTGGGTTTGGAAAGTCTAGATCCATAGTTGTACACTGAAGCATATCATTAACATTTGGGTTTGGAAAATCTAGCTCCATACTTGTACACTGAAGCAAATCATTAACATTTGGGTTTGGAAAATCTAGCTCCATACTTGTACACTGAAGCATCATATCGTTACCATTTGGGTTTGGAAAGTCTAGATCCATACCTGTACACTGACGCGTATCGTTAACATTTGGGTTTGGAAAGTCTAGATCCATGCCTGTACACTGACGCGTATCGTTAACATTTGGGTTTGGAAAGTCTAGATCCATACTTGTTCACCGACGCATATCGTTAACATTTGGGTTTGGAAAGTCTAGATCCATACTTGTTCACCGACGCATATCGTTAACATTTGGGTTTGGAATGTCTAGATCCATACTTGTTCACCGACGCATATCGTTAACATTTGGGTTTGGAAAGTCTAGATCCATACTTGTTCACCGACGCATATCGTTAACATTTGGGTTTGGAAAGTCTAGATCCATGCCTGTACACTGACGCGTATCGTTAACATTTGGGTTTGGAAAGTCTAGATCCATACTTGTTCACCGACGCATATCGTTAACATTTGGGTTTGGAAAGTCTAGATCCATACTTGTTCACCGACGCATATCGTTAACATTTGGGTTTGGAATGTCTAGATCCATACTTGTACACTGACGCACATCGTTAACATTTGGGTTTGGAAAGTCTAGATCCATACTTGTTCACCGACGCATATCGTTAACATTTGGGTTTGGAATGTCTAGATCCATACTTCTACACTGACGCGTATCGTTAACCCCTTCACTGCCGAGAAAAACTGAACACCACCGGCTGCAAGAGGTACAGATCCCGAGTCATGAGGCCTCGCGGTGGCGGTCGCGGTGGCGGGGGCTCATGAGGATCTATACCTCTCCCTGAGGTCAATTTGTATCTATGTTCCCTGGACGGTTTACCGCCCGTTTTGGGGGTTCATGAGGATCTATAGCTCTCGCTGAGGCCAGTTTGTATCTATGTTCCCTGGACGGTTTACCGCCCGTTTTGGGGGTTCATGAGGATCTATAGCTCTCGCTGAGGCCAGTTTGTATCTATGTTCCCTGGACGGTTTACCGCCCGTTTTGGGGGTTCATGAGGATCTATAGCTCTCGCTGAGGCCAGTTTGTATCTATGTTCCCTGGACGGTTTACCGCCCGTTTTGGGGGCTCATGAGGATCTATAGCTCTCCCTGAGGTCAGTTTGTATCTATGTTCCCTGGACAGTTTACCGCCCGTTTTGGGGGCTCATGAGGATCTATACCTCTCCCTGAGGTCAGTTTGTATCTATGTTCCCTGGACAGTTTACCGCCCGTTTTGGGGGCTCATGAGGATCTATACCTCTCGCTGAGGCCAGTTTGTATCCACGTTCCCTGGCCTGTCGTGGCTCTAGGTTGTGGAATGAAGAACAGACACAATGTGCATCCAGTGTCAGTGAAGGGGTCAACACGTGTTTCTAGTGGAGGCCTGTTGTAACCATGTGCATCAATGTACACAGGCTGCAGTGTTGATATCTCTTCTGATCGCTACGGTGACTCGAGCATCAATGTACACAGGCTGCAGTGTTGATATCTCTTCTGATCGCTACGGTGAGCATCAACGTACACAGGCTGCAGTGTTGATATCTCTTCTGATCGCTGTGCTGAGCATCACTGTACGGGGCTTCACTCGAAGAAACTGTTACGACGTATTACATCAGCGATCACGTGACGTCGGTGCCTCAGTGTTGGTTGCTTTGGTGAGTTGGTTGTTACATGGATACTATTTGGCATGCACACGGGCAGGTTGATCTTTGGCGTGTTTCGTCACTTGCTCGCTTGATCTGCTCGCTGTCCGCAGTCGCCATACACGAAAAGTTACACTCCACTTCGCCATACAATGAAACGGTTACACTCGACATCGCTAATATATAAAAACGCCGGATATTACAACATTTTTTCAGAACTCCTGCATGTAATAAACTTCGGATATAGAAACATAAAAATGTAAGTTTAATGAACTTGGAATAAACTAAACAAATTGCCAGTGTATACACCCGAAAGTTAGTTTTATCCGAAGTTCACTGTATTATTTTTTCAGGTTCCAGGAGCAAACATCAGACGCAACCGCGTGGCGCTGAAAACAACATCAATGGTGGTATGCGTCGCAACAACCACAATCCTCACCTTCTGCTCCAATCAAGCCCGCAACATCCTGATCGTAAAATACTACGTCAAGCAGTTAGAGGAAAATACTTTACCGCCTGAGGAGGAATACAGGCAGTTAACCGTCCTCGACATTGTCCAGGAACTTTGCGCGGTGTTTAATGTGTCCGTCAATGTCTTCATTTATTCTTTCTTCAGTGACAACTTCAGGAACACCATCAAGGAGAAGGTGCAGCACCTCGGGGCACATGTTGCGGGTAGATGTGGGGGCGGCGGATCACAGCAGACGGCACATGTTGCGGGTAGATGTGGGGGCGGCGGATCACAGCAGACGGCACATGTTGCGGGTAGATGTGGGGGCGGTGGATCACAGCAGACGGCACATGTTGCGGGTAGATGTGGGGGCGGCGGATCACAGCAGACGGCTCATGTTGCGGGTAGATCTGGGGGCGGCGGATTACAGCAGACGGCACGTGTTGCGGGTAGATGTGGGGGCGGCGGATCACAGCAGACGGCACATGTTGCGGGTAGATGTGGGGGTGGCGGATCACAGCAGACGGCACGTGTTGCGGGTAGATGTGGGGGCGGCGGATCACAGCAGACGGTGGTGTAAGTCTCAGCTACACATTCCTTCAAGACCTGAAAACCTGATCACTGACCAATCCGCCATACTGTCATTTCTTCTCAGCTGGCCCACGGTGGGTAACCCAAGGTAAAATGCATTCTGAGTGAACATGACAACAGAGCAAAGGATATAGATTTTCATCAGCCTCCTCTCCCAGCAGGGTCTTATGAGGTTGGGCGTTTTGCCTGTGCTTTGTGTGCCGGTGTAACACGAGGGAATTACTCCCCACGACAGACACAATGCGCACAAGGCCAACGGCGGCCGACGTCGGCCCGATAGCCTTGTGCGCATTGGGGATTTAATCCGGAGTAAAAATGTCTTACGAGAATTTTCCTCCCTTTACGAGAAACTTTCTGCCCGCACACAAGACAGAATTACTGCCGTGAGAAATTTGTGAGCAAAAATTGGGTGTTTTTGTTTTTGTTTTTTCCTCGCAAATACTTCAGAAATGCTTTCACCCCAAACCTGTTACAGAGATACTTGATGGTAAGAACTTCCTATGCTTGCTAAATTGCATGACCCCTCGGAAAGGTCAAGGGTCACAAGAGACCGCCAAATGATGTGAAAAATGTCTATTTTTTCAGAATTTTAGTCTATGTTAGCATGTCAAAATGTGTCAACCAAAGTTCGGCAGGATGGTGTCTCATACAAATATCGTTATATGTGTTACGTGGTCGTATTCGTGGTATCATGCAGTCACACCGGACACACTCACGTAGGGTTCTTGTAGAAAAAACTCACTCAGTTGCAACTCAGTCGTCAGACGTGGCACAAGGTTGTAGACCACACTGAAGTAACAGTTTCAACAGTACTTTATTCTCACGATGCACTCTTAGCACGATGCATCCACACTTTGATGCACTATCTCTCACAAATGCATCCTCATTTTCACACGCAGTCTCTTACAATGCATGCACATACTGTGTAACACTCTCTTTTATAATATCACAGATTTCCAGAACAATCCCGAAAATACTCAACTCAACCAATCAGAAAAGAAAACCTTACCAAAATAAATCATTAATATTAATTTTTAAAAAAGCACTCTAGATTTTTCAAAAATCGTCCACTAAAATCTCGGTGCATTACGTAAACGTCATGAAATTTAACCAACATGTTTACTACAATTTTTGACGTCATGTTTGAGGTCACTAGAACAATCGTTCTTGTTCCAGAACCTTCCACTTTATTCTAGGTCGGATTAAGCTACATATTAGCGGAATGTGGAACATTCTACACACACACACACACATACACACACACACACACAGGGAGACGCAACCATCAGAGTGGGTTACCTAGCATTTCATGTGAAAATGGGTTCCCATATTTCTATTTATTCTAGGGCTCTGGAATTGATGCGAATGTTTAGAACTCACATTATAACTAAGCTCTATAACTTAAAATAAAATAGACATTTTCTAGAAACAGAGCCACTAGATGCCGAAAAAATGGGTTTCTGCCAATAAAGTGGGTGGGTGTCTCTCTCACACAAATGAAACTGGCATTACAGTCAAAATGGGTGTCTTCACAACAGTAGGCGTCTGTAATAAGGTCAAGTTCATGGAATACTTCTTTTTCACATTAATTTTTTTTCCCAACTTAAATGTGTATGTGTGCTTTAACATTCTTTACATAGTATGGTGCAAAATTCAATAAACACTGGCCCGAAACCTTTCGATTATGATTTTTACAGAGGAAATCGTTTAAACATTGCTGCGTTTTGTCCTTTTGAAGCAAAACAGTTTATCATGGCATTGATGTGAGAATCAACATAATGTATTCTGGAAATTAAAGGACTTTTTTTTGTGCGTTTTGGGGTACTCTGGAGTTTCAGACAAACAGCAACAGAGCATTTTGAATATTAACCCTTATCATTCGGAATACACCAGTGTGTGCAACTAGTGTAACTGAAATAGTCCAAGGGTTAGTGCCAGAATAGCTTGGTGCCTCTAGGCGCCAAGCTATTGTGGCACCACCCTTGAACTAAAGCCATTGGTCTATGTCCTCATCTGTAAGTACTGTAATGTAGCTTGCATAGAATTATGGCAGTGAACAGATTTGAAGCTATTTAGCCTCAGTATGACTATGATGCGGGTCAAAAAGTGTGGAAAAATATCAAAGATAGAAAAAGACCCAGACGAAGAAACGAACACTTAACTTATTCTACCCCAGCAAAATTTAAGATCCACCACGATAGTTCAAGGGTGATGCCAGAATAGCTTGGCGCCTATGGGCACCAAGCTATTCTAGCATCACCCTTGAACTATCGTGGTGGATCTGTGTCCTGCACTGCAACGCAGTCTTCTGAAGACGACTTCAACATTTGGGCTTAACTTATTCTACCCCAGACACACCACAGCAAAATAAAGATCCACCATGATAGTTCAAGGGTGATGCCAGAATAGCTTGGTGCCTATGGGCGCCAAGCTATTCTGGCATCACCCTTGAACCATCATGGTGGATCCGTGTCCTGCACTGCAACGCAGTCTTCTCAAGACGACTTCAACATTGGGCTCAACTTATTCTACCCCAGACACACCACAGCAAAATAAAGATCCACCATGATAGTTCAAGGGTGATGCCAGAATAGCTTGGCGCCTATGGGCGCCAAGCTATTTTGGCATCACCCTTGAACTATCATGGTGGATCTGTGTCCTGCACTGCAACGCAGTCTTCTGAAGACGACGTCAACATTTGGGGATTCCGATCTTGGGGTAGAACGAGTTAAAATGACAGAACAGAACACTGACATTAATTAACTAACTGACAACATAAGAAATCACTTGAAACTTCAGCCTTTATTTAACGTCTTTCGTCTCCAACAAACAACCAGCCATTCTTTCATTTGCAAAATGGTATGACAGTACAACCAACCATTCTTCAGAGCATGGAATTACTCGTACTAAAAAAAGAGGAAAACCCCTTTTCACTAGGGGGGTCCGGGGGCATGCCCCCCCGGAAAAATTTTGAAAATTTACATTAAAATTTGTGCAATCTGGTGCATTTTAGAGAGAAACTGAGCACTTTAACCACCTAAAAATCTTGCTTTTTTTTCTTATTTTTGGGGTGCACTTTTTATTTTTTGTGTCAAAGGTTTAAAAGTTATACTAAAACAAAGTATTCAACAGAATATTTATATCCAAATGCTTATTCAAAATACATCTGAATGTCTTTCCATTTTTTTTAAATTTGAGTTTAATTATATAATATATATACTTTCTTTAATAATCTCTGCTTAATCAGCTGTAAGTATGGATTCCTTTTATCTCTTATTTAATACTATGTACCATGGTCACTGAGCTGGAGAAAGGTTATATAGATTTTTCAACATAATTTCATCAAACTTTACTGGGAAAAAATACATTGTAATAAATTTATTCACCATCATGAGTAATATTTCCAATGGCACTGCTTTTAGCTTTCTTGTGTTTCGCTGTAGACACGTGAGCATCAAGTGCTACGCGGCCGCGTAGTTAATATCAACTCTGCGCAGTTCGCGGCAATACGCCTGCCCACAGGCCGCTAACTTGAGAATACACTGAGCGCGGAGCTCGTCGTTTACGCTTTTCTCGAGCCAAGTCCATCTCCAAATCTTGGCTCCAGAATCGTCTGACGTCTATTCTGTCTCCGCGTTTAAGTATTTTCTCTTCGCCCGCGTATTTTGACCAGACTACGACTCCACTGAAGACCGGAAGCGACCTGTGCGAGCTAAAGCTAACGCCTCGCTCAATTTTCAATACGCGATTTGGGGATATCCGCCACATAAAGATCACGAAACACGGTATTGGAATAGTGACTTTACGATTTTGTTTTCGGCGGAAATTTTTATTTTCGGCGGAATGGCAGCTTCATTTAAGCGGAAATCCGCCAAAAAGAGGAAAATTCCATGCTCTGATTCTTTCATTTGCAGAGTTTTTAAAATGGCATGCAGTATATTACAAAATGATCCCCCCCCCCCCCAATAACACTCTTGTAATCAATTTTTACATTGTCAATGGTTTTCTTATCTTATTATATTGTCTTTTGTCCCCAGCCGGCTGTTTCGTTTTGCAAATCCAAAGGTTATACAGTATACAAAATGTGACCCTTTCTCACGAAACCAGTCTTAACTCGCAGCGAGCCAATCAGCACTACACGCAATAATATGTGGTGGGGGGGTCAATCTGGGGCATTTTCACTTTTTGGGAGAAATGTATTCTACATACACCAAAGTATCGTATGGTTAAAATCTTTATCATGAAAAATGCCATTAAATAGGTAAAAAATGATTTTAAAAGTCTGCCCTTGGCCCCAATTATGCTGCACACAGAAACTTCACAGGCTGTTTTCTCAAAATGGCCGCCGGAGGCTTTAACAACTTTAAACACTTAAGAACAGCTTTTACAATTTTTGCACTACAGCATACAGTCATATATCACAGTAATCAGCAAACACTGTAGTTTTCATAAATGCATATATGTCAAAACATCCAAAATGCGAGTTCTTAAGACTGATTTTGTGAGAGAGAGGGTCACAAATGATCCAGGCGTCCATCGGATTAAAAAAAAAAAAAAAAAAAAAAAAAAAAAAGCAGGCTATACATGCTGAAACCACCCCAATAATAACACTGATGTAATAAATCTGTATGAAATCGAAAATGCTGCGAGTGGCGGCTCAATTCATTTCTTTTGTAACTTTTTCAGTCTGTTGCGGACGTAATCCTTAATGTTTGTCCAGCGCCTATGTCTAAGTGCAGGTTCCAGCGCCATTGCATACTGTATCTCGGCCTTTCCAGGAAGTTTGTTCATGACGAGGTGTGTCTTGAAACGAGTTTGAACAGCTTTCTCTTCAGCTTCCCCCCATGGTTTTCTTGTAAATCTAGCTTTCTTTCGAACAGGAGCTGACGCAGTACTGTCATCATCAAAACTATCTAGATTGTCATCAGGCTCTGGACGTCTTTTCTCCGTCATGCTCATCGATTCCTGTGTTGCTGACTTGCTACTTGCTTCATTCACAGGTGCTGTTCCCCCCGAGACCTCTCTGCCAGTTTCTGATGCGTCTTCATTGTCAAAGTCAATCTCTTCATCATCGCCCAGCTCAGCTCTAATGCAACTCTCAAAATCTGTCATCCCATTGTTAACTGACAGAAGAATCTTTGCCACTTTTGCCTTTTGAAGGACGTCTTGAGGTTGGCGGTAGATATGGCGATGTATCCGAATATCATGGCCAAGGAAATCTGCCAGCTGATCCTGGTCTAACTCCGAGATGGCCATTGACTGAGCCAAAGTTGCAACCTGCTTCCGCAACTGAGTAAATGTGAACATGGCTGGGTATGACACCCCTGCTTCTAGGGCATGGGCCTTCAGAACATCATGGCCTCTGTAAGGCCTCTGACCAGAAGGTGTGGCAAAGATGTACTGGGAATCAGCGAGAGCTGGCACCGATTGCCTCATTTGAAGGATTCTGTCCACAGTTGTCATCATCTTCTTCGTCAGCAAAACGGGAACACTCCTATTAAACTTGCCTCTGATTTCCACTCGCTGAAAATGATTCACCATTTTCTTCTCAACCTCTGTGAGACCTTTCAAGATATCTTGATTGGTGATCGATCCAATCTTAGCATTCTGGAAGTCTGACACCTTCATTCTCTGAACTTCTCCCCCTCGTTTTCGGTTGAAAAGTGATACAGCACAAAGAGTTGCTTTAACCACTGTCGGATAATCTTCCGAAACCATCCTTGTCTCAAGAAGCTGTTGGACCTTCCTCACATCTTCACATGATGGGATCAGCTTGGGTTTGTTCATGGTCATTTTCCCGACCGACTGGGCTGCTGTAGCGGACACACAATCATACCAGTCCCCGTTGAAGACAGAGTCAAACCGCTGCGCCTCAGAGAGCTCCTGTCGCCACCTGTCGTCTGAACCCTGTCCAAGCTGTTTGGATGCCTGTGACTGTTTGATCTGTGAACACTTTTTCAAAGCATGGCCTATGCACATTGCGAGATTGCCTTTTTTGAACTGATGTGTGTCCTCATCAAAATCTGCTAGCTCTTTTACAGCCAGGACAACATGATCAAAGCTAGCTGAATTGATCACAGCATTTAAACTTGCGATTTTCATTTCTGACCTCACTCTGATAATCTTTAACAGTCTCCCTAACTCCCGCATCCTGGAGCTGATTTGTCCAGCCGTGTGTTCTTCAATGTCCCTGCGGTCAAATAATCTCTTTCCATACTCAAGAAGCAAGGGGTCAGTTCTGATGAGACGGCTTATCTCATCATCTCTCTGGGTAGCCAAGACCTTGTGGTAGAAGGAAAATTCAACGTCTAAGGGTATTGGAAGCATGAGCCGACCACGGCGAGCGGCGTCCCCTCGCCGAGTGATCTGAAACCCTCCTGGCTTCTGACAGCAACGTTTTGAGTGTACAGAGATCAGCTTTTTTTGATAGAGCCCTTTGCAATGGCTACAGGCGAGAAGGTCGTCTACCTTACTAGTTTTGGTGCGATACTTAGGAATCAAACATCCGGATTTGTTTTCAAGAACAGCAACGTTATGCATGTAATCACCCTCATCTTGTAGTCTGATCCATGCTCGACGTCTCTGCTTGGTCCCTTTTTTCATCGACAAAATTTTAGCAACGTCAGCCTCATCTGCATGGACATCTTGTAAGTGCGTGCTCATTTTCAAGACAAGCTTGCCACACAATTTGCATGCATGTTTCTTGTCCCATTTGTACTTTCCTTTCCCTCTCTGCGACACGTGCACACCCGTTTCTTCTGTAAGTGCTCTTTCCCCACTCTTTCCAGCATCATGTTCCTCCTGCCTATCCACATTCTCATTGCCACCCCCTAACGCACACTGCACCTTGCTGGTACTAGCGTCACCAACACCTGGCCACCCCAAACCTGCCACTTTGATGAAATCTAACATAGTCGATACAATACTGTCTATGTCCGAGATCCCAGCAATTGATGCTGACACACCCTCTGAATCCGGTGAGCTCGAGCCAGGAACAAACTCCTTGTCATCACTGCCCTCGTATTGCGATGCGCTGGCACTGCTCTCAGTCTCGGGTCCATCCCAGGCGCCATTTGCCAACTGGAGAAAGAAAGAAAGAAAGATTAAAACCAAAGCTGCCTTAGAAACAGAAACAGCCCAATTTTGGTTTAAAGGGGCCTTGCACAAGAATAAAAAGAGTAATCCCGTGTATGACCGATTTACATATGTGTGACCTCGGTGACGAGGGCTGGCTTCTGCAGCAGTCAAAATCCACGTTTTCTGAAAATGCAAGCAGTTTTCACACATTTGTCAACCCTGCGTGACCCTTTGAGAGAGGTCACTCAAATTGGCATGTTTAAAAAGGTCTTGCCACAAAGTATCCTTGGGCCAAGCTTGAAGAATGTGGCTTGAATAGTCTCCGAGAAAATGCCACCGTTAACTCATTCTACCCCCAGACACACCACAGCAGGATAACAGGGGTGGGATTCTAGTAAGAAAGAAAACGCGGAAAATCAAACGACATTGGTGGGGGGGTGGGTGGGTGGGTGGGTGGGGGGGGGTGGGGTGGGGGGGTGGTTTCATGTCCTTCATTTTCAGCGGCCGAAAAATCAAACGACAGGGGGGGGGGGGGGGGGGGGATAGGCACGCGTGTCCACCGTTCGCCAAAGTATCCAAAAACCGACAGGGGGAGCGAGACCAAACACACCCGAAAATGGACTTTGTTATGACACTCCTGATCTGCAGTATAAAAATGGAATGTGCGTACCAGTTTATGTTCAGATGCACACTAAACGGCACTCTGTCTTGGACAATATCCTTTTTCACCGCCATTTTCCACTGCGACCTAAAGCTACCGGAAGTGTCGGGCGATAGTGAACCAAACTACATACAAATCCAACCCATTTGAGATTTTTTTGCCATTTAAGAAGATTTTTTTTTTCTCGTCTTTTTTTGTTGTTATTAGACGCGGAAAATAAATATGCTTCAGCGGAATTGTGAAAGAATTTCCACGGAAATCCGCGGAAACGCGGAAGAATCCCACCCTGGGATAAGGATCGACCATGATAGTTCAAAGGTGATGCCAGAACAGCTTGGCGCCTACGGGCGCCAAGCTATTCTGGCATCACCCTTGAACTATCATGGTCGATCTGTGTCCTGCGCTGCAATGCGGTCTTGAGAGGACAGGGGGCAAAATTTAAGGATTTTGGTGTTGGGGTAGAATGAGTTAAAGTTTACCATGGACGACGGACGGACGACCAGTGGCCCAGAACATAAACTCACTTTTGCTTCGCACGCACGCCAGCCAATAAAATGAAGATGATCATAGAATCACTTTACTTACCAGTTTGTAATTGGGAGCATTCCGCTGCCGTCCATGCACCCTCCTACCAGACGCACCCTCTGTGGCAGAGGCTGGGGGGCCATGATTCTGCAGCATAGATCCCGATGGGTTTGGACATCCTGCTGCCATCCGGCGCTGGGTGTGTGCCAGAAAGTCCTGAGCCGGTGTGACCAAAATGGTGTTGCTGAGAACATGTCCAATACAACCATGTAAACCAACTGACATTTTGAATCAGATTGATTGTACATTGCTTAACGTCCCGACAGCCACTAGGCTTTCTCAGGACGTGCCTGCACTGCTTGTGAAAAAAAACCCACCTAAACAGAACATTGCCATGTATGTCGCCTGCCGGTCAAATACGTTAACTCATTCTACCCCAACACCAAAATCCTTAAATTTTGCCCCTGTCCTCTCAAGACTGCATTGCAGTGCAGGGCACAGATCGACCATGATAGTTCAAGGGAGATGCCAGAATAGCTTGGCGCCCGTAGGCGCCAAGCTATTCTGGCATCACCCTTGAACTATCATGGTGGATCCTTATCCTGCCGTGGTGTGTCTGGGGTAGAATGAGTTAAATAAACCTAACACATGGGGCCAAGACATAAAGCTAAGACCATTTAGCAACACACATCCAATATGAAGAGCTACAGGCAGTGCAGACAGTAGGGAGAGTTTTAAAAAGGCAAATTTATACAGGTGAATGGACAAAGGGTAGACAGAAACACATGCATGCCCCAGAATTGAGAGAAAAACCCACCCTGTGGGGCTGACCAGGGTGACCCTGAGAACTAAAAACTGGCAATACAGTAAAAAGCGATACTTCAGTTGCACATTCCTAAACGAGACCTGTTTGTGGACGTTCGTTCTTCGAATCGCGAGGCAGTTTTGCGAACGAGGATTGAAATCTGGCGCCATTTTTGTTTTTTTAAAAAAAAAAAGTCAACTGATAGTTACTGTGCATGCATGTGGCAAGTTAACACGTCAGAAAAAAAAGAAAGAAGAAACAAAATCGCGTGGCAGATTGACCTTGTAATGGGGTTATTGAACGAATTCCTTTCATTGAAGAAGAAAGCTTTTGTTAAAATCGTGGGGTTCTATTATCATTTACTACAAGACTCAACGGTCAGGCCCGGCCGGTGCGGCCGAAGACACGTTTGAAAGCAGACGCCTTATTTTTCTGGGCCAAACGGGTACGGGGATTGGAGGCATCTCTCAGTTAAATAACTGCACTGAACAAGTACATTTGGGCGTGCTCTTAACTAAGAAATATTGCATAAAATACCTCTGCAAATGCGAGAGAATGACCGGTGCGTCCGTTGGAGACGAAAGACGTTTAAGCAAGGGAAGGAACTCCGTTCATCGGTGTTGGACCAATCAAATTGATCTGAAAACACTCCGGCCGCTTCCGTGTCCACACACAGGCCCAGGGCATCCCTGAAACACAACGATGAAGTAAATCTGTTAAAATGGGCACATCGTATTTTGATATTTTTTTCTGAATTTTGAATGAAAGATAATACAGAAACAACCCTCAGAAAAAATGGGTGTCTGATCTGGCCACCCAGAATTTTACACAGACCCAGATTGCATAAGGATGGTAAAGAAAGTAACCCAGTTCAGTCATTTGGTGTACGCACACACACACACACAACCACACACGCACGCACACACACACACACACACACACACACACACACACACACACACACACACACACACACACACACACACACACACACACAAATCGATCGCAATTCTACATTATAAAAGAAACGAATCATGCTAAAAAGGTACTTGATTCTAATCTAAAATAACTCAACTGAATACCAGATCTTTTCCTATGATCAACGCACACAATTGTCGAAGTCACAGGGAAGCAGACAAAAGCGATAAAAATGCATACATTTTGAGAAACATGTGGAATTCGTAGGTACAAAAGCGAACCCTTTGCTATGTTAGAACACTTAACACTTGCTTATTTCAGTGACGTGTCGGAAAGATCAAGCTAACAAAGGTCAAATTAATTATGTGGATCGGTCACGCACGTGAGCCGTAAGGGCTTTGCCATCCTTGTTATTCTTTGTTTTGGCGATTTGTCGAGAACAGATAACTTACTTAAATATAGCAACATGGTGAGAGTTTCACAAATAACTTTAGCTGACTGGAAATTGTATTCAATTATATGTCCTTGATGTAAGATTAAAATGTGATAAATCAAACTCAGCACTGTGTACATAATTGTATTTTGCGGAGACGTAGTTTTTATTGTTCCTATTTAAAAATAGGAACAACTTTGAAATGGGGCTCATCGGAGCGCGTGCCATAGCATGCGCATGACGTCATGGCCCGGTGGGCGGGGCCCACTCTGGCAAAGAAGTAAAATTTATAAAAATGTATATATGTATATATGTATGCATGTGTGTGTGTGCGTGACAACGACTAGAGTCCGCGTTTGTGAACGGACAAGCTGGAAACTTTAGGATATTTCCCAATTAAGATTATCTCGAGGTAGACTTTTGGAATTTTTAAGTAGATTACACATTGGCGTGAAAATGGTCTTTGCACGAAAACCGGCATTTTACTAGGTATTTTTTCTTATTTTTACTACAAATTTTGCATACAGCTAGATTCAAAGAAGACATTGAATGAGTTCGTTAACCAACATTGTACTTTTTTCAGTTTTTGAGTGATAATTCGAAAAAAAAATTAAAATCACTTTTTTTGGGAGATTATTTGGCATTTTTCTTAAAACAGCTAAATCCTTTTACGATCCCCCTCCCGCTCTCTCGCACCCCCACCCCCTAAATATTCTCATTAATACCCGAATGATTTTTCGCAAGCAGTATTAATGTGAACTGCAATGGCAGTTGCCGTGAGCAGGTCCCACTGTTTGGATTCGACAAAAGCAGACATATTAGCTGGCATCTCTGAATTGTTTCTCAAGGCTGGGGACAAATAGTACTGTACCAAACAGTAATACAAGGTGGTTTGCGAAACGCTTTGTACGTAGGTGTATAGTTGATGTACGTGCACTGCGCATTCAGTCGATCCACCACTCGTGTCCTCTGGTGTGCGTTTATTGGTAAGCGACCGCACAGATGTCAACATTAGCTCTCTGCCCTGAAAGACTACGACGGGATGTTGATCGACCATGGTATTTCAAGGCTGGTGTCAGAATAGCTTCCGACACCAATCTTGAAATATTATGGTCGATCTGTCTCCAGAACTGTGATATAGACGTCAGAGGATATACACAAATTTGATAATTGTTAAGACAAATATAATGTATATGTGTTTGTATTTTCTTTTTATTACTAAAGACAGCTAAACGTTTCTTCACACAGCGGTGTGCTTTCTTAAATCCTGGACGTTTTTTGATATTTCACCTAAATAAAATCATTTAACAAAAAGACCAACTGCGTGATTTGGCACTAAACACAAGGCATGCATAGGCACCGCACCGCTTCTAGAACAAAATATGTCGATTCTAGGTACAGACACTTTCAAAAGGTCGCTGTATAAATAAATCAAATTAAATTCCGCCTGACCTCCAGTTACACAGAATAAATCACTCGTGTTGGGCTCGGTACAACTGAGAGTAAATCACTCGTGCTGGGCTCGGTACAACTGGCAGTTAATCACTCGTGCTGGGCTCGGTACAACTGGCAATAAATCACTCGTGATGGGCTCGGTACAACTGGCAGTAAATTACTCGTGTTGGGCTAGGTACAACTGACAGTAAATCACTCGTGCTAGGCTATGTACAACTGACAGTAAATCACTCGTGCTGGGCTCGGTGCAACTAGCAGTCGATCACTCGTGCTGGGCTCGGTACAGGACTGGCAGTCAGTCACTCGTGCTGGTACAACTGGCTGTAAATCCCTCGTGCTGGGCTCGGTACAACTGACAGTAAATCACTTTTCTGGACTCGGTGCAACTAGCAGTCAGTCACTCGTGCTGGGCTCGTACAACTGGCAGGCAATCCCTCGTGCTGGGCTCGGTACAACTGGCTGTAAATCACTCGTGCTGGGCTCGGTACAACTGGCCGTGAATCACTCGTGTTGGGCTCGGCACAACTGGCAATCAATCATTCGTGCTGGGCTCGGTACAACTGACAGTCAGTCACTCGTACTGGGCTCGGAACAGCTGGCAGTCAGTCGCTCGTACTGGGCTCGATACAACTGGCTGTCAGTCACTCGTACTGTACTGGGCTCGGAACAACTGGAAGTCAACCCCTCGTGCTGAGCTCGGTACAACTGGCTGTAAATCACTCGTGCTGAACTCGGTACAACTGGCAGTAAATCACTCGCGTTGGGCTCGGTACAACTGACAGTAAATCACTCGTGCTGGGCTCGGTACAACTGACAGTAAATCACTCGTGCTGGGCTCGGTACAACTGACAGTAACTCACTCGTGCTGGGCTCGGTACAACTGGCAGTAAATCACTCGTGCTGGGCTCGGTACAACTGACAGTAAATCACTCGTGCTGGGCTCGGTACAACTGACAGTAACTCTCTCGTGCTGGGCTCGGTACAACTGGCAGTATATCACTCGTGCTGGGCTCGGTACAACTGGCAGTAAATCACTCGTGCTAGGCTCGGTACAACTGACAGTAACTCACTCGTGCTGGGCTCGGTACAACTGACAGTAACTCACTCGTGCTGGGCTCGGTACAGTTGGCGGTCAATCACTCTTACTGCGCTCGGTACAACTTACAGTAAATCTCTTGTCCTTGTTTTGGTACAACTCGCAGTTTACCGCTCCATCTGAGCACTCGGGATTTATTTTGCTGACAAGGTGGGGCAATAATTTAACCCCTTCTGTACCACTGGTCGCTTACTTTGTTTCCGATATACTTGTTCATTTAACGACCAGAACAGCAGCCGTCCGGGGAACACGGACCCAAGCTGGTCTCATCAAGAGGCATAGATCCTCATGAGCCCCCGCACCTGCGTTGCCTCCAAAGTTGACTGTCCATGTAGAGCACAGCGTCAGTCGGCCTCAACTCCCGTCACATTCACCCCTTCAGTGCCGGCTGGCGCACACCGTCTTTCACCAATCATCATCAACTCATTCAGCCCGACGGCCGTATTTCACAAAGTTTGGAGGCGTCGTCTAATGACTTTGGACGAGTTGCAGAAGATGGATCGACCATGATAATTCAAGGGCAGTGCCGGATTAGATTGACGCCGACAGGCGCCAAGCTAATCTGGCACTACCCTTCAATTATCATGGTCGACCCATCTCCTGCTGTAGTGCGTCAGGGCTGAGTGGCTTAATTCAACACAGAAAAAGACTATCTGTCCCAGGAACATGGATTCAAAGTGGTGTCAACAACAGGTATAGATCCTCATGAGCCCCCGCAACTGTGGGGGCTCATGAGGATCTATACCTGTTGCAATTGGATTGTGTTCAATATTTTCCCGCACTGACTGAAGTAAAAACGTTTTGTATCCGCCGAAAGGGCAGCGTGAACTTTTCTGTGGACGAAACTGATAATTATAATAAATGTAAACAAACCAAGGGAATCACAGCGCTGGACAGACAAACAGTTAGATCCCCTGCCCCCGCCTATCAGGCACCCAATCGCCAGCCCACAGAGAAATACGCAGGTATAGAATAAGACGATCATTTCCATCCTCTAAGCATTTTATTTCAACATTCATGTATCCGATATGAAACGACACGGAAAGGGGTTGGGTGGAGTTAGTTAATTAGTTATTTGGGTTTAACGCCGAGCAGGCGACTAAGGCCATCTCACGGCGGCGGGTTGGGTTGTGGGGGGGGGGGGTGGCGGTGTGTGTGTGGGGCGGGGGGGGGGGAACATCTTCCCATCCAACTCAAAATCAAACGACTGGAGCAGGGTTCCAGTCTCTTCCCCGGGGGTTTGTGGGATTTGTGTTGTTAAATTCCAGAACCTCAAAAGAAAACTAAAGGAAGGAAGGGGATCCCAGACTCTCAGCGAGGGACGCTGTCATGTTGTCGTCTCTTTTCTTCCACTCTTTAATATTTTATTTTTGGGAGGCCGGGGGAAGGTGGGAGCAGACTGCTTGCCCCCCCCCCCCTCCTCCCCGCTCCAAATCTGCCTCTGCATATAAGACTAGATCATACAGGAAGGTGGCGGGAACAGGTGGGTAGGAATTGACGCAGAACCACACGAAATAACATGAACGACAGAGTAAACAGCGACCGGAATTTCGTTGAGATGGCAGTTCGGCCTGGACTGACGGACATGAAGTGTGCATACAATAATTATAATCCCGTACGGTTTGCGGCAGTACTCCCTCGATAGACCCGCTCGGGGAGTACGCAGCAAGTACACTTCTATTCGAATGAGATGCGAAGCACAACTACACCATGCGAAGCGTCTCATTTGAATAGAAGTGTACTTGTGGCACACTCCCCGTGGTACAGGAGTGTACTTGCAGCATACTCGCCGTGCCCGTGATTGATCAGTGCTTAGCATTTCAAGTTTGAATAGAAGTGTAGGCCTACTTGTGGCGTACTTCCCCGAGTTTGTCTATGATCTGATGTGAGCGCCCTGAACTTAAACGGGAGGGGTGTAGGGCTGTTGTGGACCCACGGTCATCCAGTCTCCCACTAACACCCTCATTGTTACTGACGACACCGCTGTGCGGCAAACACTCCACGTTGACAGTTTCACATCGCACCCTCTGTCAGCGGCTCGTGCATGGCTTCTCCCCTCATTGTTTCACATCGCACCCTCTGTCAGCGGCCCGTGCATGGCTTCTCCCCTCATTGTTTCACATCGCACCCTCTGTCAGCGGCCCGTGCATGGCTTCTCCCCTCATTGTTTCACATCGCACCCTCTGTCAGCGGGCGCGTGCATGGCTTCTCCCCTCATTGCCTATGGTCGCAGACTGTGTTTTCAAATCACTGAAAATCCCACGTCCAGATAACATGGATACAGCAGCGTTAGCAAGAGGCATAGATCCTCATGAGCCCCCGCAGTTGCGGGGGCGCATGAGGATCTATACCTCTTGCATTGGGGTGGGTCTAAGTTTCGGCTCGGCAGTGTAGGGATTAAAGCCCTCTACATCAGTATACGGTGGCATAGTAGCTACAAGCATGTTACACGTTCCCATAATTCCCTTCTTGGCTCTCTTGTTTCTCTGACGCCAAAATGTGTTACCAGGACACCGAGTGTGAGCAGTGCGAGATGAAACACTGGCGGCACACTTAGGCTCACACACAATGGTTACCTCCCTTGAAGCACTCGGCTTGACTGTGCTTGGCCAGGTGGGTCGGCGGTTTCATTTCATTTATCTACACCAAAGTGGGCCATACCTGCATTATGTAGACCAATTCTTTTTTTTTTTTTTTTTTTTGTCGCCTTGGCCTCTGTTGTTTGCTTTTGCGACACGCACACCGGCACACACACACCGGCACACACACACACACACCCGGCCACACACACACACACACACACGCACGCGCACGCGCGCGCGCGCGCGCACGCGGCATGGTATTAGTACACTCACACACCAAAGCTGACTGTTTGTAAGACGTTTTAATTTAAAATACCACAGCAAAAGTATCACAGAACGATGTAAAGAAACGTGACGCAAACTTGTATATCACGTGCACATGTCCGGTGGTTGGGGAAAGTTGCAGTACAGACTAACATTGCCACAGACTAACATTGCCACAGACAAACATTGCCACAGACAAACATTGCCAATGTAAAACAAGAACGACGAGAGGCGTGTTTCAATTCTTACGCTGCATTACCTCATCCCGGACCTCCGCACCCGGATACGCGGCATTAAGCCGCGTATCCGGGTGCGGCAGGTCCGGAAAGTGTTAACAGACTGTTCATAATAGAGCGATACGAACGGATAAGTTTCAGACCACCTGTACATGCGTTTCAATGTTTTAGTTCAATCACACTTACGCCCCCCCCCCCCCCCCCCCGCCCCCCCCCCCCCCCCCCTTTGTGCAAGCGGCCACCGGAATTGTTCACAGTACAATCACACACACTGTTGACCGGTGACTGAGTTCACAAGGGGTTAATTCGGATTCATTAACCCTTTGGCTGTCGGTAGCGGTTTTTGTCGCGATGATTCCTGACGGAATCATCGCGACAAAAACCGCTACCGACAGGCAAAAGGTTAACAATTAGCGCCACAAACTCGCACTCAGACACAAGCAATCGACGCTAAAGTTAGTATCACAATCTGGTATTTAACCTTGCGGTGGTCTATTGCTAGTATTGCAGTACATTTCTGACACGGACTTCTTTCACAACGCTTCACTGTAAATTGAGATTGCTAATACAACGCACTAGGACGGACAACCACAATGCTGATTTGTATTTCCACAAACGTCTCTGATATTGCGCATAGTTTTGAAGTTGCGGCACAAGATATTCTAGCTACATTTGTAAAAGGGAAAAAAAGTAAGGAAAAGCGGGAGACAGTTTCCGTCACTGGAGACGTGTGCTAAAACAACGCACGCACACAAACGCACTCTCTCACTCTCCACACACACACACACACACACACACACACACACACACACACACACACACACACACACACACACACACACACGCACACACCTAAAAAAGATTGACAATGCAAGGCACAGGATGACGGAGGTACGATCGAAATGAGCATAGTATAGTTATAACGAATATATGGAAAGAAAACAAAAGGAAAACATCTGACGGTCCTACCCGCCAGAAATGATATAAAAAAAGTAACGTCCAAATGAGCCAGTTCAAATGCTGGCTCTGACAGGATTCCTTCAGCGTAACCCCTTGACTGATGCCGACATCACCGCCCAACAGTGTCGTCAGTAGCAGTCACAAGATTAAACCACCAAGTGCATGGGACCAACGGTACTGTCAACAGTGTGTGTGGATTCCTTCAGCGTAACCCCTTGACTGATGCGGACATCACCGCCCAACAGTGTCGTCAGTAGCAGTCAAAAGGTTAAACCACCAAGTGCATGGGACCAACGGTACTGTCAACAGTGTGTGTGGTACTGTAAACAGTGTTTGTGGTACTGTAAACAGTGTTTGTGGTACTGTAAACAGTGTTCGAGGGTGCAGTAAACAGTGTGTGTGGTACTGTAAATAGTTTGTGTTACTGTAAACAGTGTATGTGGGTGCTGTAAACAGTGTGCTACTGTAAACAGTGTGTGTGGTACTGTAAATAGTTTGTGTTACTGTAAACAGTGTATGTGGGTGCTGTAAACAGTGTGTGCTACTGTAAACAGTGTGTGTGGTACTGTAAACGGTGCGCGTGTGGTACTGTAAACGGTGCGCGTGTGGTATTGTAAACAGTGTTTGCGGGGGTGCTGTAAACAGTGTATGTGCTACTGTAAAGTGTGTGTGCTACTGTAAACAGTACGGGTGGCAACATGAACAATGGAGTCCAGTCCCAGAGTTAACCGTTTTAAACCCAAGCCGGCATTTCTCATATTGTGGAGGTATCTCCTAACGCGTAAGTATCTGACGCAAGAGGTGGATCGACCATGATAGTTCAAGTGTGGTGCCACATTAGCTTGGCACCTGATGGCGCCAAGCTAATCTGGCACTACCCTTGAATTATAATGGTCGACCAATCGCCTGCTGGAATCCGTCGGAGCTAAATGGGTTAAGGTTCATGTTGTGAAATTCGCCTGCTATTACTTGTATTATTACTCTGAGAAACTTCGAGGCCCCAACAAAACTAAGGACCACCTCAATGCTTAGTCGTTTGCGCACGCCACGGAGGCCAGGTGGCGGAAAGCTTAGCTAACGAAAGTAGATCTTGGTGCCGTGTGGGGCTACACAAACAGGCCGCGGATCTTGCTAATAAAGGCCCCTCTATGTTGTCAGAAGGTCTCTTCCTACAGTGTTTAATCTGCGTCAGTCGTGACGTCACGAAAGGCTATGACGAACGGTGACTCTATTCATAATCCACGTCAAACAAGATGTCACGAGAAACTATGACGCGGTATCACTACTTCAGTCCCATAGAATCTTTTTCGCGAATACATGCGTAACGTCATCTCTTCACGTCATAATCCGAGTCAACATGACGTCATGAGAACCGATGACGCAGTGTCATAACTTCAGCTGCAAAGAAACTGCGCAATGAATGCGTGCGTGACGTCATCTCTCCACATCATAATCCAGGTCAATCAAGACGTTAAGAGAACTATATCACAATGCAATCCTATCTTCAGTGTCATAGACACCTCATAATGAATACATGCGTGACGTCATCCCTCTAGACAACAGAGGCATGATTGCTGCCCAGGCTGCTGCGTGATAACCAGGAGATAATTACGCCACTGTAGTGATGTCATAAGACTGCCACGTCATTCTAGACTATGACGTCATAGGTCGCAGTAATGACAACCTGTTGGCCCTGTCCTGGAAGTCTTGATGACCAATGACCAACTCACTGCAACACACAAAACAGGATATTCTCAGCCACATGCTACGATATCATCAAGTGGTGGATTCAATAGGTTTGATCAATTGTAACTTCTCACACACTTCAGCTTCAGTTTCAGCTCGATCGCAATGGACATGCACAAAATAGATCTATAAGTTATAATATCATTTCATATGAAAATAAGGTTCGCCAAGACGAATAAGTAGATAGATTTCTTATTGGTGTATTTGTGTATATTATACGTTATTGGTCGCAGGGGGTTGCTACACGGAGCCTTGTTGACCTGAGGGAGGTCAAAGGAACCATTGTACCCTGAAGGCCGAAGGCCTGAGGGGTACAATGGTTCCTTTGATCTTCCGAAGGCCTACACGGGTGCATGCAGCAATCTCCTGCAACCAATAACGTATTTGTTTTCATTCCTCCGCTATTTTCGTAAAAGAAATCAAGAAGACATCTTCCGACCTGTATCACGCCAGACATGACTGACGTCAAAGAAATATACATTTATTCATAATAGACTTCTGACGTAATTTAAAGTCTTTCATGGCGTTGCCATCTCCAGCAGTGTGCTAAGTAACTTTGTACTTTAGAACGTTTTGTGATCTTTTATAGAACAACATTGGCATCCAAGGTGCGTCAAAAAGAGAGCCCTACAAAAAGTCCGCCATTAGTCGCTACAATATAAGTTATTGGTCGTAGGGGTTTGCTACACGGACCCTTGTAGGCCTAAGGGAGGTCAAAGGAAACATTGTACCCCGAAGGCCAAAGGCCTGAGGGGTACAATTTGTTCCTTTGACCTCCCGAAGGCATACAAGGGTCCGTGCAGCGAACCCCTCCGACCAATAACGTATTTGTTTTCATTCCTCCACTATTTTCGTAAAAAAAATCAAGAAGACATCTTGCGACCTGGATCACGCCAAAGGAATATACCTTTATACATAATAGACTTATGACGTAATTTAAAATATGTCATGACGTTGACGTCTCCAGTACTGAGTGTGCTTGCTGTTTCGAACAACACTAAGTAACTTTGTACTTTAGAACGTTTGGCGATCTATTATAGACCAAAACTGGCATCCAAGATGCGTCATCGAGAGGGCTACAAAACGTCCGCCATTTTTCGCTACAGGTTTTTTTTTTTTCATCACGGTCACATCACGGTTTGCGCTAACGTGACTGGTGGTGTGACGTAGGGAGTAAAACAAATGTGTTTATTCTTGTCGTGCCTACCGTTTGTCACCTGATTGCCTACAAGCTGTCAAACCAACGAATGACGGATTGACACGCGAAAGGTGAATTTTCACAACGTAGTTTATAGTTTCATAGTTTTAGTAACCCCTTTGGCGGTCGGTAGCGCTTTTGGTCCCGGCGATTCCTGCGGCAACCACGGCGCCCAAAAGCGCTATCGACTGCCAAAGAGTTAACACGCTCTTTCTTCTTAGCATTTAACACGTTCTACCCCAGCACCGAAATCACCCATTTTAAAGCTGGCCTCTGAAAGGGTGCATTACAGTTCTGGAGACAGATCGACCATGATAGTTCAAGGGTAGTGCCAGAATAGCTTGGCGCCTATGGGCGCCAAGCTATTCTGGCACCACCCTTGAACTATCATGCTCGATCCACGTTCTGCTGTGGTGTTTCGGGGCTGAAGGAGTTAAAAGTGAGAAGAACTGTTGTACGCGTACCTGTAGTTTATTTCGCCATCTCCATCGCGGTCCAACTCGTATAACAATAACTCCACGTCCTCCTCGGAAAGATTGATTCCAATCTCCTGCAAACAAACACACACGCACGCACGCCACGCACACGCGGAAGGTCAATGGAGCCGGTGATACAACACACGTTGAAACAGGTGAAACAGCTCTTTACTGGTTTATTGATAATTAACAACTTTCTAAACTCATCTTTTCCACCACAAAGTAAATTAATCAACCAACCATCCAATCAACCAAACAACCAGCAAGCCAGCCAGACAAGGCCGACACACAGGTAAACTAACACACACACAAACACACACACACACACACACACACACACACACACACACACACAAAATTAAATATCCACAACCGCATGCACCCGGCACCACACACACGCACACATACACACTCGCACACACACACAATTCAATGTACACACCCACACCCTCACACACATATCCCATTTACACACACACACACACACACACACACACACACACACACACACACACAAACTCTCTCTCTCTCTCACACACACACACACGCACGCACGCACACAAACAGATGGACAGATCAAAAGATCCAGCTAGCTACAAAAGCGTCGTCGGAGCTGACGTCAGCCCACAGCCGGTTGGGCCTCGCGCACGACTTCAGTCGGACATAGTCGGACTTTCAGTCGCACTTCAGTCGGACATAGTCGGACTTTCAGTCGCACTTCAGTCGGACATAGTCGGACTTTCAGTCGCACTTCAGTCGGGCATAGTCGGACTTTCAGTCGCACTTCAGTCGGACATAGTCGGACTTTCAGTCGCACTTCAGTCAGACATAGTCGGACTTTCAGTCGCACTTCAGTCGGACATAGTCAGACTTTCAGTCGCACTTCAGTCGGACATAGTCAGACTTTCAGTCGCACTTCAGTCGGACATAGTCAGACTTTCAGTCGCACTTCAGTCGGACATAGTCAGACTTTCAGTCGCACTTCAGTCGGACATAGTCGGACTTTCAGTCGCACTTCAGTCGGACTTCACCCAGTAAGCAAAGGTCCTCGGGCTCACTGCGGCCGCCGTATTTCCCGAGGACATTTTGCTACTGGGGCAGTCGTGCGCGGGGCCAACCGCGGGCTGACGTAGGCTCCGAGGGTGTTTCGCTCACCACCAGTCCTTCCACGAATTCCTCTCGCGTGACGCTCATGCTGCCGTCCTTGTCGAACTTGTTGAAGAAGTCCACGATGCGCAGGTTGTTCTTGTCGATGTAGGACAGCAGCCTGACCATGGGGTGGATCCGGGCTTTGGGCTTGAGTGGCGGCTCAGTGCCGCCGTGCCGACATTTCAGGTTGGGGAGCTGTTCCTTCACTTGCTTC
Source organism: Semisulcospira habei (assembly GCA_036245525.1). NCBI lineage: Eukaryota > Metazoa > Mollusca > Gastropoda > Semisulcospiridae > Semisulcospira > Semisulcospira habei. The sequence goes on along the minus strand of BTPG01000007.1, from coordinate 174,486,216 downwards.
AAAATATCCTCGAAGTCTTTGTTCACCAGAACGTCCTGGTTAGAGTGAGAACAATCAAATCATTCAAATGCGATTGTAAAAGCGACTAAAATGCAGAGAAAACGCCCAACGAACAAAGAAAAAGTACACACACACCAGCGCTGGACATTCAAACGGTTAGCTGCTCTGCCCCCCCCCCCCCCCCCCCCTCCTACCAGGCACCCAATCGCCAGCCCACAAAAAGATACGCAGGCAAAGAACAAGACGATCACACACATCCCCAAACAGGATGCCTTTAGCTCGTGTCATTTTCTGGAATTTAGGAACCGTGTGTACGTCCAGCGCTGAGTAATTGCCCTTTGTATGTGTACTATTTTAACCAGCGCTAGCCTCCCCTATCTGGTTCCTGAGAACGCTTAGGAAGGACAGTTACATCGCAGTTTGTTTGCAAAGTGTGTAATGTTTGTGTCTGTTTTGAGAAAGGGGTCTTGACCCGAAATATTTATAAATTGTCCTTTTCTAGGCGTCTTTCTTTCTTCGCTGGGTTCTGCTCTGCATTCAAACGTTAACCCAAATGAAAAGAAACGAGGAGCCTGCCTAATCTTCCTCAACGTTAACCCATTTAGCAGTGACGCACAGGCTATACAGCAGGAGATGGATCGACCATGATAATTCAAGGGTTGTATCAGATTAGCTTGGCGCCAAGCTAATCTGGCACTACCTTTGAATTATCATGGTCGATCTTTCTCCTATTACTGTTCGTTATGAGTCATTTCCGAAATTTTGGGCATGTGGTCGTGGGGTTAAGTGGTATAAACCATTTACTGCTGAAACACCAACAAGAGAAGACGGATGGAGTATTACAGTTCAAAGGTGATGCCCGGCCTGAACAGCTGGGCGTCACTATCTGTTGGCGTGTGAACACCCGCAGACAGAAATGGTCACAAAACGCAGACGTGACGTCATAAAGACCGCGACGTCACCCTAGATGATGACTGGCACACAGAAACAAGATACGGATCGCGCATCGACCATGTTAGTTCATGGGTGGTGCCAGGACAGCTGGGGTTACGCCCTTGAAATGTCGTGGTCGAGCTGTCTCCCTGAACATTCATCCTTTCAGAGGACAACGCGATCCCAGGTACAGGAATTTTCACCTAAAGGCTGAACGTGCTCAACAAAACTCAAAGGATGTGACAGGTTTCTAACAGAAGTTGGTTGGTTGGTTGGTTAGTTGGGTTGTGTGTGTGTTTGTCTGTTTGTTTAGTTAGCAAGTTTGTTAGTTTCTAACAGAAGTTAGTTCGTTAGTTAATTAGCTAGCTGGCTAACTGGTCATTTAGTTAGTGAGATATCACGCCAGGCGACTACACGGCGGGAAGGGTGAAAGTCCGGCCGGCCAGACTAAGAGCAAGGTCTTTAAAAAAAAATGATGTAAATATATATTACCTCAATGTACCTCAAGACCGAAATCCCCAAATTGTGACGTTGTCCTCTGAAGACTGCTTTGCAGTGCAGGACACAGATCGACCACGGTAGTTCAAGGGTGATGCCAGAATAGCTTGGCGCCCGTAGGCGCCAAGCTATTCTGGCATCACCCTTGAACTACCATGGTCGATCCGTATCTTGCTGTGGTGTGTCTGGGGTAGAATGGGTTAAACTTTTCCTGGCTAAATGTCACACAACTCGTTAACCCCTTCACTGCCAGTGGACCCGGATCGTGTTTTGGAAATTATTGTAAATTCAGTGCCAAAGATCCGCAGCCGTCAGAGGAACACGGATCCAAACTGGTCTCAGCAAGAGTAGAGATCCTCATGAGCCCCCGCGACAGCGGGGGCTCATGAGGATCTATACCTCTTGCAGTTGGGTGGCGTTCAATTTTTCTGGCCCAGGTTGGGGATTCATTGGATTACAGGCTGGGGATTCGTTGGAATACAGGCTGGGGATTCGTTGGAATACAGGCTGGGGATTCGTTGGAATACAGGCTGGGGATTCGTTGAAATACAGGTAGGGGATTCATTGGAATACAGGTTGGGGATTCATTGGAATACAGGCTGAAGATTCCTTGGAATACAGTCTGAGGATTCGTTGGAATACAGGCTGGGGATTCATTGGAATACAGGCTGGGGCTTCGTTGGAATACATGCTGGGGATTCATTGGAATACAGGCTGGGGATTCATTGGGATACATGCTGGGGATTCATTGGAATACAGGCTGGGGATTCATTGGAATACAGGCTGGGAATTCATTGGAATACAGGCTAAGGATTCATTGGACCACAGGCTGGGGATTCATTGGAATACAGGCTGGGGATTCGTTGGAATACAGGCTGGGGATTCGTTGGAATACAGGCTGGGGATTCATTGGAATACAGACTGGGGATTCATTGGAATACAGGCTGGGGATTCATTGGAATACACACTGGGGATTCATTGGAATACAGGCTGGGGATTCATTGGTATACAGCCTGGGGATTCATTGGAATACAGGCTGGGGATTCATTGCACCACAGGCTGGGGATTCATTGGAATACAGGCTGGGGATTCATTGCACCACAGGCTGGGGATTCATTGGAATACTTGTAACAGGAACTAAAACACAAGTGCGTTCAGTGTCGTTCGTCTGCCCACTGACCTGTCTGCCTGTCTGTCTGTTAGTGTGTCTGCCTATTTATCAACCAGTCAGTGTGTCTGTTAGTGTGTCTGTCTGTCTGTTTGTTAGCGTGACTGCCTATTTATCAGCCAGTCAGTGTGTCTGTTAGTGTGTCTGCCTGTCTGTTTGTTAGCGTGACTGCCTATTTATCAGCCAGTCAGTGTGTCTTTTCACCTCAAAGTCCAGCACCTCCAGAACACATCCGGGGTTGCGCAAGACGGCGGCACAGATTCCCCAGCAGCCAGCACTCTGCATTGGGTTCTTTCCCATCTAATACAACAAACAAATAAATAAATAGATAAATAGATAAATAAATAAATAAATAAATAAATAAATAAATAAATAAATAAATAGATAAATAAATAAATAAATAATAAATATTTTTTTAAAGACAAAGAGAAAATCAATAATACATAAATAAAAATAAATAAGCGAATGAATGAATGGACGACCGAGCGAGCGATCTAGCAAACGACCGACCGACGGACGGACGGACGGACGGACGGACGGATGGATGGATGGATGGATGGATGGATGGATGAATGAATGAATGAATACACTCGCATGAAAACAAAAAAAGGAAGGAAGAAAGGAACGAAGAAATAAATAAAGGAAGTCTGGCGGTCTCTGAACTACACACAACAAGGGGAATTACTCAGCGCTGGACAGACAAACAGTTAGATCCCCTGTCCCTACCTATCAGGCACCCAATCGCCAGCCCACATAAAATTACGCAGATAAAGAACAAGACTATCATATACATCCCTTAGGTTTGTGAGTACCCCTGAACTGCAGTGCGTGCTATTTGTTGACAGTATGTGTGGGAATACGCGCTTGACTGGAGCGTGCGCGCTGGGCGCAGTGTCTACATCATGACCACAGGGGCAGGGGGTCGAAGTTCTGGCCTGAGTTCCGTGCCCCTGACCCGCAGCGTCAATACTGACGCTCCGAGTCAGGGGCACGAGACTCTGGCCAGCACTTCGCTTCCCTGCCCCTGTGTCATGAGCGGTTTCTCGATGGTGGGACAAGTCACTTACTCTCAAGACTTTGAGCGTCTCGTTTTCTGCCAGTCCCTTCCCAATCACAACAGCACCTTCCGCCATAATTCGGTTATTTCTGAAAAAGAAAGAAAAAAATCAGTTGTGTGCTAGTCTGTGGTTTGGCCCCGAACGCACAAGATAACAGTGCATATGTACCAACCATAACTGCTCTTCTGTGGATTCACCCTTTTAACCCCGAGTCCCTACGGCAGGAGATGGCTTGACCATGATAATTCAAGGGTAGTGCCAGATTAGCTTGGCGCCTTCAGGCGCCAAGCTAATCTGGCACTACCCTTGAATTATCATGGTCAAGCCATCTCCTGCAACTGGTACATAGTCATTAGGCAAGACCTCCAGAATTTGAGAAATGGGACCTTGGGGCTAAAAGAGTGAAGCGTTCCCAATGAGGTTTTTCTAGTCATTAGCTGTGCTCTCCAAAGGTAGACCTGAAATGTATCTGCGAAGAAAGAAGCACGCTTAGACACGTACAAGCACGGACGCAACTCAACAAAGAAAGAAACGCACTTAGAAAGGACAGGTACAGCACAACTGCGTTGAATTTGTCCTTTTGAAGCGTGTTCCTTTCTTTATCGGGATTTCTCCTCGAAGTGTGTTTTGCAACCAAAATAGCGGAATAAATTCAGCGTGGCCTTTACAACAAAACCCCAACCACTCTCTCACACCTACTCTTTCCCCACCCCCACCATTCCGCACCCAACCAGGCCATTGTGTCGTCCCTCCTTGCTTACGGATGTCGACATCCGCCGTCAGATTACTTCCCTTAGAACAATATCGTCGGCAAGATCCGCCCAGCCAAGGTTCGCCGGCAGTGTTTGTGCTGGGCTATTTTTATCGCTGAATGTGCCCTCGGGACAAGCCGTTGCGGTATCAGGAAACGAGCTCTGAACAGAATTACTATGTAGTGGCAGAGTGCATAACTACAGAACATTTAATTAGTACGCAGAGAGTTAATCTTCCAAAAGACATTGCTGAAAGCAAGGACGATAACTCACGAGATGTTGAGTTCCTCCAGGACACTGTTCCCCTTCAAAGCGTCGCCAAGAGCAATGGCCCCGTCTACTCCGAAGCCGTTCCACGAGATGTTGAGACGCTTCAGCATGACGTTTGTCTGAGACGGACAATCGACCAGAAATGCTAGCATGCAAATTGTGCCTGTGTGCTGGTCTGTGATTTCGGACCTTACGGCTGAAAGCCGTAAGGTCCAAAATCACAGACCAGCACAGGCCTGTTACCACCACCCAGAAAGAAAAAAAAACACCACACAACGTCACACACCACAACACCATTGTTTGAGAGTTTTCCCATCACCGGGCCAAAGGAAATACACAGGGACGAAAAGAGTACAGCGTCGGGATTCGTACCTTCAAGCCTACAGCAATGGCGACGGCTCCCTTCATCCGCAGGTGATTCCAAGAAAGATCCAGTTCTTTGAGGATGCTGTTGTCCGAGAAGGCGGGGCCCAGGCGCACTCCTGCCGCTTCGCTCAGGAGGTTGTGGCTCAGGTTAAGATATTCCACACGACGGTTCAACTGGAAAAAACAAATTGAGGGAGGTGGAGGGGGGGGGGGGGGTGTGACTGAAATTGTTTGTATTATGCTGGTCTGTGATTTTCGATTCTCACGGCCCTCACGGTCGTAAGATCGAACGTAACCGACCAGTGGTTGGTTAAAAATGTTCACGAGCACACACAGCAACCAAGCAATACAGACTTTCCTTCGGGTCGACATTTCGTGTCGATCCTAAATCCCTCACAATGCGCAAAAGGACATCGGGGCGGCGTCGACCGCCGTTGGCCCGCGCACGGCCGTGCGCGGGCCATCGGCGGTCGACGCCGCCCCGATAGCCTTTTGCGCATTGGGCCTGTTCTTGTCCACCATTTACCCAGACCGTTTTTTTTTTACAAAAAAATTCATTTGTATATATTTAATATTTCAGTTTAGATATCCGCTGCATTCAAGTACCACGACGTGTAAACTTGAAGACACATTTCAGCACCATTTGTGTTTGTTATGCCTTGTCGACACGCCGAATGAACTTTAACAGCAGTTGGGACACGCAGCAAAAGCGCACGCGTAATCGAACTTTTTTTTTCTTTCTGTGCTGCAGTTAGCGTGTAAATTTATTTTTAGCTATTTCTCGTACTGATAGCGTAGTATTTATAGAACAGAGTGGAGGCATTGTCAGATTTACTTGATATAAAGACGACGTGTGCTGAACTGGAATCTCCAGTGTCTAAATGAACCATAACTAGACCTGTGAGTGTGTAGCCCTTCGTAACCATCTTTTACAGAAGTGTATCTTTGAACAGTTACGGCGGTAGTGGGCCTTTAACTGAATCCGTAAATGCCGTGGTGCTGGCTAAATGCACCCCAAATTCGGACGAACCAAATCATAGAGAGTTCTATCATTATGACATACTCCCTTCAACACTTACATTGACGTATTCAGCAAAATACTCGGCCGCGTTGTCGTCAAATTTGTTACCTAAACAAAACAAAAGAAAAGAACACATTCACTTAACTCACTCTACCCCAGACACACCACAGCAAGATAAGGATCTACCATGATAGTTCAAGGGTGATGCCAAGCTATTCTGGCATCACCCTTGAACTATCATGGTCGATCTGTGTCCTGCACTGCAATGCAGTCTTCAGAGGACAACGACAAAATGTAAGGATTTCGGTGTTGGGGTAGAATGAGTTAAAAAGGTACAATCACAGAATGAATGACCGACTATCTCCTCCTGCCGATGTAAATGATGGAGTAGACACAAGGTGCAGGTCTAGACCAAGAAGCTGACCGCCAAGTGTGTGAATGCAGACAACCAACCAACGGAGAAAGAAACACAACACAATTTATGAATATTTCGGGTGAATACCCTTTTTTTCTACATAGACAAACAAGTACAGAATTCAGATGCTATTTATCATATCTTCGCCGACAAGACAAATATTAGTATTAATAAATTGTTGTAACTATCTGCAAGGGTGTTTCCTTCTCCGCGGGGTATTCTCTAAGGTAGAGATCTGTACGGGACCCCGCAATATACAGTCTACGCATTTTTTATTTTTTTTTACTGAGCAGTCTGCGTTGTCTAATGCAATCATACAAGCGCGGTCGGTAGCAGTTTTTGTCATGATGATTCCTGCAGGAATCATCGCGACAAAAGCCGGTACCCGCAGCCCAAAGGGTTAACAAAGTAAACCGCAGGCAAGCACGGACGCACACCCAAAAAAGTGACAACATACCAGACAACGTTACCCTCTTCAAAGTATCGTTCATAGCCAGAGTCCGACACAGTTCTGGCGCGCAGCTGTTCAAGCGATTGTCCGACAAGGTCTGTGGGAAACAATATTGAAATTTAGTGCATGCAGGTTCAACTCATTCTGCCCGCGACACGCCACAGCAAGATGCGGCTCGACCATGATAGTTCAAGGGTGGTGGCAGAATAGCTTGGCGCCGACAGGCGCCAAGCTATTCTGCCACCACCCTTGAACTATCATGGTCGATCTGAATTGTAAGGCAGTCCTCAGAGGATAACTCCAAAGTGTGCGTGTTTCGTACCTCGGGTACAATGAGTTAAGCTTCAAATGTCAGTCTCACAGGATTGCAAAATAAATAAGTATGAATTTTTTTTAAGAAACAGTGCATGTAATCTTCAGTAGACGCAATCGCGCAACGGCAGCACAGTAAATATGAATAAATAAAGCAGTGTCTGCCTAAAGAAACCAAGAGACCAACGAACACAGGTTAAACAAACCATGCAAGAAATGTACATAGAAGTGCATTATTGAGACGGAATACCTTTGGCAAAAAAATTGCTTTCATTTCTGAAGACTTTCAGTTTTACAAATATTGAATTAAATAAACAACAACCAACAGAATTAACCTTCTCCCCCCCCCCCCCCCCCACCCCTCCCTCCCCCCCCCCTCCCCCCTCCCCCCCCCCCTCCCTCCCCCCCACCCCCCCCTCCCCCCCCCCCCCCCCCACCCCTCTGTTCAGCCAGAGCTGCATTCACTTTCCTTAACTCTCCGCCTACTAAGCAACTTTTATGTTTTACATATTTCCGCTATGTAATTTTGTTAAGAGTTCATGTCTGGATCCGGTGCGCGTGCCAAGTAACGGCTTGTAAGGGCACGTTTAGCGCTAAAAATAGCCAAGTACACGCTCTGCAATAGGACCTTGGCTGCACAGATCTCGCCGCCGATAGTGTTCTTGGGGAGTCAAGGTAATCTCGAGGCGACCAAAATCGACATCAGTAGGCACAAAGCTAGACGTCTGTCTGTCTCTCAGCTGCAGAAGATTCTTAAACCGCGATGTTTCAAGGGTGGCGCCAGATTAGCTTGGCGCCTTCAGGCGCCAAGCTAATCTGGCGCTACCCTTGAATTATCACCTTTTTCTAACTCCTGCTGTATTATTTTTTTTCTTTGCGGCTGAATATCGCTTCAGCTGACCCCCTTTCGTGCACGCATAAGAGAGGTTGAAATGGACAGTGAGAAAGTGCGGGCCCTACCAGGTCTGTGATGAAGCAGTTCTCCTTGATCATGTTGCACACGGCCAGGCCGCCGTCAAAACCCAGCCAGTTGTCTGACAGGTCTAACCTTAGGATGTGAGTGTTCAACTGAAAAGCCACAACCAGCATCAAACACGATTACTTGTTAGTTATCCCATTCAGGCCTGACGCACTACAGCAGGAGACGGGTCGACCATGATAATTCAAGGGCAGTGCCAGATTAGCTTGGCGCCTGTCGGCGCCAAGCTTATCTGGCACTGCCCTTGAGTTATCATGGTCGAGCCATCTCCTGCAACTGGTGCATAGTCATTAGATGACGCCTGCAAAATTTGGGAAACACGGCAGTCGGGCTGAGTGAGTTAAACATTGATGTGAATTAAAATGTAAAATATAAATAAATAAATAAAAAATTAAATTAAATAAAAACATAAATTTAGTCCAACCCAAACTCGGCTCCTGTGACTAGTAGTCCGCGATTGAGCTTGGCTGCCATCGTGAATTTCGCGCATGCGCAGCGCGCTACTTCCAAAATTTCGAGTCAACAAACGAGCGCACGATGTTTGACCTAGGAGCGCTGTCGATCTCCAAATTACGACTCTGGAGTCTAGAAGCACTACTAAAAAGCTATACCATGCCGTGCTAGCAGCCTCGACCTTTACTCTGAAAAAAAAAATACTAGGCCTGACCAATGATATTCAAGACCGCGATCACGTGGTTTTCCTTCATAGTCTGGGTAAAGCGCGGAGCGTCTACAGCGGTGATGTTGGTAAAAATGGTCAGGAATGGTCGTCATCCCCCACCAGCATGTGTCACATTACACGCCTAGTTACACGTTTAACCCCTTCAGCGCCGAGAAAATGTGAACACCACCCATCTGCAAGAGGCATAGATCCTCATGAGCCCCCGCGACTGCGGGGGCTCATGAGGATCTAAGCCTCTTGCTGAGACACAGAGTGCAGAAACACAGCCTGCGTTAGCTGGCACTGAAAGGGTTAATCACAGGGGAGAGGTGGGGGGGGGGGGGTGATTTAGTCAAAGACTTGCTTTCGACGCGCAAGCACTGGCTCAGTACCCGGCAGAGCCTCGGAGCCAGAGCTGTGTGTCAACAACACAGCAGCAACAGCAAACGTCCAGGCCGTGCCCAGGGCGATATCCGCCCGGGACAGTTTTGCTGATCAGGCAGCACTGCTTGCTTCATCCGAACCAGATACAACATGACCCTGAAAAGCCGAGGAGCCCATGCTCGCATCTGCCCACAAACGACTCACCAAAAGACTCACTAAGGATCAACCAAAGTCTCACCGAAGCCTCACCAGGCACGAAAAGGACTCGCAAACCACTCACCATGAGCGCCGGGGAGAGCGCGCGCATACCGGAAGCTCCCAGGCCGTGGTGCTTCATGTCGAGGACACCGTCCTCGGGCTGCATGTGGCGCAGGAAATAGGAGGCAGGTATCACCCCCAGTTTCTTACACTCCTCCAGGTACGTCGTCCGGCCGCTGTGATCGTATGTGGTAGGGATTTCTAATAATAATAATAATAATTACGGTATTTATAATGGGCTTAACTTATAATAATTATAACTCTAAGGGCGCACTCACAACTCGCGCACGCATGTGCACGCTTTAGACAACGACTCACGTACCACAAATAGTGAAATACATTACGACAGTCAGCTTGGGGTGGGGAGTGTGGTGATATAGTGCTAGAACTGTTGAAAAAGGTGAGTTTTGAGGGCGGACTGGATGGAGGAAAGAGAGTGTTTCTGAAACACAGCGACGCTTGGTATCAAGTGCGTGCTGGTTTGTGATTTTTGGACCTTAATGCCTCCGGCCGTAAGGTCCAAAATAACAGACCAGCACCCCCCCCCCTCTCCTCCCCCCCCCCCTTAAAAAAACTACGATTATCATTTGTCTGCGCATGCCCATTCTGTCGTTTTGGCTCTCAGTGATATAAGCCGAAATATCTGAGCGGCTGTCATGCTGAATACTTTTATAACAGACTAATATACGACAGTCAACTTGAGACATAACAAATCGGGCTGGGAGACTCCGTTTTTTCTGTCTATGCTGAATACTTTTATAACAGACTAATATACGACAGTCAACTTGAGACATAACAAATCGGGCTGGGAGACTCCGTTTTTTCTGGCTGTTGTATCCGAAGTTTGTCATAAGCGAAGTAATTTACATAGAAAGAGAGCTGTCGGGACTTCTGGGGAAGTCTTGTATCCGACAAATCTTACATGTGACCTTGGTATAACCGACGTAAACTGCATTTGCAAGTAATGGTGGTTTTTTTTCTTAACCTATCCTGAGACTGATTTTGTTTAAAAAAAAATTGCTTATTGTCCTATGAAGGCTACATTACAGATTAGGAGATAAAGCAACTGGTTTAGTTCAAGGGTGGTGCCAGAATAGCTTGGTGTCAGAGGCGCCAAGATATTCTGGCACCACCCTTGAACTATCAGTCAAATTCATTTCAAGCAATGGGTGTTTCAGGACGATACAGGTTAATTATTCACACGCAAAAGAAGTAAATAAATAAATAAATAAACAAAAATGGGGCGACAACCTCAGATTCGCGATACTGACTGTGGCAGCTCAAAATAAAGCATTATTCTTAATCAATCAGTATGGTCCGGTAAAAGATGCAATTTGACATGAGGGGCATGACCTTTCTAGCACGACATAATGAACGCCAAAACGTTGACCCTGGCCATGACCTACCTTCCGGCTCAAGGTCAGTGTCGAAGGCTTTCTCGTCGTTGATTTCGATGCCCGACACGTCAAGGTCAGAGGTGCGCGTGTTGCGACCTTCGCCCTCGCTCTCGCTGGCTGAACTTTGACCCGGATCTACAGCTTTGGACTGAGTACTGTCGGCTCTGGATCTCCTGCTGCTGGCGCGGCTGATCGTCTGCAAAGGACACGCCAGCACTGCCGTCAGCATAATCAACAGCGAGTTCTCGTTTGGGACAAACGACTCCCAGCAACGAACGAGAGTGACAACACGGCGCATAATCAGCTTACAACATTAGCGTAGGCAACACGCCAAACATCCCCAAGAGGCATAGATCCTCATGAGCCCATGAGCCTCTTTGGGATGTTTGGCGTGTTGTCTATGCTTATGGTACACGCAGGATTTTTAATTTGTTTAAGAAAATAATTATTTTATGCTTTTTTAAATTTTGCTTTTGTAATTTTGTACAATTAAATTTTGTTAAGAGCCTAGAGCTCTAATTTGAGAGGTTATGCGCTATACAAGTACTAATTATTATTATTATTATTATTATTATTATTATTAACCGCGATTTCGCTGTCGTTCGTTGCCACTACTGTCATTGTCCAGTACGTCGTAGACGTTGTCATCGTGACGTCATAATCATATTGTCGTCGGCACTGGACATCGTTATCATTAAAATCGCCATCGTTTTTCATCGTCATTATTATCTTTGTAGTCGTCTTCATAATAACATCGTTGTCATGTCGTCATTACAATCATCGCAGACGACGTCAGAATCATCATGACAAGGTAAATACCTCACAGCCTCGTTCAGTCAAAACTAGAATGCTATTTCTGTCTTACACATGTTACAACCCTCCCCCCTCCCCCCCCCCTCCGACCCCCCCCCCCCCACTATCCCCCGCCCCATCCATCGCTGCGAGATAAGAAATTTGTTGCTCAACTGATCTACACTGTTGAAAGCCCAAACAGTCAATCAATCCAATCTGCCCCAAAATCACGAGGACCAAACTCCGCAACTATTGTTGATTCTAGTTTACAAATAAACAACAAAAAACAACATAGGGACCTGGCGAGTAGTGCTTTGACTAAATGCAAATCCGCTGCGCCACCGCGTGCGCGCGGCCACCGCGTCACTAGCTCAAGTCAGAATACAAGGGAGGAAACGAAAGGCACGCAAAGCGGCGAAGCACTATGATCCCAGAGCAGTTTTCAACCGTCAAAGCAACCATCCGCCTAAAACCTCGCACTGCATAAACAGTAGATATTTTGCCACAAATCTATACCAACCTTGTCCTCCGATCAAAACTGATAGTTTAGTATCAATGTTTCAAGGTTTGCACAGTCAAACATCATTTTAGCAGACGTCGATTTGTTGGGTTTTAGATGTGGCCGGAAATACGCCTCATACTTATTTTTCATTGGTTTATGTAAATTAGCATATCCAATGAAATTAAAACAAGAGTGCATCTTACTGTCGACATAAACGTGCACGCAGCAATCGCTTCAAGTTAGGTATGTATTTCCCCAGCCCGAAAAGCTCTACATTAATGGAGTCTGGTTTAAACACTGCTCAGTTGTCAATGTCTTTTTGAGTAATTAGCTTCGACTTTAGAGTAAACACGGCAGAAAACAATGAATGCACAGCAGTGCAGAGTGGCCTCTTTCACGGCACTCTGCTAAAGGGTTTAACGTTAAACTCTAGATGTTGCGAAAAGAGGTCCGGGATACTTCCGGCCACAGCTACAAATTCGCGCGTGCCTTTCGTTTCCTCCCTTGTACTCTGACTTGAGCTAGTGACGCGGTGGCGCAGCGGAATTGCATTTAGTCAAAAGCCCCACTCGTCAGACCTCTATGAAAAACCCCCCACAAAAACTCAGTACAAACATTTGTATTATTCTGAAGTAAGAAGTTATGCAAAACACAAATCTACAGCCAACAGAAACTCCGTGCTCTAACTAAGCACGACTTTTTCAATTCTATGCCTAACTGCAAAGGGGCGGACCGGCCATGATGATTCAAGGGTAGTGCCAGATTAGCTTGGCGCCTGAAGGCGCCAAACTAATCTGGCGCCACCCTTAAACCATCATTTTGGGTCGACTTCCTGCCACTTGCTCGTGGTGATTTTTTTTTTAAACGACTATATAAAATGTGACACCCTGGCTTTCTAGTAGCGAGCAGTACACAGCTTGTGTAAATTACCCGTAAAGACGTTTTGTAAACAGCTCGCTCTGTCTGGGCAAATCTACACATGGCCGCCAAGAAGTCCACACATGTCTGTGCTGGTCTGTGACTTTGGACCTTACGGCTGACAGCCATAAGGTCCAAAGTCACAGACCAGCAGACAATGTGTACATTTGTGTAACGCTTTTCCTTTGTATGAAATTATACGGTTAAGAACAAAAGGACTGACAATAGCTGTCTTACTGAACAAGTTTGACTCTCTCTCTCTCTCTCTCTCTCTCTCTCTCTCTCTCTCTCTCTCTCTCTCTCTCTCTCTCTCTCTCTCTCTCTCTCTCTCTCTCTCTCTCCCTCCCTCCGGCAGATGGATAGATTAGAGTTGGTTGTACAAACGTCCCGACAGCAACAAGACTTTCTCAGGACGTGCCTGCACTGCTTATGAAAAAAACCCAACCCAACTAAACAGAATATTGAATGTATGTCGCCAGCCGGTCTAATACGCTAAATAAAGCTAAGACCATTTAGCAACACACATCCAATATCAAGAGCTACAGTCAGCGCAGACAGTAGGGAGAGTTTAAAAAAGGAAAATACAGGTGAATGGACCAAGGGTAGACAGAAACACATGCCCCAGCATAGAGGGGAAAACCCACCCTGTGGAGCTGACCAGGGTGACCCTGGGAACTAAAAGGAGTTAAAGTGTTCGACTCTCGTCCGAAAGATCGCGGGTTCGAACCCATCTAGGGGTTTAATTTTGCTCGGACCCTTTTCTGTGCCTCGTTTTCGACATCACCTTAGTGGTGGCAAAATGACGTTAAGCCCTAAAGCATTTAAAGGCATATCTCTCTCTCTCTCTCTCTCTCTCTCTCTCTCTCTCTCTCTCTCTCTCTCTCTCTCTCTCTCTCACACACACACACACACACACACACACACACACACACATACACACACACACACACACACACACACACACACACAAGCTCACATGCACGCATACACACAGGATTCTTCAGGACGCACACACACACAAACACACGCACGCACGCACATAGACACACACGCGCGCGCGCAAGCACGAACACACCAACAAACGCGGAGATAAGACAGAGACAAAGACATACAGTCAGACACACAGAATTCGAGTTTACAGAGGTGTACAATTTTCATTTACGGGCAGCCATGATAAATCTGGCAGCGGTGAAAGTCTCTCATGTCGTATCGTGTGATAAAACAGGGAAGCGGCCCCAATAAACTATTCATTCGTGGCGTGGGGAGGCTTGATAAGCGGCATTATTGCCGCGTATCCGGATGCGGCACGCGTGGCCAGTAGTCACCCTTTGGGCTGTCGATCAGTAGCGCATTCCGTTGCGATGGCGCCTGCATGAATCATCGCGACAAAAAGCGCTAGCGATCGACAGCCAAAGGCGGTTAAACCATCCTCTAGCGGCAGGTACAGCTTCGGTACCCTGTACCTCTAGGCTCTAAGCTTATACAGCACTACCGCAGAGATCTCACGGTCGTTCCATCTCCCGCGCTTTCACACTCCGACTCTCGGACGATTCCTAAAACGACGAACAATTTGTAACAAACAGGACTACAGACTACTAGCAACGCACTGCCGACTCTACAAAACATTACTAAAAACTGGTAAGCCAGTCTAGCTGTGATTCTCATCAGGCTTAGCAAAACGTCCGCGGGGCGACGTCAGCCCTAGCTGGCCCGCGTGCGGGCCAGCTAAGGCTGACGTCGCCCCGCGGACGTTTTGCTCACCGGATCAAGGTGAATATGGCGGTATATACTCACTCTTCGTCGGACCTTTGTCGGCTCTTTGTTGGCGTACATTGAAAACGCCATGTTGGTGTTTGTCCCTGAAGTGTGTTCAATTAGTCCGGGGATTTTTATTTTTTATTTTTATATAAATCCAAAGCTTAGCTAAGTTTGCTTCGAGTCCTCAGTTCAAAAAGAAAAAAAGAAAAGAAAAACCTCATTAATCAGGCAATAGATCGGTCCGTGCAAACCTCAAATCAGCACCGTCTTTCTCAAGTCTTCGTTCCAGAAAACACACCATGCCTGTGTTGTACCTCTGAGGTAACAATCCCCTAGCTCTCTCGATATTTTGGCGTGTGTCTGTTCATAGACTTCAGCTTTCAATTACACGCCTCTACCATCTCGATGAGTGAAGAGAATTCCTCTATGTCAAGACCGACTGAAACGATAAACGGTACATTTTAGCCTTTGATCCGGACAGCGCCGACCACAGCGGTGAATAGTTTGTGAGTGTTCATACCTCGCGTCCTTCGGGGGGGGGGGAGGGGGGGGCGGGGGGGGGGGAACGACTAAGGAAATTTCAGGGCGCGAGGTATGACCGCTCTAGAAAGGGAATGATAGGGGCTTTATATAGGGACCGCTCTCCAGAGGAAACAACAGAGAAGGCTCCGTCGGTGCGCCAGGTGGGACCACTTTCAGATAATTCACCCATGAAAGCCTCTGCACTAGGGCAACATTCCACAATCTCTGCCATCCCCGCAAAACACTGTCTTTAAAATAGCACTAGCCCCTTCACCTCAAGAAGCCGTAACAGAGTTTCATGGTACGAGGAATGACCACTTGCAAACAATTCACCTATGAACACCGTCACACTGTAGCAGAACTCCACAACCTCGACCTTCCCATAAACACTGTTTCTAAAACAGGTCAGTTAACTCATTCGAGACGTGCCGCCTACGGATACGCGGCGAACCGCCGCGTATCCGTAGGCGGCGCGTCTCGAATGAGTTAAGTTCCCTCAAACGATACCAGGCAGTTTCACAGAAAGTTTTCAAAGCACGGCTGTCACCTCACAGAAAATGGCAGTTTCAGACATTTTTTTGTGAATTTCGTTGTATTTCGTTGAAAACAGACCTCGTCGGTTTCATTCACAGAGGGCAGGGCAGTCGGTACGGCCGCTTTCAGAGTATTTATCTATGAACCGTCAGCACCGCAGCGAAATTCCACAGTCTCTCTCCTCACTCTCTTCTCATAGACAGGTGTCGCTACAACAAACCAAGCCCCGGTCACTTGAATTCGATTAGACCGAGGTGACGTTTGTAGCGAAGTTTCAGGCGTGGGTAGACTTAACAGAGTCGGCTCACACGTAACGTAACCCCTTCAGTCTACCTGCGCAATTAACCCCTTCACTACCAGTGGACAGCAAATGGACGTCTTTGAAAACCGGGCAAGTCGCACACCAAACAATCACGTACACAACGAACGTGGATATGCATCGAGTTAGCAAGAGGCAAAGCCGTCATGAGCCCCCGCAGATGCGGGGGCTCATGAGCTTCTTTGCCCCTTGCAGATTGGTGGTGTTTTGCTTTTTTTCCGACTGTGAAGGGGTTATGTTGATACAGAATGCCTGGGACCTGCCAGTTGATGTATTTACAAACCTGTTTTTGAGACGTCGAACTGTTAACTAAATTCTTTACAGTCAGGGTCGTTTCTAGCTTACTGAAAATGCAGAACGGGGACAGAAAAAAAGAAAAAGAAAGAAAAAAAACCAATACAATTACAGCCAACTCTGCTTATGACAAGGTCAGACATAACAACGTCGGATATTGCGAAGCTTTTTCAGAGGTCAATATCACACTTTTTCTACACACGGCACTGCTGATAACACATCACCGGGTGTAACTGACAACTATACTGCGTCTCCTGGCCGTTTGCTACATCAGAAGTTGACTGTCATTTGCCAATTATTGAAGACGATGGCGTCTTTCAACGCCATTGCAACACAAAAGAACTAACGTTAATCCCGTGTGATGCCAAGACATTTCAACACCACCCAACTGCAAGAGGTATAGATCCTCATGAGCCCCCGCAACTGCGGGGGCTCATGAGGACCTATGCCTCTTGCCGGCACAACTTTAACTCTGTGTCCCTGGGACAGGGTGGGTACGTTGGTGTTGAATTAACCACTCTTGCACTGCAAAAGAAACGTAATCTGCGTCGAGCTGGCACTAAACGGGTTAATTTTGTGTCGTTCTGAATTTGAATCTCGTAAACTGACTGAAAGACGTTTTTTCTGCTCTTCTTCAGCCTTTGCACGTTGAAGAGTTCTTCCGTTACGACACAAGGGGGAGAAGAAAACGTGTTACCATTACCTACTCACACGAAATGTGAAAAAAAAAAAAAGGGTATAAACGCCTCAGTATTGGCAAGACAACATGGAGAACCCGTTTGTATCAGATTTCAGCAATCCGAGCCCGACATGGCGGACATCGCTTTAAACGCAAGATATGTCCCACCCTTTGTTGAGGGAGAAGGCGAGAGGTACGATGGCTCGCATTTGACACGCTTTGCTTGTTGAAATCGTGAGGAGAAAAGGATTAGATAGACTGTGGAACGGTTAGACCCCACCGCTCTAAAAGCACGTTCACGCTTTTGCCTTCTGTCGCCAACTGCTGTGGGAAAAGGTTCTACCCAGCCTAATTATTTTCGCGCTTTAAGATCGACCGTGACAGTCTAACAATAGTGCCTGACTAGCTTGACGCCCTACCAAGATAGTTCAAGGGTAGTGCCAGATTAGCTTGGCGCCTGCTGGCGCCAAGCTAATCTGGCACTGCCCCTTGAACTATCACGTCGATCCCCCTCCTGCGATGATTATCTGATGCCTATGTTGATTCCGGGCGTGAGAGAAACACACAGCCAGTAAAGCGAATAGGGTACCACAAATTGTTAAACTTCATCAGGAAAGTTCAATCACCGTGGACGATCCGACTCAGTACAGAGCGATGGATGAAAATAAATTCACCACAAACTGTAAGAAGATCACCTAAGCGCTACAGGGACAAACACATGCAGCAATAGATACATTCACAACAAACTGTAAAGCACATCCACAACTCTAAACGAAGATCCATGCAGCTGAGAAACGCCGTGAAGTATCTGACCAACACAAACACTGCGCGGAATCCAGCGGAACACTGATCTGCACTGTACTTCCAAATTACATAGGACTGACTCCAAAACGTACTAAATCATACACTGTAAAACAAGCCCGCTTTTTATGTGGCCAAAACCGGCGTCCACTACTGACTAGTTTCAGGCAATTATTCTCTTAACTACAACTGACGGCGTGCCGCTCAGGCGCGAATAGTCAGTTCACGCGTCTTTTTGGCCGGGCGGGGCGGGGTCAGTCGTCAGCCAGTGGGTTAAGGTTTTAAAAGACCTTTTATGGTTCACTGACGTTATAACTAATCATCCATGAAACGTTTGCCAACTGGGGTCGAAGTCCCACCAACGCTAGAACGCAATTTGTAACTTCAGTGGTGTCGAAGAAAATGGTGATCGCACTTGAAGCAGGCGGCCGCGAATAGAATTGTGTGCTGGTCCGTGATTAGGGACCTTACGGCTTTCAGCCGTAAGGTCCAAAATCACGGACCAGCACACAATACTCAAATGACTGTAAGAATTGAATCTGCTTGGTATCCGACACGAAAATGAACACACAAGTCTCCATGAAAGGCGGCGAGCGAGCGAGTTGAAAGATCACACCCACACTGACAAATACACAACCCTGATTCAAGTGGGTCCGACAGAAATCGCGTGGAAAATTCTCCCAAGAAAGTACAACCCAGCACGGCAGTTGAACAAATCAAGCAGAAAAACCTAAGCGTCTCTGAAGGAATTGATGTCGGACCCCATGCTGTTACAAATAGCGAAGAAATGAGGATCGGAAACGACTGACCGCGAACCCTGCTTGCAGACATGATGATCACAGTATGCTCCTTGCTATCACAACTAAGAAATAGTTGTCCGCGACGACAAGGTTAACATCTGTCAATAAAGCGTCAATGGATCCCCTGCTGTTCGCTGATCAAAATGGCTGCCGGAGAACTAAAGGGAAAACTTTAACTCTCCGTCAAGAAATGATGACTCGAAACCAACCCCTGCTGTTACTATCCAAAGGAAAAACTGTCCGTGGAAAGTCTAAAGCGGACAAAATGCTCCATGAAAGGGACCCGGGTATTGTCGGGTTGCCAGGCCCCTCCTGAGTTGACACCCCTACCCCTCCGATCTCTCCCTTATGCAGGAAAAATCAAACATGACAGTTTGAAAAGGCTGTGCATGGTATCGCCTCTGATCTCAATACACTGCGTGATTTTCTTTTCTTCAGTTTTTTAATCTACAAGACGCACAGATCCGCATGAGCCCCCGCAATTGCGGGGGCTCAAGAGGATCTATACCTCTTGTTGAAGCAGTCTATATCTGTTTTAACCAGTCAGGAGAGGTCCCTGGTCGATAAAATGGCAAAGAAAGGGAGTCGTCTATATCCTGATTGTAAGCCTGCGGACGCATATAAATGAAGGCAAAGTCCCCGGCACACGGCACGATCACCCTACTTGACAATCGGACCCGCTCGAAAAAGCAGACAATGAAACAGTTCTTCGCATGGCAATACGTTTTCGCTCAGATTTAAAGCCCCGTTGGAAACACTTTCACCTTGCTTACTTGTATAAGGAGAGGACCTGTCTGACAGAGGAGCAAAATATTTTTTTAAAAGAAAAAGTGTCTGACTTTTAACATTCTTTAAACATTAATTTTAACCCATTCAGCCCTGACGCCCTACAGCAGGAGATGGGTCGACCATGATAATTCAAGGGCAGTGCCAGATTAGCTTGGCGCCTGTCGGCGCCAAGCTAATCTGGCACTGCCCTTGAATTATCATGGTCGATCCATCTCCTGCAACTGGTGCATAGTTGTTAGATGAAGCCTCCAAAATTTGGGAAATACGGCCGTCGGACTGATTGAGTTAAGAAAGTTAAATGGATACTATTACAAGACAAACATTTTTTAAAATAAAGAATTATGTTTGTTTCAGACTCCGCCGTGAGATGGCCTTAGTTGCCTGCTCCGCGTTAAACGCATATAACTAACTAACTTGTTTCAGACTGATTTCCAACATTGACAACAGTCGAAATCCAAACAAATTAACTACATACAGGCATTATTTTGGCTAGCGTTTATTTTTAAAGAAAAATCAAAGCTAATCACGCTGCAGTATTTTGAAACTGACAATAATCAAACCCAGTTGCTTTAAAGGCCAAACGGGGCTTTAAGTGGCTCTAGTACTGAGCCACAGTGGACGTGGACTCGAATCCACTGACGGTTTAAACGCTTTAGTGTTACAGACAGTCAACCGGTCTGAAATGTTATCTCATTTGTTTGAGTTGGCAAGCAAAGGGCTTACCTGTATAGTATCGCTCAGACTGGGGAGTACAAACAGGAATGTCTCCTATGCGAAGTTACAGACCGCGGGTCGCAAGAGAGACATTTTATGTCGCAAGAAAGACCGAAACAAATCCGAATACAAAACGCTTATACAAATGGACACATGTAAGAGGTATAGATCCTCATGAGCCACCGCATCTGCGGGGGCTCATGAGGATCAATACCTCTTGCCCAAAAAAAAGGCTTCACTTTTTAAAAGCCTTCATGTCATTTCCTTGAGCTGCGACATCGGAAAGGGAAAAAAATCAAAATGACAAATCACATTCATAAACAGGATATTTATTGGAACGTTTGATGAATGTAAGCCTTTGAAGTTAAGAAACTCTCTTATCTGACACTGTGTGCTAGTCTGTGATTTGGGACCCTAAGGCTCGGAAGCCGTAAGATCCAAAAGTACAGACGAAGGCACTCACTGTGAAGACACACCTTCAGCTGGCTAACTGCACGTAGTCATGCGGTCAAAACATCGAATTAGCCGCCGCCGGACAAAACTTCTGACGCGAACTGACAGGGATGCACCGTGTTGGCCTGACATTCTGCTCAAGTCTGTGGTCTAATATATGTGCTGGTCTGTGATTTTGGACCTTACGGCTTCAAGCCGTAAGGTCCAAAATCACCGACCAGCACACACATGCAAAAATATTGTTGCTTCCCTCCCCCCCCCCCCCCCCCCCCCCCAATCGCTTTTTCTTCAGTCATGTTGTATACGAAACAAGATGACACAGAATCAATTAACCGAAGCGCAAAGTTGTGGCCTTTTCAAAACATGTAGCCACCATTCGACAAAAGAAAAAGCATACCATAGCAGCGTAGCGGTTGTAATTCTGGCTGTACCTTTGCGCCCTAAACGCTTTTTGATCTGGCTCTTGTTTTGTTTTTTCCTTCATAGGCTGGGGAAGAGCATTGTATTTTCACGATGGTTATGAATGCACAAGACTTGTTTTACGCTTACTATAAAAGAAAAGAAAAGAAAAATAATAAATACAGAGCATTGATGCGGCGAATCGTGAAAACGGATTCCTCCACCGCAGCCTCACTAATGCCGAAATGGCTTTCAGTTCTGATCGTAACTAATACACAATAGACCCCGCACTGTAGTTCAGTTATAAAGCAGTTTCTAAGATTAATAAATGTCACACAACCTGCGCATAACACATTTTATGGCAGCTATCATTAAAGCAATGCATGGCAATCTACAGCAATACACGTTGTACATGATTAATGACAGCACTTGCGCGTTCGGAATCGGCTGTATGTGAATCGCAACCCGTTTTCAACGCCGTGGAAAAGTCAACACCACCCAAACTGCAAGAGGCACAGATCCTCATGAACCCCCGGCAGCAGCGGGGGTTCATGAGGGGTCTACGCCTCTTGCTGGCTCAGTCCTAGCTTGTGACCGAGTGGCTTGGCTAGCTGGGGGTTCTCTGGCACTGATTTTACTAGTCAGAAGAACCGAGTGGCCACTCAGTCCACAGACCGCTTGAAGGGCAGTGTCTCACACAGCGCGCAGCGGAACCTATTCAGAGCACCCACTTTTTTTTTTTTTCAAGAAAATATATTTTAAAAGAGAGTCGCTCTCCCTAGAGAAGTAAGTATTTTAAGGCAAAAAGTGTCGCCCGTCATTAACTCATTCGCGGCCAGCTGCATCCGGATGCGCCTGGCCGCGAATGAGTTAAAGAACATCATTCAGGTGGCTACAACAGCCACATGAACGATGGTCTTTAATGATAGGTGATTCCTCATAACTCATTCTACCCCAACACCAAAATCCTTAAATGTTGTCGTTGTCCTCTGAAGACTGCATTGCAGTGCAGGACACAGCTCGACCATGATAGTTCAAGGGTGATGCCAGAATAGCTTGGCGCCCATAGGCGCCAAGCTATTCTGGCATCACCCTTGAACTATCATGGTCGATCCTTTATCTTCCTGTGGCGTGTCTGGGGTAGAATGAGATAAGGGTTGTCTCTAGAAACAGGTTTCGCCGAAACTGGTCTTTTTTTTCTTATTTTTTTTCTTCGGACCCAGACTACTGAGGTGCATCGTCTCATTGCAATAAATTCGCGGCAGCGCCGGTATCGACTCACTGCGGAGTGGTTATCCTGACAAAACAAAGTGCACTATCAAGTGTCGCCTTCAACCCTTATCCCCCCCCCCCTCCCCTCCCTGTCTCCCACCGCCCCTCCTAAAGCTACCCCGTCCAGACTGATACGAAACTGCTGTAAATAAAACCTTGAATGGAGCAGCTGTTAATACCCAGTCTGTCCTGCAGGTGGTCTGTCCCCACTTACTGCACGCGGCGCTCTCCAACAACTGTGAAGCCGTGTGACACGAAATAACACAAATGACGGGTTTCAACACTTTAAAAACCGAATAGTGAATTTCTCCACCTAGCGCCCCTATTTGTACAGAGGATGCAGATGATCGTCTTGGTCTATACCTGCGTATTTCTCAGTCTGTGGGCTAGCGATTGGGTGCCTGATAGGCGGGGGCAGGGGATCTAACTGTTTGTCTGTCCAGCGCTGAGTAATTCCCCTTGGTTTGTGTACAATTCTGCCAGCGCTAGCCTCACCTATTTGGTTTGTGAGCCCCTATTTATGTATTAAAAGCGGGAGGGGGATCGACCGTGACAGTTAAAGGCTTGGCTGGGTATGACAGTTCTCAGGCCGCACTAAACTCACACTTGCTTAAGATGGCCGCTAAATAGAGGATGGTGTGAGAAAACAACAACAAAAGTGTGCTGGTCTGGAGTGATTTTGGAGCTTACGGCTTTCAGCCGTAAGGTCTAAAAATCACAGACCAGCACACCATTTAAATATGACATCACCAGTCTGATGACAAAACTGTTTTCCGCAAAAAGCGCTGTGCACACAACTGCAGGCAATTTGTTAGTTCAGTTTTTGAAAACACGACTGATAAGAGAAAGATTGTCACGACACGTGCAAAGGACCGGGCATGGATAGCGGAATATCGATCAAAGTTTTCTCTGATCTCGCAGTCGGTGATCGTAGATGACAAATGATCTTATTAAGCTGGCGTGTGTGTGTGTGTGTGTGTGTGTGTGTGTGTGTGTGTGTGTGTGTGTGTGTGTGTGTGTGTGTGTGTGTGTGTGTGAGTTGTTTTATGTATTTCTTTGTATTGCATACACTGTACTATATTTGATGAGAATGTCACAGTGTGCAGCTTCGACAAACATCGGGGGTGGGGGTGGGGGAGGGAGGAGGGGGGGAGAGGGGTAGGGGGAGGGGGTGCTACCTTAGCACAGGCAGTACCTTGTCCGTCCCCATACTTGATAGCTCAACCGTTGTTAATCTCCAATCAGACCAGAAAATGTAAGTGGTTAGAAAACCACGGCCTTCAAACAGCTGTGAAAATCCAATCGCTGTCACACACGCACAAGAGACCACAGTCTATGTGCCCCGAGCATAACTCCTACTTCTAAGTGCCAACTATGATTGACTATCGACCGTGATGATAAGTCAAGGGTAATGCCTGATTAGCTTGGCGCCATGCTAATCTGGCGCTACCCTTGAACTATCAAGTTCGATGCATATCTGTGACTTGGACGTAACTAACTAGCACTACCTTGAGCAGTCATGGTCGATGCATATGATGTGTCTATGAAGCAGTGCTTAGAGGACGACTCTGAAGTGAGAGACAGTTGATATTGGGAATGGAAGGGTTATAATCTGTGTCCAGAGGATAAGGCACCAGAGGAAAGGCGACTACGAAGTGTGCAGGGTGAGACGGGGTGCTACGGTGTGCCTGGAAGTGGTCGCTACGGTATGTTCACAAACAGTTCACATTGCAATCCTACATCTAATAACCGACAAACGTACACAACCACTGCTGACGTTCATCAGGACGCAGCACTTCCTGTTCAGATGGAGAAGACATAGACATAGACATTTTCCGGCCAAGACACATTATCTTGAACTCAATAATTCAACTTTATATCTACCTTCTCTATCATAATTTTTTCTCTCCAGATGATGCCAACATTAACCAGATACAGATTTAAACAAAATCGTGAAATATCTTAAACTAATTAAAGTGAACTGAAGCCAAGGCACCGCATGGTGCAGCAACACTAGTAAAGAAAACAACTCAACAGGGGAAAAATACCCTTAAAAAAACCCCAATGAAATCATTTGCCACTTTTTTATGGCACCACCGCCGTGTGATGGCCAGTCACCTGCTCGGTGTTAAACCCAACTAACTAACTAACTTACTAACTTTTTATGGCACCAATTTTCCAGACCATGTCAAACTCAGGTATAAACATCAGGGCACTTCCCAACCCAAAACCCACACACCGTAGTCGCCACCTATATCATTATTCCTGTCCGTACAAGTCTGGTCATGGTGTTCCGGACGAAGTGTGAAGTAATTATTGACCTGTTCGATCAGCCGTCATGAGATATCGCTTCCACGCCCCGTTCCCTTTCAGCGCCAACGGCGGGTGGTGCATTAACAATGACAGCTCATTAGTCGCGCCATCCTGAAAGTTCAATTGGCCATGACAGCTAATTAAATTGCCCCGTGATAGCTAAATTGGTCTTTTGTGTGAAAGTCTATCGTAGTAAAATAAAGAATCGTTCTCATTGTAAAGTAGCACATAATACTTAAGACTCGTTACATTTCAAGGGTAGTGCCAGATTAGCTTGGCGCTGAAGCGCCAAGCTAATCTGGCACTACCCTTGATAATTCATTGATATACATGTATCAGAGTCCAAGCTTTCTCGCGGCTTGTCGGCACTGCTTAGCGGTAGATCAAAGTGTAAGTCGCTCGGCTTTAGACTGAAAGAAACGATGGCCAGCTTTTTACACTTACACGGAAAGCGAGGGAATACTATAGTGTGTAGGCACAGGTGATTTTATGGGTCTGCCACTTTGCACACTGGTTACAGTTTCCAGCGTCAATATGCCCAGTGTAGTGTGTTGCCCCACTCAGCCTTCATGCGCAGCCATACTGAGGTGATTCAATCTGAACGACCATGATAGTTTAAAGGGGGGTGCCAGAACAGCTAGGGGTCTTAACGCCTGAACCGCTTATCTTGGCCGCTCTGTTCTTCAACTGGCAGAGCTGTGACTGGGCTTAACCCATTCAGCCCTGACGCACTACAGCAGGAGATGGGTCGACCATGATAATTCAAGGGTAGTGCCAGATTAGCTTGGCGCCTGTCGGCGCCAAGCAAATCTGGCACTGCCCTTGAACTGGGTCGATCCATCTTCTGCAATTGGTGCATAGACATTAGATGACGCCTCCAAAATTGGGGAAATACGTGCCTTCCGGCTGAATGGGTTGAACGGGGTCGCTCCTAACGTGTGAAAATTTCGACCTTGTGAACCTCTCTCTCTCTCTCTCTCTCTCTCTCTCTCTCTCTCTCTCTCGCACGCACGCACGCACGCACGCACGCCGCCGCACGCACGCACGCACTCCAGCACGCACGCACGCACGCACGCGCACGCGCGCACGCACGCACGCACACGCACGCACGCCGCACACGCACGCACGCACCGCACGCACGCACGCAGCACGCACGCACGCAGCACGCACAGCACCACACCACACACCACACACACCACACACACACACACACACACACACACACACACACACACACACACACACACACACACACACACACACACCGCGCGCGCGGGGAGCAGGGTGGCTCGGCGGTAGAGCGTTCGACTGTCGACCCAAAAGGTCATGGGTTCGAACCCAGCTGGGAGTCAAAATTTGAACAGGCCTCTATTCGGTGCCCCGTCTTTGAAATCATCTTAGTGGTGGACAAAAGGCGTTAAGCCCTAAACGTTTAACGTTTTTAACACAGATTGATTGATTGATTGTACATTGCTTAACGTTCCGACAGCAACAAGGCTTTCTCAGGACGGTCCAATACGTTAAATAAACCTACGACATGGGGCCTAAATAAAGCTAAGACCATTTAGCAACACACATCCAATATCAAGAGCTACAGGCAGCGCAGACAGTAGGGAGAGCTTAAAAAAGGCAAATACAGGTGAATGGACCAAGGGTAGACAGAAACACATGCCCCAGAATACAGAAGAAAACCCACCCTGTGGGGCTGACCAGGGTGACCCTGGGAACTAAAAAGTAGTTACCCCACCCAAGTCCCCCAGGGCAGACCCGGGTGGGGAGTTTTTAAGAGAGAGAGAGAGAGAGAGAGAGAGAGAGAGAGAGAGAGAGAGAGAGAGAGAGAGAGAGAGAGAGAGAGAGAGAGAGAAGGCGTGCCCTTTGAACACAACCAAACAAATGGCTAACGCGTGAATAAAGTATACGACTAGTACGTATATATCTGACCTTTGAATAACTAAAATAGCAGTCTACACTTTTTTGTTTTTTTTACAATACCATAAAATATGCACAGTACCTTTGAATACAACAAAGTAAACATTATGAATATTAACCCTTTGTGCACGCAGCCACCGGTAATGCTTACGGTATCGGGGGGCTGCACGCACAACGGGGGCTAACTCATTCAAGGCTGCCCAGCATCAATAGCTGCGGAAGTGTCGTATAGAGTTGCCGCCGGCAACGCTATACGACACTTCCGCAGCTATTGGTGCGGGGCAGCCTTGAATGCGTTAAACAAAAGCACAGTAAGTTTGTGTCTGACCTCTGAGGCGAAGTAACCGGACCGGTGTCTCCGGTATATATTTTTGTTGATGTCCAGGAACCTTTTGTGGCGCCAACTCATCGCCATCTTGGACAGCTAGGTTGGTGTCCCCGACTGAGGACAAAGGGCAGAGAGAAGAATTCCCAGTTTTCTACAGAACTATTGTGTCTGCAGACTACACGCAGCACTGCGTCCCGGACTGTATGCCCTCGGGTGCCGAACTTGAATCTCACTCAAAGTCTGGTCGATCAAAAATTTCGGATGATGCCGAGTCGTCAGTTCGGTTGTTGTTGTCGTCGTCGTTGTTATTACTGTTGTTTTATTGCTGCTGTTGTTTGTTGTTGTTTTTATTCCTGCTGTTGTTTACAATGACTTCACAGCGCGCCAACAATGTGGGTGAAAGACAGTCACTGCACAATCCGTCGCACGAAAGCCATGTTGGGTGATCGCAACATCACAAGCCGTACAAAGCAACCGGAGTGGAAGTTGCGCGCATACAGCTCGCTTCCACTAAAGATGGTCTGATGTCATCAATCAACACACGCAATCTGGAAATGTCGTCACGTCTGAAGATATACTGATCTCACTTCCATTGTGAATCGAAAACATTTTTTTCCTCTGCAACACATTTGAAGATTCAGATGTTTGCCGATCTGTGATTTTGATCTTAACCCTTTGGATGTCGGTAGCGGTTTTAGTCGTGATGATTCCTACAGGAATAACAACACACCGACATCCTACAGAATAACAACACGCTCACATCCTACAGGAATAATAACACTCTGACATCCTACAGGAATAACAACACACTGACATCCTACAGGAATAACAACCTGACATTCTACAGGAATCAACACACTGACATCCTACAGGAATAACAACACACTGACATCCTACAGGAATAACAACCTGACATTCTACAGGAATCAACACACTGACATCCTACAGGAATAACAACATGACATCCTACAGGAATAACAACCTGACATCCTACAGGAATAACAACCTGAGATCCTACAGCAATAACAACCTGACATCCTACAGAAATAACAACCTGACATCCTACAGGAATAACAACCTGACATCCTACAGAAATAACAACCTGACATCCTACAGAAATAACAACCTGACATCCTACAGGAATAACAACCTGACATCCTACAGCAATAACAACCTGACATCCTACAGGAATAACAACCTGACGTCCTGCAGGAATAACAACCTGACATCTTACAGGAATAACAACCTGACATCCTACAGGAATAACAACCTGACATCCTACAGGAATAACAACCTGACATCTTACAGGAATAACAACCTGTCATCCTAGAGGAATAACAACCTGACATCTTACAGGAATAACAACCTGACATCCTAGAGGAATAACAACCTGACGTCCTGCAGGAATAACAACCTGACATCTTACAGGAATAACAACCTGACATTCTACAGGAATAACAACCTGACATCCTACAGGAATAACAACCTGACATCTTACAGGAATAACAACCTGACATCCTAGAGGAATAACAACCTGACATCTTACAGGAATAACAACCTGACATCCTAGAGGAATAACAACCTGACATCCTACAGGAATAACAACCTGACATCCTACAGGAATAACAACCTGACATCTTACAGGAATAACAACCTGACATCCTAGAGGAATAACAACCTGACATCCTACAGAAATAACAACCTGACATCCTACAGGAATACCAACCTGACATCCTACAGGAATAACAACCTGACATCTTACAGGAATAACAACCTGACATCCTAGAGAAATAACAACCTGACATCTTACAGGAATAACAACCTGACATCCTAGAGGAATAACAACCTGACATCCTACAGGAATAACAACCTGACATCTTACAGGAATAACAACCTGACATCCTACAGGAATAACAACCTGACATCCTACAGGAATAACAACCTGACATCTTACAGGAATAACAACCTGACATCCTAGAGGAATAACAACCTGACATCTTACAGGAATAACAACCTGACATCTTACAGGAATAACAACCTGACATCCTACAGGAATAACAACCTGACATCCTACAGGAATAACAACCTGACATCCTAGAGGAATAACAACCTGACATCCTACAGAAATAACAACCTGACATCCTACAGGAATAACAACACATTGACATCCTACAGGAATAACAACCTGACATCCTACAGAAATAACAACCTGACATCCTACAGGAATAACAACCTGACATCCTACAGGAATAACAACCAGACGTCATGCAGGAATAACAACCTGACATCCTACAGAAATAACAACCTGACATCCTACAGGAATAACAACCTGGCATCTTACAGGAATAACAACCTGACATCCTACAGGAATCATCGCGACTAAAACCGCTACCGACACCCAAAGTGTTAACAGCTCTAGGCTTCCTGTTATACGTCGATGGTAATGTACAGACTGATGCTGTGGCTGTCCTGTGAACAATATGCTGACTTTTGGAGAAATATGGGACAGTGATGGCGGCGTAGATACCCCTAACACGGTTGTGTTATACATGAACTGACGCAATCCCTGCGCGCTCTCTCTCTCTCTCCCTCCCCCCCACCCATCCCCCCTCCCACTCTCTCTCTCTCTCTCTCTCTCTCTCTCTCTCTCTCTCTCTCTCTCTCTCTCTCTCTCTCTCTCTCTCTGCACGGGCAAAGTGGAGCTGACTTCACACAAATTGGAGTAGGACAACATACAACGTGGGGGCCTTCTGTATACTGGAGTCCAGTGTAATGATCGAGCGGGCACCCTCGCTGGCAAGGCACAAATCACTCAGGGCCTACGGATCGGCAGATCAGACGTGGCGATAAACCTGAGAAAGCACATCCAGGCCGGAACAGAAGCAAGGGCACCACACAGCCCATCACCTCCAGAGCAAAGGTGTGGGACAAAGACAACGGGCGCTGGGCAGACGTCAAAGGACGTGAGAAATCCATAGTAAATCAGACCAATGTTGGCATGATGTCGAAAGGAACTAAGGGAAAACTTCCGATGGGTGGGTTGGAGCGCGTATGGGCCTTTCTGAGCGCAGGGATCCCACCTTTGGCTGAACTGAACCGCGGCAGGAAATTGTAACCGTGAAATTCTAGCTTTATCACCATTCAAAAAGATTTCGATTCTTTGCGTTGTGCGTAACTCACTCAGCCCGACAGCCGTATTTCCCAAATTCTGCAGGCGTCATCAAACGAGTATGCTCCTGTTGCAGGAGATGGATCGACCACGATAATTCAAGGGTAGTGCCAGATTAGCTCTGGCACTACCCTTGAATTATCATGGTCGATCCATCTCCTGCTATAGTGCGTCAGGGCTGAATGGGTTAACGTGACGTGGGAAAATAAAATTACATCATGACAAATGACGTTTTCAAATCCACTGACGCGCATAAACTATGTCCCTTGCAAAACTCACCGGGGATCGGCAAATCAACGAGGCTTTTCAATAGGAGTTATTTCAACACCACGATCAGGTAAAAAACAACAGATGGTGCCCCTTTACAGCGAGGATAGTCCAAGCATTAGACAGGTACCGTTTCAGCTGATCGCGCCGACTGTCATACAGCTGACCCCGGACAGGCATCTCGTCATCAAACTAAGGATATCAATGAGGCCACTCTGAGCTAGCAAGAGCATACAGAATAAGGTAGAAAGCAGGTAGGCCAAATAGATCTATGATCCTTGGTAATAATGCACAGTTTTACCCTCTAACCGTGGTCTTTCACACGTACTTTGTATCTTATCTCATCCTATCTTATCGCATTTTATCTTATCTTATCCTATCTCATTTTATCTTATTTTATCTTATCTTATCTCATTTTATCTTATCTTATCTCATTTTATCTTATCTTATCCTATCTTATTTCATTTTATCTTATCCTATCTTTTCTCATTTTATCTTATCTTCTCATTTTATCTTATCTTATCCTATCTTATCTCATTTTATTTTATCTTATCTCATTTTATCTTATCCTATCTTATCTCATTTTATCTTATCCTATCTTAGCTTATTTTATCTTATCTCATTTTATCTTATCTTATCCTATCCTATCTCATTTTATCTTATCTTATCCTATCTTATCTTATCCTATCTTATCCTAGATAATGAGCGGTGGCAATCACGCATTTTGGTTTCCTTTATTTAAGTTTCGTCGCCGGCCACTGCGACTCTAAAAATAATTTAAATTTGAATTGACGTGACGAAATATATGTCTTGAAGATGTAACGGGCAGGCTGCATCTACTTCTGAATTTGTGAACTCCGTGCATTTTCTGACCTACATCTCACTTAGGAATATCTAGCCTGCATTGTTCCTTGTGCATTTTCTGACCTACATCTCACTTAGGAATATCTAGCCTGCATTGTTCCTTGTGTCTGTAAGCGTACTGTATCAACACATCCTGCTCCAGGATCGAAATCCGCAAATGTTGAAGTTGCCCCCCTGAAGACTGTTCTGGAAACGGATCGAGCGTGACAGTTGAAGGGTGGTGCCAGAATAGCTTGGCGCCTATGGGCGCCAAGCTATTCTGGCACAACCCTTGAGCTATCACGCTCTGGGTTAAAGGCGCCAAAATACACACAATCTCACACAGAAGAGACCTCGTGGGCATGGTTCGTCCCACCGTGTTCTAGCACTTCGTCGTCCTTAGTCGCTCTGTTCTATCAAGCAGCTGTATATTTCTAGAGGTTTTGCAGGTTTTTTTTTTTTTTTTTTTTTTTTTTTTTTTTTTTTTTTTTTTTGGGGGGGGGGGGGGGGGGGGGGGGTTAGTCAACTTTTTGATAAGGTAGCCTACTCACAGACCTGCGCATTGAACCAAAAGCAATTTTACTACCTCATCGAAAAAATACCCTTAAGATAACTTCCTTCCTCTTTCACATATGTAAATGAGATCAGCAAGAGACTTAGATCCTCATGAGCCCCCGATAAAGCGAGGGGGGGGGGGGCTCATGCCTCTTGCACTGATGTGGATCGTCACTGCTGCCAGAATGTTCTCGACAATGCTTTGCTTAGAAAGGACCACTGCCAAAGGACGTCCCCCCCCCCTTCCCCCCCCCCCCCCCCGGGGTATATGAATAATATTACACACCTGTTGAAACTTTGGTTAACTTGAAACTTCAGTGGGAAGCGTCTTCAATAAACTAAACATCAAGTCTGGCGTCAAGACAACGTCATTACTGTTTTTTTTTTTTTTTTTTTTTTTTTTTTTTTTTTTTTTTTTTTTTTTTTTTTTTTTTTTTACACTGGCAAGCTCTGTGTACACTTCCAACGATATATCGAAGGCTTGAGGGAATTCAGATAGTCAATAATTTGCCTTCACTCGAATATACAAAAAGTACACGTCATCGATTTTTGTCAATACACACGTCATCCATTTTTGTCAACACATCCGCCATCGATTTGTTTCAATACGCACGCCATCCATTTTGGTCAATATATACGTCATCAGTTTCTGCGCAAAAGGCAACCTTCCATGTGCGTGAAGCTACTCGTGCTGCTTACAGTCCAGATGGATGTAGGTACAAAGGATTAACCCTTTGTAGGCAGGACACAAGTTGTGTGATACATTCTTTTATTCGCCCGTGTTCTTTAACCATCCCACTGCTATTGACGACGCCGGGAAAATACGCCTTAGTTACGCGACTTTTAATAAAAATAATAATAATACCGGTTATTATACGGACGCCTTTTCCCAAATCTGCGCCGAGAACTGCACCCAACACGCACGTTCACGTGACACAAACGCATTCACTCTGAAGACAAACACAGTACGGTAAACGCAGGACATTCACGTGGTGCGAAGGGTCAGCTCAGCTACTGAGGTTTCGGAAATTTTGATCGCTTGTATTTGAAATTTATAAAGTGGCCTGAAACCGGTAACAAAGTGGAGGGGGAGGAAGAGCCGGAGTACCAGGAGAAAGAACCCCCGACGGTCCGCCCGAATTAACGGCGACACTTACCAGAGGAGAAACGTTAGACGCCGGAACCCGGTATCGAACCTCGCACCTTTAGCATTGGTGGCAGGCGCCACTGCGCCACAGACCGCCCCAGCGGTATCGGCAGTAGCCGGCAAGGGGTTAAAATGATGAATAAACTTTATCCAATCTTGCATCCTGCGTAAAGACCTATTTACATAGCTCTAAGAACTGAACCTCGCGCCTGCATCCAGTCCGAACAATCCATCCTTGTTTTTTCGTCGCCTGTGAACACTGCCTCAGGGTAAAACGTTGTCCGATCATTTCCATCAATATTTGTTCATATCATTTTACTTTTCAGTTATACATATTTCATGGGTAGTGCCTGATTAGCTTGGCGCATGAAATTCCAAGACAATGAGACACTACTGGGGCGGTCCGTGGCGCAGTGGTTAAGGCGCCTGCCACCAATGCTAAAGGTGCGAGGTTCGATTCCGGGTTCCGGCGTCGGATTTTTCTCCTCTAGTAAGTGTCACCGTTAATTCGGGCGGACCGTCGGGGGTTCTTTCTCCGGGTACTCCGGTTCTTCCTCCCCCTCCACTTTGGTATCAGTTTCAGCCAACTTAATAAAATTTCAAATACAAAACGATTTCCAAATACCGTCAGTAGCTCGCTTGAGCTTGCCCTTAGCACCACGTGAATCTTCTGTGTTTACGTACAAGTGTTTGAGTGAATGCGTGTGATTCACGTGAGCGTGCTTGTTGGGTTCAGTTCGCGGCTACATTCTGCGCATTGAGTTATATTATAAATATGAGAAATGCGCCATATAAATGCTATGCATTATTATTATTATTACTGCTGAACCACCGCTGTCTATTCATTAAGAAAACATCTTGGCCCAAGAAGTGAGAGGAAGGTCTTTAGCGGAAAGAAAACATGCCTACAACTATTCAGACATAAGCGAGAGACAACAAAACCTAATAATGCACGGAATATAATGGGGAGGGGGGGGAGAGAGAGAGAGAGAGAGAGAGAGAGAGAGAGAGAGAGAGAGAGAGAGAGAGAGAGAGAGAGAGAGAGAGAGAGAGAGAGAGAGAGAGAGACAGACAGACAGACAGAGAGACAGACAGACAGAGAGAGAGAGAGAGAGAGAACAGTCTCCTTGCGGGGGCAAATAAGAGGGACCTTCCCCCCCCCCGCCCCCAAACACCCCCCCCCCCTCCACGATTTACTGATTAACTCCTCTGGGTTAAGTGTTCACAGAAACCAATCAATTAGTACTCCGTAGAAGTAGTACTCCGTAGAAGTAGTACTCCGTAGAAGTAGTACTCCATAGAAGTGCTTGAAACACTATGCCCAGTTTTCTCCATTCAACAACCCGTGTTGATCGAAGCAAACGTGACATATCCATTTTCGTTTTACTTGCATGGAAATATATCCAGCGCCATTCTGGTTTCAGCTTCAGCAGCGCACATTGTAACAGACATTAACCCCTTCACTCCTTAGAACAAGCGAACGCGATCTTACTGCAAGAGGCATCGATCCTCATGAGTCCCCGCGACTGCGGGGGCTCATGAGGATCTATGCCTCTTGCTGAGACCAATGTTGTGCCCGTAAGTGTTCTTTAACAGTTGTAGCTTTTGCTCGTTCATTGAGCACGGATTTCAGAAACGAAATGTACGTGAGTTGGCCTCAGGGGAGGGGTTGATTGCCGTACCTGATGACGAACGTATGACGCCAGAGGTTGTGCTGTGTTCTGTCGCCTCAAATAAAGTTATTTTCCCTCCCTAACACTTCAGAGTTTCTTTCAGTCGTACCGTGGTTGTCGTTAAGTTGTACGTTTTCTCTGAAAAGTGAATTACTTGAGAGCGGGCTTGAGGCCTAACATGACACTTCACTCACTCACAAAACGGCCCCTTTCTTCGAAAGGGGCCGTTATGCGAGTGAGTGAAGTGTTGTTGCTGGACCTTACGCCCGTTCTGAAGTGTAGTTCTCAACCAATACACTTCATGAGATCACCGACAAGCACGCGCTCACTGCGGGGTGAGGAAACTACCACACGAAGCAAGACTAGACGACGTCACATCCAAAACTATGACTGTGTTCACCCAATTGCAAAACAAACAAAAAAAATTCATCCAAACGTTGCTGAAGACGCTGTCGCTGATCTGACAAACAGAGCCCTCTCGTATCGCTGTGTCTGTACACGAATAGTCCAGCAAGTCTTGCTCCTTGATTTCTACACGCAATCCAGGTCATTCGAATTCACACACGCAACTGAAGAAAGGAATTTCCACACTCGTCAATCCAGAAATGTTCACACATAACTCCAGAGTTCTCCTTCCTGGCCAGAAAGTGAAAATGACGTATTTTCTCCAGACTGAAAGCAAATGCTTACACAGAAAATGACCGGGTAGGACCCCAGAGTCAATCCGGCAGGTCTGACTCGGCTGGCCCGAAGGATTGACATGAGAGTTCTTCTTCCTGGCAGGAATGTGGAAATGACGTAGTTTCTCCAGATTGAAAGCCAAAGTACACATAACATGACCGGTTCTTCTTCCCGGCAAGAAAGTGGAAATGACGTATTTTCTCCAAAGAAACTCAGAGTTTCATTCTGTGTAGTACATATTCGTCACAAAATGGGTGCCCATTAATGTTGTTTCTGAAATCATGGTTCATTCAACGATCAAAAGCAAACACCGTCCAAGAAACATGGATGCAAATTGGTCTCTGCAAGAGTCATAGATCCACATGAGCCCCCGCAGTCGCGGGTGCTCATGAGGATCTATGCCT
Organism: Semisulcospira habei; assembly: GCA_036245525.1. Taxonomy (NCBI): domain Eukaryota; kingdom Metazoa; phylum Mollusca; class Gastropoda; family Semisulcospiridae; genus Semisulcospira; species Semisulcospira habei. The sequence continues at coordinate 174,450,438 of BTPG01000007.1, read as the reverse complement.
CTGCAAAAATGGATCATGTTCACTTTTTTCTCGGCAATGACGGGGTTAAACCCCGCCAATCAGTGGACACGGTTCAAAACATAGAAGATTTTGGAACAGTATGAAGAAGGAGACACAGTAGAAGCCGCGCCCCTCAAACCCGCATTGTAGTACTTTTCCGAAGCGTCATGGAAGCAGTAGTCTCCGAAACCACACGCCATTTTTAAAGGATTTTGAAAGGAAAATAAAAGCCGTCACAGATGAGGTCAATTACACCATCTACGTCACAACACCTGCACGTGTCCACGTTCTGCTTCATTATCACACGTTGTATCAATATTTCCAGTCAAGAGGGTTTTTTTTTTTTTCAGAATGCAATGTGTGACGTACCTGATGACAAACTTTCTTACAAGCATAAAAAGCTTGGAATGGGCAAATGCGCGAAATAAACAGCAAATTTTCGTTTGTGCCAAGGTTTTTCATACATCATATAGGGATCGTGGATATTGTCAGAAGTACGCTCTATTTACATGACGGTGTACAAGGTGACCACACAAGCGTCTCCATCAGTGTTATTTAGAGAGTACCTAGGATTTGCGTCGTGTATGATTCCACTCCAAGTTTTCGCGTCATTAGCGCAACGTCATTATTGTTGAATTGTCGTGAAGGGGCTCAAAGAAGGGGTCCATACAAAATCTCATGACCTGTAAAGTGATTTTTTTTAAATTTATTTTATTTTTTTATTTTATTTTTTACTTTAGTGCAGGCACTGCATTGCTAGACGAAAGTTCCGAATTGATTGGAATGCATATGCCAATGAATCTGTACGGAAAATAACCTTCAAAACAACTTCTTTCGATTATTTTAACGTGTATGCTTGTACCTAAATAGAATTACCAGACTATATCGAGGTTGTACGTTCTAAAATAGGCTCACAAGTCTCCTTATAAACCAGGTCTAAAATCACGGATAGCGCACAATCACTGGCTTCATACTGGACAGATTCCTACCTATACATCAGTGCACAGTCCGTACCCGGTTGATCATTATCAGTCCACATGAGACTAACCTATCCATTCACAGTAAGCAAAAGTTCTCGAGCGCACGTGGGCCGCACGTTTTGCTACTGGGTTTTTTTTTTCTTTCTGTGATCTATGTTCTTTAGATCTATAATCCTTGAATCTATAAAGAAACGGGTGTCTTCCATACCGCCGGTTCCTACCACCTACTTGTTGTACCTTTGCCTTACCTGGTGTCCATGAGAAATTAACCTACTGTGACTGTTTCAAATTACAATCTTAATTTCACGCGCACACATCCACGGGACCAGAACAAGCGCTAAAAGCAGCGGGCGGCCCCCAAATCACAAGCGGCATTGATTCTGGTGGCATCGGACGACAAGCGTGAACGGGCATCTTTCACGGTATAAACATCGGCCAAAAATGCCCGCATGATGTCCTACAATTTTAACATCGCTAAAAACTGCCTTGCCGCTCCACCGCAGGAAGACAACAGCACATAACGAATGCAAGAGGCATAGATCCTCATGAGCCCCCGCAGATGCGGGGGCTCATGAGGATCTATGCCTCTTGCTGCCTTGGTTCAAATCCCTATGTCACAGGCAAGTGGGTTATTCAATGGTGTCCAGTTTCAAGGCCTACTTTCTAACCACTGGAAGCGAAGCTGAGCGGCTTATGGTTGTCCTTGCCGGGGACGGTATCCCAAAGTTAACCCTTTGGCTGTCGGTAGCGCTTTTTGTCGCGATGATTCCTGCAGGAATCATGGTGACAATAAGTTCTACTGACAGCCAAAGGGTTAAGCAAGTTCTAATCATGGGATAACTGGCTCAACCACGATTGACGCACACGGCTGTTATCGCGGCGATCGAAGCAGAACACACCCTGCCGCTTGCTTGTTCTCTCTGTCAATGGACACCACCAACTGTCTTTGACCTGATTGTGATATACGAATACACGTTAAACTCCTATTGAAAAACAAAAACAAAACTAAAAACCGTTACTGGCCAGCAAACGTTATTAAGCATTAAAATAGCCTGCTGTCGCCTGACATCAACCTGTGATACGTTTATCGCGAACGTTGCTTCGTATCATGTGGAGGCTTTCAGCTGCTGTTATAGTTGTCCGCGGCCGAAAGCTGTTTTAAACAGGGCCAGCTTGGAACGGTCAGGAAAAACGCATTTCCGGGCTAAAACTGGGGGTACGGCACACGTTATTCAGTGATTCTGGATCTGTTTTGTTCAGTGGCGGTGGGCACGTAACAAAGTCCGCAGACCCACTCTGCGTGTGCGCAGAACAGACATAAATGAGGCTAGCTAGAGGCGATGTGCTGGTTCATCTGGGCCTGTGCCTCCAGTGCACATTAGTACAGCGTGCGCGGCGGTGTGGTAACTGCTAATGGACCGCAGACGTTTGGCAAGAGACCCATTTCTGACATCGTTAGTAACGCTGCTTTCCCTTAACCCTAACCAATGATGAAATATAAAAATGTGCTGGTCTGTGATTTTGGACCTTACGGCTGTCAAGCCGTAAGGTCCAAAATCACAGACCAGCACACAATAAACTAAACTAGTTCGGGTTCCAGACGACGCTATCCCGGCCAAGTATTTTTGTTTCGTTCAACTAGTTTTTCAGAGATCGGCGTGCGTTTTCTTACCGCAAACTGTACGAATCTTTGTCATCAGGCACTTTTCAAAAGAGCTTCCCCTAAATATACACAACCTAACCATACAAAGTATTACACTCTACGTCAAAGGTCCGTCGCGTGTGATACGCGAAGCCCACAACTGAAATCGAGCATTGTGTTTGTCAACTGTGTGCCCAAAATCGTTGATTAAAAGTTAAAACTTCAACAAGATTTCCCACAAATCAAGAAATACAAGACACACAACGGAGATCACACAAAAGCACGGACTACTCCACGAGATCTTGTAGTTGCAGTATCTTATCATACGCTCGTTAGACAAGAAAAATCATCGTTTGCACAGCGATATGGATGGCATCCGTGCCGAGGCCGTCTAAAAGTCACAGAACAGAACACCAGACGACTGACTTCTCAATTATCAACGAGATCCCGTTCGTGTGGTATCTTATCTGGCAATACAAGTTGACAAGAAACCATCCTTTGTTCAGCGATACAACTACCACTGAAAGCGGAGCCGTATAGTATCAGACCGCTGTGATAATGCCGTGAGCTTCGCTAGATGAGGTACCGCACTTCTTTTATCAGTTATTTGATACGCTTGACACCGAATGCATAATGCAATCACTGACGCTGTCTACATAAGGACACATTGGATCATAAAATCAGTGTACTGGTTTGTGATTTCAGACTTATTGGTTTAACCTATTTAGCCCTGAGTCCCTACAGCAGGAGATGGATTGACCATGATAATTCAAGGGTAGTGCCGGATCAGCTTGGCGCCTTCAGGCGCCAAGCTGATCCGGCACTACCCTTGAATTATCATGGTCGATCCATCTCCTGCAACTGGTACATAGTTGCTGAGTGACACCTCCATAATGCCGTCTTGGGGTTAAATGGGTTAAGGTCCTAAGGTCCAAAATCACAGACCAACACAGAGAGGCAGAGAAAATCCAATGTCGCACCAGCCCAACTTTGTCCAAACTTCTTACAGACAGCCGGATTTTAGTCACAATTACAAAACAGCCACACTGAGAGGGCCCCTAGTTCACAGACAATCCTGGCGCACGAATGCTATATCTGGTCACAAAGGTCGAAATCACAGACCAGCACACGGCGCACACACACAAAGGTTCGTAAGGCTCAAAATCACATAGCAGAACACACAGACAAAAAAAAGGAACCCTCACAAACGAACGCTGTTGAAGAGAGTGTGAAACTGAGTAGCTGTATGTTCTCTCAATTTCTCTCTTACCTTATGACAACTCTATTTCAACCTACGATGTCAAAGATTGCAAGGCTGCAACTGAACGCTCTGAAACTCCTCTCCCTGAGAAAAAAAAACCGTGATGAACTTATGGACGCAATAAAGAACCTCACTTACCCCGTCGATGCGAGGTAAGTTTCATCCGAGGCACAGATCCTCCCGAATACGGCCGTAACGAGGCATAGCAAACATGTAGAGGCGCATGCGCCCCCCCGCGAATCTACCCCTACCGAGCAGACCTAGGATGAAGCTCTGTAAACGCGACAAGAGGCATAGATTCTCATGAGCCCCCGCGAACGCGGGGGCTCATGAGAATCTATGCCTCTGGCAGATTTTCGGTTTTTAGGCTTAGCCGGACTGAATTTGTGTTGGTTCGATATAGAGCAGAAACCCCGTGAAGTTCACAAACGAACACCGCCGCTTCTCAGATTAGAGGGATCTAGCGGTAGAACATTAAATAACCCACTGGTAGTTCCAGACAGGAAGGAGGGCAAGAAAAGACGGGAGTTATGTGGAAACTTATTTTTTCTTTTAGTTTTCGATTTTTGTATTACTGTTTTACGTATGTGTTGGTAAAGAATAAACTTTATTAGGTAACCACCCCCCCCCCTCCCACACACACTCCCCCCTCTCCCCCCCCCCCCCACCAAAGTCCCAATTTACTTCCAGGTGAATGCTAGTTCTTTTCTGGTTAATATGACCGACCATCCCACCCACCCCCCCCCCCCCACCCCCCACCGTTCAATCAAATTGATCACTCTAGTGTAATCTGACACCAGACAATCGTTTGACAAGGAAGCCTCACCAGTCCAGGTCGCGGAACTGATCGAAATGAAGGGCCACGTCGTAAGGACAGGTTTGACCACGTAAATTTAACTCCGTGACATTGGACGCACGCGTAACATTTATTCCCGACTGCCCAATGCACAATCCAGACCAAAAAGGTGACTGCTAAGCGTGAAAATGCAAAGAAGTACCCAACGGAGAAAGAAACACGCTTAGGAAAGACGGGTACAACACAATTTATTAATATTTCGGGTAAATACCCTTTGTCAAAATAAACAAACAAACAAACAGAGATTAGCCGCTGCTTATCTTCATTCGCAGAGTTGCCACCTTCCTTCTGCGAATGAAGATAAGTAGCGACTGATCTCTCTGTTTGTTTGTTTGTCTCTCTATTTGTTTGTCTATTTTGACAAAAGGTATTTACCCGAAATATTAATAAATTGTGTTGTACCCGTCTTTTCTAAGCGTGTTTCTTTCTCCGTTGGGTACTTCTTTGTCCAATGCACAACAGGCCTTCGGGCCGACGTCGGCCGCCTTTGGCCCGATGGCCTTTTTCGCATTGGGTATGTACGACAAAAGTCTGACTATGTAGATTTGAACTCTGCGGTTTCACCGCACGCGTAACAACAATTGACACTCACTCGCGAGTGTACCATGCAGGTTTGACCAGAGACATACATAACACTTTAACGGCTCTAGTTTGACCAAGTCAATTTACCCCTGTGTCTTAGACACGCGCATAAGAACATTCGTCAGTGACTCTCTTCAGACCAATCCATGCGACCCTTTGACACAGACACGCATCGCGACATCCATGCATGGCTGTACCAAGACATCAAATTGACCCCTGTGGCCATGACAGGGTGGTTAGCATTCGTCAAAGACTCCAACAAGTATGCTGGGCGTTGCAATTTTAACTCTTTGACACCCTCGCCCATTCGCACCCATAGTAGCATTCGTTAATGACTGTACCCCGTAACGACCCCGAGTTTTGGTCAATACCCACGTTTGATGTTAACCTGTTTCTAATGACATACGGCCCTCAACTTGACCATCAGGGGTAGATAAGGGGCGATCCATCCGCAAGAGGCATAGATTCTCATGAGCCCCTGCAGTCGCAGGGGCTCGTGAGAATCTATGCCTCTTGTGTGCGAGCTCGGCCTCAGCTGCGCCTCGCTGAGTCGGTGTGATTTGAGTGGCAGCGTGGTAGAGTGATCATATAGGTGCTAATGCAGAACTTTCGGTTCTAGGGTCAGCTGGCTCATTTTTTTCACAACCGTATGTCAAGTAAGCTTATAATGTGTGATCTATAATGTGTGTTCTACTTAACATTACCTCCCATCTTGTGGTAGATTGCTTGTGATAGATTGCCTGTGATAGATTGCTGCAATGATAATTTTAATGGAATGTTCTTATAGTGTTTATCAGTGTCTTGTTTTGTTGTTTTATGACGAGGCAAGAGGCAAATTTCTGTCGTGCTTTGACTCGAACAGACAATAAAGTTGTATTGTATTATATTGTATTTGTACAAGTACAAAACCTCAGGACGTAGACAGGCTGTGATATGTCAAGGGTAGTGCTGCATTAATTTGGCGCCTCAAGCCTTGACAACTCATCAAGATTTTTTTTAACCCAGCTTCAGGGAAGACATGCTGTACAAATTATTAATTATCATCATGACCTCAAAGGTAGTGCTTGATTAGCCTGGCGCCTTGAAAGGCGCCAGGATAAGCAAGCACTACCTTTGAACTATCACAGTCGATCCATCCCCCACCTTTGGCGATAATAGTGACAGAACACTGGGCGACACAATAGGATTGGACAACAGCGGGTTGTTCTTGAAATGCATTACGTCACACATCAATACAATTCCTCGCTCATGTTACAAAATCCAGACCAAACAGTTGGCTGCCAAGCGTGTAGAATGAACAGAACGTCCCGACGAAGTAAGAAACACGCTTAGAACAGACAATTACAACAACAATTGACCAATTTACCAATTGCGTTGTTCTTTTCTTTTCGAAGGGCGTTTCTTTCTTTGTTTACTGTACGCGCTGTTAATGTGCAGGTACATGTAGTATGTCGTTGATTTTACTGAGAAATATTCGTTTAAAGCCAAACGCAAGTTGCCATAGCAAATTTATTGGTTTAGAATTAAGGAATTTAAACACTT
>BTPG01000007.1:174442305-174443456 GCA_036245525.1 Semisulcospira habei | reverse complement strand
TGTAAATGTATACGTTTTATACAGGGAAAATTGAGGGGGGTGGTGGGTGGGTCGGGGGGGGGGGGAGAGAGAGAGAGAGAGAGAGAGAGAGAGAGAGAGAGAGAGAGAGAGAGAGAGAGAGAGAGAGAGAGAGAGAGAGAGAGAGAGAGATGATGATGATGATGATGAATCTTTATTTATTCAGGATAAAGCTATTAGGCAACTCAATGCCTGTCTTACAAGCTGTCCTGTAAACAAACAACATAACAGGAAAATAAACAGAGCATGCAAATACTAACAATAATAATAAGAAGAAGAAGAAGAAGAGGAAGAAAAACTACGGGAAAAAAACACAATGGAGAATTTGTAACTGCCTCCGATGCAAAAAGCAAGAGAACGAAACGCGTGCACAGCATTAATATTATACTCATCTAAGACAGTGTCATAGAATCAGCAGCATCAATAGCGTATAGTGACACCGACAACACAATAGATGATCAGGTAGCAAATTTAAGGAGAAAGAGAAAAAATTTGACGTTTACGTGTTATCAGCAAAATTATTTTTATATGGCAAACTGTGAAGTCACGCTGATTGGAAGTGAGTGTGCAATGCACGTTTAAAATGGGTTTTATCGCAAAATGATTTAATGTTTAATGGCAATGAGTTCCAGACAGAACTACCAGAAAATAGAAGGCTTGACTTGTAGAGATCTATCCGTGGGCGGGGTAAGTGAAGCAAGTCATTCCTCGTATGTAGTTGATGCCGAGGGCTGAAGTGAAATATCATGCGCAGATATTCCGGGGCTTGATAATGAAAGAGAGAGAGAGAGAGAGAGAGAGAGAGAGAGAGAGAGAGAGAGAGAGAGAGAGAGAGAGAGAGAGAGAGAGAGAGAGAGAGACAGACAGACAGACAGACAGACAGACAGACAGACCGACAGACAGACCAACAGAGACAAAGACAGAACGATAGAGACAGAGAGAGAGCGAGAGACAGAGACAGAGAGACGGGGGGGGAGAGAGAGAGAGAGAGAGAGAGAGAGAGAGAGAGAGAGAGAGAGAGAGAGAGAGAGAGAGAGAGAGAGAGAAAGAGAGAGAAAGAGAGAGAAAGAGAGAGAAAGAGAGAGAAAGAAAGAGAGAGAGAGAGAGAGAGAGAGGAGAGAGAGAGAGAGAGA
>BTPG01000007.1:174122305-174437305 GCA_036245525.1 Semisulcospira habei | reverse complement strand
GCGAAGAGTCCTGCCAGTGATGACGGCACGGTATCAGACTAACCTTTCATCAGCACAGCGAAGAGTCCTGCAAGTGATGACGGCACGGTATCAGACTAACCTTTCATCGGTACAGCGAATCCTGCAAGTGATGACGGGACGGTATCAGACTAACCTTTCATCAGCACAGCGAAGAGTCCTGCAAGTGATGACGGGACGGTATCAGACTAACCTTTCATCATCACAGCGAAGAGTCCTGCAAGTGATGACGGCACGGTATCAGACTAACCTTTCATCGGTACAGCGAATCCTGCAAGTGGAGACAGAAACTATGATATTAGAAAACCATGAATTAAAGACACGGGTTGGTTCATTGAAACAAAGCTTTTTTTTTTTCTCTCGTGATACTACCAGGTCCGTAATTTTTCAGTTCATTTATTAACCGATTAACTGCCAGGGCCAGGCGAACGCTACCCATCTGCAAGAGACATAAACCCTCATGAGCCCCCGCTGTCGCGGGGGCTCATGAGGGTTTATGTCTCTTGTTAGTCCTGTGTTCTTCATGCCTGTATTGGTCACATTTACATCTGTGTTGCTCGTATGCCGGTCAGTGTGCAGTGATGTCAGACGTGCAAATCGTCATCACTGCCAGCGAAGGGGTTCACGAGAATCAGATCGCCCCAAAAAAATGTCAGCGTCCATCCCATGCTAATCAGACACTACCTCAAAGCTATCTCTGACCAACCACACACAAAAGCCGAAGCACTACACAGGCATCCAATGTGAATTGATCGCCAATACTGACGCGGCTTAGCGTGTTTTCCGATTATGTAATAGTGGATTCTGCGTGGAGACCCCCGCTAATACTCAAATCAATACGCCCGGGCCCCGCGCGGACCACATCAGAAATTCTGAATGAGAGGTCTGAATTGAATGAGTGGTGCCAATCCGTGCCAGGCAGCTTTACTGGTGCTCATGAGCCCTCGCAGTTGTCTAACAGAGGCACAGATTCTGATGAGCCCCTGCTGACAAGCTGGTGCGCATGATATTCTATGCCTCCTTCAGATGACAGGGGACAATTTGAATGAATGGCGCAAATCTGTGCACGCAAGGGGCATAGATAGTCACATGCAAGACGCGGCATATGTAGTCATGAGCCCCTGCTTCAGCAGGGGCTCGTGACTACATATGCGTCTTGCTGATGCACGAAATTTGCTCAAGGACTGTTTGGGAAACACCCAAAAACCTCCTCCGTAAGAAAGACACAAAAATACATCAACAGGGAAATATCCACATAACTCTCTATACCCATACTCTAACAATGCATCCTCGACAATGGCCAAAGCTTTATTCAAATGGAACAGGGGTCGTTCGATTTTTCCGTTGAGTGAGCGTACTTGGAAAATGGCGTAAGTGTGACAGGAAACGGATTAATTAGCGTAGCAGCCGTACGCCGGGACCTACCTCTGTGTGTATGCCCGGCCCGGCCCGGCTGTCATTGTGGGCGCGGCTAAGACTGTATGGGTTCTCAAAACCGGAACTACAGGCTACCACGCTAGCACGAAACATTGCTGGTACTCTGTGGTGCGGAGAGCAAAAACACTTGGCGTTGTACCACTTCCCAGAGAGCGGAGTTGCACGTGCCAACCTAGCACTATTACCGAGCCATACCAACATAAAACCCATTAAGCCCCCGACGCACTACAGCGGGAGATGGATCGACCATGATAATTCAGCCATGAGCGACCATGAAAATTCAAGGGTAGTGCCAGATTAGCTTGGCGCCGACAGGCGCCAAGCTAATCTGGCACTACCCTTGAATTTTCATGGTCAATCCATCTCCTGCAACAGGTACATAGTCGTTTGGGAAACGCGTCCTTGGGGAAAAAACGTCTAAAAACATAAACAAAAGACAAAAGGTTGACCAGCGGTAGTAAATAATTTAAGTCCAGGACATATATTATTGAATAACAGTCTAATACCTCAAATGTTAATTTTTTCTTTTAAAGTTTCTGAAATGCATTTCACAAAAATATATACTGCAAAATGACGTACCCGGACACCTTACTACGGTAGAAATTAGCCTTATACTTGTTGTTTTCAAATGCCTGTATTACACAGAAACGTAATTTTTTTTTAAACAACAAAAAAAAAAAAAAAAACATACCTTCGACGTGCTAAGCGGCCTAATTTCTGACCGTGTCACATAGTCGGAGCTGTCACAAAGTAGGTCTTTTATTTGATTCGCGCTTGTTTTGACACTATTCGTGACACTGACCTGTATTTGTGACACGAAGTAGTTGCAACACGATGTACGAAGTAGTTGTGACAATTGTCTTTGTGACACACGAAGTAGTTGGGACGCTTGTCTTTGTGACACAAGTAGTTGTGACACTTGTCTTTGTGACACACGAAGTAGTTGTGACACTTGTCTTTGTGACACACGAAGTAGTTGTGACACTTGTCTTTGTGACACACGAAGTAGTTGTGACACTAGTCGATCCCACTAGCTGTAACTAGAGCTCTCAGTGTAACATACTAGCCTTTGCCTCCAGAGACTAGAGTACTAGTCTAGCACTGTCGACAGTTCGTGGCAATTACAGCTGACCGCTCTGAGGTCTCTAGCTTTTCGAACAAGCCGTAGGCAAAACTGCTTGACAAATTCACATCACACAATAAATGCCCTAAAAAAGGTTCAGTTTGGGGAACACGGACTTAAATTATGCTACAAGAGGCATAGATCCTCATGCACCCCCCGCGATTGCGGGGGCTCATGAGGATCTATGCCTCTTGAAATGGGTCCATAAACAACAGGATAGTCAAGTTAGTACAGAAATCTTCTAAGCGGACTTCTGTTTACTCAACACGTCTTAAGATAGGCCCCGTTGAAGGGGTGGCTTGGGGGATTTGGGGGGAGGGGGAGGGGGGCAGGGGGAGGGAGAGGGGGGGGGGCCGAGTAACAGACAACTGTCAAGCTATGCAATTAGGGAACCTTTAGACATTCCTTTTCAATAGGTGCCACGCGTAGGCCGGCTGAGAGTGTGGGTAAAACTACTTAGATCTTAAGTCCCAACCGACACAGGCGTTCCATACCTGGCGAAAGGGCACCAAGCTAATCTGGCACTAACCCTAAACTATCACGGTCGATCCATCTCCTTCCAGCGGGCGCTGACAGGCACAAATGTTACCGACTGAAATTAGATTCGATAAATTAAAACCCATTTGTCAAAAAATCCGTGAAACCAGACACATTCGTTTGACATCCACGCAGAAATTCCGCATGCGTGATTCTCGTGACGCGACGGCATTCCTGCGTTGTGGCCGATCAAAGTCGATTGTGTGTTGCTCTGTTATTGTGGACCTTAGGCTCAATGAACTGTTAGGTCCAAAATCACAGAACAGCACACGTTAAACACAAAACCTTTTGGGGGAAAAAACGAAACCCGCCTTTCACTGGCATGACTGAGAGGAGACCAAATTTTCAATCGGCCAAGACTAAGCTGTGGTATGATTTTGGGGGCAGTTCTATAAAGATTATGTCTGTGTGGTCGGGGCGGAGGGAGGGTGGGGGTGGGGTAGGGGGTACTGATCAAGGGCCGAGGTGGGGGGGACTAAGGGCAGGAGACTCTAAACAAATAAGACGATACCCACACAGTGCATGGGTCTTTATAGTCTACCGTCAACCCTTTGAACACTGCAAATGGACCCAAAACTGTCTTTGAAATCAGGGCAAATCGAGTCAGCACCGAATAACTCCATCGACCAAAAGAACACAGATGTAAATAGGATCAGCAAGAGGCAAAGAACATCATGAGCCCCGCCAATGCGGGGCTCATGATGTTCTTTGCCTCTTGCAGTTGGTTGGCGATCGCATTTTTTTTTCCCGGCCGCGAAGGAGTCAAATTGTTCCAGAAGGAATGAAGAAAGAAAGAACAGAAACACGAGTCATACATACCTGACAGCGAACACACGCGCAGCGCCAGTTACGTCATGGCTAGACACACGGAGTGAACTTATAATCCGCGGATCAATGCGGCAGTAATCTCCCAAAGCGCGGCGGAGTGTCAAACAAGGCCGCGTGGAATTGCTGACAGCCTCTCCAACACAACTCCACCAACCAAACGGCTTTGCGGCCCCCCGGTTGACGTGTGTGAAGTACAGTCAGTGTCGGATCACCGTGGAAGACACAGATTTCAAAGCCAGTTACGAACTTCCACACGCGAGTGTCTTGTTTGCATCCAATCAGGTCATGATCATTACGGACTCGGGGTAAATCTTCTTCCGTCAAATTAGCCCTGCAACTGCGAGCGTGTTTGTTTCTGAAATGTGGCTTCATTGAACGACCAAAAGCCAACATCATCCAAGAAACATGGATACAAATTTGGTCTCGGCAAGAGGCATACATCCTCATGAGCCCCCGCTGTCGCGGGGGCTCATGAGGATCTATGTCTCTTGCAGTTGGGCCGTGTTCACTTTTTTGCCCTCGCGCAGTGAACGGGTTAACGAATGAGCTAATCATGTTTCTGTGCACATATCTTGGTATAGCTTCAAATCGCTCAAACAATTCTCTCGTCAAAGAGCCCGCAAGGCACGCAGTTCCTTCGGTTCGTCCGAACAGTTCGCGCTAATTATCACGCAGGCCAATGCTCACACATGGTTTATGAACAGACCCGAAATTACGCCGAAAACAGACGGTTCCTTCGTATCCACGCAGTTTGCGCACAATCGTTCCGTGCAGTTTTCTCACTGGCTGCACAATTTACAAGAGGAATATAAATAGTTCCTTCGTGAACACCATACAGACCACGCACGCGCGCGCGCACACACACACACACACACACACACACACACACACACACACACACACACACACACACACACACGAGTTGCGGGTAAAATCCACTGTGAAAACGAGCTCACAGTCACAGGCGCCTTGTGCCAAAGGCACATACGGACCACTTTTGTTATGCCTGCAAAAACAGAAACCAACACTCCACGCTTCGACATAATTGAAAAAAAAAATTCCTTCCTCTGAATCTGATGATGTAACTTTCTGCAAGCAAGGGGTATAGATTCTCATCAGCCCTCGCGATGCAGAGGCTCATGAGAATCTATGCCTCTTGCGGCAGACGGAAGAGGGCTCTACCGGCGATCACGGACTTCGGTAGGTGGGGTGTAAAGCCCAATACATTGATTTGGTGTGTTGTGACATGCTTCGATCCCCACGCTCTCTTTCGCGTTCGCAGCCAGCCGTGAAGAGAAGTGGAACGCCCGTGCCGGGTATGGCTAGAATAGTGCTTTAAGCAGCTTATCAAAAGGGGTTAACTTATCTCATTCGCGGCCAGCATACGCCGCGCATCCGGATGCGGCTGGCCGCGAATGAGTCAAAGCCTGAAGCATCAGTCATTAGGCCGACATATTCTACAAGACTTCGTGCAAGAAACTGAACGGTGTTTTTTATTTTATTTTTTTTTAAATATTTTTTTAAATATGTAAGACCAACTTTTCATTATTTCCTTCGTACTACTCGATTGTCCCGTGATGAGCAGTTTGGGAAGCTTTCGCCAGAGAAGACTCGTTGCCACAGTGCCGTGATAATCACCATCCGACCCGCCTAGGTTTTTATTTATCATTCTCGAACTTATTAACACATGCTTCAACCATTTGATTGTCGGTAGCGGTTCCTACAGGATGTCGGGGTGTTATTTCTACAGGATGTCAGGGTGTTATTCCTACAGGATGTCAGGGTGTTGTTCCTACAGGATGTCAGGGTGTTATTCCTACAGGATGTCAGGGTGTTATTCCTACAGGATGTCAGGGTGTTATTCCTACAGGATGTCATGGTGTTATTCCTGTCAGGGTGTTATTCCTACAGGATGTCAGGGTGTTATTCCTGTCAGGGTGTTATTCCTACAGGATGTCAGGGTGTTATTCCTACAGGATGTCAGGGTGTTATTCCTGTCAGGGTGTTATTCCTACAGAATGTCAGGGTGTTATTCCTACAGGATGTCAGGGTGTTATTCCTACAGGATGTCAGGGTGTTATTCCTGTCAGAGTGTTATTCCTACAGGATGTCAGGGTGTTATTCCTACAGGGTGTTATTCCTGTCAGAGTGTTATTCCTACAGGATGTCAGGGTGTTATTCCTACAGGATGTCAGGGTGTTATTCCTGGCAGGGTGTTATTCCTACAGGATGTCAGGGTGTTATTCCTACAGAATGTCAGGGTGTTATTCCTACAGGAAGTCAGGGTGTTATTCCTGTCAGAGTGTTATTCCTACAGGATGTCAGGGTGTTATTTCACAGGATGTCAGTGTGTTATTCCTACAGGATGTCAGGGTGTTATTCCTACAGGATGTCAGGGTGTTATTCCTACAGGATGTCAGGATGTTGTTCCTACAGGATGTCAGGGTGTTATTCCTGTCAGAGTGTTATTCCTACATGATGTCTAGGTGTTATTCCTACAGGATGTCAGGGTGTTATTCCTACAGGATGTCAGGGTGTTATTCCTGTCAGAGTGTTATTCCTACATGATGTCAGGATGTTATTCCTACAGGATGTCAGGGTGTTATTCCTACAGGATGTCAGGGTGTTATTCCTACAGGATGTCAGGGTGTTATTCCTACAGGATGTCAGGATGTTGTTCCTACAGGAGGTCAGGGTGTTATTCCTACAGGATGTCAGGGTGTTATTCCTACATGATGTCAGGGTGTTAATCCTACAGGATGTCAGGGTGTTATTCCTACAGGATGTCAGGGTGTTATTCCTACAGGATGTCAGGGTGTTATTCCTACAGGATGTCAGGGTGTTATTCCTGTCAGAGTGTTATTCCTACAGGATGTCAGGGTGTTATTCCTACAGGATGTCAGGGTGTTATTCCTACAGGATGTCAGGGTGTTATTCCTACAGGATGTCAGGGTATTATTCCTGTCAGAGTGTTATTCCTACAGGATGTCAGGGTGTTATTCCTACAGGATGTCAGGGTGTTATTCCTACAGGATGTCAGGGTGTTATTCCTACAGGATGTCAGGGTGTTATTCCTGTCAGAGTGTTATTCCTACAGGATGTCAGGGTGTTATTCCTACAGGATGTCAGGGTGTTATTCCTGGCAGGGTGTTATTCCTACAGGATGTCAGGGTGTTATTCCTACAGAATGTCAGGGTGTTATTCCTACAGGAAGTCAGGGTGTTATTCCTGTCAGAGTGTTATTCCTACAGGATGTCAGGGTGTTATTCCTACAGGATGTCAGGGTGTTATTCCTACAGGATGTCAGGGTGTTATTCCTACAGGATGTCAGGGTGTTATTCCTACAGGAAGTCAGGGTGTTATTCCTGTCAGGGTGTTATTCCTACAGGATGTCAGGGTGTTATTCCTACAGGATGTCATTCCTACAGGATGTCAGGGTGTTATTCCTGGCAGGGTGTTATTCCTACAGGATGTCAGGGTGTTATTCCTACAGGATGTCAGGGTGTTATTCCTACAGGATGTCAGGGTGTTATTCCTGGCAGGGTGTTATTCCTACAGGATGTCAGGGTGTTATTCCTGAGAGTGTTATTCCTACAGGATGTCAGGGTGTTATTCCTACAGGATGTCAGGGTGTTATTCCTACAGGATTTCAGGGTGTTATTCCTGTCAGAGTGTTATTCCTACATGATGTCTAGGTGTTATTCCTACAGGATGTCAGGGTGTTATTCCTACAGGATGTCAGGGTGTTATTCCTGTCAGAGTGTTATTCCTACATGATGTCAGGATGTTATTCCTACAGGATGTCAGGGTGTTATTCCTACAGGATGTCAGGGTGTTATTCCTACAGGATGTCAGGGTGTTATTCCTACAGGATGTCAGGATGTTGTTCCTACAGGATGTCAGGGTGTTATTCCTGTCAGAGTGTTATTCCTACATGATGTCAGGGTGTTATTCCTACAGGATGTCAGGGTGTTATTCCTACAGGATGTCAGGATGTTGTTCCTACAGGATGTCAGGGTGTTATTCCTACAGGATGTCAGGGTGTTATTCCTACATGATGTCAGGGTGTTATTCCTACAGGATGTCAGGGTGTTATTCCTACAGGATGTCAGGATGTTATTCCTACAGGATGTCAGGGTGTTATTCCTACAGGATGTCAGGGTGTTATTCCTACAGGATGTCAGGGTGTTATTCCTACAGGATGTCAGGGTGTTATTCCTACAGGATGTCAGGGTGTTATTCCTACAGGATGTCAGGGTGTTATTCCTACAGGATGTCAGGGTGTTATTCCTACAGGATGTCAGGGTGTTATTCCTACAGGATGTCAGGATGTTGTTCCTACAGGAATCATCGCGACAAAAAGCGCTACCCAGTCAAAGGGCTAATTGGGACATAGCTCCAATTCGGCACGATATAGCTCTGTTTTTACGAAGAAGAGCTCTGTTTTGGTAGTGATTTAGCTCTGTGACAGGTAACAACTGCAGTCGACTGACGACACTCTGGAATGGTCTACCTGCATGGGGTAGCGGAGCGGAGACATCTGCAAGAGACATAGATCCTCATGATCTCATGCAGCATAATGCTACAGGGATCTTTGAGGATCTATGTCTCCTGAAGAGTAAATGCGGGTCTGTCAGATTATATGTCAAAATCATAGATAAAAACTGTCAGATTATATGTCAAAATCATAGATAAAAACTGTCAGATTATATGTCAAAATCATAGATAAAAACTGTCAGATTATATGTCAAAATCATAGATAAAAACTGTCAGATTATATGTCAAAATCATAGATAAAAACTGTCAGATTATATGTCAAAATCATAGATAAAAACTGTCAGATTACTGATGTCAAAATCATAGATAAAAACTGTCAGAGCAAGAACATATTTTATGCGGGGTGTTCGTTAGAAGTGGGGCTGCCGATGCTTCAGGGACGCATGTAGCTCTATGCCTCATGGAAGCACAAAGGGAACGGCGTCGGTATATATACACGCTTCCTCTGGGAGAGAAGACCACAGGCTGTTCGCCTGTCGTGTCAGCGGCATTTCGTTTACCTGTATGTTTAATGAAGTGTAGCCGGGCAGGTCTGTCACAAGCAAGTCCCTTTCTGAGTAGTTCACTTCTTCACTAGACCGCTAAAGACGAAACGCTTGAATGACTTCCGGGAGCGCCGATTCACGTAGGCCAGCAAGAGGCATAGATCCTCATGGGCCCCCGCAACTGCGAGGGCTCATGAGGATTTATGCCTCTTGTAATGAATATGACTTCGCCAGAAGTGTATCATGTGAAGTGGACACGGCCGATTACCTTGCGGCGAAAACACCAGACATCGCAGTTGAAAGCACTGCCAAAGCACTGCACTAGTCGTAAAGCATTCAGTCCCCGACACACCACAGCAAGATAAGGCTCGACCATGATAGTTCAAGGGTGGTGGCAGAATAGCTTGGCGCCTATAGGCGCCAAGCTATTCTGCCGCCCCCCTTGAACCATCATGGTCGATCTGTCTCCTGAACTGTAGTGCGGGCCGCCTCGGAGGATAACTCCAAAATGTGAGCGTTTCGTACCTCGGGCACAATGAGTCAAATAGAACATGACAGTGTACTGAATCATAGTTCCGATAAAGCCTGTGTGACCGGGATTATTGCTTATTTGGGGGAGTTGTATTTAAGTCGCCGGGTTAATTACAAGAGAAACGATTTGATTGGGGGAGCGGTTAAGCGTTGGTTGCCAGACGGGGGAGGTATCTGGACTGGACACGGTTTATGTAACACTGTGTCGGTCAGTGCAGTATTCGTTACATACAGTGTTTCACACCTTCAGCCCTGACGCACTACAGCAGGAGATGGGTCGACCATGATAATTCAAGGGCAGTGCCAGATTATCTCCTGCAACTGGTGCGGCATAGTCGTTAAATGACGCCTCCCAAATTTGGGAAACAAAATGACGTGCGCCGGGCTGAATGAGTTAATGAGTCGTTTCAACATTCAAGTGTTCCAAACGTTTCCTGAAATCCTGTATGTATAATATGATGACAATAACTTCCAACGTGTGCCAATCAATAAAAATTATAAAAGAAAACAACCTACAACAACATTCGCCACCCCCCTCTCCGGCCCCCCCCCCCCCCAACAAAAAAAAAAAAAGCACGCAAAAAAAAAAACCAACCCACAACTGAAAAAACAAAAGCAAACAAATCCACAACCCCCCCCCCCCCCCCCCCCCCAGCAAGAAACGACAAATCGTCGGAAACAAAACGCACAACGTAAAGCCAGGAAAGCAAACAATAAACACATCACAACACAACCCATAATCAAACGGCGGAAAAAACGATATTTTTTCAACGTAAAGCTAAACTACCACACAAAAAACAACCAAAACAACAACAAAGAACCCGACAAACAAACAAACACCACCGTAGTATGACAGCATAATCACGATAACACACTAGTCGATTTATTATCCACTGATTTGCTAATTTGCCCACCGCTCTTTTGGAAGCCCCACTGAGTGCTTTCGGCATTTCCAACTCCATTATTATGCCTACTGACATAACTTAGGCCGGCGTCAAAACAATCCGCACCCCGCTACCCTGAAAGTAAGAGGAAAGGAGGGGTGGGGGTCGTTGGGGAGTGGGGTGGAAGAAGAGACCCCCTAACAATATGAAGCCATAAGGTCCCAAATCACAGACTTGCTGACAGTTTTGCACAGACATCAAAAGACTGTACATGTGTGCTTAGACGTGAAACTGATTCTCTACACACAGAATCGACCTCGTCTTTCCAAGAGGCATAGATTCTCATGAGCCCCCCGCAATTGCGGGGGGGCTCATGAGGATCTATGCCTCTTGCTGTATCACATTAGGGGAAAGTCCCCAAATATCGAACAGGTGACTAATACCGAACAGCTGATTTCTCGAAAACAAGGGGCGACTGCTCAAATTTGACTGCACGAGGTGATAGAGTACCGTCCCTTATTATCCTGTACAAAAAATCATGGCGGCGAAAGACTGCACAAGAAGACGGTGAGTGATTTTCGGATTTTATGACTCTCAAAGCTATTTTCGACCTACAGAAGACTAATCATAGTATGAATTTGAGTTGTATTTAGTGAAACGTTATGGTTGAAATGAACAGTGTGATCTATCTGCTAGCCAAATATGTCTGTTTGCAAGCATTCGTCGTAATCTTTCCTGAGCACCATGTGGTTTTAAAACAGTTAGGTAGATTTCAATTACCGAACACCCCAATGGTTCATATACCGAACAATGTTCGGTATTTGAACAATTGTGTTCGGATTTTGACTCTCTCTCTCACTCTTTTATTATTATTATTATTATTATTATTATTTTATTTTTCACATTGTTCTTAAAATCATATCTATTTATCCTTTTGTACTTTCACGTCTATTATTGTTTTTAAGATGTCTCTCTGTATAGTTAAAAAAGGAGAGATTGTGATTAAAGATCTGTAACGTCTGTTCATGTCTAAATCTTGTTCCTCGCGTTATAGAGTCTCAAACGAGAATCCAAGAACAGATCCAAGCTGATGCTCATAGAGGAAAGATGATCAGTCACATGCTCAGCAACATTGAAGACTTCCGCCAAGTGTCAGCTGCAGTAGGCCTAAACAGTGACATGCCGTCATCTGTCGCATTTTCCTCCCTAGAAGAAAGGATTTTTCAAATGGCTAATCCAACTTCGCCAGTGGGAGAGATGGAAATTTCTGCTACAAGTGAGGCGTTGCAGCAGCCCATACACATCATCAATGCAAATTTTGGGAACGTTGTCAAATACAAGGATGACGCTTTTCCATTGGCTCAACCTGTGTCTGTCCTTTACTCACCTCATGGGGACAATGCAGGACACTATGACTGCGTCCTTGACTGAGTCAGCTGTCTCAGTGACTATGATTTCTCCCACTAGGCCTGCCAGTGTTTCACGACAGAAATTAGCGGCGAAGCGAAAAGCCAGAAAACCAGAAGCTGAAAATGATCACGTCAAGTCCCTACAAACGTAAACTTGAAGTGTCGCAGGCAAAACAAAAACCAACAAAGAAAACAAGCAAATCAAAGCCAATCACAGAGAACAGAGAGAAACAGAAAGCTAAAAACAAGAGGGCTAGAAACGTCAGTCATAAGCAGCAAGCTAACTGGTTCTGTTTTTTGTGCCGAGATTGCCGAGAAGAGGACATGATTCAGTGTTTGATATGCTCAAAATGGGTACATGTGGATTCTGCTGGAATAACAGAAGGCCAAAGAGAGTACTTTTGCGATGTTTGTCAAAGTAGGCCTAACATTGGTTTTTGCTGTTTGGATTTCGAACCTCTTTGTTCGGATTTAGGGAACACGTGTTGTAATTTGGTTTTTGCTGTTTGGAGTTTGAACCTCTTTGTTCGGATTTAGGGAACACGTGTTTTAATTCCGAACATATTTTTGATTTTTTACAATTAAGATAACTTTCTTTTATGTTGATTTCTTTTCACAAAAAGCGGTATGAATGTTGCTGATCATTTACTTTATTAAAATTCACATTTTAAAACGGTCTGTCTTCTGTTGTTTTTGAGAAAATGGCAGATTTCCTTAAGTGTTTGGTATTTGGGGACTTTCCCCTACATCCGTTGTTTGAGGAGGTGATTGGTGTTCCGGCTGAGAGTGAACACGTCAGCCATGCTTTAAGAGGGCTGTGAAATGGACTACGGCTTCCGACACGTATGGATTTCTTGTTGGGTGGTGGTTCGTATTTCCTGATCAACGGTCTTTTGCGGGTTGTTGGTAGGCCTTGTCGGTCCTTATCCACTCTGTCTGCATCTACGCACACATGCGTGTGTGCGTGCGTGTGTGCGCGCGGCACGGCGCGCACTGACACACAAACCACTGTGAAATAATGCCAATTTGTACCTTTAACACATTCAGCCACGACGCCCTACAGCAGGAGATGGATCGACCATGATAATTCAAGGGTCGTGCTAGATTTGCTTGGCGCCTGTCGGCGCCAAGCAAATCTGGCACGACCCTTGAATTATCATGGTCGATCCATCTCCTGAACTGAACTGGTGCATAGTCGTTAGATGACGCCTCCAAAATTTGGGAAATACCGGCGTGGGGCTCAACGAGTTAAACTGAACGGGAAAAAGTGACCCTCCTTATGGACACAGAAAACAAATGTCTGCCCAACAACCCCCGCCCCCCCCCCCCCCCCCCCCCGCCCCACCCCCATTACGCTCGTCCGACAGACTTTGCAGGTCAATGAACTTTTACTCTTTCAAAAACACAATGAACCCCCTCTCCCTAACCCTCCGGCATCCACCGCTTTGTGACCTGGGACTCTCGGCCGATCACTCTAACCACCCCACCCCCCCCCCCCCCCACCCCACCCCCTCCTCACACACGCGACGTCACCGCATCACAGGCAAATAAATCGACACACAAGACCCCACATCTATTTTCTAAAAGTGTAGTAGGCTTAGAAAAAGGCGCGTTCTACAAGGTCAGTCTTTTCAAAGCGGTCGAATCTCACCAATAATCAATTCCTATCCCATGAACCCCCCCAAGGCGATAGGGCCGGGAGCACGCCCTGCAAAGCCACGCTAGTTTAGGAAATGACAGAGGCTTATTGTTGTTACAGCATTATCACTCTCATTATTACTATTATTATCCACTCCTATCAGCGGGCGGGCGGCATAACCGTCCTCAGTCCTGCAAGGCACTGTGCAAGGAGGACGAAGGAGAGGAAGACAGAGAAAAAGATGGGAGAATAATTATCTCAGTGGGCAGGACTGAAGTTGAGCGACACACTAAGAATGGCAGAGAACAGAGAGGAATGGAGGGAGCTGGTCGCCAAGTCATCAGTGGTGCCCCAACGGTCGGCAAGACTACGGGATATAGATAGATAGATAGATAGATAGATAGATAGATAGATAGATAGATAGGCAGGTAGACAGACAGACAGACAGATAGATAGATGGATAGCTAGATAGACTGCTATCAGCGGGCGTGCGGCATAACCGTTCTCAAATGATCCACCGGCGAGAACCTGACAGTCGTGGTGGCTCAAAGCTTTCCCTCCCACCACTGACCCCACCCCCGGTTTCTAAGGACGCTGCTCGGCACACTGTGGGTTTGTTGATCACATTACACCGCTACGTGGGTGCGTGTCAAAACTATAGCCCGGGTACGTATTTTCACTACCTCTAACGCACTCCCGCTTTGAAAGCATTCAACTGCAAGAGGCATAGATCCTCATGAGCCCCCGCAATTGCGGGGGCTCATGAGGATCTATGCCTCTTGCTGGCCTCATTTAATTTAGCTTTACCCGAGAGGGGCGGGTCACGCGGGGTACTGCAAGCTATGGTGCACCTTGAAAGAACCACGTTGTTGTGTCATCATCATCATCATCAGTCCCTTGCCCGAACTGGGCGTTGGGGGGACTGAAAGGCAGCAGCAACAGACAGTGCTCTCCACTGAGTTCTATTTTGGGCGGTGGCAAGCAAGTCTGGCATCTCGAGTTCGGTCCATTCTTTTATGTTTGCGACCCAACTCTTTCTCTGACGACCTCGCCGACGACTTCCTTCGAGAGTGCCTTGGAGGATAGTCTTGGACAAGGTGTTGTGTCGGGTCACGTGGCCAAACCAAGCAAGCTTGCGCCGTTTCACGGTTGCCAGAAGGGGTTCATGTGGGCCCACCAGGGAAGTGACGATGCTCCGTACATATTCGTTGGTCTTGTGCTCGCGGTACGAGATGCGGAGCAACTTCCTCAGGCACTTGTTCTCAAAGGCCTGGATTTTCTTTTCTGAGTCTGCAAGCAGTGTCCAAGTCTCACAGCCGTAGAGTAGAATAGACACTACGAGGGACTTGTAAAGCCTGTACTTGATGGTGAAGCTGATGGAGTTACTTCGCCATATCCTGTCCAGCCTGGCCATTGCGGATGTTGCTGTACCTATCCTGATACGGATCTCTGCTATGCAACTACCGTCTTTGGACAGGGTGGCTCCCAAGTACTTGAAGCTATTGACCTCTTCTAGCTTCTGGCCGTTCATGTGAATGTTGCTGCTGCTGTCGCTTGTGGTGTTGATCATCACTTTGCTTTTATCCGTACTGATCTCCATGCCATAAGACCCTGCGCTACTTGAAAGTTTGTCTGTCAGGTTTTGGAGCTCACTATTGCTGCCTGCCATGAGGTCAATGTCGTCTGCGAATCGAAGATTGCACAGGGATCTGCCACCAATAGAGATTGAAGTATGGTGGTCGTGGAGGGTTTCCTGCATGATCTTCTCCAGGAATATGTTGAAAAGGACAGGAGAGAGCAGGCATCCTTGACGGACACCGATCGTCGTCCTGAAGAACTCGCCTGACTGATTGTTAAGTAGAACCGCGCTGCAGGCGTTCTTGTAAAGCGCTTCTATCATTTGGATCAGTCCCTCCTCTATGTTGAACGATCTCATGACTTGCCAGAGTCCGTCGTGCCAGACGCGATCAAATGCTTTCCTGAAATCAATGAAGTTGTGGTAGAGTTCGCGCTGATGCTGCAGATGTTTCTCGATCAGGACGCGGCAGTTGAAAATCTGCTCTACAGTGCTTCTTCCAACTCTGAAGCCAGCCTGTTCTTCTGCCAGCAGTTCCTCGGCGAAAGTTTTGAGGCGGTTGAGAATGATTCTAAGCATTACTTTGCTAGGGTGACTTATCAGACTGATAGTTCTGTAGTTCTGGCACTGTTTCAGGTTTCCTTTCTTGGGGAGCGGGATCACTAGAGACTGTGTCCATTCTACTGGCCATTTCTTTTGCTCCCAGATCTTTTGACAGAGTGTAGTGAGGACCTTCGTTGTTACTTCTCCTCCATGTTTCAACAGTTCAGCAGGTACGTTGTCTACACCTGGAGACTTTCCTCCCTTCAGGCCGCGTACGGCTGCTTCCACCTCTTCAGCTAACACTGGCAGGTCTTCAGCCTTCCTGGCCCCAGCCTGGTTGTTTTGGAGGATGCTGGTGTCTGGCTCAGCCTTGTAGTTATACAAGTCTCGGCAGTACTCAGTCCATCTGTTTAGTACAGCAGTGTTTTCCGTAAGGAGTTGGCCGCTGCTGTCTTCGATGACTGTGGCTGTTCGCTGTTGAGTCTTGGTGAGGGTCCTTAGCGTTTCATAAGCCTTCTTGCTGTTGCCGTTTGCCATGCCCTCTTCCACGCTACAACACTGGTCTTCAATCCAATCTTCTTTGGCTTCTTTCATCCTCTTCCTGATCTTCTTGTTGACAAGTCTGTACTTGTTTGCTGATGTGAGGTCTTGGCCTCTCTTTTTCTTCCAGGCTCTCCTCTCATCACAGAGATCGAGGATGTCATCGGTGACCCAGGGCTGTTTGCGCTTCCTCTGCTTCCCCAGCACTTCTTCTGCTGTAGAAAGTAACACCTCTTTTATATTTCCAGCAAGGGTGTCTACGTCACAGTCCAAAGTAGCCAAGGCTGCAAATCTGCCTCCCACCTGGGCTTGGAAGAGCTCTTCTACTTCCGGGTCTTTTAGCTTCTGGAGGTCGAATCTGATGCGAGGGCTCTTGCTATCTCGTTTCAATGCCAGCTTCAACTTGAGGCT
Source organism: Semisulcospira habei (assembly GCA_036245525.1). Classification (NCBI taxonomy): domain Eukaryota; kingdom Metazoa; phylum Mollusca; class Gastropoda; family Semisulcospiridae; genus Semisulcospira; species Semisulcospira habei. The sequence goes on along the minus strand of BTPG01000007.1, from coordinate 174,420,787 downwards.
AGTAAGGACGAGGTTGTGGTCGCTGCCAATATCAGCGCCAGGAAAGGACCTCGTTTGTGCTTTGTTAATGCTGGATTTGAATCGTCGAGGCAGCAAGATGAAGTCAATCTGGTTATGGACCAGGCCTCCTGGCGATTGCCATGTCACTGTTCTTGACTTCTTGTGTGGATGGAGGGTATTAGCAACGGTGAGACGGTGCGGCAAAGTGAAGGAACTCACCCACGAGTTGAAGCGCTATCGCTGGGACATTGTAGGACTTGCAGAAGTTCGATGGACAGGCTTCGGAGAAACAACAACAGATGAAGGCCATAAAATCTGGTTCAGCGGAAAAGAAACCAAGCACGAACATGGCGTAGCTTTTATCGTAAGGAAAGAGGTGGCTGGAACTGTCATCAGCTGCACCCCCGTGTCAAGCAGACTAATCTCCATCCGCATCTCCGCCCGACCGCACAACATCACTATCATTCAAGTATACGCTCCAACAGCAGATCATGATGATGAAGAATTAGAAGAATTTTACGAACAACTGGACAACATCATCAAGAAAACACCTAAGAAAGACATTCTGACTGTCCTCGGTGACTGGAATGCAAAGATCGGCCCTGACGCCTACCAACAATGGGCAGGAACAGCTGGCAAGTTTGGCCTTGGAGAAACAAACGACAGAGGCCTGCGACGTTGTTGTGTACGACCTGTGAAAATCTAGGCGAGTTCAACTCGGCCAGTCTTTTCTGCACTGCAAGAACCATAGATCCTTATGAGCTCCTGCAGGACAGGGGAACATGAGGATATATGGTTCTTGTCAGTGTCAGGACCATTACATCCTGTCCGCAGAGGGAACCAAAATCCTCAACGACATAAGTATTGGGGTCAGAGGCAGAATTATTTCAAGTTTCTTGTTTCACAAAAAGACGCAATACCTTGTGAAATACAGTAAAACCTGAGGCACTGACACAAAGTGGTTGAGACAGGTCCACTGCCGCCGTAACTGTTCAAAGATACACTTCTGTAACAGATGGTTACGAAACGCTGGACACAGGTCTAGTTCACCATGGTTCATTTAGACACAGGAAAATCCAGTTCAGCACACCGGCGTTGTCTTTATGTCAAGTAACCTGACATTGACTCCACTCCGCTCTATAAATACAATGCTTTCAGTACGAGAAATGGGCTAAAAATAGATTGACACGCTAATTGTAGCGCAGAATAAACAAGTGCGATTACGCGTGTGGTTTTGCTGCGTGTCCCAACTGCTGTTTCATTAGGTGTGTCGATCAGGCATAATAACACAAATGGTGCTGAAATGTGTCTTCAAATTTAAGTGTAATGGTACTTTAAAAGGGCTTCTATGCAGTACCAGTCAGGTAAAGGAACAGGTGTGACTGCATATGGCAGGGGTTTCCTTACAACGTATAAGAAAGTTTTTTGTTGTAGGCGTTGTGGTCATGCACATGCACACACACACATAAATACTTGCACACAAGTGCAGGTACTTGCACGTGTATTTTCTCTCACACATACACATGAGTGCAAACACATGTATGGGCACAAACAAACACATAAATCCATGCAAAGATGCGTTCTCTCTTTCCCTCTGTAACTACAGTTCCACTGTCTGGGACGGCTGGAGCGAAGTTCAATTGAAAAAAGTAAATTCTCTGTATTGTCAAGGTGTTAAACTTCCTGGACCCGCCCCCACAGACAAAACAATCAAATCTCTTAAATTGCTGGCATTAAACAAACAATTTGAATTTAATCGGTGTGTATTAATGTACAAGATTCTACACGAGAGAGCCCCCACTCCATTTGCGAACTCTGTTTTCAGATAATGATAGAACACGAGAAACGGGTCGCTCCACCTACCAAGAACAAGACTAGATATATTTAAAACTAGCCTGGCCTTTTCAGGTGCAAAAGCATGGAATAATTTACCCCAGCATCTTAAGTCTATTTCTAAATTTAGTATTTTAAAGGATTGCCTAAATCGCTTTTTACTTCTAAACTAATACTACGATTCAATTCTCCTCCGTTGATGCTGTACTCTCAGAGACATGTTCTAATTACAAGATGACCTTCAGCTTATGTCGCCGTTATTATGTTTGTTTTTTCACCCTTTATGCTTTTCGTACACTTGAATGTTCTTGACACAGTTTGTTTTTTAAATATTTTACCGAGTTGTTCGATGTATATTTATGTGTGTAGAGTAGTAGGACAGTTTGTAAGAGAGGCATTCGCATGCCAAAAACTTTATCCTGAATAAAAACGTTTCATCATCATCATCCCTCACTCTCACACACCGACTTGGGTGGGGTTAACTACATTTTAGTTCCCAGGGTCACCCTGGTCAGCCCCACAGAGCGAGTTTTCCCCTCTATTCTGGGGCATGTGTTTCTATCTACCCTTGGTCCATTCACCTGTATTTTCCCTTTTTACACTCTCACTACTGTCTGCGCTGCCTGTAGCTCTTGATATTGGATGCGTGTTGCTAAATGGTCTTAGCTTTATTTAGTCCCCATGTCATATGCTTATTTAACGTATTGGACCAGGCACATCCTGAGAAAGTCTTGTTGCTGTCAGGACTGTTAAGCAATGTACAATCAATCAATCACTCTCACACACAATCACACTCTCCTTCTAAAGTCTACACAATACCGACCAACACATAAGTACAAGTGTTTATAATTATACACATGTGATACACAGTGTAGCTGTTACATACATTATAGCGCATAATATCATAGCAGCGGAAAAAACACCCCACACCATTTATTTGAAATTCAACTGGACAGCAATCCAGTGAGCAGAAGCTGACTGGGCTGGCGCTGGCCTCTGTTGGTCCGCGCAGTCGCAGATGGAAGCCGACGTCCCTGTGCAACTCCCATCTCTCTGTCCACCCACACACACGTAGACACACACCACCCAACCCCAAACCTCATGCTCCCACAAAAAAAGCATATTATCCTCCTAGGATAAAAAACAAACAAACAAACCAAAACACCCAACACAGGCTTACATTCTTACATTGCAAGGCTGGGGACAGACAGATGTATTTGTGAGGGCTGGGGGGTGGGGGGGGGGGGGCGGGGGGCTTTGGAGGGCAGGGCAGTACAGGTGGGCAATAGGTAAATGTAGTTACACCTGTATATTAACCCTTATCATTCGGAATACACCAATGTGTGCAATAAATAGTTCAAGGGTAGTGCCAGAATTCTGGCACAACCCTTGAACTAAAGCCATTAGTCTATATATCTTTATCCGTAAGTACTATAACATATCTTGCATATGGCAGTGTATAAATTTGAAGCTTTTAGCCTCGGTATGATATGGGTTAAAGTAAATTAAAAACTAAACAAAACAAAAAAAGTGAAAAAACAACAACTCTAAAATGGGCTCTAAAAACAGGAGCCATAAAACACATGTGGAGAGTATCAGTATCACAGGCGGAAGGATTTGAGAAAAAAAGGCGAACATTTTGCACTTACTGTTTTTCACCACCTATGAGGTGATTTCCACTGCACCACCGCGTGCGCGCCAGCGCCTATACTAAGCTCAAGACAAAATACTTAAATAAAATAAAGCATTTTGTCTTGAGCTTAGTATAGGCACTGGCGCGCACGCGGTGGCGCAGTGGATTTGGATTAGTCAAAACTACTATCCACGGACCCCTATGGTGATTTCATAATATGGGGTTTGAAACTGTGATCCTGCAGAAGAGAGTCCAACACTCTACCACCAGACACAGATCCCCGAGATTTCAGAGCTGGTGTTTGTGAGAATGCACAGCAGTCTGTACAAAGTCTCAAGAGGAATAACTCCATGCAGGACAAACACGCTCACATGTTTGTCCTGCATGGAGTTATTCCCATTGCACAGTTAGCTCCCTTTCTACGGACTCTGCATTGCTGGCTCTCGACAAAAACAAAACGTGGAGTACATGACATGGAGTACATGACACGCCACATACCTTGTACACTAACCCTTTCAGCCCCAAGGTCCCATTTTTCAATTGTGGAGGTGTTGCCTAATGACTAAGTACCAGTTGCAGGAGATGGATTGACCATGATAATTCAAGGGTAGTGCCAGATGAGTTGGCGACTTCAGGCGCCAAGCTCATCTGGCACTACCCTTGAATTATCATGGTCAATCCATCTCCTGCTGTAGGGACTCAGAGCTAAAAGGGTTAACTGGAGAAAAGTAGCAACAACTGTAATCACAGAATATGCATAATTCTTTCAAAACGGCTGAGCAAGGGGTTTGGGGGATTGGGGGGGGGGGGGGGGGGGGTGGGGGGGGGGGGGGGGGTGGGGGGGGGGGGGGGGGGGGGGGGGTTGGGGGCAGCAAAGCTGTGCAAGTAATATGGACACTCATACACGGCCAATATAGGGTTGGGGGGGGGGGGGGGGGGGCGGGGTATTCGGGGTGGGGTTGGGGGCAGCAAAGCTGTGCAAGTAATATGGACACTCATATACACGGCTAATATGCATGTCTGCAAACATTATCTGAACCATCATCATTCGGAAAACACCGGTGTGTGAAATAAGTTTGACTAAAATAGTTCACGGGTAGTGCCAGAATAGACTGGCGCTTCCAGGCACCAAGCTATTCTGGCACCACCCTTGAACTAAAGTCATGGGTCTATAACCTTATCTGTAAGTACTATAATGTAGCTTGCATATGGCAGTGTACAGATGTGAAGCTTTTAGCCTCAGTATGATAGGGGTTAAAAAACAAGATGAGGATTTCATCCCAAAGTCTACCGTATTGTTTGGAGATCACATGTTTTTCTTTCAGGAACATTCACAGTTGTTCATATCTTAAAGCTTATCCTTCTGATCCAATTTCCCTCCTCTCTAAGCCAACCTCTGATCAACACAAGCCAGCACACACAAATAAAGACAGACACACGGCTCTTCCCGCCATTAGTACCCTCTGTGGGCTGGAGTAGCAACAGGAATTCTGAAGAAGAAGAATAGCACGAGCAGCAAAATGACGTAACTATAAGCTTCACATCATGGCATCACTAGTCTCACGACGCCGTGTCATCATCATCATCAGTCCCTTGCCCGAACTGGGCGTTGGGGGGACTGAAAGGCAGCAGCAACAGACAGTGCTCTCCACTGAGTTCTATTTTGGGCGGTGGCAAGCAAGTCTGGCATCTCGAGTTCGGTCCATTCTTTTATGTTTGCGACCCAACTCTTTCTCTGACGACCTCGCCGACGACTTCCTTCGAGAGTGCCTTGGAGGATAGTCTTGGACAAGGTGTTGTGTCGGGTCACGTGGCCAAACCAAGCAAGCTTGCGCCGTTTCACGGTTGCCAGAAGGGGTTCATGTGGGCCCACCAGGGAAGTGACGATGCTCCGTACATATTCGTTGGTCTTGTGCTCGCGGTACGAGATGCGGAGCAACTTCCTCAGGCACTTGTTCTCAAAGGCCTGGATTTTCTTTTCCGAGTCTGCAAGCAGTGTCCAAGTCTCACAGCCGTAGAGTAGAATAGACACTACGAGGGACTTGTAAAGCCTGTACTTGATGGTGAAGCTGATGGAGTTACTTCGCCATATCCTGTCCAGCCTGGCCATTGCGGATGTTGCTGTACCTATCCTGATACGGATCTCTGCTATGCAACTACCGTCTTTGGACAGGGTGGCTCCCAAGTACTTGAAGCTATTGACCTCTTCTAGCTTCTGGCCGTTCATGTGAATGTTGCTGCTGCTGTCGCTTGTGGTGTTGATCATCACTTTGCTTTTATCCGTACTGATCTCCATGCCATAAGACCCTGCGCTACTTGAAAGTTTGTCTGTCAGGTTTTGGAGCTCACTATTGCTGCCTGCCATGAGGTCAATGTCGTCTGCGAATCGAAGATTGCACAGGGATCTGCCACCAATAGAGATTGAAGTATGGTGGTCGTGGAGGGTTTCCTGCATGATCTTCTCCAGGAATATGTTGAAAAGGACAGGAGAGAGCAGGCATCCTTGACGGACACCGATCGTCGTCCTGAAGAACTCGCCTGACTGATTGTTAAGTAGAACCGCGCTGCAGGCGTTCTTGTAAAGCGCTTCTATCATTTGGATCAGTCCCTCCTCTATGTTGAATGATCTCATGACTTGCCAGAGTCCGTCGTGCCAGACGCGATCAAATGCTTTCCTGAAATCAATGAAGTTGTGGTAGAGTTCGCGCTGATGCTGCAGATGTTTCTCGATCAGGACGCGGCAGTTGAAAATCTGCTCTACAGTGCTTCTTCCAACTCTGAAGCCAGCCTGTTCTTCTGCCAGCAGTTCCTCGGCGAAAGTTTTGAGGCGGTTGAGAATGATTCTAAGCATTACTTTGCTAGGGTGACTTATCAGACTGATAGTTCTGTAGTTTTGGCACTATTTCAGGTTTCCTTTCTTGGGGAGCGGGATCACTAGAGACTGTGTCCATTCTACTGGCCATTTCTTTTGCTCCCAGATCTTTTGACAGAGTGTAGTGAGGACCTTCGTTGTTACTTCTCCTCCATGTTTCAACAGTTCAGCAGGTACGTTGTCTACACCTGGAGACTTTCCTCCCTTCAGGCCGCGTACGGCTGCTTCCACCTCTTCAGCTAACACTGGCAGGTCTTCAGCCTTCCTGGCCCCAGCCTGGTTGTTTTGGAGGATGCTGGTGTCTGGCTCAGCCTTGTAGTTATACAAGTCTCGGCAGTACTCAGTCCATCTGTTTAGTACAGCAGTGTTTTCCGTAAGGAGTTGGCCGCTGCTGTCTTCGATGACTGTGGCTGTTCGCTGTTGAGTCTTGGTGAGGGTCCTTAGCGTTTCATAAGCCTTCTTGCTGTTGCCGTTTGCCATGCCCTCTTCCACGCTACAACACTGGTCTTCAATCCAATCTTCTTTGGCTTCTTTCATCCTCTTCCTGATCTTCTTGTTGACAAGTCTGTACTTGTTTGCTGATGTGAGGTCTTGGCCTCTCTTTTTCTTCCAGGCTCTCCTCTCATCACAGAGATCGAGGATGTCATCGGTGACCCAGGGCTGTTTGCGCTTCCTCTGCTTCCCCAGCACTTCTTCTGCTGTAGAAAGTAACACCTCTTTTATATTTCCAGCAAGGGTGTCTACGTCACAGTCCAAAGTAACCAAGGCTGCAAATCTGCCTCCCACCTGGGCTTGGAAGACGCCGTGTACACAGTGATTATTTGATGTTTCAGGTCACTCATCCAAAAGGCACACAGCCTCTTCCAGGGCTGATTGTTTTGTTCCACACACAGCCTCTTCCAGGGCTGACTGTTTGATGCAAGTATATAGTGGCTCCAGACTTGCAAAAATGAATTAAATATTATTCAAAAAGTTGAAGAGGTACAATGCTGGATTACTTACTTACGCCTGTCACCCCTCCCCTGGTATAGGCCGTCGACGAGAGACCTCCAGCGACTCCTGTCCTGTGCTTCTCCTTCGATTTTACTCCAGGTGGTTCCCAGTCTCTTGATGTCTGCTTGGAGGTCTCGACGCCAGGAGTTTCTCGGCCTACCTCTTTTCCTCTTTCCCTGGGGGTTCCATGACAATGCCTGCCTAGTGATACTGGAAGCTGGCTTTCTCAGACTGTGACCAATCCATCCCCATCTTCTTCGCCCAATTTCATTCTCTGCTGTTATCTGCTCTGTTCTCTCCCAGAGTCTGATGTTGCTGATCTTCTCTGGCCAGTGGATTTTCAAAATTCTTCTAAGGCAACTGTTTATGAAGATCTGTACTCTGTTGACTGTGGTTTTTGTCAATCTCCAAGTCTCTGCTCCATATAGGAGAACTGTTTTTACGTTCGAGGTGAAAATCCAGACTTCAGTGTGTTGTGACAGCTCTCTGGAACTCCACACTTTTTTCAACTGGAGAAAGGGCTGCTCTGGCTTTACCGATTCGTGCTCTGACATCTGCATCAGTGCCGCCTTTTTTAATGCTGGATTACGAACTCATTCAGTTTCTATCTCCAAGATAGCCATATCCAAAATTCCAAGTGAATAGAACAAAAATTACGGACTCAAATGTGGGTCAACCGACTTTATATAAAAGGCAATTTTTCTATTGAACAAGTCATCCAATTTGAACATGTTCGGAGGCTCCCTGAAATAATCTCAATCAAAGCATTTCATAAAGTTTCAGGCTTGTACATACACAAACACTGGAGATACTCATGTCTACACACACACACACGATGCTTTCCGCCATATGTATGTTCGACAGCGCAGTTAGCGTAGCTAGGTATGATGTCATTTTTATCATGTTACTGCACTGTCAGAGTCTGATGTGTGCCCGCCTATGTTTGTCATTTGCATGCAAAGGAACGGCTCCGACCAGCCCCATCTCAAAGTATACAATATTTTCAATATGGTAGACAAAAATCCGCCAAGGAGGTGGAAAAACGATCAAAATAAATAGTCAAAAGGTAGAGGAAGACGGAAAACTAAAACAACGCTTTGGATCACGTGGGTTAGATCCTTTCTCAAAGTTCTCCCACAGAGCTCCGACACCCTACAGCAGGTGATGGATCCACCATGATAATTCAAAGGTAGTGCCAGATTAAAGTTTAGGCTGGTGCCATCAGGCGCCAAGCTAATCTGGCACTACCCTTGAATTATCACGGTCGATCCATCTCCTGCAACTGGTATATAGTTTTTAAGTCGCACCTAAAAAATGGGGAAATGTGGCCTTGGGTTTAAATGCGTTATACATGTCAATATAGACCAGATAAGTGTCAATATAGACCAGACACATGTCAATATAGACTAGACACATGTCAATATAGACTAGATACGCGTCAATATAGACTAGATACGTGTCAATATAGACTAGATACGTGTAATACCAGTGCTCAAAGCAAAAATATTGCTTTCACAAAATGCCAGCACGGAACAGAAAACAATGCAAAAAAAATCTAAAGATGAATAATTAATTATATTGCGCAACACTTTGCTTGATCTAGTGCCGATAACAGGTAGATGTGATTATGAGACCCAAAGCAAAATGTCTGAGTCATAAGACGAGGACATTTTGATTCGAGTCAGGTAATCACATCTGTCTGTTTATCAGCACTATATGAAACAACACTGTTGCTCAATATAATTTATGTACTGTCAAAACAAAACTGACCGCCTCGCGTCATTCTTTTGCGGCTGATTGTGGTGTTGAGACAAAACACAAGAATGGCAAACGACGGCATATCGCTGTCGACACAGCACGTAGATTTTGTCTGACTATGAAGACATCAGTGCAGTGTATAACCGTGCGTGTTACTGAGTACATTCTACTTGTAACAAGATCACGCATAATTGCGGAAAATGCCAGCAGGTTTGTTTATTTAGTTCTTTTTTCAAGCCGTTGATATCGCCAGCTGGCATCTCGTCAATTTCACTGGTCAGTCCAGTGACTAGCATGTTTCCTGGCGTCTTTTCTCCATATGTGTGTATGTATACGATATACATTTTGAGCGTTCATACACATTAAGAAGTAGTTCATTAATACTGCACATAAGGAGAGCGTTAATGTTGCAGTGTGAGCATATTTTGCGTTTCCATTTTGAAAATCCAAGTATCATCAAGATCGAGTCTTTGTGGCGAACAAGGGATTTTGGGAAGGAAAGTATATTTAGGAAGCTCATGAATATTAATTTGCTTGTTATATAACATATCAATGCATGTGTCAAAGAAGGGAAAACTCTATGGAGTGGGTACATATACATATAATGCCTGCACTTTGAAGTGAAATATTGCTTACACAGAATAAAATAATGCCAGTTTGGAACAGCTAACAAATAATCCAACATTGCACTATTGCACAGCCCCTCTGCAAAAGCCACTGCAGAAACCAACCCACGTGAATGATACTAATGGACACACTGACATGAGACACCCCCCCCCCCCCCCCCCAAAGTAACGTCTAGTTCAAGGGTAGTGCCAGATTAGCCAATCTGGCACCCCCAAAATTTGTTAAAAGTCATTACCGTAAAACTCCTAATTTTTCGGCATATTTTCCCCAACGAAATTCAAGATTTTTCCAAAATACCGCAAAAATTGGGGCAAAACAAAATATTGAACATCAGTGCCAAAATTTTACAAACAAAACTGCTTGTGCCGAAATTTTGAGGAAAGACTTCCTCTGCCTGAGCCTCTGACTTCCTGTGCCTGTTAAATCCAGTTAAGACAAACTCTGATAACACAAAATTCTGATTAATGCAAACAGTGCTCAGTTCCCCTGGAATTATTTTCCTTCACTTCCCACTCTGATTAGTACAAACTCCTGTCAATATGAAGAGATTTTGGCACCCCTGGAGTTCTTTTATCAGGACTAGGCTGCATGAGTTGAGAATACGTGAAATATGGGATGCCGACAAAATTTAGCAAAAGCTGCGAGTGCACCTAGGATCCAAATCTGCAGCCCATGAAGCTAATGTCCACCCCTCTTGTCAATAAGCCAATCCTACCCTCATAATTAGGACAGGTATCACAAAAAGTCTGCAAGCTGTCAGAAGTCACAAAAAGTCCACAAATTGTCCAAGTCATAAACAGAATTCAAAAGCCTGTCAAAAATAAACAGTCCACAGATAATCCAATCACAAAAAGACCAGTCCCCAATTTTCAAAAGGACATTGGGTCGATGTTGGCCCAATGGCCTTTGCGCACTGGTTATTGTCAAAAGTCCAGAACAGTAAACTGACTGTCAATGTCACAAAACAAAACAGTCTGTCAATGTCACAGAAAGTAAACAGACTGTCCATGTCACAGAAAGTAAACAGACTGTAAATGTCACAGAAAGTAAACAGACTGTAAATGTCACAGAAAGTAAACAGACTGTAAATGTCACAGAAAGTAAACAGACTGTAAATGTCACAGAAAGTAAACTGACTGTAAATGTCACAGAAAGTAAACTGACTGTAAATGTCACAGAAAGTAAACTGACTGTAAATGTCACAGAAAGTAAACTGACTGTAAATGTCACAGAAAGTAAACTGACTGTAAATGTCACAAAACATAAACAGTCTGTCAGTGTCACAGAAAGTAAACAGACTGTCCATGTCACAGAAAGTAAACATACAAGTCCACACCATGTCAAAGTCATGAAAATCTGCAAATTCTCATGTCACAAAACATATGTGGGCTGTCAAATGATACAAAGAAGTCCACACCTGTCAAAAGTCACAAAAATTCCACAAGAGTTTGGAAAGTGGGTGCTGCCGGAGGCGGGTCTTTAAAGTTGTAGCAGGCATACATCGGTGCGTAGTCATGGTTACTGTGTATGTTGTCAAGGTCATCATCATCTTTCAAGGTGAACTTGCTAAACATACACTCGCTGTACGATGGAGGAGCTGGAACAAAGCAAAGACCGTCATGGAACGCAAGTCAGCAACTCTCCAAACTACTGCAGAAAATCGACAACAACAAAAACCTAGTTTCAGAACAAATGAAGCAAAAGAAAGCAAGAACACAAAAGCAAGAAAGGAAGATAGAGAAAAGCACATATATTCAAGCTGCTAAAGAGCACAGAACATATCACAACCATCATACGCATTCTAGCATTCCTCAAACACAACAGCAATCCTATTTATAGCAAATGTTAAAACAGACAACACCCTGGCAAAGGACGTTCAAACATGCCACCGTCACTGACCTTCACCCCTCTCCCCCTCACCAATCCACGTCTACCACCCGCCGTGTATTCAATCAAACACCTCTCACACAAAACACCACTCTTCTGCCTACCACCTCACCAACCAATGGATGGATGGAAGGATGGATGGATGGACCATGATAGTTCAAGGGTGGTGGCAGAATAGCTTGGCACCTATAGGTGCCAAGCTATTCTGCCACCACCCTTGAACTATCATGGTTGATCTGTCTCCTGAATTGTAATGCAGTCCTCAGAGGATATCTCCAACATGCGGGTATTTCGTACCTTGGGCACAGTGAGGTAACACATTTTTCTTTTCATTTTTTAATTCTAGAGACAGATCGAGCATGGACCATCCATCCACTCCTCCACTCGCGTACTCATTCCTACCACCCTCTATTTGTTCCATCGAAATCTACTCACAAAACACAGTCCTTGTAACCGCATCATCACCCGAAACCTTCTCCCCTCCCTCTCGAGGGGTCGGGCAGCCAGCCTGGGGTCCTGGCTTTGCTGCATGGTGGTGGTGGTGGTGGTGGTGGTGGTGGTGCCGAGAAGCTTTCTTCACACTTTTTCGGAGCGGCAGAGTGCCGATTATGAGGTCGACAGGTATGTTAAGGTCGGGATAGGAAGGGTCAATGTGGAGCTGAATAACAATGGAGAATAGAGAGAGAAAATCATACAAATCCCGCAACAACAGCAACAAGGATAACAATAATGTGTATAAATATTATTACCGTCTTGTTCTAATAATAACAAGAAAGGCAAAGCCCTTATGGCTCACGTGTATGACCGATCCACACATGTCTGACAATAAGGGAAGGCTTCTGCCCTAACAAAATCCACGTTTTCTCTAAATTTAATCAGTTTTCACACATCTGTGAAACCCCAGTGACCCTTGACCTTTGTGATGAGTCACGTAAACTAGGATACATAGGAAGGCTTATCATCAGCTACCTTTGTGCCAAATTTGATTGAAATGTCGGCAAAAATCAGACATGAGACTAGGCTGAGATCCAAACCAGCAAGAGGCATAGATCCTCATGAGCCCCCGCGCCGCAGGCGCGGGGGCTCATGAGGATCTATGCCTCTTGTTGAATAGGAAAGCAAAGCGTCCAGGACTCGCAACTCACAATCAGTATATTTTCATGTGAGGGAACTTCACAAAACACCTGCATTCATCTTATAGTGTAAGCAATGAGTTCAAGAAAAATAAAGAGTGTTTTTGCTTTTTCTCAACAAATTTGCACTGATCTAAAAAAATAACCAAAATGCAGGAAAATAATTCGGAAAAGTCCCATGTCTGAAAAATGTTGATAACAACACATTTGTCAACCTTTTGTGACACTTGACCTTTTCCGAGGGGTCATCCAAATTAGTATGCATAGATAGGTCTTACCATCAGGTATCTCTGTAGCAAGTTTGGGTTTGAAGTTGTGAGTAGTAATTGATAAAAAAAAATTCTGTCAAAATATTGCTATTTATCACCTATTTCCTGAGCTCTTGTGACAACATCAAGAGTCTAATAATGAGATAAAAACAAAATGCACAGAAACTTTGCAACAGTCTTCAAATATGGAGGGGTCAAATGAGGTAGATAGGTCTTACCATCAGGTATCTCTGTACAAAATGTGGGTTTTAAGTTGTGAATAGTATTTGAGAAAAAAAATCTTTTGTCAAAATATGGCTATTTTAGACCTATTTCCTGAGCTCTCTTGACCCTTGACCTTTTTGAGGGATCAACCAATTTAGTGTGCATAGAAAGGTCTTACCATCAGGTATCTCTGTAGCAAGTTTGGGTTTGAAGTTGTGAATAGTATTTGAGAAAAAACATCTTTTGTCAAAATATGGCTATTTCGGACCTTTTTCCTGAGCCCTTGTGACCCTTGACCTTTGTGAGGGGTCATCCAAATTAGTATGCATAGATAGGTCTTACCATCAGGTATCTCTGTACCAAGTTTGGGTTTGAAGTTGTGAATAGAATTTGAGAAAAAACATCTGTTTTAAAAATATGGCTATTTTTCACATATTTCCTGAGCTCGTGACCCTTGACCTTTCTAAGGGATGAACCAAATTAGTACGTATAGAACGGTCTTACCATCAGGTATCTTTGTACCAAGTTTGGATTTGAAGTTGTTGTTCTTCTTGAATGCCGTCACACTTGGAGTTTGGCTCTCAAAATGAAATCTGTGGTCTTCTGTAGCGCCTCCACAGGCCCGTACAGTTCCTCTTGTAGAGTGGCGGGGTTTGGCCATATCTCCTCCCTCAGCAGCTGATGGTTCCCACAGTCCTGGAGGATGTGCTCTGTAGTCTGCTCTGCTTCTCCACAAGGGCACAGGGGAGATGGCACGAGGTGGAAGCGGGTGGAAATTGAGTTGGTTGTGCCCAGTCCTCAGACGGAAGATGGTCACCTGCTCTTGTCTGGACAGCTGATGGTAACTGTCTAGGGGCCGTTGTGGTGGTCTGTACACAGACTTGATGATGGTCTTCATCTCTGTGAAGCCGACTCCATTTTCGTCTTGTTCTTTCTCTGCGCCCACTTTTGCCATTCTGTCAGCTTCTTCATTGTCGTAAATGCCACAGTGTGAAGGGATCCACTGCAGCACCAGTCTGGTGCACTTGATGTTTTGCAGTGCCTCTTGTAGACGTGGCAGTTTGCTTGTTGTTGCTGCCTCAAGGACAGACATGGCATCAGTCAGGAAGACAATCTGGGCATCAGGGTCTGCAGTGCCACTAAGGGTGTTTGCAGCACAGACCAGGGCTTCCACCTCAGTTCTGTAATTTGTGCAGTGAAGGCCTGTTGGTACTGCCTCTGCCTGCCATTTTCCGTTTGGGTACTGAATGTACACTCCAGCCCCTCCATTCTGAACTGCATCTGTGGCTGATCCATCGGTGTATGCCCGTATCCATGCTTCCTGGCGATACTTTTCTTCGAGCATGGCCAGTGTCAGGGCTTTCTTGCTCACAGTGCTGTGCTCATCTTTGGTGGTGATGTAGGATACCGTTGAAAAAATGTTGATGTTTTCTGGCTTACTTTCCAGGAAGGTCGCTAGCAGGATTCAGAGCCTCTACCTGCGCAGGAAGCTTTGTCTGGTGTTTTCTCTCCAGTGCTCTCGTCTCCTTCACAAAGCTTGATCTTGTCAGTCTCCCTGAGATTGGTTGTTTCATCCTGGCGTTCATAGGATGGTCTTTGGAAGACTTGACCTTTGTGGACTGTATCAAGGCTTTGCAATCTCTTCTCATGTGCAGGGGTGGGATGCCTGTTGTCTCTTCCATCTTTTCAATTGGTGTGGATCTCATTGCGCCGGTGATGATACGCAGTGCCTGGTTCTGAACTCTGTCAATGGTCTGCTGGTGTGACTGGGCTGCCGTCAACCATGCATTGGATCTGTACTAAAGGTGAGGATCTTTTCATTGGCTCCCCATTGTGTTCCAGCCAGCTTCCTCATGATGTTCAGCTTTCTTCTAGCTTTCGCTTCTGCGTTCCAGATGTGCGGCTTCCACATCAGCCTCTTATCAAGGGTGACTCCCAGGTATGTCTGTTGGTCTTCATACCACAGTGGGGTTTTGCCCAGTGTTAGGTTGCCAGCCTTTGCTTTGTTGGAGAGAGAGAAGAGTGTGGCTGATGATTTTTCTGTGTTGATGGTCACATACCAGTTGTTGGTCCAGTCTGTCAGCCTGTCCAGGGTTAGCTGCATCCTGTATGTAGCAGTTGTTGCATACTCTTCTGTGCACCAGAGTACCAGGTCATCTGCGTACAGGCTGCGTGGACTCCTTTTGGTAGCTCTGGCACAAAATCATTGATGAAGAGTACGAACAGGGTCGGTGACAGGATTCCCCCCTGTGGCACCCCGTGACGCAGCAGCACCTTTTGGCCACAGAACCCATCCACTGTCACACGGGCTTTGCGATTGTGCAGGTATGACTTGGTCCACCGGTACATGTTCCCTTGGATGCCACTGCGAAGGAGTTTCACAAGGAGACAATCCTTCCACACCTTGTCGAAAGCCTTCTGTAGGTCAATGAAGGCAGCTAATGTCACCTTCTGATCTTTAAAGGCATCTTCTATGACCTGTGCAAGGTGTGTTGTCTGGTCTTCTGTACTCTTGTAGCTTCTGAAGCCGGCTTGCTCTGGCACGATAATGCTCTCGGAGTCCAGGTACCACTGCAGGCGCTTGTTGATGATGCGCTCCATGGTCTTGCACACACAACTTGTCAGGCTGATGGGGCGATAACTCAGGGCTTTGGACTTATTTTTCCCTTTCTTTAAAATTGGGATCATCCTGGCTTCCTTCCAGCACTGGGGTACATGTCCTCTCCAGCTGTGGTTAAAGTGGTTCAGTAGCTTCATTAAGGCAGTGTTGCCAAGGTGTTGTAACATCTCGTTTGAGATGCTGTCTGGACCAGGACATTTTTTCTTCTTCAGCTGTTTGATGGCCATCTTCAGTTCTGGAAGGGTGATGTCCTTCTTCATTGCATCATGGATCTTTGCATCTCTTGTTCTCTCTCTTTCTTCCTGTCTGATTTCTTTCTCAAGCATTCATGGGACAGTGATGTTACTTCCTTTCGCATAGATCTGTGCAAACATGCTTGCAGCTTTCCTACCAGTCAGTGCTTTCCCTTCTTCTTCCAGGGTGATCTTCTGTTCTCTGGTGCCCTCATCGTTCAATGCCTTGGTCAGTCTCCACAACTTGGTGGTGTCCCTGTCCATGTTTAGTCTTGCAGTCTTCTCTCTCCAACTTCTTCTTGTGCACCTCAACTTCATCTTCAGATACTGGGCCTTACTGTGTTGTAGCTTGATGTTGTTTTCTTGGCTGGGGTTGGTTTCAGCGTCTTCTCTGGCCCTAGTGAGGTTGTCGTGTGCTTTCTGAAGATCTGCGGTCCAGTATGGGGTGTAGTTTTTCCGGACCCCTCGAGGTATGGATTCCTTGGCTGCCTTACTGATAATGTCGTTAAACTCTCTGACCACATTGTTGATGTTCCTTCCAGACACAGCGAGGTCTTGCATTAACTCGTTTGTTCGGATACTGAACAAGCACCAGTCAGCCCTTCGGTAGTTCCATCTTGGTCAGTGTGGCGAGCTAGCTGCTGTGCTTTCTTTTAGGGAGAGGAGGACAGGGCGGTGGTCACTTCCTCCTAACTGTGGTCCTACTGTTCTGCTGAGGCACTTATGAACATCTTTAGTGCAAAGCACCAAGTCCAGTGTAGTGGTGGTGTGCCAGCCACGAGAGTAGAAGGTAGGTTGGTCCTCAGGGTCATTGGCAAATATCAGGTGGTTTTCATCTTGCGACTCCTCGATGTCTTCTCCTCTCTTGTCAAGTGTGTCATATCCCCAACTCTGGGACTGGCTGTTGAAGTCACCAGTGATGAGGAATCCACTGTCCAGGACCTGGATAGTGTCGAGGGACAGTAGCGTATCATTAGGGCAATAGTAGTAGACCAGGTCAAGGGTGCTGTCACTGGTGGTCACCTTGGCCTGGATGTATTCCGCCTCTTCCATGAATCTCCTGGTTTCGCTGGCATTCAGGTTGTTTCTAACTAGGGTCATAACTCCCCCTTTCTTCCTCCCTTGGCGATCACTTCGGAAGACCTGATATCCTCTGACCTTAAAGGGTTTCCCTTCTTGCAGGTGTCTCTTGTATACAGCAGATGTTTATGCTGTTTTCGTACAGAAAGTGCTCTAGTTCTGTTTTCTTGTTGGTAACCCCTTCTGCATTCCAGTGCATGATGTTCACATTGGTTTTTTCTTTGTCTCTGGTCTTGTTTTTTCGCAGGCCAGTCGCTCTACTTCCTCATCCCCTGGCTCCACAATACAGTCGGGAAGGTCCTCCAGGCGCTGGGGGGTGGGCTCCGAAGAGGCGCAGAGCCCGGTACTGCACCTGCCTGGCGAGACTCCACAGGGCGAGCATCATTTCTGTTGAATCCATCTCCAAGTGTCATATGGCTGTATATGCGTGGTACTGTGGTTTATTAGAGTGCGCTGTGCAGCCCAGTACCTCCGTCCGTCCGTCGGGGTTTCTGTCGGGGTTACTTCATGGTCAAAAGGCCTTTCCTGGGAGCACAGGATGGTTTGGTTTTGGAGTGTCCTTCTCCTAGATGGGTTGCGACTAAGGCTTATGAGTCTCATCTACTCAAGTTTTTCCTCGGAGTTTTCCTTCTCGAAGGAGATCTGCCAAACAAGGCTATCGAGCATCCCTGCCCGGATTTGTGTAGGGTTTACTCCCCTAGCCTTTGCCTCTCCCAAAGCACCCACAAGGCAGTGGGGCTATTTACCCATAGCTGGGGATCTGGTTCATGGACATCAGGGCTTGTCCACACATCGATGGGCCTGCATGCCGCATGTCTGGGGGCCAGACCTCCTACGAGTACTCTGTAGTTTAACCCGAGTCTGTAAGGTGCTCGGTTACCGTAAGTCGCCACAAGGAGGCACTACATGAGGCTTGTTGTTGGAGAGGCTGTGTACTGGCAGTGAGAGACTGACATACTCTGCTCCCCTTTTCGCAAAACTGCTAGCCAGCGGTGGGAGCTGAAAGCGAGAGCAACAAGCACAGACGTTACACTACCACACTAGATGCATCACAACAACCATTTGACCCACGATTTGAAGTTGTGAATAGTATTTGAGAAAAAATAAATTATGTCAAAATATAGCTATTTTTTACCTATTTCCTGATCCCCTGTGACCTTGACCTTTGTGAGAGGTCACTCAAATTGGTATGTTTAGAAAGGTCTTACCACAAAGTATCCTTGGGCCAAGTTTGAAGAATGTGGCTTGAATAGACTCCAAGAAAATGCCAATGATAAAGTTTTCCACGGACGGCGGACGGACAACGGACAGACGACCACATGCCCAAAACACTCATTTTTGCTTCGCACGTGAGCCAAAAATATAGCTATTTTGGACCTATTTCCTGAGCTCTTGTGACCCTTAACCTTTCCGAGGGATCAACCAAATTAGTGTGCATATAAAGGTCTTACCATCAGGTATCTTTGTACCAAGTTTGGGTTTGAAGTTGTGAATAGTATTTGAGAAGAAAAAAAGTCCAAAAATAGCTATTTTTGATATATTTCCTGATCTCCTGTGACCTTGACCATTGTGAGGTCACTGAAATTGGTATGTTTAGAAACCTCTTGCCAAAAAGTATCCTTGGGCAGAGTTTGAAGACTGTACTTGAATAGTCTCCGAGAAAATGCCAATGTTAAAGTTTACCACGGCCAACAGATGACGGCGGACAGCGGACAAACGAGCACTCGCCCAGAACATAGACTCACTTTTGCTTCGCACGTGAGCCAATAACAATAAAAATAACAATATTATAATATAATAATGCAGAGCTTTTATTAATAAAATGCATTCTTGGAAAAAAAAATTCTAATAATATTAATACATAATAATAGTTAATAATAATAATAATAATTATTATTATTTATAACACAATAATAATATATTTTTATATTGCGCCCTTCCCTCACAGAGCAGTAAGCTCTAAGCACTACACAAAAAAACAAAAAGCAGAACACACACAAAAAGCAACAACAAAAACACAACATAAACATTTACACTTAAAAATAACTCTTGAGGAAACACAAATTAGCGATACGTTAGATCAAAAACGCAAAAATTTCATACGCAACGCAAAAACAAAAGGACATTTAAACAATGCACAACTAAAAACATATACATGCACATGTATCACCCAAAGTATACAAACAGCCCGTAAGCAAAGGTCCTCAAGGCCACGACGGCCCCAGTGGGCCAGCGCATGGCTGTTCGCAGGCTGACTGCGGCCATCATGGGTCTGAAGACGTTTTGTGTATCATTAACCCTGATCATTCGGAATACACCCATGTGCGAAACAAGTTTGACTAAAATAGTTTAAGGGTAGTGCCAGAGTAGCTTGGCGCCTCTAGGCGCCAAGCTACTCTGGCACCACCCTTGAACTAAAGCCATTGGTCTGTATCCTTGTCTTAATTAGAAGCTTTTAGCCTCAGTATGATATGGGTCAACTGCCCCGGCAATTCCTCAGACTCTAAATGGGAGCTTTAGTCCAAACCGATGACACCTGCCCGGAAATGGACTTCTGGCCATGTATTTGAGGCCTGGGCGGTGGGAGCACACGTCTCAGTGTGAGAGGAACACACACTTTTCAAAGATGATACAATAAAAGATACAATAAAATGGTTGTCAACTAATCCCTTCGCTGTCTAAAAATAATATTGACAGTAAGATAAAACTCCACCCACCACGGAAACACGGATATAAATTGGCCAGCAAGAGACATAGATCCTCATGAGCCCCCGCATTCGTGGGGGCTCATGAGGATCTATGTCTCTTGCAGTTGGACATTGCTCCAGTTTCCTGGCAGTGAAAATGTGAAACTTACCTGCAATACATATTTGATGTGAATAATTTTACAGCCCACAAGCTGAGACGGAGGGAGGGGAGGGATGTTAAATGTCTGGCCGGAGAAGGACCCCGTCGTTCCTGCTTTAACCAAGCATCCACCTACATGTCCAACTTCTGTCATCACCTTTTTGCTGATCACCGCCGAATAATAAGTAGTTTCCTGGAAAAAAGTTGACAGTATTAATTTTGTTGTTGTTGTATATTTTGCACTGAAAACTCGCACGCAGTAAAACGGTCAGAGACTCGCTAGCATGGACTAAAACTGTAATCATGCAGTTCGTTCAAATGGTTTCAGAGGTTTTAAAACAATCTTGCAGGAATCACATCGACAAAAAGTGCCATGATGGCCAAAGAGTTAACAAATTATCTCCATTGAGCATTAGCTATAGGTCGTTTGACGTCGTAGGGTGTAACATATTTCGCAGATATCTCCGCAAAAGAACAAATCTTAGAACAAGTATCATGCAGTGCCAGCTGACTTGATACAATTTACTTTCAGGAAACTTGAACAATGTGTCACTTTTGCTGTACAGCCTTAAAAATTCGGATTTTTTTTCATGAAATGGCTGATTTTACATCCCTAAATGTGCTCCAAATATATTCAGCCCAGTGTAAGGATCTATTTTCACATACTCGAGTCAGCTGACCAAATTTTCAAGTGAAGGCATACATGAAGTCTGCATGCCTGACCTCGATATCAAAATGTGGCCATTTTCCGCCAGGGCCCTATTCAGTTCAGTTACGCCTGTCACCCCTCCCTGGGTATAGGCCATCGACGAGAGACCTCCAGCGACTCCTGTCCTGTGCTTCTCCTTCGATTTTACTCCAGGTGGTTCCCAGTCTCTTGATGTCTGCTTGGAGGTCTCGACGCCAGGTGTTTCTCGGCCTGCCTCTTTTCCTCTTTCCCTGGGGGTTCCATGACAATGCCTGCCTAGTGAAACTGGAAGCTGGCTTTCTCAGACTGTGACCAATCCATCCCCATCTTCTTCGCCCAATTTCATTCTCTGCCGTTATCTGCTCTGTTCTCTCCCAGAGCCTGACGTTGCTGATCTTCTCTGACCAGTGGATTTTCACAGGGCCCTATTAGGGTATTCAAAATGGCTTGTCCAGGCATACAGGAAGTCTGCATGCTCGACCTCAATATCAAAATCTGGCTGTTTTCCACCAGGGCTCTATTAGGTATTGAAAACAGCTTGTTCTTGTCTTTACAAAAGAACGATCATAAGAGTTAACTCATTTTACCCCAGACACACCACAGCAAGATAAGGATCGCCCATGATAGTTCAAGGTGATGCCAGAATAGCTTGGTGCCTATGGGTGCCAAGCTATTCTGGCATCACCCTTGAACTATAATGGTCGATCTGTGTCTTGCACTGCAATGCAGTCTTCAGAGAACAACGGCAACATTTGGGGATTTTGGTCTTGGGGTAGAATGAGTTAAGTAAAATTAATTTTTCTCTAAAATGTATTTTTTCGAAAAATACTTACCGATGACATGACTAACTGGAAATAGTCTACTTGCTTACCAATTTTAGCCTAAGACCCAAAGGGTCCCCCCCAGGAGGCTCTCGGGGATCCCTGACAGGGACGAGAGAGCTTTCGGGGATCCCTAACAGGGACGAGAGTAGCCTCCCCTGCCCATCCGGTCAGGCGCCAGGTGGTGTCTCCTTTAGCCAGTTGTCTACGGAGTTACCAGCGGCAAGCGGGGAGGAGGGAGGGACCTCCGAGTCATGTCATCGGTAAGTATTTTTCGAAAAAATACATTTTAGAGAAAAATTAATTTGTTTCCTCAAAACACATTACCGATGACATGACTAACTGGAAGAATGGCAAAGAGGAGGAGGGTGCCGCACAATCCCCTTTTAGAAACCTCTTCAGGAACGAAGACGGCCCGTCACTCCTGATCACCCACTCCCGACAATTTTAGCGAAGTGCCGCCTAAGCGCCGAGGGCGCCTGGAGGGAGTGTCGCGCCGCAGAAGTTGCCCACCAGCGTAAGGTTGTCGCGCTGGACTGTAAGGGCGCAGAGCAGAAGCGGCAAAGGTAGATTCCCGCCACCCCACCGCCGCCACAGTGTCCTTAACCACACCGGCGCGGCGAAGGCGAGACGTGCGGCCCTAGCGTGCATTGCATGGGCGCGGATCCTCAGTGCCTCGGCTCCCTGTGGGGAGAGGTCGCGATAGGCGGACCAGAATACCCAACGGAGCGAAGAGGAGAACGTTTGGGCTGAGAAGCCGGTTCTGCCAGCGGTCGGCGGCAAGGGACGAGACCGTCCCCTCCGCACGGCCTTGGAGTGCCGCAGGTAGATACGAAGTGCCTGCCCCGGATCTTGCTGCGGAGTGCCCCGAGGAACCGGGTCGTGTAAGCGGCCGAGCGGCGAGGACCGGAGGCGCTGTCAAGGGAGACCTAGGCTGAGCGAGAAGGAAGGATCCGGGAGTAGCTGAACGGAGCCATCCACTCGGAACTGCAGGCCGGCGGGGCGAGACGAGAGCGTGGAGCTCGGTGACGCGGGGCGCCGTGGCGAGGGTCATCAGGAAGCAGGCCTCCGAGTCACGTCAGCAAAGCGGGCCAGAAGGAGCGGCTCAACGGTCCGAAGTCAGTCAGGGGAGGACCAGGGAGGTCCCAGCGCGGGCCAAGTGGGCGGGAGACCGGACGCTGCACGCCGAAACGCGCCATAAGGTCGGGCAGGTCCTTGCAGGCGCTGGGTCAGGACGGCCGAGGTGACGGTAGGCGTCGGCGATCAAGAGACCCCTCAAGAGCTGCTGCACCAGAGGGGAGCCAACCTAGGTCTTGGACGAGCCAGAGAAGAAGTCCGTGAGCTGAGGAGTCGTCAGGCCGACAGTGGAGAGGCGGCGGTCAGAGCACCAGGCACGAAGCACGCCACTTTCCCTCGTAGACACGTCTGGTAGGTCTGCGGGCAGAAGCGATAGCATCCGCTGTTGCACTCGAGAAGCCTCCAGCAGAGAGAGCTTGCCACACAATCGCCAGGCGTGCAGGAGAAGTCGCTCGGGGCAGGGGTGGAAGAGCGGCTATCGGCGCTGTAAGAGCATCGGCGGGAGGTGGGAAAAGGGAGGGTGAACCTGTGGCGAGACTGAGAAGGTCGGAAGTCCGCGAACCGGTCCGGGCGACCGGCCACCAGGAGAAGGACTGCGTTGCATCCCCGGAGGCTGAGCAGGACTTGAGGACCAGGACCGCCGGAGGGTAGGTGTAAACGACCAGTCCGCCCCAAGGGATCGAAGGGCATCGACTGACCAGGCCAGAGGTCGGGAACAGGGAGATGAAGCGGGGAAGCCGGAGGCTCCACTTCGTGGCGAAGAGAACAAGGGGGGAGTCTCCCGACGGGCGCAGAACCAGCGAAGGATGTCCCAGCGAAGGGCGCAATCCGTGTGAAGAAGCTGCCACCGTCGCAAGAGGTAGACTGTCAGGACGAACAGGCGACGTGGACTGTGGCGGGCTGGGAGGGAGAAGACGCTGTCCTCGCACCAGCGAAGGGGGCGATAGAGGAGGAAGCAGAGGTCGGGAGAGCGGGTTCCTCCTGCGTCTGAAGGCAAGCCACGAAGAGGGGTTGTCGGAAGGACGAGGAGGTCCTGTGTCCGAAGATCGTATCGCCAAGCGCAGAGGGCCTGCCAACTGCAACCAGTCCCAGCGGGTTGACGTGCCGCGAAGTCCGGTTCTCGGGCCAGCGGCCGGCGGACGAGCGGAATTCGGGAGAAGGAGAGCGCCCCAACGGTCGAGACCGGCAACGACGCAGAGAGAGACGGGCAGCGGCGAGGTCAGGGGGAATCCGGGAGCCGAGCCAAGAATGTCCGTCCAGCGAAGCCGATGTGGCGCAGCACAGGAGAGATCGGCACCAGGGTAGAGAGATCGCCGGAGGACGGCCTCCAGAGGCGGAGTACAGAAGACCGAGGGAAGGAGATCAGCCGCCGCACTCACCAGGAGGAGGAGCTGGAGCCGCAGTTAGGTGGGGAGCGCCGCGTCCGCAGCTACCCTCGGGCTAGAACGGCAAGGACTGGATCCGAGGCTCGTGAAGACGCACCAAGGCGCGGTCGGTCACCGAATCCATACCCAGGTGAACGAATGGCGAGAGGTCGGACTGTAGGCGCTGACCAGGGCGCCCAGGCGAGCAACCGGAGGAGGAGAACATCGCTGCCCTACGAAGTGGGACCGCTGACTGATACCGCAGACGCAGGTCGACCCAGGAGGAGAACGGCTGACGGAAGAACAAGGTCTCGGGCAACCAAGGCATCCACGATCCACGCAAGGACCCAGGGCTGAGGGAGAGACCACACCGGAGAGGCCGGGCTGGAAACGGACCCGTCGACGGCAAGCGAAGACAACAGCGGGGGCGGGAGGCATGGGGACGCGTGGAAGCGAGGGGCAGATCCCGGCTGGCGGCGACGACCAAGGGCCGAAGGCGAAGCGAAGGGTCCGAGGCGGGGGGAGCCGCGCCGAGCGACGAGCACCAACGCAACATCAAGGCAGAGCGGAGACCTGCGCGCGAAGGGCGAGGGCCTTGGTCGGAGCGGGCGGGAACTCAACCACACGGGTGGCGCTGGGCCCACAGGCCTAGAAGGGGTCCTAAGGAGACTACCAGGCAGGGCCGAAGAGCGTGGGAAGCCACAGGAGCACGGTACAGCTGCGACGTCGCATCAGGGGAGATGGTCAGGGAAGGAGCCATCCACTAGAGCTGGGAGGTGTAACCGCAAGGACGGGCGCCGGCAGAACCACCAGAGGCAGCGCGCACGAAGAGGAGCAAGTGGCCAGCGAACCGGGGAGCCGAAGGCTAAAACGCCAGCAGGCCAGCGGCGAACGCAGGACGCCGAGTCATCCACCGAAGAGGGTCGGGGAGACGCTGGAGGCGAACGGTGCAGAGAGAGGGGAAGAGGGTGTCCCGCGGAGAATGACAGGGCCGAGCAGAAGGCGAAGGTCGGCAGGGACACAGGAGGGCGTCAAGCGGGCGGGCGACGAACGTCGGGCGCCGCAACTATCCAGGTGACGAGGGCGAAGACGTCGATCCCCACTTGCACTGGGTGTACCCAAGGGGCACCCATCCACGCGAACCGAGCGCGAAGTAGCTTCACTTCGGTGAACAGACGAGAATCGGTGAACACGTGGAAAGGCCGTAGGCGCCAGGGGAAAATGGCCCGAAGTCCCGAGGTATATGAAAGACGATCCAGACGCAGTGCCCGAAGCTCAAGGAGGGGGCACCGTAGCTGGCTGGGAGACTCGACGAAGGAGCCAGAGGGTAGGAAGGAAGGCCATAGGGCCGACTAGGGCACCAACCGGCGATAAGGGTCGCGGTGCCCGGGGCTCAAGGAGGGGGCACAAGCAGATAGGCGACTCGCCAAAGGAGTCAGCGGGCCCAGGACCGAGGCCGAAGTAAGAACAAGGCGACAAGGTCGCGGTGCCCGGCTCAAGGAGGGGGGCACATAGTCGGGTAAACGACTCGCCGTAGGAGTCAGCGGACTTAAGCTGGGGCCGAAGGCCAAGCGTGAACTAATTGGCGACAAGGCCGCGGTGCCCAGGGTTCAAGGCGGGGGCACAGCGGCTCGCCGGAGGAGTCCGCAGGCGTAGGAGGCCAACGCGTCCACAATAGGCGACAAGGTTGCAGTGCCCGGGGCTCAAGGAGGGGGGCATGTAGCCGGCTTGGCGACTCGCCGGAGGAGTCAGCGGGCTGAGCAGGACCGAAGGCCGACGCGTAGACTAGTTAGCGACAAGGTCGCGGTGCCCGGGGCTCAAGGAGGGGGGCACGGAGCCGGCTAGGCGACTCGCCGGAGGAGTCAGCGGGCTTAGGAGGGCCGAAGGCCGGTGCTTAACTAATTAGCGACAAGGTCGCGGTGCCCGGGGCTCAAGGAGGGGGGCACGTAGCCGGCTTGGCGACTCGCCGGAGGAGTCAGCGGGCTTGAGGTTTGGCCGAGGGCCGACGCGTGAACTAAGGCGACGTGGTCGCGGTGCCCGGGGCTCCTTTTTACGGGAGGGGGGCACGTAGTCAGCTTGGCGACTCGCCGGAGGAGTCAGCGGGCTTAACGCGTCTACGAAAGAGCTACAAACTTACCAGGGACGATAGGAGTGGCTATCCCATGTCGGAGGGCCGCTTGAACAATCCCACCGTGCCGCGGAAGGTCCCAAGGAAGGCGGAAGTCGCGGGTCGCTCGGCGGTGGAACACCGGAGTAGAGACCAAGAACCTCCAGTCAAGCAGGGCAGCCAGCGCAGCCGATGACAGAGGAGCAGGTGGCACCCAGTCTACAGTGTGGCGGACACCAGGCCACTGGAAGCCGCCGTCCTGGGCAGAAACGCACTTGGTACTGCAACACATACCCATACATGAAAGGTGATGGGCGGCGGGCAACTAAGGCCGCCAGGTAAAGCTCCGAAGTAAGTAATGAGCGAAACTCACCGTGAAATGCGGAGAGAAAACAAACAGAAGTCCGAGCCAAGCACGACGTCCAGACCCGCCGGGGGAGACGTAGGCAGTGGCCAAGACTTTACCTTTTCATGGCGGAATTGCAGCGTGACGCAGCACAAAGCACCGGACACTAGGTCACTGGAAGTCGCCGAACTGGGGAGAGGCGCACTTGGTAACTGCAACCCAAACCCAAACATGAAAGGCGACCGGCGGCGGGTAACAAACCCCGCCATTTAAAGCTTCGAAAATTAAGAGACACGCGAAACTGACAGTAAATGCAAAGACAAACAACAGTAGCTCGAGCGAAGCCCGACGTCCGGCCCAGCCAGGCGAGACGTAGGAAGCGGCCGAGACTCCACCTTTCCATGGCGGAACGGCAGAGTGACGAAGCACAAAGTACTGGACAATAGGTCACGGGAGGTCGGCGTACTGGGGAGAGGTGCACTAGGTAACTGCAGCCCATACCCAAACATGAAGGCGACCGGGGGCGCCATTTAAAGCTTCGAAAGCAAGAAACACTCGAAACTCACCGTGAAATGCGGAGAGAAAACAACAGTAGCTCGAGCGAAGCCCGACGTCCGACCCAGCCAGGCGAGACGTCGGAAACGGCCGAGACTTTACCTGTCCATGGCGGAACGGCAGGAAGACGAAGCACAACCACCGCGCAACGGGAGCCTAGAAGGTTCCAGGGCCAGCCAAGAGCACGAGGCCCAGACGAGGGCTAGCAGAGAAGACGGAGGCCACGCCAGAAGCAGAAGCCGAGAGGCTAGGCGAAGGCAGGCCGGTAAGGGACGGTCGAACCGTACACAGTCTTTCCAAGGGTCAGAGGCTCAGGTAAAAGCGTCCGAACGCTAGCAGCGAAGTAGACAACTGGCTAAAGGAGACACCACCTGGCGCCTGACCGGATGGGCAGGGGAGGCTACTCTCGTCCCTGTTAGGGATCCCCGAAAGCTCTCTCGTCCCTGTCAGGGATCCCCGAGAGCCTCCTGGGGGGGACCCTTTGGGTCTTAGGCTAAAATTGGTAAGCAAGTAGACTATTTCCAGTTAGTCATGTCATCGGTAATGTGTTTTGAGGAAACAAAATATCCCGTATTCGGTCAACTGGCACTAAATGATATTTGTTCTTAATAATAATAATAATAATAATAATAATAATGAGGATTTATAAGGCGCCTATACATGGTAAGATGCTCTTGAAGTTGTACAGAAAAACATTTCTTTGTGAAGACATCTGGATAAATCGTTGTGTGCTCCGATGTCAAACGACCTATAATAATAATAATAATAATAATAATAATAATAATAATACCGTTATTATACAGGTGCTTTTTCTCAATTTTTGGGCAAATCGACTCAAAGCGCCGCAAAGTGAAACCCAACACGCACACTCACGTAACAGACACGGATTTACGCCATTTAAGACAAACACAGTACAAGACAGACGAAGGGCCAGTTCAGCTACTGAAGTTACAGAGATTTTTGATCGCTTGTATTTGAAATTTGTAAAGTGGCCTGAAACCGGTACCAAAGTGTGGGGGGTGGGTGGGGGGTGGAAGAACCGGAGTACCCGGAGAAAGAACCCCCAACGGTCCCCCCGAATTAACGATGACACTTACCAGAGGAGAAAAGTCCGACACCGGAACCTGTTTTCGAACTTCGCACCTTTGGCATTGGTGGCAGGCGCCTTAACCACTGCACCATGGACCACGCCATCGAGCATTGTCCAACAACTGTCCAAACCTCAGAGATTAACTGCTGCACTCTGTGGCCATCCAGGTCCACATTGCTATACTTTTAAGCGTAAATCTACTTAGTGTCAAACTACCCAGCGAACATCTACCTAGCAAGGAATAAATCCAAGCAGTGTAGATATGTGCTGCCCATACTGAGATGTAAGTATAAATTGTAAATCTACCCAGCGTTTTGTGAATCCACCTACATGTACCTGTGTGGAATAGCAGCAGCATGTATCTAAACAGGGTGGATTCATACCAGGGTGGTTTTGCACTGGGGATATTTTCACTGGGTGGATTCACCCTGGGTAGATATACACCTAAACAGTAAGAACACAGCTGACCCCTTCTGACACTGAAAAGTCCCCGGGTAACAGACCAACCATCGTTAAGCCCGCAGATGTTGTCACTTTGCCACTGCTGTTGTTGGTGATGTTGACAGTCAGCGATAGACTCTCCCCTGGCACGAAGCCCCGATGCTCCAGTTGCAAGTCGGCTGCGATCTGACCTTGGTTGAAGCACAGGCACCCTGTCATAAACTCCCTCTGTTCCTGCACAGGCATCTGATTGGACAAAGAACTAAGAAAAATCATGTACGAGTTGGAGTTATTTTAATTATAGATCAGAATCAGTCAAAGGAATGACATAAGTAGGTCATCCAGCCTGAACCATCTGCAAGAGAGATAGATTCTCCTGAGCCCCTGTGTTCACAGTACTGTACTGGTGCATTCACAGTCCTGTATTGGTGCGTTCACAGTCCTGTACTGGTGCATTCACAGTCCTGTACTGGTGCATTCACAGTCCTGTACTGGTGCATTCACAGTCCTGTATTGGTGCGTTCAGTCCTGTACTGGTGCATTCACAGTCCTGTATTGGTGCGTTCACAGTCCTGTACTGGTGCATTCACAGTCCTGTATTGGTGCGTTCACAGTCCTGTACTGGTGCATTCACAGTCCTGTATTTGTGCGTTCACAGTCCTGTACTGGTGCATTTACAGTCCTGTATTGGTGCATTCACAGTCCTGTACTGGTGCATTCACAGTCCTGTATTGGTGCGTTCACAGTCCTGTACTGGTGCGTTCACAGTCCTGTATTGGTGCATTCACAGTCCTATACTGGTGCATTCACAGTCCTGTACTGGTGCATTCACAGTCCTGTATTGGTGCGTTCACAGTCCTGTACTGGTGCATTCACAGTCCTGTATTGGTGCGTTCACAGTCCTGTACTGGTGCATTCACAGTCCTGTATTGGTGCGTTCACAGTCCTGTACTGGTGCATTCACAGTCCTGTACTGGTGCATTCACAGTTCTGTATTGATGCATTCACAGTCCTTCACTGGTGCATTCCAGTCATGTACTGGTGCATTCGCAGTCCTGTACTGGTGCGTTCGCAGTCCTGTACTGGTGCATTCGCAGTCCTGTACTGGTGCGTTCGCGGTACAGTACTGGTGCGTTCGCAGTCCTGTACTGGTGCGTTCGCAGTACTGTACTGGTGCGTTCGCGGTACAGTACTGGTGCGTTCGCAGTCCTGTACTGGTGCGTTCGCAGTACTGTACTGGTGCGTTCGGAGTCCTGTACTGGTGTGTTCACAGTACTGTACTGGTGCGTTCGCAGTACTGTAGTGATGCGTTCGCAGTCCTGTACAGGTGCATTCGCAGTCCTGTACTGGTGTGTTCACGGTACAGTACTGGTGCGTTCGCAGTCCTGTACTGGTGCGTTCGCAGTACTGTACTGGTGCGTTCGCAGTCCTGTACTGGTGTGTTCGCAGTACTGTACTGGTGCGTTCGCAGTACTGTACTGGTGCGTTCGCAGTCCTGTACTGGTGCATTCGCAGTCCTGTACTGGTGCATTGGCAGGGGCCGATGAGAATCTACGTTTCTTGCTGGCTGTAATCGACTTAAGTACACTCACAGCATCCAGGCGCCAAGCTATTCTGGCACCACCCTTGAACTAAAGCCATTGGTCTATATCCTTATCTGTAAGTGCTGTAATGTAGCTTGCATGTGGCAGTGTACAAATTTCAAGCTTTTAGCCTCGTCATGATAGGGGTTAAACAACGATACAATGATAACCAAAAAAGGTTCCTGCTAACACTGACCAAAACAAGCTGTAAAGAAAGACAAGGATTACACACAACTAAATCTATAGCATAACATACAACATACACAGCATATAAATTAAGACACAATGTATATATAACAAAGATTGAACAATGATTCACACAAAAAAACACAGAAAGTGACTCACACAAACACAAAGTTCACAGTGATTGCACAAGAAAACACCCAACACCAAATGAGTGATGCCATCTTTATCATATTCAAGCCATTGTGCCATGTGGCTGATGTAAAAACACCATACAATGTAAAGAAAGGGTGAAATCAGGCGTTCATCCTGTGATACAGCAGACCCTGTTTTCATTTCCCAGCCTTATGAGAGGTCACCTGTCATTAAAGACCATCATTTAGGTGGCTGTCGCCACCTAAATAATGGTCTTTAATGACAGGTTACACTTTTTGCCCTTCAAGATGTCTCCTGAAACAGTGCCTATCTTTTAAGACCACTTTTTTGTGTGCACAGGTCCTACTGTCAGGCAAAAAAAAAAAAAAATGATAAATACAAAAAGTGAATAAAACTCCAGCTTTCTGACCTTGGCTCTCGGATCTTTATTAAGGTCCACTATGCCGAGTACTGTGAACAGTCGCTTTCTGTAGATGTCAAATTTCCACGGTCTGCTGATCACGACTTTCACGCCGAAACGCACATAGCCAAATTCACCCTCAAAAGAAGATGGCAGTTTCGACGGCAGTTTGTAGGTGAAGGGGAAGGTGTGATGTCCCACGGGTAGTGGTGTTCTGAATTTACTGTGCGGATGTCCAGGACCTTCGTGAAAAGAAATGTCAATGTGTGCTGGTCGGTGATGTTGTACCCTATGGCTCTACGCCGTAGGTCCAAAATTACAGACCACCACACAAATTTAGGTCTTAACCCTTATCATTCGGAATACACCAGTGTGTGAAATAAGTTTGACTAAAATAGTTCAAGGGTAGTGCCAGAATAGCTTGGCGCCTCTAGGGGCCAAGCTATTCTGGCACCACCCTTGAACTAAAGCCACTGGTCTATATCCTTATCTGTAAGTACTATAATGTAGCTTGCATATGGCAGTGTACACATTTGAAGCTTTCAGCCTCAGTATGATACGGGTTAACTCATTTAACCCTGAAACGCCAATTCAAGATACTGGTCGACCATGATAGTTCAAGGGTGGTGTCAGAATAGCTTGGCGCCTGTAGGCTAATAGACAGGACCACCTGTAGGCGCCAAGCTATTCTGACACCACCCTTGAGCCATCATGGTCCATCTGTCTCCAGATCTTTTCATAAACAAAATGAGTGTATGGTTTCATATGCACAACACGAGAAGTACATTTAACAGTATACAATGTAAAATATAATGCTCCTGAATCGGCTGGTACCTGCCATAAAATATGTAGTTACAATAAAACACACATGTTGCATTCAACATGTAAGTTACATTAAATATGTAAATTACATAAAACATGTAAATTACATAAAACATGACAATTACATATAACATGTACAGTACATAAAACATGTAAATTACATAAAAAATATGTCACAAGTAAGAGAGATGAGAGTTATTCAAATCAAAGATTTAAAAACAGAACCCAGTGAATAATACATCATGATGAATAAAAACATTTACTGCAAACCAATGACATAAATTTTAAAAGATTATAAAATATCACCCATAAATATATATTTCAGCGATCATGCATCTGCTCCAGCACCATCCTTGACCTATCATCCTCAAGCAATCCCTGACTGGGGCGCATCACAGTTGATCAGGCCACCAGAAAGGGACGAAAAGAAAAATAGCCTATGTACCGTTTGCCAGAGTACCAGTACTCCCAGACAGACCCACCAGAGAAGTACACCACAAGTACACTAGTTCTATTCAAATGAGATGCTTCACATCTCATTCGCATAGAAGTATAAATTGTGGCATACTCCCCGAGTTGGTCTATCTGGTGAGTACTCTTGCACACGGTACGTTTCTCATGTCTCTACCTTCCCCAAACAGTGTCAGCTCCTCTTTAAAGTACTGCTCTGTGTTTTCATACTGCGTCGTAGCGTTGGTGCACCTCTTGGTGTAGTAGTCGACGTTGCCATAGGTGGATGTGTCTGGGTTGTACGACAAGCTTGTCCAGTGTACGTGCGCCTTGCCTTCCAACAAGAGGTGAACACCTGAAAACACAATCAATATGTTGTCATCATCTGTTGTCCCACCTTGTGCACACAGTACCAGTGCCTGCATGCGCAAGGGGGAGTAATCTTCTGTCAACGCAACGGGGAGTAATCTTCTGTCAACTCCTTGCGCCCCGAGGACAAAATTATCAAATTTGTGTAGATATCCTCCGAGGCCTATATCACAGTTTTGGAGACAGATTGACCATAATATTTCAAGATTGGCGTCGGATGCCAACCTTGAAATATCATGGTCTATCCACATCCTGTCGTCTTTCAGGGCTTTATTGGGCTCGGGAAGCTTATGTCATCACGCTAGTCTTGGCGGCCATCTTGAGAAGATACATGACTCGTGTGCTCATCGCTGTCAGGACAATGGAAGAAAAGTCCTGACGTGCTATAGGCAATAAAAGCAAGTCTTGCCATCACTGCAGGAAACCGCTAACCAGAATCTGTTTTAGTTTGTTTCCACAGAGGAAGAAACATGAAGAAAAACATGTTGAAACACTACTTCGCTACTATCTGAAGTCTATCGCATCCTCTCAAGATGGCGGCGCGGCAGTCGATGTTCCTAGACAACGCGGGGAACTTCCCGAGCATTATGGGTTAAACACAATGGACATCTAAGTTACAGGTAGTTTATAATAATAATAATAATAATTACGGTATTTATAATGCGCTTATCTTATAATAATTATAACTCTAAGCGCACACTCACAACTCGCGCATGCATGTGCACGCTTTTGACAATGACTCACGTACCACAAATACATTATGACAGTCAGCTTGGGGGGGGGGGGGGGGGGGAGGGGGGGGGGGGGGAGGGAGCGTGATGGCGTGAACTGTTAAAGGAGGCGAGTTTTGAGGGAGGACTGGAAGGAGGAGAGAGAGTGTTTCTGATGGAGAGAGAGTGGGAGAGTGTTTCAGGTGGATGGACTGTAGACGGAGAAGGAGCGGGGTCCGAATAAAATAAATACAGAACCACCTCTGAGCAATTTGAATCCATGTCACCCAAAAAATAAAACAGAAACATGAATATTTCATTTCCTTTGCTTCTAAGGAAAAATATACCTTGCTGAATCTGTTGTAGGGCTGCCATGAACATTTGACCCCATACTCACATCCTACGTAGATTGCCTGACTGGCTGTACATCATTCTGTCATCTGTGGATTGCAGACAATGGTGCTGTAAAAAGTACTGGTGGCTGCAAGGACAAGGGGGTTAACGTCACAGCAACAAAGACTTACTCAGGATGCAGTCTTCCTAAGGTGGCACTGTGAGGAGTGCCCCGAGTGCCGTGATGTGTGGAATGTGGCTGAAAGCTCATGACAGCCTTACAACAGATATTTTGTGGGTTAACCCTTATTGTTTGGAATACATCAGTGTGTCAAATAAGTCTGACTAAAATAGTTCAAAGGTAGTGCCAGAATAGCTTGGCGCCTAGAGGCGCCAAGCTATTCTGGCACTACCCTTGAACTAAAGCCATTGTTCTATATCCTTATCTGTAAGTACCATAATGTAGCTTGCATATATATATATATATATATATATATATATATATATATATATATATATATATATATATATATATATATATATCTCTTGGCTTGACTTCGCGAACGAAGATTCTATAGGGCTTGCCCACGTCGTCTGCAGGCATTTTCGTGGCTGCGGAGGCCAATCCAGGACAGGCAGGTTCGACCGCAGTGGCTGCAGGGGAAGGTCTGGTCAGGGTTCTGAGTTACGACAGCTCTGTTTTTTCTTCTGAGCCATATATATATATATATATATATATATATATATGGCAGTGTACAAATTTAAAGCTTTTAGCCTCAGTATGAATTATTAAATTTCGCTCATAATGATTTCTGGAACTTCTGGCGGCGTCTGCAAACAATGTGTATCAGTTGTGGGTGATGAACTGACCATGATAGCTCAAGGATAGTGCCAGATTAGCTTGGCGCTGGGAAAACACCAAGCTAATCTGGCCCTACCCTTGAAATATCAGGGCTGAGGTTTGAGGGTTAATGCTTTAGCAAAACAACAATAGTAAATAAATAAATAAAACAAAATGCTAGAAAACACAGAGACGCAATGACACCTTGTAGTAACATGTCTTCATTCACATCAATTGTCACAAGCCCTTCCACACATTGTCCAGCGTAAAACACGCCCTGTTTGTTGCTGAAGGTGATCCCAAATATGTTCAGTTTGCGGCTCTCCATTGCTCTGGAAAAACAGAAACAATATGAACATTTGACATGCATCCCCCGCAGTGGAATAATATATTACTTTCTCATGAATCCTTTACACTAGATAGAAAAGCAAATAATTGTGACTTGTGACATGTTTAGCGTCATGTCGAAAACTATGATTCATTTGCAAATTCGTCACAATTACATAACAGGGGTGTTACAGGTGTGTGTAGAGGTACTGCTCATTTACAGTGTAATAATATATTACAAGACAGATTGTCGCCATGATGTAATTAATGTAAACACTGGCACCAACAATGTGTAGTTGATGTGTATTTACGTCAAAATTTGAAAGGTCTTGGATACTGCATAAAGCAGGTAAGTCGTTAATTCCGTCGGTGCCATGCGCATGTAACTTGACGCAATTACGAAACATGAAACTGCCACACAAGACTTGGGTTGTTTTGTTCACCTGAGTCAAGCCCACTTTCACAAGGGACGCAATTCCGTTTGACAGCATGCCAATAATTTTAGCCAATGAAAAGGCATGTTAGTCAGAAGTGCGCAACGGAAGTTCTAGAAAGTACCAAGGTCGGAGTGTCTTTCATCAGTTTCGGTTGCGCCTTAAAACATTTTCAACCACCGTCCGACAAACAAAACAATCATGCCTCGTCGAGGAACATCTAAACCAGCGGCCAGGTGAGTGATGATGTTAAAATGTTCACTAATAGGTGGATTCTTTTTGTTTAGTCAGATTACAGATAATACCTCCATCTTGAACCGCTGGTCGGAATACTTTCAGAGCCTCTTCAGCGCTGAGCGCACTGTTCAAGAAGCAGTCGTCCTACAAATCCCACACCTCCCAGTAAAGGTTGAATTGGACGAACCGCCCACCGCTGAAGAGACCCTCACAGCCATCCACCAGCTCAAGAGTGGCAAAGCAGCAGGCATTGATGGAATACCGCCAGAGATCTGGAAACATGGAGGCACAGCACTGCACAACAAGCTCCATGACCTCTTTCTCTGCTGCTGGGAGGAAGGAACACTACCAAAAGATCTCCGTGATGCAGTCGTTATCACCCTGTACAAGAACAAAGGCGAGAAGTCTGACTGTTCCAACTATCGGGGAATTACCCTGCTGTCCATTGCTGGGAAAATCCTTGCAAGGCTGCTCCTGAATCGGCTGGTACCTGTCATCGCTGAAGACCAACTCCCAGAGGGCCAGTGTGGCTTCAGAGCAAACAGGAGCACCACCGATATGGTCTTTGTGCTGAGACAGCTACAGGAGAAGTGCCGCGAGCAGAACAAAGGTCTGTACGTAACATTTGTCGACCTAACAAAAGCGTTCGACACTGTGAGCAGGCAAGGCATGTGGCAGATCCTGGAGCGACTTGGCTGTCCCCCAAAGTTCCTCAACATGATTGTCCAGCTACACGAGGACCAGCAAGGCCAGGTCAGACTCAACAATGACCTCTCGGAACCATTCCCTATTCTCAACGGCGTAAAGCAGGGCTGCGTGCTGGCACCGACCCTCTTCACCATCTTTTTTAGCATGATGTTGAAGCAGGCCACAGTGGACCTCGATGATGACGATGCAGTGTACATCAGGTATCGTCTCGATGGCAGCCTGTTCAACCTCAGACGACTGCAGGCCCACACGAAAACCCTAGACCAACTGATTCGTGAGCTGCTTTTTGCTGATGATGCTGCCCTCGTTGCACACACAGAGAGAGCCCTGCAGCGCATCACGTCTTGCTTCGCAGATGCTGCCCAGCTCTTTGGACTCGAGGTCAGTCTGAAAAAGACAGAGGTCCTCCATCAGCCGGCACCCAAGACAGTGTATCGCCCTCCTCACATCACCATTGGCGAGTCTGAACTAAAGTCAGTGCACCAGTTTACTTACCTTGGCTGCATTATCACGTCGGACGCCAAGCTGGACAAGGAGCTTGACAGCAGGCTGGCAAAAGCGAACAGCGCTTTCGGGCGACTTTTCAAGCGGGTGTGGCACAATCAACAGCTGAAAACAGGCACCAAGATCAGCGTGTACAGAGCTGTGGTCCTCACCACCCTGCTGTATGGTTCCGAGTCCTGGGCCCTCTACCGCAGCCAACTACGACTCCTCGAACGCTTCCACCAGCGCTGCCTGCGTACCATCCTGGGCATTCACTGGAGTGACTATGTCACCAACGTCGAGGTCCTTGAACAGGCTGAAACTGTGAGCATCGAGGCTTTGCTGCTGCGGACACAGCTCCGCTGGGCGGGGCATGTCTCCAGGATGGAGGATCATCGCCTACCAAAGATCACCCTGTTCGGCGAGCTTGCTACTGGACACCGTGACAGAGGGGCACCAAAGAAGAGATACAAAGACTGTCTCAAGAAGTCACTTAGTGCCTGCCAAATCGACCACCACCAGTGGTCTTCGCTTGCTGCGGACCGTGACACCTGGCGCTCCACCATTTACAAGGCAGCTGTCTCCTTTGAGGACTCTCACAGAGCTAGCCTTCAGGACAAGCGGCTCAGGAGAAAAAACAGAGATGCCGCAGCTCAGAACCCTGGCCATACCTTCCCCTGCAGCCACTGCGGTCGAACCTGCCTGTCTCGGATTGGCCTCCGCAGCCACGAGCAGGCCTGCAGACGTCGTGGGCAACTCCTATAAAATCTTCGTTCGCGAAGTCAAGCCAAGAGAGTCAGATTAGTAAGCACATGGTCGTAATGCAGAAGACATTTTATTCGGTACCTCTGTCGTTGCCTTTTAGAACTGGAATACGACTACGTAATTTATTTTTTTAAAGATCTTAACAGGTCAACATTGAACTTCGTTACAACAATATTAAGTGGTCAAATTAGTTTTTAGATGAGCCCTTTACTTTAAAGTGTAATGTAAACGGCCATCTCCAAATCCTTCTCCTAAAAGTCCTAGGTGTATAATTTTTACGTAATATATTTTTAGGTTAAATGTCATCGGTGGAGTTTTCACACATTCTAGAAGAGTAAGAAGTATTTTTTAATCACAGTAACATTTCAAGACAAACTTGATAAGAAGGATCGATCATTTGATGGTGAACAAAAAGAGAAACATTTAGTGGTCTTGTATTACCCGTTAAATGACAAGAAAACTTGATAAAGCAACCAGCTGCAAGAGGTTAGATCATCATGAGCCCCCCATTTGCTCAAAGGTCTATGCCTTTTACTAAAACCTCTATGTGTCCATATTCATTATTCAGTTGTACCTTTGAGTTTTTCAGGTGGGCATCTTTTAGTTTTACAGCATTTTTAGTGATTTCAGCAACTCTACATAGATCTACTGGCATTGATGGGGTTTATAAAATGTGATGTAAAAAAAAATAAAAGTTTGTATCCTTTTCTTCCATTTCAGGGCACCTGCCCCAAGGCGACCCATGTCCACTATGCCAGCTCACCCACCACCTTCCCATGCCCCAGCCCCAATGCAGGCGGCCCCCAAACAACCTGGCCTTATGGCACAGATGGCCACAACTGCTGCTGGAGTGGCTGTAGGCTCTGCTGTGGTAAGTTTCAGTTTAAAAAAAAAAATTAGTTTATTTTATATATATATATATATATATTTTTTTTTTGGTGGGGGGGGGGGGGGGGGGGGGAGGGGCAACAGAATGTTTTGCAGTCTGTTTCTGAATTCCTCTAACGATTTCAATAACAGGCATGGGAATTGCCAAAGCAAAAATCAGCTGAAACTAGCTAGGCATGCCCCCACCCCAGAAAAAAAAAACAACAAGCGATGAAAATCTGTGCAATCTGAGCATATTTTTTTAGGAATGTGAAATTATTTTCCGCGGATCCGAGGACAGTTCCCATGCCTGCAATAAGGAATATGTTAGTAAAAAAAATGAAAAAAAGTGTCAAACTCAAAGTGGACTTACCAGGTGGACTGGCTAAGGAACAAACTTACCAGGTGGACTGGCTCAATGTGCCTAATAAAATTGGAAAAAGTAAACAAAAGAGGAAAAATGAACACCCAAGTAATTTCACAACATAGTAGAAAATAATTAAAATCAAAGATAGCATTAAAACAGTTGAGACATACACAAAAATCACACAGATTTTAATGTTTCTGTGACAGAAAATGTACTCCTTTTCATCTTTGTTCCAGGGCCACACCATCGGTCATGCGATAACTGGTGGTGGTGGTGGTGGAGGTGTGGCTCAGCAGGCCCCCCCTCAGGTTCATGCAGAAGCCCCTCAGCAAGTCTACAACCCATGCCAGCAACAGCTGCAGCAGTTTTTGGAGTGTGCGCAAAACCAGTCCGACTTGAGCCTTTGTGCCGGCTTCAACGAGGCTCTTCGTCAGTGCAAGGTGCAATATGGTGAGTAAAATCGATCGCCCAGCTCTCCTGCTGTCTTTGCTGGTCCTTCTGATAGTGGTGTAGATTCTCATGAGTCCCAGATATTGCAGCAGCTCATGACAATCAATGCCTCTCACTGGAAGCATGAGGAGTGAGCATGAAGCTGTGGGTGAGAGTTGGCAGATGGAAAGCTGTCAAGTCAAACCCAAAATGGCAGGCCAAGTGACAGAAATGGTTTGAAAAGTTTTGCAAACTATCATTTTCAGCACTCCACCAGCATTTAGGTGGCTTTAGACCCCAGCCTTGCCTTTCTGTATTTTCACAGCAGCCAACTTTGACTTAGGATGATGACACTTTGACAGGCATTGAAACAGTGTGGTCCGTTTCTTTACAAACCCCTCATGCACATTATTAGAATTGTCTGCCAAAAAGCATGGGAGATGGAGAGATCATGACAATGTCTTGTTGAGGAGTAGAACACCTAAAAGAGCGACGTTTGTTTCATGCCCTTTCTGTAATAAGGCAAAGACACGGGCGATGTGTCCCTCAGAGAAGTATGCCAGTGAAAGTATTTGGTTGTAGTGATCATTATGCATGTGAAGGGCAGACCTGCCAACCAATCATTTGTTTGAACCTCCTTGTACGTGCAGCCAGCAATCCTGTAGACAGCACTGGCGGCTTTATGCACAAGGGGGTTAGGGGTTAGCAGGGGAGTATAGGGATAGACGAAAGCAGCGTGAGCATTGATTGAGAGGTAGTTTCTGCTGCCTAACTAGTGCAGGTGTTTATAGGTGTGGTATTCCTGACCGATCGTCAAGTCTGATTTCACACGAAGACACTTTGCTACACCTCAGACCTTGCCTGGTGAGGGAAAGAAAAATGTGG
The DNA here is from genome assembly GCA_036245525.1 of Semisulcospira habei. NCBI lineage: Eukaryota > Metazoa > Mollusca > Gastropoda > Semisulcospiridae > Semisulcospira > Semisulcospira habei. The sequence goes on along the minus strand of BTPG01000007.1, from coordinate 174,380,960 downwards.
ACAGCAGCTTTTGTTCTGTCTTTTTGTATTTTGTTTATTACATTGCATCTGCTGTTTCTTGCACTGCGTTTTGTGAATGAGCAAAAGAACAAAATCAGCAGATCCTGTCAAAACTAGCTGCATTTCTTGTGGGTAGGCAGGTCTGGGTTAACCATTTGAGCCCAAAGGTCCCGTTTCTCAAATTTTGGAGGTGTTGCCTAATGACTATGTACGAGTTGCAGAAGATGGCTTGACCATGATAATTCAAGGGTAGTGCCAGATTAGCTTGGCACCTGAAGGTGCCAAGCTAATCTGGCACTACCCTTAAATTATCATGGTCAAGCCATCTCCTGCTGTCGGGATCCAGGGCTAAGACGAAGAGGGTTAATGCATGTACAATAAATGCGATCAACTTGCAGCATGCACAATTTGGCCTGGTCATTCGAGTTTTACTGACTTATGTTCCTGTTATTTGAAACACACTGAAAAAGTTTGCTACAATGTCTGATTTGAGAATGAGGCATTATCATTTTGTTAGTTCCTATCTTTTACATGTTTGACATTCACCTTTCATGTCTGACTGGTGTCAGTTTCTGGAGGAAACTCGTTACCATAAAACTAAAACTAACAATGATGATGACAAAGTAGTGAGGTCAAACTTTGTTAGTTCAGTCATATTGACCATCATAGTTCAGGGGTGTTGTCAAAATGTCATGATGCCTGGAGGCACCAAGATATTCTGGCACCATCCTTGAACTTTCATTGTCTATCCCTTACTTGATGTAGAGTGTACTATTAGTATTACTATAAGTATGCAATGCCTGTGGTAAAAGTTGACATGTAGTGTAACAGGCAACAGTCGTTTGAACAGGTATTTTCAATTGTCCGATATACCGACATATTTTTTGTAATAAAACGTTCATCTTTTGACATTGTCCTATTTATGTTGTGTTCTCGCGATGGCATTTTGAGGGAATACTCTCATTGTAATAGTGCAGGATTTTGCGTAGTGTGTATAAAAAGGGACCGGGGGGGGGGGGGGGGGGGGGGGGGGGGGGGGGAGGCAAAAAGCTAATTCAGTATCTGCGAAGATGTAACAAAGCAAACAAAAGTCCTGCTCGAGGCCAGTCTCATAAATATCTGCCAGAAGAATCGTTACTTTCTAGATACCTTTGACACGTTTATCTGCATCTTTTTGGAAAAAATCAAGTAGCATTGAGTAATTGCATTTGTGGCAAACTGATTACAAAATCTTGCGTTAGTGATGTGGTGATGGGAATTGCGCAACCTACCCATGATGCTGGCCTGATTTTAGTTCTGTGAAGTCTGTGTACATGTTTTTTTTTAACGTCACTAGAATATGTGGGTGGAGCCGAAAAAAAGTTGAAGCGAGAGTCTTGGGGCACTTTTTAAGTCGAATTTTTTTTTGTTTAAATCCGGAAATCCGGCTGTAGCCAGAAAAGTCCCCCCCATGAGAATACCTTTAAGCCAGGGCGATGGAACATTACTCGTAGACTAAAGTTACAGCACGCTAGCACATGTTACATACCAAGAGTAACAGACTCACTGGTGTACTGGCTTAACCCGGCAGGAATCCTGACAAAAGATGCTACCAACAGCCAGAGAGTTGCTAGGTTAGCCCTTTTCAGCCCCAAGGTCCCATTTTGCAAATTTGGGAGGTGTTTGCCTGATGGCTATGTACCAGTTGCAGGAGATAGATTGACCATGATAATTCAAGGGTAGTGCCAGATTAGCTTGGCGCCTTGAGGCGCCAAGCTAATCTGGCACTACCCTTGAATTATCATGGTCAATCCATCTCCTGCTGTAGGGACTTGGGGCTAAACTTAAAGACATTCTATTTTCAACAACTTGTTCTCTCACTTTGCAGGAATGCAACCCTGACGAGAACGCCTGCCTATACACGGTGCTATAGACCTTGTACCTGTACCGAGGATGTGGGACATCTGATGTGTGAATGTGTAGGAGAATATGGTTTCGACGGACAAGTCACGGGATGTGGACAATTCTTACCCCTCGGCGAATTTATTAGTCAAGAATTAATAGTAATCTCCACCTTATGAGTTACTTTGTGATAGATCTAGACGAAATGACCTTTTATGCTTTTTTTTTTCCTAGCCCTCTTGCAAGACAAAATTGTTCAGGGATACCCTATTGGTTGCAACATCTAATAAGGCGAATAAAGTGATTTGTAGCATGTATTGTTTCGTTGTGTCCAATTCTTTTTGGTATACGCATGTGCTGGTCCCTCGTTTTGAAACCAATAGCTAAAGGCTGTATGGTACAAAATCACAGACCAGTACATGTGTGCTGTTTAGATCCTAACTTGGCACTAATGGCTTATCAGACCTGATGGCTCAAATGTATTGCACCAAGCTAATCAAGCAATCCCCTTGAGTGCCATATTCAACCCATCTCCATCTGAGGGCTTTGAATATAGGTAGGTCCATCCCTATACAAACAGTGGGCAACATCAGTACCAGTGATATTTAGCTATTTTGAAACAAGAGCTGCTCTCAACATGTAGCACGCATAACAAAAATAAAACATAGGCGAATAAAGCATCATCCCGATTTCAGTTTTATGTTTTGTTTTGGAAAGAAAGATGTATTTGCAGCACTGTAAAACCACATTCTGACAAGTCCAAATTGCGTTTTTGGTCATTTTAGGCGCGCTGTAATTGCAAACAAAGTTTTGATTTTTTGCATGTGCACTTCTTTTAACATGTACTTCCGATTGGCGCATTTGTTTGGTGGCATTTCTAGAAAACATTGAATGGACCTACCTACTTTGAAAAAAAATTGGAGAAAAACATACACAAGGCAAATGCAATGGGCTGACTTTATTGCAGTCTTCTATTTTCACAAATACTCCATCAAAATCCTTCTGATGTCGGTAGCACTTGTTGTCAAAATGATTCCTGCAGGAATCATGACAAAAAGCGCCCCTGACAGCCCAAGGGTTAGATGGGGGATTTATTAATACATGCATGTAGGTCTAATTCTGGTAATCTACCAACAACACCCAGCAGGTATTTACAGTAAATGCAAAGTGAGACATTTAACTCGTTCTACCCCACGACCGAAATCCCCAAATTTTGCCATTGCCCTCTGAAGATTGCAGTGCAGGACACAGGTCGACCATGATAGTTCAAGGGTGATGTCAGAATAGCTTGGCGCCCATAGGCGCCAAGCTATTCTGGCATCACCCTTGAACTATCATGGTCGATCCTTGCTGTGGTCGGTCTGGGGTAGAATGAGTTAATTTGAATTAGACAAGTTTTATGTGCACCTTGAAAATCAAGTTACACATGCAGGCATCAGAACTGTCCGATTTTCCTGGCCCCTGTTTAATAACACTTTTGACTTGGAAATGGCTTTAAATAACTCTACAATTCTTCAAAATCGCCGTTTTCCGATTTTTTTTTGGGTGAACAGTTCTGATGCCTGACATGTTCAGCACATATTTATATATAGACATTTCATCGCCTTCTGACAGCTAAGATGTGCTGACAAGGTCTAAGATCTGTCAAAATCTTTCACAAACATAAAAATGCTGCCTTGTTCATGGGATGAGTGACCACTGCAAAGCTGAAAATAAGTGCACTTGATCATTCATTCACGAGCTGACGAGAAATCTTCGCCAACATACACAGTAAATAATTCATGCAAAGTTGTTAGAAACAGGTTCTTGGCAAACATGTATACATTCAAATAAAACATTGAAAAGCTTAACAACTTGCGTGATGCGAAAGCGAAGGAATTTGGCCAGGCACCACTCGCATAATAGTATGCGCTGACCTGTGATTCTGGATGAGCCACGAGATCCAGAATTGCAAATTAGCATGCATATTTGATGGACAAAACCGGCATGGAAGCTGTTTAAGTAATCGACCCTTCACTGGCCTGGCAAGGCAAACACTACCCAGCTGCAAGGGACATAAACCCTCATGAGCCCCCGCGACTGCGGGGGCTCATGAGGGTTTATGTCCCTTGCATCTGGGTAGTGTTGCCATGCCAGGGGGGGTCATCAGGATTTTTGTCTCCTGTTAGTGATAGTCCTAAGTTCTTTATGACCATTTTGGTCCCATTTCATGTGAATGTCAGTCAGTGTGCAGTCGTTACAGCCACACAATTCGTGATCACCAACAGTGAAGGAGTGAAACTCGGTCTGACGCCCCCCCCCCCCCCCCCCCCCCCCCCCTTAAAACTTAAAATTTTCAGGGTAGTAGGGGTATTAGGGCAGTCTCCTAGTAGAAATACCGTTTGATTGGGTAGACGGAAACATGAATGTTTGCAATTTTAAAGCACCTCAATGGCCTCTCTTGGCAAATAATAGAATTTGCAGGCACATTCACTGGTGGTGTAAAAGAAAGCAATCATCAACTCATTCTACCCCAAGACCGAAATCACCAAATTTCGAGTTACTTATTTGGGTTTAACGCCGAGCAGGCAACTAAGGCCATCTCACGGCGGGAAGGGTAAAAATCTGGTCAGAAAGACTAGTCTTAAGACATGATGTAAATATACCTTAAAAATATATCAGGCTAAAATGTCGCACAGGTCTTTAAAGAAAACGTCGACAGACTCTCAAAAAGGTCAAAATAATAGAAACATCATAGTCTATAAACGCTCAAATCTTATTAAAAATATGGCACTCTCTCAGAAAACTGAAGATCTTGTCCGGGGGCACATCCCGGAACAAAACCTTCAAGGAGTCTGCTGTGAAATGTTTATACCTTGTGTCGATTAGATCAGTACGAGACAGCAAAATGTGTTGAACAGAGTACTGCTCATCGCAGGCATAACACCATGGACGCTCCTCCTGTTTTAGTAAATAAGAGTGCGTAACATACGTGTGCCCGATGTGGAGCCGAGCAAGGACAGTCTCCTCACGGCGGCTGCCGCAGCGATAAGGTAGACCGTCAGATAACTTAGGAAGGGTTTCATGCAGCTTGTTAACTTCCTCTTTGTCCCACTTGGACTGCCACTCACGGGCTATGTACGCACTAACCACCAAATTTCGCAGTCGTCCTCTGAAGACTGCTTTGAGTGCAGGACACAGATCGACCATGATAGTTCAAGGGTGATACCAGAATAGCTTGGCTCCCATAGGCGCCAAGCTATTCTGGCATCACCCTTGAACTATCATGGTCGATCTTTATCTTGCTGTAGTGTGTCTGGGGTAGAATGAGTTCAGTAAACAACACAAGCATCTTCACCACCCGCAAAGAAATGAGAGTTTTCCTCTGAAACAATATTAGTTTCCACTTAAAATGAATCTCTTTTTCTCTTAAAACACTATACCTGAGGAGAAATTCCCATGCCTGGGAACAGAGCCAGTTTGGTGCAAATGCTGACAGTCATTGGGAATCGCTATGCAAGCAATACACATGCATACAAGGTCCTTTTCCGCAAATTCCTTTTTTTAAAGTATTGTTCATTTTCTAAAATGTTTTCGTGATAAAACAGTCCTATCCCTGTATATTAAAAAAAAATGAATACTATTTCTACTGATGAAAATTGTCATCTTCAATGAAACAACAGGAAAACTGTAATGACTTGACTTGCATTCCATTCATATGATTTCTCAACTTCAGACATCGATCAAGGTGAAGTTTCTCTGCAAAGAAAGAACGGGTCATTTAGTTACTGAATAGTTGACAAAACCTAAGGAAGTTACTAAGACACAATAATGGAATGCTAACAAGTTTAAAATGGGAGGTTTTCAACCAATAACATCACTATTGCCTTAACCCATATCAATATCATACCGAGGCTAAAAGCTTCAAATTTGTACACTGCCATATATATATATATATATATGCAAGCTACATTATAGTACTTATAGATAAGGATATAGATCAATGACTTTAGTTCAAGGGTGGTGCCAGAATAGTTGGTGCCTAGAGGTGCCAAGCTATTCTGGTACTACCCTTGAACTATTTTAGTCAAACTTATTTCACATTCTGGTGTATTCCGAATGATAAGGGTTAAGTGGTACTTTCCAGTGAAACAGAAATCTGCCTTTTGGCTTGTCATAACACAAACATTGACATTTGATGATCTGTGACCTGGACCTGACAGCTTTCAGCCGTCAGGTCCAAAGTCACAGACCAGCACATTTTCAAAGTACGACATTCATACCCTACAGTTTTCAATTGGAAAATAAAAACTTAGTCATTAGAAATAACACGAGTGTGTGAAATATGTTTGACTAAAACAGTTCAAGGGTAGTGCCAGAATAGCTTAGGCGCCAAGCTATCCTGGCACCACCCTTGGACTAAAGTCATTGGTCTATATCCTTATCTGTAAGTACTGTAATGTAGCTTGCATATGGCAGTGTACAAATTGGAAGCTTTTAGCCTCAGTTATGAAATGGGTTAAGCCAGGGGAAAGAACTGAATTCAACCAGCAGCTGCACTCACCTGAAGTAAGCTAGTGACGTATTTCTCTGTGAATCCAGGAATCTTCTTCAAGTCATTGAACTGTTAAGACAAATTGCAACCATTTATTAAACTCTGCAAACAAGTAGCACACTGTTTCACTCTTCCAATTGTATACTGCAAATATAACTAGCAGTCAAGAGAGAGGGCAAAGCCTTCATCAGTTCATGGCTCACTTACATAACCGATTTGTATTTCTTTTCTGTCTATCTGATCTTCTAAGACCCTGACCAATTGTGACCCGGACTTTTATTGACAGGTCTTGTTAACGTGATGTGCATTTCTCTAACCTCCCTTGACCTTTGTGAGAGGTCAGCCAAATTGGCATGCATTTGAAGGTCTGTCACCAACTAGTCTTCTGCCATTTTAGCAACAACAACAAAAGAAGCATTTTTCTTGTTACACATTTCCTGGCCTCTTGTGACCCTGGACCTTCGAGGAAGGGTCACCCAAATTAGTACACACAGGAAAGGTCTTGTCATCAGGTATCCAAATACCCATTTTGGTTCTGATTTTGAAGTTGATATTAGTATTTGACAAAATGACAATTTTTGTTAAAAAAAAGACAGTAAGTTTTGTAACATATTCCTTGACCATTGGGCCAAGTTTGAAGTCTGTGTCTTGAACAGTTGCTGAGAAAATGCCAACTTTAATGTTTACTATGGGACGACAAATGACAGACCAGACAATGGAGGCCCAATACATACTTACTTACTTACTTACGCCTGTCACCCCTACCCGGGTATAGGCCGTCGACGAGAGACCTCCAGCAACTCCTGTCCTGTGCTTCTCCTTCGATTCTACTCCAGGTGGTTCCCAGTCTCTTGATGTCTGCTTGGAGGTCTCGACGCCAGGAGTTTCTCGGCCTACCTCTTTTCCTCTTTCCCTGGGGGTTCCATGACAATGCCTGCCTAGTGATACTGGAAGCTGGCTTTCTCAGACTGTGACCGATCCATCCCCATCTTCTTCGCCCAATTTCATTCTCTGCTGTTATCTGCTCTGTTCTCTCCCAGAGTCTGACGTTGCTGATCTTCTCTGGCCAGTGGATTTTCAAAATTCTTCTAAGGCAACTGTTCATGAAGGTCTGTACTCTGTTGACTGTGGTTTTTGTCAATCTCCATGTCTCTGCTCCATATAGGAGAACTGCTTTTACATTGGAGTTGAAAATCCGGACTTTGGTGTGTTGTGACAGCTCTCTGGAACTCCACACTTTTTTCAACTGGAGAAAGGCTGCTCTGGCTTTACCGATTCGTGCTCTGACATCTGCATCAGTGCCGCCTTTTTTGTCTATGATGCTCCCGAGATAGGTGAAGGACTCCACCTCCTCCAACGGGGTGCCAGCAAGCAAGACTGGTTCTTCCCTGGTTGCGTTCAGCCTCATTGTCTTTGTTTTCTGTTTGTGAATGGTGAGGCCCACTTGGGACGAGATGTCAGCAAGCCTCGTGGTCTTGTCCTGCATTTGTTGATGAGTGTGGGACAGTAATGCCAAGTCGTCTGCAAAATCGAGGTCGTCAAGCTGTGTCCACAGTGTCCACTGTATTCCACTTCGTCTGTGCTCTGTGGTCATCTTCATGACCCAGTCTATGGCCAGTAGGAAGAGGAACGGAGACAGCAGACACCCCTGCCTGACACCAGTTCTGACCTGGAGCTCTCTGGTGAACTGCCCTTCGTGGATCACGCGACATGTCATGCCATCATAGCTGCTCTTGATCAGGCAGACGAGCTTTGTGGGTACACCGTAGTGTCGTAGGAGTTTCCACAGAGTCTCTCGGTCCACGCTGTCAAATGCTTTCTCATAATCCACAAAGTTGACGTACAGCGGGGAGCTCCACTCCAGAGACTGTTCCACGATGATGCGGAGAGTGGTGATCTGGTCTGTACATGATCGGTTCTTCCTGAATCCTGCTTGCTGGTCTCTCAGCTGGGGGTCAACGGAGCTCTTCATTCTCTCCAGGATGATCCTGTTGAAGACCTTTCCTGGTACTGACAGCAAGGTGATTCCTCTGTAGTTGGAACACTTGCTGAGGTCGCCTTTCTTGGGATGCTTGATTAGGTACCCCTCCTTCCAGTCAGCTGGCATCACCTCCTCTTCCCAGATCTTTCCAAACAGTGGGTACAGCATCTCAACTGTTGTCTCTAGGTCTGCTTTCAGAGACTCCGCTGGGATGCCATCTGGCCCTGCTGCTTTGCCATTCTTCAAAAATGCCACTGCTTTTCTGATCTCTTCCCGGCTGGGTCTGTCACAGCTGATGGGTAGGTCGGTCTCTGCCGGCTGGATGTCGGGGGGGTCGGGTGGGCTAGGTCTGTTCAGTAACTCTTCAAAATACTCGGCCCATCTGTCGAGTTGGTCTGCTCTGTCTGCAATAGGCTTGCCTTCTTTGTCTTTTACTGGTCTTTCTGTATGGCCATACTTACCCGACAATCTTCTGGTAATGTCGTAGAGCTGTTTCATGTTGCCGCTGCCTGCTGCCTTTTCTGCCTCTGCTGCCAGGCTGTCTGTGTAGGCCCTCTTGTCTGCCCTGATACTCCTCTTCACCTCGCGGTTGGCTTCCGAGTATTCCCCCTGTGCCCTTACTTTGGCTGCTCTCGTGCGACTGTTGTTGACCGCTGCTTTCTTCTGCTTCCTCGCTTCTATCTTCTTCAAGGTCTGTGCCGACAGCCAGTCCTTGTGGTGGTGTTTCCTGAACCCTACAGTGTCTTTGCAGGTTGAGTTCAGCGCCTCTCTAACTGCCTTCCACTGCTGCTCTGTGGTGACCGCCTCCTCTTCATTTACTAGCTCCTGTAGCGCTTGAAACCGGTTGGACAGCACCATTTTGAACTCTTCTCTAACTCCAGTTTCTCTCAGGAGGCCTACATTATAGCGCTGTCTTCTTGTTGTCTCTGTGCGGCTTTTCTTTAGCTTGCCCAATACATAGACTCATGTTTACTGTCACATGTGAGCCAAAAATGGTAAGCTCTCCCCATCTTCATCCTGTGGCCAATGTTACTCTCTCTCACGCACACACACAATCTCCTTATCTCACTCTATCTTGTACACACACACAATCTTGCTTTCTCACTCTATCTCACTCACACATACAATCTCTCTATCTTACTCTCACTTCAAGGAACAATACTTTACCCCTACTTCTGCCTAGAATTGACCTCTTTATAACTAGTTTATCATTTTCTGGACTGTTTGTATGGAACACTATTCCTGCACATTTGAAGACTATAGCCTCGCCTGGAATCTTTAAAACGAAACTTTTCGATTACCTGATGAGCCAAACATAACAATTAACATCACTGGGCATTTATTTAAACAAACTCTGATGATCAATACTTTCATGTAATACATGCATTTTTGTATAGTGTTTGTGTGTGTGTCTGGTATAAGATGAATGTCGAGTGTTACTACTATTTTGTGTATATAATTTTTTTAATTTTATTATTATTTTGTTTTTATTTTTTTAAACATTATTGTTGCATGAAATAATGTGTGTAAATATAATGTCTTTATAATTATTAATTTTTTAAACCTATTTTATGTTGTAGATGTTAGCAACGGCAAGTTTGTAAAATGACGATTTGTTTCTGTCAAAACCTTTTACCGTTGATAAATAAAGTTTCGTCATCATCATCTCTCACTCACACATGTATACAATCTCTCTTTTTCACTGACGATTTGTAATGCTTTCGATCTATAATAAACGCAACACGAAATAATCTCTCCTACTCACAGATGCGAAAGGCCCGTGTGCTTGTCGCCACTCAAAGATGAGTCTCGCTCGTTTTGCCCCCACTGTGTGCAGATCCTGCAGCCTCTTGATGGGCGCCTCGTTCAGTATGTCGAGAAACTCCACATCTGTTGACATACTCATGAATTTATATATACATACACACTCGCAGCTACATATACACTCGCAGCTACCCCTTCCATCAAAAAGAATGACAGATCATTATGAGCCCTGGTAGGTGCAGGTGCGCAGGAGAATGCACGCCTGTTGCTGGGATCATGGTACAATATAACCCTTGCACTCAAGACCGCAGTTTGGAGGCGTCACTTAATCACTTTGTACCAGTTACATGAGATGGATTGACCATGATCATTCAAGGGTAGTGCCAGATTAGCTTGGCGCCGACAGGCGCCAAGCTAATCTGGCACTGCCCTTGAATGATCATGATCAATCCATCTCCTGCTGTGTTGCGTTGAGTCTACATGGGTACACTCCCTCGGACTGCCCATTCTGTTTGCAAGAGACCGATTCTCATGATCTCCTGCAAGTCTAGGGGCTCACGAGTATCTAACCTTTAAGGCTGTTGGTGGTAAAAAATCAGCGCAAAGGAAGTAATCGAAGTGTTGGCTGATAAAGCAAATGACAATTTAGGTATTGTGAAAGAGAAGTTTGCAGCTCGAAAGAAAACCATCCATACACACACATGCCCATACCGTTATTGGTAAGCTTACACAGCGATGCCAACCCCTTTCACTACCTGACCTTACCATTTTCAAAATTTGACAGGAAGAAATAAAATTTGACAGGAAGATTTCGCGGTGAACATAAAATTCGGTCATTCAAGGTTAAAGTTTGGTGCCACGGCGTGCAAGATTGCACACACGAACTTCCTCGTCACAGCACTGGCACTGACCAGCTTTGCGTGGCTATAGCACAAAACCACAACTAAAACCAGACTGAACCATACGAGTTCACCTCAGAACCAACGAACTTATAAAGTTCTGTAAATCCACAGTATTCCATGATAGGAGTGAAAACAGGGCATATACAACCTACCCCCGTACCCTGTTGACTTTTGGCACCCAAAACCAGGGACTGCAAATGCAATGAATCGCACGAGTTCACCCCTAAAAACGGATTAATTTCAACAAATCCACAGAAAACCTGTAGTGTGTAAAAAAAGACACACATCAAATTTCTACCTTCTTTGACGTAATCAAAGAGGTATCTAAACGACACCCTGAAAACAGGGGGAGAAGGAGAGTGGAGAAAATAAAAGGTGGTGGGGAAGGAGAAAGGAAGGCCGGGGGGAAAAAAAAATGGCGCAATGATGGAAAATTGTCCGACAAGAAAGTTGAACCTCACAAACGCTAGGATACACCTCTATGTGAGCATCCTTCCGAAAGTGAACCAACGACCTACAAACACAAGTCAGTAGGAAAGCCCTAGAGCTATCAATCCTAATCCCCAGTCAATACGGGGTTAGGCTTAAACAGAGATCGAGATTCGTGCAGCAGAACGCTACACTAAATATTCATCTCCACAGTTTGGTCCGCTGACGATGAGGAGTACTGGCAAAAAAGCAAAACACCCTCGAAACACATATAATATGAACTAGACATAAAAATTCAGACTGACTTGTGTCGCTCATGTGTGTACGGCCAGCTGATAAACAGGCCATTGCATCATATAGTGTGCGATGTCAAAAACATCTTTAGACATGACACACGGCCGGCCGATAAACAGGCCATTGCATCATATAGTGTGCGATGTCAAACACATCTTTACACACTAAAACAGCAAAATCCCAAGAACTACTGAACCGAACTGAAATCACACTACAGTGGAGTCCAGTTAACACGAACTCGCTTTACACGAATTTCCGGTTAACACGAACCGTTTCTGCATTCCCGGCCGACGGCCTTCTTATTCTGTATTAAAATTTCACTGATAACACGAAATGCTTAACACGAAATTTCGCTTTACACGAAGCTGTTTTCGGTTCCCAACAAGGGCATTTTCACTATTATTCACCTGTTTAACACGAACACAGATTCCATTCACCGAAAACCAATTCACGTGTCGCTCTCGCGCTGTGGAGTACACATGACAGAGAGCGAACTCTAGTCTGTGATTGGCTGAAAAGCCTTCGGCTGTTGTAATCCGTCTTCTCATTGGCTAGCACTTCTGAACTGTATTCATGGTGTATCATTCGTGTACCAACACAACCCTTTTACCGATGCGGGATTGTAATTCAGCCTGTGTTGCTTTTTACCTGATGGATTGTAACTTACTATGGCTTTTACCTGATGGATTTTACATTAAATATGTGAGCTGAACACGTTTCCTTGTGTTTTCCTAGCGAGCTGAAGGTATGCACATCAAAGTACGATAATGTGCACTTTTAACCTCGTACTCATTCACGCACACGTCTTACACACTTTCTCCTTGAGGGCCGTGATCAATTTTTAGGCCATATTGGTTAACACGAAATACGTTTAACACGAAGTGATTTTCCGTGTCCCCAGAAATTCGTGTTAAGCGGACTCCACTGTATTTCTGATCATGTATTTGTTTCCTCAAAACACATTACCGATGACATGACTAACTGGAAATAGTCTACTTGCTTACCAATTTTAGCCTAAGACCCAAAGGGTCCCCCCCCAGGAGGCTCTCGGGGATCCCTGACAGGGACGAGAGAGCTTTCGGGGATCCCTAACAGGGACGAGAGTAGCCTCCCCTGCCCATCCGGTCAGGCGCCAGGTGGTGTCTCCTTTAGCCAGTTGTCTACTTCGCTGTTAGCGTTCGGACGCTTTTACCTGAGCCTCTGACCCTTGGAAAGACTGTGTACGGTTCGACCGTCCCTTGCCGGCCTGCCTTCCCTCTCGTCTACTGCTTCTGGCGTGGCCTCCGTCTTCTCTGCTAGCCCTCGTCTGTGCCTCGTGCTCTTGGCTGGCCCTGGAACCTTCTAGGCTCCCGTCGTCGTCTCCCTGCCATTCCGCCATGGACAGGTAATGTCTCGGCCGTTTCCGACGTCTCGCCTGGCTGGGTCGGACGTCGGGCTTCGCTCGAGCTACTGTTGGTTTCTCTCCGCATTTCACGGTGAGTTTCGAGTGTTTCTTGATTTCAAAGCTTTATATGGCGGGGTTCGTTACCCGCCCCCGGTCGCCTTTCATGTTTGGGTATGGGCTGCAGTTATCTAGTGCGCCTCTCCCCAGTACGTCGACCTCCAGTGACCTACTGTCTGGTACTTTGTGCTTCGTCACTCTGCCGTTCCGCCATGGAAAGGTGGAGTATCGGCCACTTCCTACGTCTCGCCTGGCTGGGCCGGACGTCGGGCTTCGCTCGAGCTACTGTTGTTTGTCTTTGCATTCACTGTCAGTTTCGCGTGTCTCTTAATTTTCGAAGCTTTAAATGGCGGGGTTTGTTACCCGCCGCCGGTCGCCTTTCATGTTTGGGTTTGGGTTGCAGTTGCCAAGTGCGCCTCTTCCCAGTTCGGCGACTTCCAGTGACCTAGTGTCCGGTGCTTTGTGCTTCGTCCCTCTGCAGTTCCGCCATGTAAAGGTAAAGTCTTGTCCGCTACCTACGTCTCCCCCGGCGGGGCCGGACGTCGTGCTTGGCTCGGACTTCTGTTTGTTTTCTCTCCGCATTTAACGGTGAGTTTTGCTCGTTAATTCGGAGCTTTATCTGGCGGCGTTAGTTGCCCGCCGCCCGTCACCTTTCATGTATGGGTATGTGTTGCAGTACCAAGTGCGTTGCTGCCCAGGACGGCGGCTTCCAGTGGCCTGGTGTCCGCCATACTGTAGACCGGGTGCCACCTGCTCCTCTGTCATCGGCTGCGCTGGCTGCCCTGCTTGACTGGAGGTTCTTGGTCTCTACTCCGGTGTTCCACCGCCGAGCGACCCGCGACTTCCGCCTCCTTGGGACCTTCCGCGGCACGGCGGAATTGTTCCAGCTGCCCTCGGACATGGGATAGCCACTCCTCTCGTCCCTGGTAAGTTTGTAGCTTATTCGTAGACGCGTTAAGCCCGCTGACTCCTCCGGCGAGTCGCCAAGCTGGCTACGTGCCCCCCTCCCGTAAAAAGGAGCCCCGGGCACCGCGACCATGTCGCCTTAGTTCACGCGTCGGCCCCTCGGCCAAACCTCAAGCCCGCTGACTCCTCCGGCGAGTCGCCAAGCCGGCTACGTGCCCCCCTCCTTGAGCCCCGGGCACCGCGACCTTGGTCGCTAATTAGTTAAGCGTCGGCCTTTGGCCCTTCTTCTAAGCCCGCTGACTCCTCCGGCGAGTCGCCTAGCTGGCTACGTGCCCCCCTCCTTGAGCCCCGGGCACCGCGACCTTGTCGCCTGTTACATACAAAAAAAAAAAAAAAAAAAAAGAAGAAGTTGACGCTTGGCCTCGCGGCCCCTCTTGAGCCCGCTGACTCCTCCGGCGAGTCGCCAAGCCGGCTACGTGCCCCCCTCCATGAGCCCCGGGCACCGCGACCTTGTCGCTAATTAGCTTAAGCACCGGCCTTCGGCCCATCTAAGCCCGCTGACTCCTCCGGCGAGTCGCCTAGCTGGCTACGTGCCCCCCTCCTTGAGCCCCGGGCACCGCGACTTTGTCGCTAACTAGTCTACGCGTCGGCCTTCGGACCTGCTCAGCCCGCTGACTCCTCCGGCGAGTCACCAAGCCGGCTACGTGCCCCCCTCCTTGAGCCTCGGGCACTGCGACCTTGTCGCCTATTGTTGACGCGTTGGCCTCACGGCCCCTCCTAAGCCTGCGGACTCCTCCGGCGAATCGCCGAGCCGCTTTGTGCCCCCACCTTGAGCCCTGGGCACCGCGACCTGGTCGCCAATTAGTTCACGCGTCGGCCTTCGGCCCCAGCTTAAGTCCGTGTGCCCCCCTCCTTGAGCCGGGCACCGCGACCTTGTCTCCTTCGTTCTCACTTCGGCACTTCGACCTCAGTCTCTGGGCCCGCTGACTCCTACGGCGAGTCGCCTAGCCGCTTGTGCCCCCTCCTTGAGCCCCGGGCACCGCGACCCTTATCGCCTGTTGGTACCCTACGCGGCTTATGGCCCCTCCTTCCAACCCGCTGACTCCGCCGTCGAGTCCCCAGCCAGCTTCGTGCCCCCTACTTGAGCTTCGCGCACTGCGTCTGGATCGGCCTTCTTGTACCTCGGGACTTCGGGCCGTTTCCCCTGGCGCCTACGGCCTTCCACGTTTCACCGGTTCTCGTCTGTTCACCGAAGTGAAGCTACGTCGCGCTGTTAGCGCTTGGTTGGGTGCCCCTAGGGGTACACCCAGTGCAGTGGGGATCGACTTCCTCGCCCTCGTCGCCTGGATAGTTGCGGCGCCCGACGGTCGTCGCCCGCCCCTCGACTCCCTCCGGGGTCCCTGTCGACCTTTGCCTGGTGCGGCGCTGTCGTTCTCCTCGGGACATCCTCTTCCCCGCTCCCTGCACCCTTCGCCTCCGGCGTCTCCCCGACCCTCTCCGGGGGATGACTCGGCGTCCTGCGTTCGTCTCTGGCCTGCTGGCGTCTTAGCCTTCGGCTCCCCGGTTCGCTGGCCTCTCGCTCCCTTCGTGCTCGCGGCCTCCGGTGGTTCCGCCGGCGCCCGTGCTTGCGGCAACCCTTCCCAGCTCTAGCGGATCTTCCGCGTGGCTTCGAACCCTCCGCCCCTTGCCTTCCTTCGTTCGTGGCGGCCTGGCTCCTTCTTGACCATCTCCCCTGATGCGACGTCGCAGCTCTACCGTGCTCCTGTGGGTACCCGCGCCCGTCGGCCCTGCCTGGCAGTCTCTGAAGGAACCCTTCTAGGCCTGTGGGCCCAACGCCACCCTTGTGGATTGGGTTCCCGCCCTTTCGGACCAAGGCCCTCGCCCTTCGCGCGCAGGTCTCCGCTCTTCTTTGGGAAGTTGCGATGCTGCTCATCGCTCGGCACGGCTCCCCCGCCTCGGACCCTTTGCGTCGCCTTCAGCCCTTGGTTGTCGCCGCCAGCCTGGACCTACCCGTTGCTTCTACGCGTCCCCATGCCTCCCGCCCCCGCCTTTGTCTTCGCTTGCCGTCGACGGGACCGTTTCCAGCTCGGCCTCCTTGGTGTGGTCTCCCCTCAGCCCTGGGTCCTTGCGTGGATCGTGGATGCCTTGGTTGCCCGGGACCTTCGATCTTCCGCCAGCCATTCTCCTCCTTGGTCGACCTGCTTCTGCGGTATCAGTCGGTGGTTCCTCCTCGTAGGGCAGGGATGCTCTCCTCCTCCGGTTGCTCGCCTGGTCGCCCTGGTCAGCGCCTACGGTCCGACCTCTCGCCCTCGCCGTCTGTTCACCGGGGAATGGTTTTGGTGACCGACCGCAACTTGGTGCGTCTTCACGAGCCTCGGATCCAGTCCTTGCCGTTCTAGCCCGTGGGTAGCTGCGGGCGCGGCGGTCCCCTCCTGACTGCGGCTCCAGCTCCTCCTCCTGACGAGTGCGGCGGCTGATCTCCTTCCCTCGGTCTTCTGTACTCCGCCTCTGGAGGCTGTCCTCCGGCGATCTCTCTACCCTGGTGCCGATCTCCCCTGTGCTGCGCCACATCGGCTTCGCTGGACGGACATTCTTAGCTCGGCTCCCGGATTCCCCCTGACCTCGCCACTGCCCCTCTCTCTCTGCGTCGTTGCTGGTCTCGGCGGTTGAGGCGCTCTCCTTCTCCCGAATTCCACTCGTCGGCCGGCCGCTGGCCCGCGAACCTGACTTCGCGGCACGTCAACCCGCTGGGACTGGTTGCAGTTGGCAGGCCCTCTGCGCTTGGCGATACGATCTTTGGACACAGGACCTCCTCGTCCTTCCGACAACCCCTCTTCGTGGCTTGCCTTCAGACGCAGGAGGAACCCGCTCTCCCGACTTCTGCTTCCTCCTCTATCGCCCCCTTCGCTGGTGCGCGGACAGCGACTTCTCCCTCCCAGACCGCCGCAGTCCAGGTCACCTGTTCGTACTGGCAGACTACCTCTTGCGACGGAGGCAGTCTTCCACGGATTGCGCCACCTGGACATCCTTCGCTGGTTCTGCGCTCGTTGGGAGACTCCCCCCTTGTCCTCTTCGCCTCGAAGTGGAGCCTCCGGCTTCCCTCTTCATCTCCCCGTTCCCGACCTCTGGCCTGGGCAGTCGATGCGCTTGACCCCTTGGGACGGTCTGGTCCTTTACACCTACCCTCCGGCGGTCCTGGTCCTCAAGTCCTGCTCAGCCTCCGGGGATGCAACGCAGTCCTTCTCCTGGTAGCCGTTCTCCCGGACCGGATCATGGACTAACGACCTTCTCAGTCTCGCCACGGGCTCACCCTCCCTCTTCCCACCCCCCGCACGATGCTCGAGCAGCGCCGACAGCCGCTCTTCCACCCCTGCCGCGAGCGACTTCTCCTACACGCCTGGCGATTGTGCGGCAAGCTCTGTCTGCTGGAGGCTTCTCGAGTGCGACAGCGGACGCTATCGCTTCAGCCCGCAGTCCTACCAGACGTGTCTACGAGGGAAAGTGGCGTGCTTCGTGCCTGGTGCTCTGACCCCGCCGCCTCTCCACCGTCGGCCTGACGTCTCCTCAGCTCGCGGACTTCTTCTCTGGCTCGTCCAAGACCAAGGTTGGCTCCCCTCTGGGGCAGCTGCTTCCCCTCTTGATCGCCGACGCCTACCGTCACCTCGGCCGTCCCGACCCAGCGCCTGCAAGGACCTGCCCGACCTTATGGCGCGTTTCGGCGTGCAGCGTCCGGTCTTCCTCTCCCTTGGCCCGCGCTGGGACCTCCCTGGTCCTCCCCTGACTGACTTCGGACCGTTAAAACCGCTCCATCTGGCCCGCTTCGCTGACGTGACTCGGAGGCCTGCTTCCTGATGGCCCTCGCCACGGCGCCCCGCGTCAGCGAGCTCCACACGCCCTCGTCTCGCCCCACCGGCCTGCAGTTCCGAGTGGATGGCTCCGTGCAGCTACTCCCGGATCCTTCCTTCTCGCTCAGCCTAGGTCTCCCTTGACAGCGCCTCCGGCCCTCGCCGCTCGGCCGCTTACACGACCCGGTTCCTCGGGGCACTCCGCAGCAAGATCCGGGACAGGCACTTCGTATCTACCTGCTCCAAGTCCGTGCGGAGGGGACGGTCTCGTCGCTTGCCGCCGACCGCTGGCAGAACCGGCTTCTCAGCCCAAACGTTCTCCTCCTCGCTCCGCTGGGTATTCCGGTCCGCCTATCGCGACCTCTCCCCACAGGGAGCCGGGGCACTGAAGATCCGCGCCCATGGAACGCGCGCTAGGGCCGCATGTCTCGCCTTCGCCGCGCCGGTGTGGTTAAGGACACTGTGGCGGCGGTGGGGTGGCGGGACGGATCTACCATTGCCGCTTCTACTCCCGCGCCCTGACAGTCCAGCGCGACAACCTTACGCTGGTGGGCAACTTCTGCGGCGCAACACTCCCTCCAGGCGCCCTCGGCGCTTAGGCGGCACTTCGCTAAAATTGTCGGGAGTGGGTGATCAGGAGTGACGGGCCGTCTTCGTCCCTGAAGAGGTTTCTAAAAGGGATTGTGCGGCACCCTCCTCCTCTTTGCCATTCTTCCAGTTAGTCATGTCATCGGTAATGTGTTTTGAGGAAACAAATTAATTTTTCTCTAAAATGTATTTTTTCGAAAAATACTTACCGATGACATGACTCGGAGGTCCCTCCCTCCTCCCCGCTTGCCGCTGGTAACTCCGTAGACAACTGGCTAAAGGAGACACCACCGGGCGCCTGACCGGATGGGCAGGGGAGGCTACTCTCGTCCCTGTTAGGGATCCCCGAAAGCTCTCTCGTCCCTATCAGGGATCCCCGAGAGCCTCCTGGGGGGACCCTTTGGGTCTTAGGCTAAAATTGGTAAGCAAGTAGACTATTTCCAGTTAGTCATGTCATCGGTAAGTATTTTTCGAAAAAATACATTTTAGAGAAAAATTCATTTTTCTTTAAAAGGTATTTTTTCGAAAAATACTTACCGATGACATGACTGAATGGAAGTGTCTACTACTTACTCATTCTAGCCTAAGAGCCAGACACAACCCGGGAGGCACTCGGGGAACCCCGAGGGGACCAAGAGTTGTCTCCCTATACCCACCACCCGGAAGCCGGGTACCCATAATCCCTCAGTCAGGATACTTGGCGCACGAGCGGCAAGCGGGGCAGGTGGGAGGGTCGTTTGAGTCATGTCATCGGTAAGTATTTTTCGAAAAAATACCTTTTAAAGAAAAATGAATTTGTTTCTTCAAAAACATTACCGATGACATGACTGAATGGAAGAATTGCGAACAGGAGGTGGGTGCCGCGCTCCAGCACACCTTAGGGCCCAAGGGCCGTCCTCCCTAACGCAAACTCCCGACGACCCTAGGTAGGTGAATACCTACGGCGCTGAGGCGCCAGGAGGGAGTTGTGCCCCCCGCAAAAAGGCCTCCACCAGAGCGAGGAGTCTCTCTGGCCTGGCAGAGCTCTGCAATCGAGGAGGGCGAAGTCATCCTGCCCGCCAGCCTCCAGTAGCCACGAAGTGCAAGACAGTACAGTCCCTGACGAATGTGACGTTCGTGGCCCTGCAAGTGCCTTGATAACGTACCTGTAGCCTCTAACCTCCCTGAGGGAGGGGTCCTGTAATTCAGAACGTATGACTGAGCTTAACCAGGAAGAACGTCCGGCATGTAGCGTCAGTGCTGCCGGAACCGGCAAAGAGGCGAGCGCGTCCGAAGCGAACGGCTATGTCGTAGGCACCCGTGAGGCTTGTACAGGGATTTGCTACGTGGTCTCCTGGTGGAATAGCGCCCCGTAAGCGGGCGCAAGGTGAACCTGTGGACCAAGGCGCGGCGGTCCAGGTAAGGTATGGTCCGAGAGGAGCTGTACGTAATTGTTCCCTCGAACTGTAGGCAGACAGGGTGAGGCGTAGCTCCTGAAGCTCGTTAACCAATCCACCACGGCAACATCCCTCAGGCGCCGTATGGCTGCAAGGGCAAGACGTAGCATTCGATGACTCCTCCCGAGGGGAGTCGACAGGAGGCTCCGGACGAGCGCGTGTAAGTCTCTCCGACCCGGGCTCTGAGGAGAGGCGGGTTCCTGCCGGCAAGTGGACCCCCAGCAGGATCCCGGCGGCTTACTTGGAGACGAGTGGGTACCGAGATTGTACGTGGGACGTCGCCAAGCGCGACTCTCTGAACTGGGCTCTGTGAGGCGAGTTCTCTGCTTCTCAAAAGCTGTGTCCGGGCTCGCTCCGTCCGGGTAGCGGCCTCGGTCAAGGCCCCATCCTGTGCCCCAGTCCACTGAAAACGTAGGATCATCCTGGTCTCATGCGCCGATCCTCCGAAGGTGTCCTGGTGTATTCCGTGTGTAGCCACTGGTCCCACCGGGGAAGACTGGCCCAGATCTACCGTTGGTCCAGGTAGCGTCACGCACGGAGGGAGATGAAGTTCTTCCCCAAGCACCAGGGTAGGGGGTATGCACTGGTCGGAGGATCGCCAGCTGCCCTGATCCTGGAAGTACACCTCCGCTGTCGCGTAGCCGAAGAGGAGAAGCTCCTGTGACCTATCCTTCCCCCCACGAGCAGAAGAAGCAGGCCTAGTAGTCCGCGTCAGATCCAAGCTAAGCACGCTCTTGTCCGCGAAGTCCGAAGGTCGGAGGGTTGGACCTCGAGAAGAATCACGGAAGTAGGAAGCGTAGCTTGAGCAGCCGGGCTTAGAGACGACTAAGGTGAGTAGATTCGACTCCGTGTAGTGGCTAGGCCTCCACCCCGAGCACAGCCAAGCGGTACCACCTGTCCGAAGTACGGCATCCCCCGGGTGCCCAACGAGAGTTGTCGAGATGGTTAGACGTCAGGGAGAAGGGGCTGCGCCTTGGTTCCCCAGTGTCCACGATGGATGAGAACCCCCGGAGAGTCAAGGGGCGATGCCGGGCAACTTCCGCAGCAGGGCGGCGGCGATGAGCTTGGATGTCCCGTCCAGCGCCGGCCGAGTGTCCATCCGCGCAGAAGAACAGGTCTGATGGAACCGCAGCACTGGAAGCCGAAGAAGAGGAAGAGGAGAAACGGCTGAGACGTCCGAGCAACCAGTCCGAGGGGTCGTCAGCCGTCAAACTCAGGGTGTCAAAGTCCCGCTGTCTGGAACCGGCGACCGAGGAGGGCTCCGAGGGAGGGAATCCCGCTGACGGCGAACCGCAGGTCGAAGACTCCCTCCGAAGGGGAGAGCGAAGACGGAGCGACGCGGCGAGGTTCTCTCATTTGCCGACGGCGGGTTCCGACGAGGAGAACGGCTGCGACGAGGAGGAACGGAACGGAGAGGACGAGGGAAGGGGAAGTGGCCGGTCGATGGGAAGAGGAACGGGACGAACGGGAGTCCGAACGAGATGAGGAACGCGAAGAAGGCGAAACCAGTCGAGGGAGTCCTGATCCGTCGAACGATGAGTGGAGAAGGTCCTCCTACGATCTTGCGAAGCAGAGCGATAACGGTGAGTAGAATCCCAGCGCCTACGATCCTCGCGAACAGGAGGATCCGGACGAGTGCGTGTAAGTCTCTGTGAACCAGGCTCTTGGGAGAGGCGGGTTGCTTGCCGGCAAGGGGATCCCTGCGGCCAGAGATGAGTGGGGAACGAACCAGGCTCTTGGGAGAGGCGGGTTTCTGTGCACTAATCCGTTGAATACTCAAGTGGCGTCTTCTGTGTCGGATCAAGTTGGTTTCGCGCGTCCGGTGCCGGGGGCACAGCGGAAGGCGTCTTGGGCAACTCCAAGCACCCGAGCGGGAAGGTCCTCTTATGATCTTGCGAGGGAGAGCGATAACGTCGAGTAGAATCCCTGTGTCTACGCTCTTCACAACCAGGAGGTTCCGGACGAGTGCGTGAATGTCTCTGTGAACCAGGCTCTTGGGAGAGGCGGGTTTCTTGCCGGCCAGGGGACCCCCAGCGGGATCCCGGCGGCTTCTTCAGAGACGAGTGGGGAACGACGGTGGAGGAGGGACGCCACGAGCGTCCCACCAAACCAGGCTCTTGGGAGAGGCGGGTTCTTTCCACCAGCTGTATCCGGGCGCGCTCTCTAACGGAGGCGGTCTTGACGGTCGAACTCCCACACTGCACTAATCCCTCGATTACTCAGTGGCGTTTTCTGTGTCGGATCCAGCTGGTCTCGCACGTCCGGTGCCGGGGGCACAGCGGAAGGCGTCTCGGCAATCTTCAAGTACCCGAGAGGGTAGGAGTCTCCCTCCTCTAAAGTTCCAGAGATTAGACCATCGCAGCTCCGGCCAGGTAGCACAGACGTTACAAGAGTGGTCGGAAGCACACCCAGCGCACAGGAGACAGACTGTATGGTTATCCGACGGCCACTGGAAGCCTCCGCATAGCTTGCATGTCCTCAGCAGTCCGATAGTGGTCCCTACTCTGGCGCCGCGCAGAGCGAGCGGGACGAGAGGTGGCCCGGAACTGTGTTGATAGTAGTCTCCGCTTCCTTGGAGACGAGCATTCTTACTAGAGTCCCTGGACGTGCACGTGAATGTCTCTGAGCCGGGCTCCGAGGGAGGCGGGCTTTCTTGCCGGTAAGGGGGACCCCCCAGCGGGATCCCGCGGGCTTCTTGGAGACAAGTGGGGCAGAAAGTGGACATGGCTTCTTGGAAGTCTTAGTCCGGGCGCGCTCCCTCCTGGAAGCGGCCTCATCGATCCAGGCCCACTTCGTGCACTAGTCCACTGAATCCGGTGTGGGGATTCCCACAGGGACGTCCTGGTCTCAAGCGACCGGTGCCAAGGATACGTTGGAAGGCGTATCCACATCCTGCGCATAGGAGACCCGACCCAGTGGTTGTCCGACGGCCACCGGAACATCTGCCTTGCGTGAAGGACATCGGCATGCCCCTCTTCATCGGGGCGGAACGGGATCCTTCAAGCACCAACAGCATAGGTCGCTCCCGCCTGCAGACGCTTGAATGCTGCCATCCGCGCTGCTGAGGCCAGGTGACGCAATCATCCCAATGTGGTAGGAGGCACCTCCCGTGTCGGAAGACAGGCCTAGTCCCAATGGGCGCTGCCTGGACATGAAGAACACACCTACCAGTAGCAGCCGGGCTGGGGCTTACAGCCGAGAAGCTGCTTGTCCTCTCAAGGTGGTAGTGTACTGCAACGTCCTAAGACGTCGGACGTGTGCGTAATTGTCTTTCCGAGCGGGCCTTGCCAGAGGCTGTTCCCGTGCGCTCCCCCTGGCAGCGGCCTCCACGATCCATGCTCGCGCACTAGTCGCGACATCCGGTGTGGCTTCTCTCCCAGGGCAGTCCGTTGTCGTGCGGAAACCCGCAGTGTCTGGAAGGCGCCTAAACCGGTGCCGATCGCTTGCAAAGCAAGCATGGTCGGCGGGGCATCCGGTGCAGTGGCGAAAGACCCCTGGGGGCTGAACTAGCCACTGTCATCTGTGTGAATGGGTAGCGCATCCCTGCAACAGATAACACCCGAAGGCCTGCGGGCGAGTCCTGTGGGACTAAGCCACGAAAGGTAGCCTTCGTAACAACAAAACACACAAGCACCAAGCGGGGTAACAGACTGTCAAGCCTGCACGCCAGCAGTGCAGCAAGAAGGTAGACTCACTGCCCTCAAGCACTAAGGTGAGCAACCAACATATGTAGCAAAAGTCAAACATGTCATGACAGAAGCGAGGTACCAAACTCAGACCTGTTTACCCCCTGGGTGTAGTCAGTGTACTTTCAACTGACTAATTGTGTACTTTGGACCTCACATGTGTAATTATTCCCAAGCCAGTGAGTTGTCAGTTTCTCCAAAAAGTGTATTCTTGGGTAAACAGGTCTGCAAACTGCATGCCGACAACTAGCCGTGCAGTAAGCAAGCAGGCCCACTGCCGCCAAGCGCTAAGGCGAGGGAACAACATATGTACACAAAAGACGAATACGTCATGACGGAAGCGAGGTACCAAACTGCACGTCTGCAATCTAGCAGTGCAGTAACGAGGTAGATTCACCGCCGTCAAGTGCTAAGGTGAGCAACAACATATGTACCAACCCCTGTGACAAAAGGAGTCAGGCCCCCAAACATTATTACTAAGGGTGACCGTGTGTGGAAAAAAAAAAACCAACACCGGCCGCATGCTGTACAACTCAATACGCAATGACAATCAAGACAAGAAAAACATCTGGGGCAGAAAATCACCACTTTATGTGTACATGCCACGAGGGGCCCGCCCAGCCAAGGAGCGTAAACCCCCCAGCTGCCCGCCGGAACGTATATCCACTCTCTAAGGTACGTGAGTACTTGTCTACCGCGTATGCCTGCGTATGCGAGTGTGCGCTTAAATCCATCACCCGTGAGCGAAAACAGAACAGGCGCTGGTCCCGAACAAACCACGCGATGACAAGGCGTGACTCAAGCTGTGCCACTCAGCTAATCAGGCCATGGAGTAAAAGAATTCTCCACACCCAAGGTACAAAAGCGTAGGAAACTTCTCTACGATTCACCGAAGGTGAGTGGGGGCGCAATTACAGTGAGAAGAAGACGAAAAACTTCGTACCTGCACAACCAGTGCCCAGCCCGGGAACCAGCCGAGGGTCAATCCCGCTACCTTACCTCTCCGCCGAAGGGGAACGGGGGGAGACGTCCAAAAACCCGCCTGGCACGACCGGCGAAGATCACCGGACAGCTCACCAGAGGCCGAAGCGCAGGCGCCAAGCAGTGGGGACGAGAAAACCACGCAGCAGCACAGGCAGGGCCGACGAAACGATCCTATCTCCCGCTCTTCATTCCAACAGCAAGTCCGAACCCGAGAACGGTCGAAAACCAAAGTCCGTAGGCTAGAGCCGAGCGCAAGACGACCGAATCGTGCGCCTAAGTAGACTAGACTGGGGGATTATGGGTACCCGGCTTCCGGGTGGTGGGTATAGGGAGACAACTCTTGGTCCCCTCGGGGTTCCCCGAGTGCCTCCCGGGTTGTGTCTTAACACAACTGGCTCTTAGGCTAGAATGAGTAATAAGCAATCCAGACCAAAAAGGTGACTGCCAAGCGTGTGAAATGCAAAGAAGTACCCAACGGAGAAAGAAACACGCTTAGAAAAAACGGTACAACACAATTTATTAATATTTCGGGTAAATACCCTTTGTCAAAATAGACAAACAAACAGAGACATTAGTCGCTACTTATCTTCAGATGCAGAAGGAATGTGGCAACACATTCCTTCTGCATCTGAAGATAAGTAGCGACTAATGTCTCTGTTTGTTTGTCTATTTTGACAAAGGGTATTTACCCGAAATATTAATAAATTGTGTTGTACCGTTTTTTCTAAGCGTGTTTCTTTCTCCGTTGGGTACTTCTTAGAATGAGTAAGTAGTAGACACTTCCATTCAGGCATGTCATCGGTAATGTTTTTGAAGAAACAAATTAATATTTCAGATTCCGATTGGTTGCGCTAATCAGGACACTTCTGATTGGCTCATTATTTATATCTCGAGGGAAACGCGATGGCTCGGCGTTATAAGAGCAGCGAAGTCAACGAGAAATTGGTAACTTTTAGCGGAAAATTTCAGCGCTTTTTTCGCCGGAAGATAATTTATTTGGCCTTAAAATCTTCAGAAATTAATTTTGGCGTAAGAAAATACGGCGAAACTGGAAGGGTTGGCATCTCTGCTTATATGAATACCACACTTATCCCACACACACACACAACAGTTTTGGTCATGCAGCAGAACACGAATTTTGTCATCACTAAGGAGACCACTCACTCTGCTTCTGTTGTTGAGCTGTGAAAGTGACTGCCTCCTTTGCCTTGTGAGGGGTTGTACACTCTGAAAACGAAACATGACATTAACTAATACCACATACATATTTTCAGGGGACAAGGGATACCTGACAGTGCCTAGTTCACGTTAAAAACAATTCATGTGCGCAAAGGCTAATAAGGGAGAAAATGTGCCATCACAGGCCAATAAATTTGTTCCATAGCGGCACAGTTCTCTCCCTTGCTAATGGCCCATTTCTGTCCCTTATATTATAGTTACCAAGGCATACTACAGTAGGAGATGGGTCGACCATGATAATTCAAGGGTAGTGCCAGATTAGCTAATCTAATCTGTCAAGCTAATCTGGCACTGCCCTTGAATTATCATGGTCGATCCATCTCCTGAAACTATATAGTTCCAAAATTTGGGAAATGCGGCCGTCGGGCTGAATGAGTTATAACCGTTCTGCAGATGCAGAGCACAACTGTCACACATAAAACAAACTAAATTTTACATAACTCTCCCAACCCCGGCTCATTGCAGCAGCAGATGGATCAACCATGAATGTCTGAGGGTGGTGCCAGAATTGCTTGGCGCCTATAGGCGGCAAGCTAATCTTGCATCACCCTCAAACTTTCATGGTCAACTCTTGGCGTGCAGTCTTTAGACTCAATTTGTGCTGCATCTAAGTATGTAATCAAAAGCTGAATGCATCACGCCTTGAACGAGTTATTTCAATATTAAGGCTAAAGTATTAACCCTTATCATTCACAATACACCAGAGTGGGAATAAGTTTGACTAAAATAGTTCAAGGGTGGTGCCAGAATAGCTTGGCGCCTCTAGGCGCCAAGCTATTCTTGCACCACCCTTGAACTAAAGCCATTGGTCTATATCCTTATAGGTAAGTACTATAATGTATCATGCATATGGCAGTGTACAAATTGGAGGCTTTTAGCCTCAGTATGATGTGCGTTAATACCTGTTGCATCATCGCCTGATGCCGAGGACTTAAACCCCTTCTTGAAGCGGTGCAGTGGAGGGGTGTCCGGGAACAGGGGACTACAACTGGGGCCATCGTCCACCAGTTTATTCTTGGCCCACGGCTTCAGCTTTTTGGACGCGTCTGCTGCTACCACATTGGTTTTGTCTGAAAAAAAGAAGAATCATTAGTCCACTGTCACAGACTGAAATTTGAAAATAAAGTGAGTGATAATAATGATCTAAATCGTTTTTACTCACGGTTCGATGGCAGAAACCTTAGTGATAACTGTGATGAATTGTGCCAGTCCATTGTGCCGGAACCTTTGTCAATTACTGAAGAGGAGGTAGTAAACATCTTTTCTAAGCTGAATGCACACAAAGCACCTGGACCAGATGGGTTAGGTGGAAAAGTATTGAAAACCTGTGCAGGTCAATTGGGGAAGATCTTCACTACTATCTTTCAGTTCCTGCTTGATCATCATACTGTCCCTACGGCTTGGAAATCATCAATCATTGTCCCGATTCCTAAAAAAACTAACGCTCATGAATTCAACGATTTCCTTCCAGTTGCATTGACTTCTATTCTGTCAAAATGTATGGAAAAAGTGGTGAGGAGGCATCTGTTAAATGATGTTGCCGAACTACTGGATCCATTCCAATTTGCTTACAAAAACCATAGGGGTGTGGAGGATGTATGCCTTACTCTGTACAATCTTGTATTTCAACATCTTGAGAAATCAAAAGCACATGTGAGAATTCTTTTTATTGACTTTTCTAATGCTTTTAATACTGTTGAACCACTGATGCTTTTGCAGCGTATGATGGACTTTAATGTGAACACAAACATCATTCTGTGGGTGCGAGACTTTTTGAAGGACAGGCCACAACGTGTAAATGTACACGGCAGTCTGTCTGACCAAGTGGTGCTAAATTCAGGCTGCCCTCAAGGTTGTGTCCTCCCTCCGACATTGTTTTCTATATACACAGACCATATGCGTTGTCACACTGCCACTTCTCGTCTCTTAAAGTTCTCAGACGACATGGCCCTTGTACGCCTACTCCAAAAAGAAGACAGTCTGGCTGAGTACTTTGCACAGATAGCAGTATTAGAGTCATGGTGCAAAGATAGTTTTCTGGAAATGAATGTACAGAAAACCAAGGAACTCGTCATTGATGACAGGAAAGTTGATGACATTTTTGTACCTGTCTCAATTAATAATCAACCTGTAGAGGTGGTCACTGAATTTAAATACCTTGGCACAGTCGTAGATAGTGGGCTGTCCTTCACTGGAAACACCGATCTGATTGTGAAAAAAGCAAACCAGCGTCTGTACCTTCTGAGGAAACTGAGAAGTTTTGATGTCAGTTCCAGGGTTTTAGAATCCGTTTATAGAAGCCTGATCGAAAGCATACTGACTTTTAACATCACTGCTTGGTATGGCAACCTCAGTATGAAAAACAGGGGCAGACTGTCACGTATCGTCAGAACAGCTGAGAAGATCATTGGCCTAGGACAGTACCCAGTAGATGATCTGTACCATAGAGCTGTCCGAAGGATAGCTGCTAGCATTGTCAATGATCCTCGTCACCCACTATCTGATCAGTTTCAAATGCTACCATCAGGCAGACGTTTCAACATGCCATTTGCCAAAAGGAATGTTTTTAAAAGAAGTCTTTTATTCCAACTGCTGTCTCGATTTTGAACTCTCGTTTATAACGCCGCGATAAGTATGATCTACTTAACATTACCTCCCATCTTGTGACAGATTACTTGTGATAGATTGCTGCAATGATAATTTTTCATGATATGTTCTTGTAGCGTTTGTTAATGTCTTATATTGTTGTTTCATGACGAGCCGAAAGGCAAATTTCTGTCGTGCCTTGACTCAAACAGACAATAAAGTTGTATTGTATTGTATTGTATAATTTGTCTGCTCCTCC
This sequence comes from Semisulcospira habei, assembly GCA_036245525.1. Taxonomy (NCBI): domain Eukaryota; kingdom Metazoa; phylum Mollusca; class Gastropoda; family Semisulcospiridae; genus Semisulcospira; species Semisulcospira habei. The sequence goes on along the minus strand of BTPG01000007.1, from coordinate 174,352,205 downwards.
GTGGTGGAGACTTTCCCCACGGCAGAGTTTACTTTGCCTGTCCACACTTACACTGTCGTCACATACACAGTTTGTGTTAAAAGACCAATAGTCAAAGCAAATCTGGCACTACCTTCGCAACTATCAAGGTTGAGACATTGCAATGGTGTACCCCTAGGGTAAATGTGTTAACCCCTTCTTTTTACCATATTTTTGCTTTGTACCTGTTAGTGTTATAATTCGCTTGTGTCTTTACCTTTTAACACTACGCTGTCTACAGAAGGCACAGCTGCCAGAGCCTTTCTCAAACTTCTTCTTCTCTCCTGCAGGTTGTGCGTTTCTGTTTTCCCCTCGCCTCCCTCTTTCTCCTGCTGCTGTCGCATATCGTGCAGCTGTGCCTTCACCTCAGAGAGTTGACGTTGAATTTTGGTCATAGCGGAATCCCCAGGGGAGCTGCCAGTCTGGGCGGAGTTCCAACGATGAAGGAGGTCTTCCATCTTCTGCATGCAACCTTTGACCGTCTTCTCCAAGTGGTTCTGTCGCTGTACGAGGGGCCTGAGGGATAAAAGGAACTCAAATGCTAGTTTTCTGTGCTAGACATGAAATAAGCATGACACTTAACACACATTTTACAACATCTGGAAATAGCACTTTATGTGGCATACATTTGAAAAATATTACATAAACTTTGAAGTATGAGTTTAGGCACGTGTGATTTTGGACCTTTTGGTACTAAATCAAAAGGCTCAAAATTATGAGGCATAGATTCGCATGTGCCCCTGCAGCTGCTGTCTCTTGCTGCCTAGGATTGGTCCATTTACAGCCTCAAACTGAGGACGCTACTCTTGTTGGAATACACTACCATGCCCCCCCAAAAAAAAAAAAAAAAAAAAAAAAAAAAAAAAACAACAACACAAAACACAATCAGCCCCCCCCCCCCAAAAAAAAAAAAAAACAAAAAAAAAACAAAACAGCAACAAACAAACAACGCAACAACACACACCAAAAGCTGACTCACATGAAAGGGGCTGCATCAGCGCTAGTAGTTGACAGATTACTGTCCGACTGAGACTTCTGCTCTGACAACTTGGCTTTTTTCATGCCCGAGTGAGCCGGTATCGATGTTGACGAATTGCTTCTCTTCAAGGTTTTTGGCAGCTCTGAAAATGGAACACTATAAATTGCAGTTTAGCGTCACAGCATTCTAGTACCACAACAGAAACTGACAGCAACTCCACGCAGTTAACCCCAACATACCGCAGCAAGAGATGTCTCGGCCATGATAATTCAAGGGTAGTGCCAGATCTGGCACTACCCTTGAATTATCATGGTTGTTCCGTCTCCTGCGACTGGTACACAGTCATTAAGAGACACCTCTAAAATGCTGCAGGGTTAACCCCCTATGCATGCAGACGCTGGTGATGTAAACAGTACCCAACACCTGCATGCACAGAGGGTTTAAAAACACACACATTATACCAGACACCTGTTTTCAGAAGTACTATTTACTGGCGATGCCGTTGCGAGGTGAGATACCTGGTGGCTGAATATCAGTGACGGAGGTGACGCTACTGTTGACGACCTTGCGACTCTTGCTGGCGAAGTTCAGCGTGCAGTACGTGTTGTAGTAGTACGATTCCTCCGGCGCCACGTTTGTGATCATGACGGAATGACAGCTTCCGCCGATAGAGTCCTGTAACCGGCAAATCAAACTGATGCAGTAGTAAGGGGCAATAAGATCAGAAGAAGACACAGTGGCAGCAAATTGTCTTGTGGGTTCACAGTCACATAAGGCAAAAATAACTGCAATATGTACGTACAAGCGCAATGGTAAGGATTATCATATAATCCATGAACCCTTGGCAATAAAGCCTTACACAACTCTCTGAAGTGTGAAAACAGTGTTTCAGCAGTGGGAAATGGATCAGCTATGATAGTTCAAGGATAGTGCCAATTAGCCTGGCGCCTGCCAAGGCGACAAGCTAATCTGGCACTACCCCTGAACTATCACATCTGTCTCTTTGCCCACTTTCATGTCTTCAGGATGTCTACTGTCTAGCAGAAGTGTTAACACATTTGTCCTACCTGTAGCAGTCGAGTTAGTTTGCTGTTCCTGTAGGGAATGCGAGGCTGCAAAGAGAATTTATCACAACTTTACAATTAAGTAAGAACAGATGTGGTGAATCTGTTTACAAAGTCAAAGCATTCAGATCGTCGAAACAATGTATTTGATGGTTTTACGTTGAATAATCTGGTTTCCTTTGATTTTCAATAATCTGGTTTTACTTTGAATAATCTGGTTTCACTTTGAACAATCTGCATTTTACACACATTTGTCGGCCTCTTGTGACCCTTGACCTTACTGAGGGGTCATCCAAGTTAGTATGCACAGATAGGTCTTACTTACTTACGCCTATCACCCCTACCCGGGTATAGGCCGTCGACAAGAGACCTCCAGCAACTCCTGTCCTGTGCTTCTCCTTCGATTCTACTCCAGGTGGTTCCCAGTCTCTTGATGTCTGCTTGGAGGTCTCGACGCCAGGAGTTTCTCGGCCTACCTCTTTTCCTCTTTCCCTGGGGGTTCCATGACAATGCCTGCCTAGTGATACTGGAAGCTGGCTTTCTCAGACTGTGACCGATCCATCCCCATCTTCTTCGCCCAATTACATTCTCTGCTGTTATCTGCTCTGTTCTCTCCCAGAGTCTGACGTTGCTGATCTTCTCTGGCCAGTGGATTTTCAAAATTCTTCTAAAGCAACTGTTCATGAAGGTCTGTACTCTGTTGACTGTGGTTTTTGTCAATCTCCAAGTCTCTGCTCCATATAGGAGAACTGCTTTTACGTTGGAGTTGAAAATCCGGACTTTGGTGTGTTGTGACAGCTCTCTGGAACTCCACACTTTTTTCAACTGGAGAAAGGCTGCTCTGGTTTTACCGATTCGTGCTCTGACATCTGCATCAGTGCCACCTTTTTTGTCTATGATGCTCCCGAGATAGGTGAAGGACTCCACCTCCTCCAATAGGGTGCCATCAAGCAAGACTGGTTCTTCCCTGGTTGCGTTCAGCCTCATTGTCTTTGTTTTCTGTTTGTGAATGGTGAGGCCCACTTGGGACGAGATGTCAGCAAGCCTCGTGGTCTTGTCCTGCATTTGTTGATGAGTGTGGGACAGTAATGCCAAGTCGTCTGCAAAATCGAGGTCGTCAAGCTGTGTCCACAGTATTCCACTTCGTCTGTGCTCTGTGGTCATCTTCATGACCCAGTCTATGGCCAGTAGGAAGAGGAACGGAGACAGCAGACACCCCTGCCTGACACCAGTTCTGACCTGGAGCTCCCTGGTGAACTGCCCTTCGTGGATCACGCGACATGCAGGGTTGATAGTCATTACTTTTTTTCTTTAATGAAATAACTTTTCTTTAATTCTGGTAAAAGGTTAAAGAAATAAATTTTCTTTACTTTTTTTTTGAAAATTAAAGAAATAAATTTTCTTTAATTTTTCTTTTTATTGAAATAAATTTGCGTTAAATACATGATCATTTATTGCTCAGCTCAGACAAAAAAAGTGGCATGCAGTTGAAAGGTGACACGCCACCAGATTTCCTCCTCTACCCACTATCTAAAACACTATCTGGCCAGATACATGCAGTAGTTATGAGAAGGGGGAAGAAAGAAGAAAAAAACTCGGAAAACTGCACAGCGCAAGAAAAAGTCATGCGGCTAAAAATGGATCAATTCAGGCTTGTTTGATCTTATTTCGCGCTGCTGACAAATCCACTCATCTGCAAGAGCCATAGATCCTCAGGAACCCCAGCAGTCTTGGATTGGGGGGGGGGGGGAGCGGGGGGTTGGTGGGTTAATGACGATCTATGCCTACTACAATTAAAAATGTGCTGTCCAATCGTTGCTGTACCATCTGCCTTCTCACTCCTGAAACGAAAACCACCCAACTGCAAGAGGCATAGATCCTCATGAGCCCCACAACTTCGGGGGCTCATGAGGATCTATGCCTCTTGCTGGGATAATCTGCGCTCATGTTTCGCTCAAGCAAAGTGGATCTCTTAAGTTTTTCACCTGTCCAATCGTTGCTGTACCATCTGACTTTTTACTCCTGAAGAAACAAAAACCACCAAACTGAAAGAGGCATAGATCCTCATGAGGCCCCGCAACTGCGAGGGCTTGTGAGGATCTATGCCTCTTGCTGGGATAATCTACGCTCGTGATTTTCTCAAGCAAAGGGGCTCCATTAAGTTTTTCAACTGTCCAATCTTTGCTGTACGAGTGCCATCTGCCTTCTCACTCCTGAAACGAAAACCACCCAACTGAAAGAGGCATAGATCCTCATGAGCCCCCGCAACTGCAGGGGGCTCGTGAGGATCTATGCCTCTTCCTGGGATAATCTACGCTCATGATTTTCTCAAGCAAAGGGGATCCGCTAAGTTTTTCACCCAGAGGCATAGATCCTCCAAACCGCCTCAAACTGGCTGCAACTGGGTCAAACCGGCTTTGCGCATAGGCACCTGTTTGTTCGTGGCGGAAAAACGAACTGAAGTAACAAAATTTTTAACGAAAAAAATCGATAATCGTTACTTTTATTTTTTAATTCGTTGAATTTTCTTTAACTTTTTAAAAACATTAACGCGTTAAATTTTCTTTAACCAAAAATTTAATTTGTTAAATCGTTAAATCTTCCAACCCTGGCGACATGTCATGCCATCGTAGCTGCTCTTGATCAGGCGGACGAGCTTTGTGGGTACACCGTAGTGTCGTAGGAGTTTCCACAGAGTCTCTCGGTCCACACTGTCAAATGCTTTCTCATAATCCACAAAGTTGACGTACAGCGGGGAGCTCCACTCCAGAGACTGTTCCACGATGATGCGGAGAGTGGCGATCTGGTCTGTACATGATCGGTTCTTCCTGAATCCTGCTTGCTGGTCTCTCAGCTGGGGGTCAACGGAGCTCTTCATTCTCTCCAGGTTGATCCTGTTGAAGACCTTTCCTGGTACTGACAGCAAGGTGATTCCTCTGTAGTTGGAACACTTGCTGAGGTCGCCTTTCTTGGGAAGCTTGATTAGGTACCCCTCCTTCCAGTCAGCTGGCATCACCTCCTCTTCCCAGATCTTTCCAAACAGTGGGTACAGCATCTCCACTGTTGTCTCTAGGTCTGCTTTCAGAGACTCCGCTGGGATGCCATCTGGCCCTGCTGCTTTGCCGTTCTTCAAAAATGCCACTGCTCTTCTGATCTCTTCCCGGCTGGGTCTGTCACAGCTGATGGGTAGGTCGGTCTCTGCCGGTTGGATGTCTGGGGGATCGGGTGGGCTAGGTCTGTTCAGTAACTCTTCAAAATACTCGGCACATCTGTTGAGTTGGTCTGCTCTGTCTGCAATAGGCTTGCCTTCTTTGTCTTTTACTGGTCTTTCTGTATGGCCATACTTGCCCGACAATCTTCTGGTAATGTCGTAGAGCTGTTTCATGTTGCCGCTGCCTGCTGCCTTTTCTGCCTCTGCTGCCAGGCTGTCTGTGTAGGCCCTCTAGTCTGCCCTGATACTCCTCTTCACCTCGCGGTTGGCTTCCGAGTATTCCTCCTGTGCCCTCCCTTTGGCAGCTCTCGTGCGACTGTTGTTGACAACTGCTTTCTTCTGCTTCCTCACTTCTATCTTCTTCAAGGTCTGTGCCGACAGCCAGTCCTTGTGATGGTGTTTCCTGAACCCTACAGTGTCTTTGCAGGTTGAGTTCAGCGCCTCTTTAACTGCCTTCCACTGCTGCTCTGTGGTGACCGCCTCCTCTTCATTTACTAGCTCCTGTAGCGCTTGAAACCGGTTGGACAGCACCAGTTTGAACTCTTCTCTAACTCCAGTTTTTCTCAAGAGGCCTACATTATAGCGCTGTCTTCTTGTTGTCTCTGTGCAGCTTTTCTTTAGCTTGAGCTTCATTCTTAAGGTAAGCAGATGGTGGTCTGAGGAGACATCTGCTCCCCTCCTCACTCGAACATCTTGAAGGGATCTTCTAAATTTCTTGCTAATGCAGATATGGTCTATTTGGTTCTCTGTTGTTTGGTCAGGTGAGACCCAAGTTGCTTTGTGTATTCTTCCGTGTGGGAAGATGCTGCCTCCAATGACAAGTCGGTTTAGAGCACAAAAGTATACAAACCTCTCCCCGTTCTCACTCATCTCCAAGCCTAGTCCCTGTCTCCCCATCACCTCTTTGTATCCGGTGTTGTCCTCCCCTATTTTGGCATTAAAATCGCCCATGACGATGGTGATGTCTCGCTCCGCACATTTGTCCACGGCACTCTGGAGTCGGTCGTAGAACTCTTGTTTCTCTTCCTCGTCACTGTCATTGGTGGGCGCATAACACTGGATGACGTTCAGCTTGAGCTTTTTCTTGGTTCTAAAGGCTGCTGTGATAATTCTTGGCCCAAGAGGTTCCCAGCCCATCAGCGCTCTCTGTGCCACTGGTGACAGCATGAATGCTACTCCTTCTGTATGGGGGCATTCTCCTCTTCATGACCTGAATACAGAATCATCTCCCCACTTAACAGCCTTTTCTGGCCAGACTGCGTCTATCTGGCTTCGCTGATACCTAGCAGGGAAAGGTTGTACTTTTGCATTTCCGCTGCTATCTGGGCGGCCTTGCCGCTCTGGTACATGGTCTTGACGTTCCATGTGCCCATGGTTGTATCCCTGGATAGAGAGAGGCGGCTCGGTCCTGTGGTTTCCGAAGACTTCCGGCTTTCACCACAGGACGTCATAAGTCTTCTGGTAGAAGAACCTACCTCCTCCAGGAAAGGAATTACTGTTAGTCTTTTCGTCGGCGTTTTTGTAGCTATTTCCTTTTTTGCAGGGTGGGGAAGCTACCCCCACGCCCAACCCCCTTACTAGGAGGACCAGGGGTTTTCTGTCGGGGTCACCTTCCCTTAGACCATGTTGGTTCACGGCACCTTATTTCATTCGGTGCACCCCTCTCACGAGGGACCCCCTATCCACCACCCAGGGGACGCGCCTCAACGCCATATGGTCCCAGCACGAGGACAGATAGGTCTTACCATCAGGTATCTCTGTACCAAATTTGGGTTTGAAGTTTTCAATAAAATTTGAGAAAAAATTAATTGTGTCAAAATATAGGTATTTTTGAACTATTTCCTGATCCCCTGTGACCTTGATCTTTGTGAGAGGTCACTCAAATTGGTATGTTTAGAAAGTTCTTGCCACGAAGTATCCTTGGGCCAAGTTTGAAAACTGTGGCTTGAATAGTCTCCGAGAAAATGTCAACGTTAAAGTTTACCAAGGACGACGGCAGAGACCACTGGCCCAAAACACACTCACTTTTGCTGCGCATGTGAGCCAAAAATCCACAATTGTGTTCCAGCCTGAGATTTAGTACCAAGGTCCAAAATCACAAACTAGCACACACCATCGTAAAACGATAAACTTTTGGCCATCACAAATGCATTTTTTCGAGGTGATACCTGCAGGAACCACCCTGACAAAAAGCGATACCAACAGCCACATCGTTTAGAACATGAAAATAAGAAGCGTACCAGATTATTGTTGATGGCATCCACCACCTCCCCGAGAACAAAAAGTGACTTGTTGATGGCTCCGCTCTCCTTCAGTCTACAAATGAGGAAGCAAAACACACATTTATATCATGCGGCAGATGATGTACTTGTGGAAATGGAGAATATTAATAATATAAATTATAATGATCATTAACACTTCACAAAAATGTTTTCTAATAAAAATAAAAACACTTTGAGATGATTTTGTTAAAGACAATGTACTAAACTTTCAAGCTTGTTTGTCCACAAATGTGGGCTCTAGTCGCTGTCACACAAATATAATGCACTTTGGTGCTAGATCTGTGATTTACAGAAGTGCTAGCATAGAGCTTAGATGTGACGTAATTTTATCTTGTTACTACACTGTTACAGTTTGACACCTGCCCGCTCAAGTACTAGTTATTGAATGTGCTGCGGCCTGCTCCATTTGAAAGTCTACAGTATTTTCATAGACAAAAAACATGAAATCAAATATACCAAAACTTGAGCAACCACTTTTTTTGCAAAAGAAATCTGGTTTTCAAACAAGTGCTCTCTCAAGCACAGTGATGAAAGCAGACAGACTGTCACAAAAGACTGTCATTCGAATGGCTGCAGCCACCAGACTGGTGATCTTTAACACTTAAACTCACAGAACTAAATGACACATTCTGTCAATGGAAGTCTTTAGTTCTGGGAGTTTAACCCTTTTAGCCCCAAGGTCCCATTACTCAAATTTTGGAGGTGTTGCCTAATGACTGTACCAGTTGCAGGAGATGTAAATAATAACTTACTTACTTACGCCTGTCACCCCTACCCGGGTATAGGCCGTCGACAAGAGACCTCCAGCAACTCCTGTCCTGTGCTTCTCATTCAATTCTACTCCAGGTGGTTCCCAGTCTCTTGATGTCTGCTTGGAGGTCTCAGCGCCAGGAGTTTCTCGCCCTACCTCTTTTCCTCTTTCCCTGGGGGTTCCATGACAATGCCTGCCTAGTGATACTGGAAGCTGGCTTTCTCAGACTGTGACCGATCCATCCCCATCTTCTTCGCCCAATTTCATTCTCTGCTGTTATCTGCTCTGTTCTCTCCCAGAGTCTGACGTTGCTGATCTTCTCTGGCCAGTGGATTTTCAAAATTCTTCTAAGGCAACTGTTCATGAAGGTCTGTACTCTGTTGACTGTGGTTTTTGTCAATCTCCAAGTCTCTGCTCCATATAGGAGAACTGCTTTTACATTGGAGTTGAAAATCCGGACTTTGGTGTGTTGTGACAGCTCTCTGGAACTCCACACTTTTTTTAACTGGAGAAAGGCTGCTCTGGCTTTACCGATTCGTGCTCTGACATCTGCATCAGTGCCGCCTTTTTTGTCTATGATGCTCCCGAGATAGGTGAAGGACTCCACCTCCTCCAACGGGGTGCCAGCAAGCAAGACTGGTTCTTCCCTGGTTGCGTTCAGCCTCATTGTCTTTGTTTTCTGTTTGTGAATGGTGAGGCCCACTTGGGACGAGATGTCAGCAAGCCTCGTGGTCTTGTCCTGCATTTGTTGATGAGTGTGGGACAGTAATGCCAAGTCGTCTGCAAAATCGAGGTCGTCAAGCTGTGTCCACAGTGTCCACTGTATTCCACTTCGTCTGTGCTCTGTGGTCATCTTCATGACCCATTCTATGGCCAGTAGGAAGAGGAACGGAGACAGCAGACACCCCTGCCTGACACCAGTTTTGACCTGGAGCTCCCTAGTGAACTGCCCTTCATGGATCACGTGGCATGTCATGCCATCGTAGCTGCTCTTGATCAGGCGGACGAGCTTTGTGGGTACACCGTAGTGTCGTAGGAGTTTTCACAGAGTCTCTCGGTCCACACTGTCAAATGCTTTCTCATAATCCACAAAGTTGACGTACAGCAGGGAGCTCCACTCCAGAGACTGTTCCACGATGATGCGGAGAGTGGCGATCTGGTCTGTACATGATCGGTTCTTCCTGAATCCTGCTTGCTGGTCTCTCAGCTGGGGGTCAACGGAGCTCTTCATTCTCTCCAGGATGATCCTGTTGAAGACCTTTCCTGGTACTGACAGCAAGGTGATTCCTCTGTAGTTGGAACACTTGCTGAGGTCGCCTTTCTTGGGAAGCTTGATTAGGTACCCCTCCTTCCAGTAAGCCGGCATCACCTCCTCTTCCCAGATCTTTCCAAACAGTGGGTACAGCATCTCCACTTTTGTCTCTAGGTCTGCTTTCAGAGACTCCGCTGGGATGCCATCTGGCCCTGCTGCTTTGCCGTTCTTCAAAATCTCTTCCCGGCTGGGTCTGTCACAGCTGATGGGTAGGTCGGTCTCTGCCGGCTGGATGTCTGGGGGGTCGGGTGGGCTAGGTCTGTTCAGTAACTCTTCAAAATACTCGGCCCATCTGTCGAGTTGGTCTGCTCTGTCTGCAATAGGCTTGCCTTCTTTGTCTTTTACTGGTCTTTCTGTATGGCCATACTTGCCTGACAATCTTTTGGTAATGTCATAGAGCCGTTTCATGTTGCCGCTGCCTGCTGCCTTTTCTGCCTCTGCTGCCAGGCTGTCTGTGTAGGCCCTCTTGTCTGCCCTGATACTACTCTTCACCTCTTGGTTGGCTTCCGAGTATTCCCCCTGTGCCCTTACTTTGGCTGCTCTCGTGCGACTGTTGTTGACAACTGCTTTCTTCTGCTTCCTCACTTCTATCTTCTTCAAGGTCTGTGCCGACAGCCAGTCCTTGTGATGGTGTTTCCTGAACCCTACAGTGTCTTTGCAGGTTGAGTTCAGCGCCTCTCTAACTGCCTTCCACTGCTGCTCTGTGGTGACCGCCTCCTCTTCATTTACTAGCTCCTGTAGCGCTTGAAAACGGTTGGACAGCACCAGTTTGAACTCTTCTCTAACTCCAGTTTCTCTCAGGAGGCCTACATTATAGCGCTGTCTTCTTGTTGTCTCTGTGCGGCTTTTCTTTAGCTTGAGCTTCATTCTTAAGGTAAGCAGATGGTGGTCGGAGGCGACATCTGCTCCCCTCCTCACTAGAACATCTTGAAGGGATCTTCTAAATTTCTTGCTAATGCAGATATGGTCTATTTGGTTCTCTGTTGTATGGTCAGGTGAGACCCAAGTTGCTTTGTGTATTCTTCTGTGTGGGAAGATGCTGCCGCCAATGACAAGTCGGTTTAGAGCACAAAAATATACAAACCTCTCCCCGTTCTCACTCATCTCCGAGCCTAGTCCCTGTCTCCCCATCACCTCTTCGTATCCGGTGTTGTCCTCCCCTATTTTGGCATTAAAATCGCCCATGACGATGGTGATGTCTCGCTCCGCACATTTGTCCAAGGCACTCTGGAGTCGGTCGTAGAACTCTTGTTTCTCTTCCTCGTCACGGTCATTAGTGGGCGCATAACACTGGATGACGTTCAGCTTGAGCTTTTTCTTGGTTCTAAAGGCTGCTATGATAATTCTTGACCCAAGAGGTTTGTAACGAACGCCTTTAGTGCAGGGTTCGGTCGGACGATGGTGTGACGTCATTAGCAGTTGGGCCGAATGTACACATGCGAATAATGTAGAGATAAGCATTGTTCACGAGCGGTAATGTTCAGATAAGCCATGTTCACGTGCGGTAATGTAGGTGAGCGATGTTCACGTGTCACGTGTGGGAGTGACAGTGTAGTATCGGGAATAATTGCCAGTTAGAGATGCTATACCAGTCGAGTCGAGCGGTCGTTTTCGCTAGGGCTCTGAGGAAGAATTTGGGCTAGAGAATTCGATAGCTGTATATTGAATACAGCGGGGCCGGTACGGAGCGGACACCTCTGGTGTAGGGCTGATGAAGCTGTCCTGAAGGCATCACGTACGTGACCAGGTGCGGACATCAAGCCTTCATCTCTCCTTCGTCCTACCATCACTGGTGCTACGAGCAGCAACGGTAGCGAAGTAAGCCACAGATTCGTGCTACAGGACCACATGCAGTGTTCCGTCAGTGTAGCTATTGTCGCCTAGAGCCGTTAATTTCACGCCTAGGAATGTTCTAAATCTGTGAGTAGTCATTGAATAGTAGTATTCAGTTCGGGAATCTCTGTCAAGTCGTCAATGTGATATTGACTGAGTCGACACTAGTATAAAGAGGAGTCGAGTGACGTCTCTCGAGAGAGACAACGACCTCTACGGTAGCGAGTGAATGTGTGAGCGCTGAAGTTGTGAATAACCTATATGCCACTTGTTAGTTATTTGTGCAGATTGGTTTATATGATGTGAATTGTTATTGGTGTAGATTGGTTTATATGATGTGAATTGTTATTGGTGTAGATTGGTTTATATGATGTGAACTGTGTGGTTTAATGTATGTTATGAGTGTATAAGAATAAGTTAAACAGAGGGCAAAGAGAGATAACTGTGTGGCCTTTGTCCTTGTTTGTAAGCGCGTGTGTGGTGGATGAAAGAGTCTAGTAAACAGAGATAGAACACCCACCTTTATACAGATTGGCAGAAAGCCCACGCACACACTCATTCTATAAACGTTTATATGTAACAATTTAGTTCAGTAGTACACTAAAAACGCCGTCGTTACAAGGTTCCCAGCCCATCAGCGCTCTCTGTGCCACTGGTGACAGCATGAATGCTACACCTTCTGTATGGGGGGCATTCTCCTCTTCATGACCTGAATACAGAATCATCTCCCCACTTAACAGCCTTTTCTGGCCAGACTGCGTCCATCTGGCTTCACCGATACCTAGCAGGGAAAGGTTGTACTTTTGCATTTCCGCTGCTATCTGGGCGGCCTTGCCGCTCTGGTACATGGTCTTGACGTTCCATGTGCCCATGGTTGTATCCCTGGATAGAGAGAGGCGGCTCGGTCCTGTGGCTTCCGAAGACTTCCGGCTTTCACCACAGGACGTCATAAGTCTTCTGGTAGAAGAACCTTCCTCCTCCAGGAAAGGAATTACTGTTAATCTTTTCGTCAGCGTTTTTGTAGCTATTTCCTTTTTTGCAGGGTGGGGAAGCTACCCCCACGCCCAACCCCCTTACTAGGAGGACCAGAGGTTTTCTGTCAAGGTCACCTTCCCTTAGACCATGTTGGTTCACAGCACCTTATTTCATTCGGTGCACCCCTCTCATGAGGGACCCCCTATCCACCACCCAGGGGACGCGCCTCAACGCCATATGGTCCCAGCGCGAGGGTAAATAATAACGGTATTATTATATTATCATCATCATCACCTGATTCCGATGTTTCCTGTGCGTCGGTTGTCCTCAGATCCCGCCAGATCAATGAGATAAATTTTTCCATGAAACACCTTGCCCGGACAGTATGTATCCACTTTCAGTTGTACAATACTGTGGCTGCGACTTGATCGGTCGTTTAGCTTGGTGGCTGCGACTGTTCTGATGACAGAGAATTAAACAGTGTGTGCTAGTCTGCGACTCTGGACCTTATGGTTCGCAACCATAAGGTCCAAAATCACAGACCAGAACAGCTTAAACGTCTATCACAGATCAGCACACAAATGAATATATGTGATATAAACAACTCATAAAGTTCTCCCCAAACCAAACTGCAACACTATATCATGCATTACTACTACTACAGTACTAGATGAAAACATGCACACATATTCAAGTCAGACCATCTCTTTTTAAAATGATACATTACTTTTACTGAAACACATTTTAAAAAATGCAAGTGTCGTGTACAACCCTAAAAGACTACCTGTTGTTGGAGGCGGGGCCAAACAAAATCTTGAAGTCATTAAAATTGTGGATCTGCTTTTCTGTCAGACCTGCCACAAAAATATTGTGGCACGCATCCTCTCGGATGGGCAAATCTGTCTCTTTGGGGTTTAGCAAATCCTGAACCTGCAAAGAAAAGATGAAATGTATCGAAATATTTTTTTCAACTCATTTCCTACCAAGTTATGCGTGAACCTATTCCTGTGTAGTGTGTCCAAGTAAATCTGGAGACTTACTCTAAAAACGAGTGGTGTCACACACAAAAATCATAAAAGAATAATTTATGTACTGATTTTAATTGTGTTTGGTGGAGATGTTGTATGATGTTTGTTTTTTAGTTTGGCAGTAAATTGTTTGTGTTGCTGTTGTCTAAAGGGATTTGATTGTTGTTTATTTTAAGAAATAATAAAAAATGTGTGACCACGCCCTCTTCTGCTCCCACCTCATGTATTAGAATCTCTGGAAGTACTTGGTCTCTTAGATTTTGAAAACATCAAAGTAACATCCATGATTTCATTGGAACTTGCAGAGGAGTTTTCACTGCTTTCTGGTCGCTCTGCAGGCACGAATTCATCGTCAGACTCACCGTCAGAAGATTCGTCCTCGGTCGAGGTAGATTTCGTTTCAACACATTCTCCATCTCAAAACAAACTTTAAAATCCATGAAAGCTTCGCAAACAAACTGTGAAACTACGAGGCAGGATGTTGGCAGTGGCCTCCTTTGCCTATTTCCGGCAAGGGAAATCACTACAGCCCATAGCATTGGTAGAAGTGAAAGTACTATAAAAAATGAGTGCACGCTCATTCACGGGCGGCCAGAATAGAACTGTACGAACGAGTGCGCTCATGCGCAGTAGGAAATGAGTTAAGCTGAGCAAGTAATCACGAAGGGAGTCGTCATTATTCAAAATCAAACAGTAAATAAAATGTCAACGACTTTCGTCAATCTTAAGACACTAATTGAGAGTATCTCTGACAGGGATCCTCATGAGCCCCCGCAATTGTGGGAGCTCATGAGAATCTATGCGTCTTGCAAAATTTTTGCCACGAGCCGACACAAGCACAAAGTTTACAAAACCAAGGCCCACCTTTTCATTGTAGATTTCCAGAAAGGAAAATGAGACCCTGTGCGAATCAGTTTTTCCCTTGTGTGCTGTTGTGGCTGCGTTCAGGTTGTGGAAAAGTGTGTGAATGACGCGTGGGATCATGCCGGGGTCGTCCTCTGTGCCAAGCATGGTGTGTGTCTTGCCTGCAAATTGCAATCACACTTCAACTGCAAAGTAACAAACTGTTAACCCATTACATCCTGAGGCTGGTTTAACAAAAATTGTGCTCACTGTCCTATGAAGGCTACAGTACAGATTAGGAGATTATAAATCATCCATTTTAGTTCAAGGGTGGTGACAGAATAGCTTGGCGCCTCAGGCGCCAAGCTATTCTGGCACCACCCTTGAACTATTATAGTCAAATTTATTCCAAGCAATGGGTGTATCACTATCAGAATAAAAAGGATTAACCAGAGAAAACCAAATATTTAGTTGGCAAGAACAAGGAAATAGAATTTACGAAGTTCATTTCATGAGGAAAAGATAAAATATGGCCGCAATTTACCTTTTCTTTTATTTGACAGATGATTTGGATCAGAACAAGGTATGCAAAGAGTTAACAAAATGCCATCATCCAGTGATCCACTCACACTGGCTGATGACCTCAATTCGCTCCCACTGGTCATCAGCAGCGAATCAGAAAAGACAACCAGTGTGTCATGTACAAACTACAATGACTATGGTTATGAACAAAGATGAAATGTGTGCTTTTATTTTCATGTCTCACAAGGTGAATTGTCACATAAAAGGAAAGCTACACACCAACTTTACGCCAGTCTCCCATGGCAAAGTGGATTTTTAGAAGTAGTAGGACAGTCAATTGAAACAGGTGGGATCCTTGACAGGACTGACGCTTATCACTTCTCAAAACCCACCTCTACAACGCTGCCTTTTCTAGTTCATTTCCCTAGCCATGCATAATTAATTCATCACCACTATCACGTGTGTGTGTGTGCATATGTTGTGTATGTGTGTGCGTGTTATCCTTTTCATTGTATCAGCGCTTAGAGCTACCTTTAGAATAAGCGCTTAACAAATATCCTTTATTATTATAATCTAATCTCACCAGCTCCAGTGGGTCCATAGGCAAAAATGGAGACATTTTCCCCCTGCAGTGCATGGCTCAGTAGGGGCTTGACACATGTTTCAAAAACCTCTCGCTGCGTACTGCTTTTGTCAAATACTGATGAAAACCTGCAAGTGCAATTTACATAATTACAACACAGTGATTGAGTTAGTTGCTGATCGGTGACTTCAACGCTAAGGTTGGCTGCGACAATGAAGACAGAGAGAGGACCATGGGACGACATGGAGCGGGTGTGATCAACGACAACGGGGAGAGGCTGGTCAATTTCTGCGAGGAAAATGACTTAGTCATAGGAGGGACCCTGTTTGCGCATAGGGAGATCCACAAACTCACATGGAAATCACCAGACGGCAAGACCCAGAACCAGATCGACCACATCATCATTAACGGTCGCTGGAGGCACTCTCTGCAGGATGTGCGAGTGATGCGACATGCTGACATTGGCAGCGACCATAGTCTTCTGGTGGGGAAGGTGACATTGAAGCTTAGGAAAGTAAAGATAGGAGACACCAGAAATCAGCGCTACGATGTGGCCAAGTTGAAAGACCCAAAAGTGAAAGAAGAGTTTAGGTTGGCCCTCAGGAATAGATTTAGTGTTTTGGAAGATGAGACAGCGCTGACTATTGAAGATTTCAACAGAGCCATGAAGGAAACAGGAGGGGAAGTTTTAGGATACAGAAAGAGCAGGAAGACAGAGTGGATCTCAGAAGACACGTGGGCTCGCATAGAAGAGAGAAGACAGATCAAGAAGAAACTTTTGGACACCAAATCACCAAGACTGAAGGAAAGAATATCAAGAGAATACAGAGAGAAAGATCAAGCGGTGAAGACATCAGCGAGAAGAGACAAGAGAATGCACACCGAAAGGCTGGCAGAAGAAGCGGAGGCAGCTGCAAAACAGAGAGACATGAAGACAGTATACCAGAACACCAAGAAGCTGAAGGGCGATTACGGACAGTACCACGACCTTCCAGTGAGAGCTAAAGATGGAACTCATGTCACAGTAGAGGAAGAGAAGCTGAAGAGATGGAAGCAACACTTCGAGTCCATCCTGAACCGCTCAGACCCACCAACCCTCACTGACATTCCTGAAGCGGAGGAGGACCTGGACATTAACCTCGGCAACATTACTATTGCGGAAGTCAAGCAGGCCATTCAAAAGCTGAAGAACGGGAAGGCACCTGGCGATGACGGAGTGTGCCCCGAGATGCTGAAAGTAGAAGATACGGTAACGCCGCAGCTTCTTTGTCAGATTTTTCAAAAGATCTGGGACACTGAAGAAGCGCCGAGCGATTGGAAGACCGGCACCATCGTCAAACTTCCGAAGAAAGGAGACCTGGGGAACTGTAACAACTGGCGAGGCATCACCTTACTATCCCTCACCAGCAAGATCTTCAGCCGCATTCTCCTTGAACGCATTACGACAGCAGTGGATGGCATCCTTCGCCAGGAGCAGGCAGGCTTTAGGAAAGGCAAGTCCTGCATTGACCATATTTTCGTCCTGAGACAGATCCTTGAACAGTCTAACGAATGGAATGGATCCCTCTATGTGGTCTTTGTGGACTTTGAGAAGGCCTTCGACAGTCTGCATCGAGACTCCCTTTGGAAAATCCTGCGATACTATGGAATTCCCCAGAAACTTGTCAACGTCATCAGGTCCCTGTACAAGAATTTTGAGTGCAGAGTCGTCCACAACAACCAGCTCACCGAACCGTTTAAGGTGGAAACCGGAGTGAAACAAGGATGTATTCTTTCGCCGATCCTCTTCTCAATGGCAATTGATTGGATCATGCGCCGCACCACAGAGGGAAGGAGGCAGGGAATTCAGTGGACGCTGACCTCAATGCTGGATGACCTCGACTACGCCGATGATATCGGGCTGCTGGCAAGCAGAAACCAGGACATGCAACAGAAGACACAACAGTTGACACAGTCAGCAAGCTCCATAGGTCTCGGGGTCAACATTAGGAAGACTCAAGTCATGAGGAAGAACACCATAGTGGGCGACCCAATCACCATCAATGACCAACCTCTGCAAGAGGTGGACGAGTTCACGTACCTGGGCAGCAAGGTTACCACAGATGGAGACTGCACAAGGGAGATCACCACAAGAATCAGCAAAGCCAACCAAGCCTTCGCAATGCTGAAACCCATCTGGAGGACCACAAACCTGAGCATCCACACCAAGCTTCGTATTTTTAAGAGTAACGTGCTGAGTGTCCTTCTCTATGGGTCAGAGTGCTGGAAATCCACTACTGCTACGGAACGCAAGCTGGAAGTCTTCCAGAACAAGTGTCTGCGACGGATCATGAAGGTCTTCTGGCCAAACATGATTACAAACGAGGAACTACGGAAGAGAGCAGGCGCAGACAGCATCGCTGAAACCATCGCCACACGGAGATGGAGATGGCTAGGCCACGTTTGCAGAATGTCGCCCGACTTATTACCAAGGGTGGCACTGAGATGGACACCACAGGGGAAGAGAAACCGTGGGCGACCAAAGGAGACGTGGCGCCGAACCGTGGAGCGAGAGCTCAAGAACAGAGGCCTTACTCTGCAAACAGCACCCAAAATAGCAGCTGACAGACAAAAGTGGCGCTCCCTTGCCGTCGCCTCAAGCACCAGACGGCGCAGAGAGGATTGAATGAATGAATGAATGATTGAGTTAGTTAAAAGCTGAATACTGTATTGTCTTGTCAGTGAGCTGGTCTGTGATGTAGGAATAGGTCCTTACTGCATTGAGTTGCATACTTGCAAGCTATGGCCTACTGTTACTAATTCAGTCCAGCATACAAATCAAGGTCAGTTAATGAGTTATTGATGATGTGACTGTGAGTAGAAACATTTTTTAGCACAGGTCTGTGACTTTGAACCTTTGACTCTGCGCTGTAAAGTTTTAAATCACAAACCATGCAACATACAAAACAAATGATGACATACATATAAACACTTTGGCTATCAATAAAACTTTCTGTTGAGACCAGTGATGGAGATCACGTACAATTGTACGTGTTTCACGTACTGAATTGGGAAATCACGTAACAAAAATTTAATGAAAGGGTATAAACACGCACAAAGTCAGTGCCAAAGGGGTATGAAAACGTGAAGCTAAGTTGCTGGGAGGTATCATCAGGTACAACTATTTCGGTCGTGCGTACACTAGCTTTCGCTCGATTTGGATCGTGTGCCTGTGCGTCCTGCGCGACCGCCTACCACCCTCTCTCCCCCTCCTATTCATTCTGTTGCTTCCGAGAAACAGCCAATCATATGCACGATAATATTCACTATTTTTTCTCGACGCTTTTGATTGGCTATTATAAGACTGACAACAACCCAACATTAAACATGGCCGACAAGCAGCGATCTTAAATTACCGATGTTGACTAGTAAGTAATGAGACAGGGTATTAAATGTTTGTTTAAAACAAGTGTGTGTCACTGTGTGTAAGGAAGTCAGACACAAATCAATCCTGATACAATTGCAAAGTTGAAAAAACTTGAATTATATTGACATGCTAAACAAAACAATCAACCAGCTATTATCTATCCTAATTGTCCCATAAATACTCCCGCCAGCGTGCACGCAAAGTGTTTATTACGTATTACCCCCCCCCCCCCCCCCCCCCCCTGACTTTTCAAGCGGGTGTGGCACAATCAACACCTGAAAACAGGCACCAAGATCAGCGTGTACAGAGCTGTGGTCCTCACCACCCTGCTGTATGGTTCCGAGTCTTGGGCCCTCTACCGCAGCCAACTACGACTCCTCGAACGCTTCCACCAGCGCTGCCTGCGTACCATCCTGGGCATTCACTGGAGTGACTATGTCACCAACGTCGAGGTCCTTGAACAGGCTGAAACTGTGAGCATCGAGGCTTTGCTGCTGCGGACACAGCTCCGCTGGGCGAGGCATGTCTCCAGGATGGAGGATCATCGCCTACCAAAGATCACCCTGTTCGGCGAGCTTGCTACTGGACACCGTGACAGAGGGGCACCAAAGAAGAGATACAAAGACTGTCTCAAGAAGTCACTTAGTGCCTGCCAAATCGACCACCACCAGTGGTCTTCGCTTGCTGCGGACCGTGACACCTGGCGCTCCACCATTTACAAGGCAGCTGTCTCCTTTGAGGACTCTCACAGAGCTAGCCTTAAGGACAAGCGGCTCAGGAGAAAAAACAGAGATGCCGCAGCTCAGAACCCGGGCCATACCTTCCCCTGCAGCCACTGCGGTCGAACCTGCCTGTCTCGGATTGGCCTCCGCAGCCACAAAGAAGCCTGCAGACGTCGTGGGCAACTCCTATAAAATCTTCGTTCGCGAAGTCAAGCCAAGAGGTGTACCCCCTAAAAAACTGAAAGGGGGTATAAAAACCCCCTTATGTTTGCAATGAGGGTATGAAAACCACCACATGTTTTGGTTGAGGGTATTTATAAATACCCCTAGCTTAAAAACTTTCTCCATCACTGGAGACGATTCCTGCAGGAATCATGCAACACATGTTATAAAACAAATCAGGACATAAAGATAAACACGTTGGCTGTCCATAAGCATAGACCCAAATTCCCTGAACAGCACATAAATTACTTACTGATACTGCAGGTTTTCCTTGATGTTGCGATGGTTGATAATCTCCACCTTGTCTTCCATAGTGGAGACGCAGACTTTGGTTTCAGTGCCGAGTGGCGGACGCACACGAATCACCACCTTCACCCTTGTCTGCTTCTTACGCTGATCTGTTTTCAATAAATGAATAATATGACTGGAAATGCTGATCGAGTGATTCCCAAAAAGTGAGAACAAAATGTCGGACTTATCAATTTGATCAAGACAAGATCCCACAGTACAATTCCATTCGAACTCGAAGTTATAAAAATAAAGTACACAAAATCATAGCTGACTTATTTTCCTGAAGTTGTTCTAGTTCAAGGATGACAGAATGCATTCTAACCGTGTAACTGAAGAATCTAAATTCTAATTCTAAGCAATGAAAATTGAACTCGAGTTGTTATTGTGAGGAACAGTATAAAGGAAAGACATTTCAGACCTGGTGGGAGTATCAAATCAGATTGTATAATACGGATTGACATCTAGAAGTAATCTAACATAAAATGCATTCGGCCCCCTCCGTAAATCGTTGATAAGGTGATCTTTACGCAAAATAAACAAAAGAATGACCTGTGCGTTTGTCCATCTCCATTTTGAATTTTCCTCTTTCCGGTCAGCAGCCAATCAGCGATCGAAGAAAAAGAGACGCGAGTGACGTCCCTTTAAAAATCGTCTGCACAAGGTCAAGTCCACACACACACACAAAATCAAACTGCGTATTGTTCACCATTCATGTGTGAATACGATAGAAATATGTATTTTTTAGTAGTGCTGCAATTTGAGTAATGCTTTTTCGGTTTAGGGAAGGGCTGGAGATTGCTGTGGAGTGTAATTCAACTACTTAGTCTAAAGAAAGAAGTACCCAACGGAGAAAGAAACACGCTTAGAAAAAACGGTACAACACAATTTATTAATATTTCGGGTAAATACCCTTTGTCAAAATAGACAAACAAACAGAGACATTATTTGCTACTTATCTTCAGATGCAGAAGGAATGTGGCAACCCACATTCCACCCAATGTTGCCACATTCCTTCTGCATCTGAAGATAAGTAGCAAATAATGTCTCTGTTTGTTTGTCTATTTTGACAAAGGGTATTTACCCGAAATATTAATAAATTGTGTTGTACCGTTTTTTTCTAAGCGTGTTTCTTTCTCCGTTGGGTACTTCTTTGCATTTCACACGCTTGGCAGTCACCTTTTTGGTCCTGATTAACTACTTAGTCTATATTCAAGTCTTTTACACTGGTCACTGACTCGCACACGGAACGCGAAGTTAACAGTCTTTTTAAAAACGTACAAAATACATATATAGCTAACACAAAACATTAAAAGGAACATATGTTCCGAACAGGAAGCGTCCACTTAATATGTTGCAAAAAGAGTGTACGTGTTTTAATGGCCTAAAACGCGAGTGCGAGACGGCGCAACATCTAGGCAGTCAAAATTCAAGATGGCGGAGCGTGACATGAGCAGTCAGACTTGTGTTGCCTTGCCTTGACAGGTCACGGTATACATTTAAATTGGGAAGGTCAGGCAGTGCAAGGCTCCGTGTTTTTAAAAACAATTTTTGCCTTGTTTGAAAATTTGCAGTTGGGCTGACTGTTGGAATTTGCTGGAAATTTGTGGTTAGCTGAGAGGAGACATGTTTGGTGCTTTGATTCATACCATCCTGAGCTTATCCTGCTCTCTCCTGTCCTTTTCAACATATTCCTGGAGAAGATCATGCAGGAAACCCTCCACGACCACCATACTTCAATCTCTATTGGTGGCAGATCCCTGTGCAATCTTCGATTCGCAGACGACATTGACCTCATGGCAGGCAGCAATAGTGAGCTCCAAAACCTGACAGACAAACTTTCAAGTAGCGCAGGGTCTTATGGCATGGAGATCAGTACGGATAAAAGCAAAGTGATGATCAACACCACAAGCGACAGCAGCAGCAACATTCACATGAATGGCCAAAAGCTAGAAGAGGTCAATAGCTTCAAGTACTTGGGAGCCACCCTGTCCAAAGACGGTAGTTGCATAGCAGAGATCCGTATCAGGATAGGTACAGCAACATCCGCAATGGCCAGGCTGGACAGGATATGGCGAAGTAACTCCATCAGCTTCACCATCAAGTACAGGCTTTACAAGTCCCTCATAGTGTCTATTCTACTCTACGGCTGTGAGACTTAGACACTGCTTGCAGACTCAGAAAAGAAAATCCAGGCCTTTGAGAACAAGTGCATGAGGAAGTTCGGCTCCGCATCTCGTACCGCGAGCACAAGACCAACGAATATGTACGGAGCATCGTCACTTCCCTGGTGGGCCCACATGAACCCCTTCTGGCAACCGTGAAACGGCGCAAGCTTGCTTGGTTTGGCCACGTGACCCGACACAACACCTTGTCCAAGACTATCCTCCAAGGCACTCTCGAAGGAAGTCGTCGGCGAGGTCGTCAGAGAAAGAGTTGGGTCGCAAACATAAAAGAATGGACCGAACTCGAGATGTCAGACTTGCTTGCCACCGCCCAAAATAGAACTCAGTGGAGAGCACTGTCTGTTGCTGCTGCCTTTCAGTCCCCCCAACGCCCAGTTCGGGCAAGGGACTGATGATGATGATGAGCTTATCCAGTGGACATTTGTGGGCCTATGTTGAGTTGCCTTTGACGTAGTGATTTGAGGGGCACGCTGATTTCAGCTGTGCTTGGGTGTGGGGTTGGTAAGGAACCAGTTTCATAGCCAAGAAATGAGACGGGTCATGTGCTGTTTTTTTTTTTTTTTTTTTTTTTTTTTTTTTTTTTTTTGTATTTTGTGCATGGCAAATGTGCAGCTGGTGGGCGATAGTGTTTTTTTAGGGAATTGAACAATTAGGGGATGACTGGGACTGACTAAGGCTAAGAGACTGGACAGTACGGAAACACCACTGTGGTCCGTGGCCTGTTGTGAAATCCTTAGCGTGAAATAAGCAATGCGCAGCGTCAACCCAGTCGTTCGCTGGCTGTTAGCCTCGTTCCCGCGTCACGGTATCTTCGCTGCGCTCCGCATACGCAGTGCGCGCGCAGCGAAGCTCCACCGAAAACAAACTCGCTCAGAAGTAAACTTGACCAAACGTAGATACTCGAGTTGAACTGTTAATGTAGTATATACACATAAAGTTTTATCATATTAGAACTTCATCGTCTCGCATCGTCAATTATATTTTAAATTGGCTACAGCAGACTACAAGTAGGTACTCCAAGCCTTTTTTGCATGACTAAGCGTGACCCAAATTTCACCCATCACTGATTTTAACCAAAATACGCTGCATATATCAATAAAATGTATACTGGGTTGTAGTATGGTGTCTACTCCTTGTGTTCATGTGTGTGCTTATTTTTACATGTTTAGTACTTTATGCGTGTTTTACTGGCGTATCTATTGTTCATGACTTGCCGCGGCGGCACAGCGTGCGCGCGTTGTTCACAGCACACATCGGCTTTTCAATCGCCTTGCGTGTCGCGTCGAAGCGACACAGGCTAAAAATAGCTTAGCCAGTTAGGTAGAGTAGAGCTAGCCCTTCATTTTAGTATAATTTATTTTTGCATACGATCACGGGAACATATTCAAATTTCAAGTAGAAAAGTTTCAATGTAATATTCTCACTCTTCTACAAAACAGACAGGAGCGAAAAATATATGCCTGAAATTGTCAATCATTTTTCTATATTATTGCAAAGTTTCATATATATATTCATTACTTTGACTCCGCATGCGAAGCAAAAGAGCGCACACGCTGCCTCTGTGTACGAGCTAACGCGTGTTCGGAGAATGGCGTGCACAAACGATAGCCAGGCTGTAGTTGTACTATGTGCTTCGGCTAATATATATCGTCAGATTTAGCCAATCTACCGACTTCAGATGAAAATATCGATATGTAATATCATTTTTTTATTGATCTGTACATTGCTAGGTTTTAGATTTGCTTTCAATTGTATTCAAAGTGTTTCCTTTGAGCAAGCAGCGGTGCTGTCTTGCGAGGTAAACAAAGCGTGTTGAGTTATCGTTGGAAACACCGAATATAATTTTCTCTTTCACAAGAAAGTATGAATTAAACATTATTACTTTTATAAAAGATGTTAAGGTACGTTTATATTTAAGTCATTATCTTCTGGCGGTCGTAGACTTTGAAATATAGTTATTTTTGTGAAGTCACGTGACCTGCTTGTTTTTCGTCTGCTACTAGTACTAAGTGTGATGAAGTACTTTCTTTTTCAGATCAGTGTGTAGTTTTCTGTCTTTCTGTCCGTGATTTGTATGGACAAGCAAATTTCACGCAAGTCTTAAAATTATAATCCAACAATTTAAATAGTTGAAATTGCTGGTGATCAATTTTGTGTTGTTTGTCAATTTTTTAAAATATTTTTTTGTTATTTTATTTTTTAGGGGGGGGGGGCGGTGATGACAAAACAAAAATCTCTTTGTTTGTAGTCTATCCTGTTCCATTATTCAGATCTCATTATCCTGATCATTTTGATGTTTAAATGATGTTTCTATCTTAATTACAACCCAAGATATGATTTTTCTTGTGTTTGTTAATTTTCAGCCATCAAAATCAGTGATTTTACTAAGTTTGAGGATCATTTTCTGCAAGATGCCCTTGTTCAAGAGCCTGAAAAAAAACTAGGCTGTCACAGATTAATAAAAAGAGTTGATTGTAGCAGAATTTAGTATCATTATCACTGTAAGGTTGGTTCTGTGAAATTCCAAAAATGCCAAATCATTCAATTTTCACTGTCGCCAAAAGTCGTGCAAAAAAAAAAAAAAAAAAAAAATTAATTCATAACTTTTGATCTAATTGTCCCATTATTTTCAACTTGATATCATTGGAATTAGAAAAATGAGACCTATCTGAAAAACATCATATTTACAAATGTGATCATGTAACTTAAAAAATCACTTTGGAGTACCTACTACAAGTTTTACTATAAGCGGATACAGTAAAAACTGCTGTAGTGTCTCACACTGACACTCTCACCACTGAAAACTAGGATGTTTGTTTAATAACCCGATATAATCGTGTCTGACTAATTAAGCCGCATGGAGTTTACAGAATGCCGTAATTGGCTCTGGGAAAGAGGCCCCTCCAAATACACTTGTGGGGTTTGACAAACTCGACTTTTCCCTTAGTGAACCACTGCCTCGCCTACTCTCAAGGAACCTTGTGCCAAGTCTAATAGACTGACAGGCATGTTTCCGCATGAAATCTCTCCCCAAAATCCCGGCAGATTTCCCAATATCACCCGGCAACGACCATAGTGTGTTCGAAAATTTGACCACCTATTTCTAGAGCTAGGACCGCTTCACCCTTAATCTCTAGACTGTCCATTAGCAGTGCAAAGTCTTAACTTACTCTCAGTGGAGTCTGGGAATCTCTTAGTCTTACTTGCTCAAAAACTTCTGTGCAAATGACCGTAGCAGAAGACCCGCTATCAACTAAAAAGTCAATGTTAACTTTCCCCATTTTCACTGATGCCAACCAGCATCCTGTGTTTGACAAGACGCATAAACGTTGCCCCTTCGCGTTCTCTAAGCAGCCGTCGTTATTTATTACTTGGGCCGAGTCTCGGGCTGCCCGCCCTAGTTTCCCTGGCCTGGCGCGTTTTCGTTCGGCGCTGTACCACTGACATGGCCATTTCCTCTCCTATCGCCGTTCTCGGGGCACTGCTTTGCATAGTGTCCCTTTTCTCTGCAGTTAAAGCACACAACTTCAGAAGTATTTCTAGCTCTACCACCAGTCGGCTGACGACTCAAAACTTTCGTCACTTTCTGTAGCTCTGAAGTGATTTTGTCACTAATCATCTGGAACATGAAGCTTTCGCTAGACTTTCATCTATCACCCCTGTAGGACTAATATTCCGGACTCCTCCCTCTGGATTATCTGGCTTCCTACCCTCAAACCTCTCTTCAAAAGACTCAAACTCACTCGCTAGTGCTATGGCCTCATGGATGGTGGAAGGATGGTGAAACTGTACATGTCTCCTCAGGTCTTTAGATGGCAAGCCACTGACAAACTGATCTATCACGATTGTCTCCCTTGCTTCGGGGGGCATTCGAGGATAGGCATTACTCGAAATGCAGTTCAACACGAAACCATACTCCGTCACGCCTTCGTTCTTCTTCTTCAACCTGGGTCTGAACTCAACTCTATACAAATTTTCTTTTTCTACTGACGGAGTCAAAACGTCTTTCTAAGGCAGCTTTGATAGCATCGTAATCTTCCAACTCGCCTAATGACAGCTCACCTAGCACCTGTTGTGCTGAACCTCTGAGTGACATGGCCAGGTTCGCTCCCTTTTCACCATAGTCCCAACCGTTCCATCTAGCGCATGTTTCAAAATGACAGAACCAATCCTTTAATCACCTTGACTAAAGCTCACACTAGGCGAACTAAATCATAAACTACAAAACCACTCTAAAACGAATGAACGAACGCTAGACTCGAAAGTACACGACTGATCCCAATGAAAACGCTTCACGACGCTACTAACGCGAACGGTCCAGTGCTGTCACGTTGACACTGATAAACGGACTTTGGCAACGGCGCTCTGATGTCAACCAGTTCTAGTCGAGGAAGTGACAAACTAGTTAATATCCTGGTCACAGCACCAAATTTTTGTAACCGGACTTGACTAGCTAGCTTCTGCTAGCCTGGCTGACTCGTTATCAGATGGTCAGACCTCAGTGGACTGCCCATCTAACGTGTAAGTGGATGCCAGTCTAGTTTTAGCTTTTGTAAGTCTGTTACGATTGTGGTTGTGTTATCCTGTGAGAGCGTACATGTGTTGTTCGTAGGTAACGATCCGTTGTTTATTTGAGCTTTCACGGTTACGATTCACGTGCCTTTTTAGTAAGATTTTCTTTTGTTCGTGAGTAGAGCCGTTTTCGTTTTGTTAAGTTTAGTCCGGAACGTTCTAGAAAGGTCGCACTGTATAGTGACATCGTAAGTGTCACGTCGGGTAGTTGGCAACACTTCGCTACATTTTTCGCTACTTTTTGTTTTCCTGTGGGCGTGTATTGAGCAGCCTTTATTTTGTTTTGGGAATGTTCTCGTACTTTCTAGAGCTACCTGGTGATAGGGATACCATACTTTTATGTGACTTAATTATACGCTAGATTAGAATTTAGAGCTGAAGTAAGCAGCCGAGTTTTTGTAGCCTGTTATATTTTTTTCTGGAAAGTTTATGTTAATGAGCTTCGGCTGCGTGTTTCGTTCTGATTGGTTGAGTTGTATGTTTTCCGTAGACGTTTCTAGATTTTTGTAGTATATATAAGGAGGGCGCTGGGAAAGCCCGTGAGTACATTGTCACTGCTTTGTCAGTTGTAGAGACACGCAGTTTATTGCGAGAGACGCTGTGTATGAGAAACTTTGAGTGGTAGTGTGGACATAGCAGAAGAGACTTTGTATCAGTAGTTTGTGCATTTGAAAGTGCATTACTGTGTGGATACCGCATCGCTGAATTAAATATTGTTGGAACTGTTACTCCAGTATTGTCTACATCCTTAAGCCACGTGTGACGGATTGCAGCTGAACGAGGTTTATTTTAAAGAACTCTACGTGTGTGTGTGTCTGGTGTGTTTATCATACTTCGACTACAACTCCACCACGTAACAAAGTCCGTATCCCTTTTTCGGTTTAGGGAAGGGCTGGAGATTGCTGTCAGGTGGAATGTAACTTGATTCAACTACTTAGTCTATCTTCAAGTCTTTTACACTGGTCTCGCATGCGCACTCACTAATGTGTGCCGGTCTGCCTCGCGTTGTGTTCAAAATACCAAATCGCGCAATGGACCTACCACAGTATCCAGAGAAACCCTAGTTGATACTATGATCGTAGTGACTGTGCATGCGTTGCCATGTGTGCCACACTGAACCAACTGACAAGCTAAGTACGTCAACAAACTCTCATAATGTTCTCAGTCTCACACACGCACACACACACACACTCTTACGCTGCCATTTCAAACAAACGTGTACAAACATCAGTACTGACTCGCATTCGTCAGTCCTCGCATTCATCAATCTCTGACTCTCAGTGATGAGATTTCTATAAGTGCTTTAGGTTTATTTACCTTACGTCTATTTCATTATCAGTCAGGATGTCACACAGACCTGTCAAAAACCATTCATTGTAGCACAAAACAAAACACAATAATACAGACGCTCATAAGACACCTGAACCATAACTACGCTTACCTACTCATTAGACTCTATGCACCCAAAACTATGGCTAGCCTACACATTAGACGTAACAAATAATCACAAGTAAAAACCAGATTCTAAGGACAAGTTCTATAGGTCCCTAACTCACTTAACTAAGTACTTAAATTATGTACTTAAATAATTACAGTATGTCCGTTGCTGGACAGTGTTCCTTAAACTAAAGGGGTTCTAACTTACTAATGTTCTCTACAGAACAGTCTTCTCTTGTGGGAAGCCCTGCTCCTATTTAATGTTCTTTGCAGAACAGAGTCTTCCCTTGCGGGAAAGCCTGCTCGCTTTGGCCGTTAGTTCGGGTTTAACTTCCACAGCACCGAGGTGATCATGGACGGCCCTGACGGGCGGGTTATGGGGGACAGGGATATCTATTACCTATGGAGTACGACCTGAACACTGATCAACTCAGGCGCACTCCAACTGTGCCACTTTGATTTGCCAGGACCTTTCAACGGACATGCTATTGAAGAAATCCGTTTTTTTCCCCCCCTGGATTGTGAGTCCAGATACCGGGGCCGGGACGGGATTCGAATCCACGACCCGGCGATTCCCTTCGCTCTCCTGCTCCGACGTTTAACAGCCTGAGCTATTTCGGACTCTCTGCTGCTCGCCCTGGTTGGTTGTAGTTTGGGTTTAACGTCCACAGCACCGAGGTGATCATGGACGGCCCCGACGGGCGGGTTATGGGGGACAGGGAAATCTATTGCCCATGGAGTACGACCTGAACACTGATCAACTCAGGCGCACTCCAACTGTGCCACTTTGATTTACCAGGTCCTTTCAACGGCCGGACATGCTATTGAACAAATTCGTTTTTTCCCCCTGGATTGTGAGTCCAGCTACCGGGGCCGGGACGAGATTCGAACCCACGACCCGGCGATTCCCTTCGCTCTCCTGCTCCGACGTTTAACCCCCTGAGCTATTTCGGACTCGCTGCTGCTCGCCCTGTTGTTGTTTTCTCCATTTTTCTGTCCCTCTGCACCGAGGTGATCAGGGACTAGCACTTTTGGCTTTAATCAACAAACACAACATAAAATATTTAGTTCTATCATTTATTTGTTAGTTTTTATAAAATGATTTATAGTACACTTCCTCACAACAGTGGTCCTTGTATATAAAAGGGTACAATTTACTTTCCATATTTAACTTGAAATCCAGATAAAAATTTAGGATCTGCTCGCCCTCGCTAGGCACCGCTATTATACTCCCACCCCTAAGGGTGTGTTCGGCGTGCATTGCTGACCACTGGGCCTGCGGGCGTGCTGGGGGAAATTGGTACTACTGTACTAAAACACTGAGCCAAATTATCTCCCCTGCTACTTACAGGATTGTACTCAGAGGTAAACCACAATTAAAAGAAAATGAACAAATAAATAATAATGAATAAATGAAAAAGGAATAAATACATAATAAATTAAAAACAAACAAACTAATAAATAAATAAATACATCAAGCAATCCTATGTAGCTTCTTACTGACATTTACTGTGCAAGTAATTATTCTGTTCACCATGTTATATATGTAGCGTGTTTATCTTCCTTATGACAGACAGATTAAACTTTCAAAATGTAAAATACAGAACACATACCCACACACAGCGGCAGCGAATCATTGGAGAAACCAATGTAGGTACAACCACACAGACAAAAGCAGCTCAAGAAAGATTTGCACTTTGCAGATGTCTTTTATTCACAGTTATTATTGTTCAATATCTTACAAACGCACACAGCTGCAGCTAAAAGTGAACACTTCATTTTCACGATTCATAATGATAATGCAGATTCATCTTTGCACTCCAAGGGGAAGTAACGTGACAGAATACAAAACTACACATTTTAACTCCCTTGTAAACACAGCCACTGGTGCTGTAAACAGAACCAGAGGCTGCTTGCGCAAGGAGGTTAACAGAATCAAATAATTAGTGTGATGAGGTCAGTAAACATTCACAGATTTGGGTGCGTGCACACGCTATTGTTCCAATAACAATCCTCTTTACAATCAAGATATAAAATCCAGGGTGAAAGCGTGATAGCCAAGATTGTAAAAACTCAGTAAAATAACCCAGAAAGAAATACACATCAAGAAAGAGGCAAAGTTTTACTAAGGTGAAAGTTACTAAATTAACCCTTTGGCTGTCGGTAGCGGTTTTTGTCGCGATGATTCTGACAGGATGTCAGGCTGTTAGTCCGACAGGAATCATCTCGACAAAAACCGCTTCCGACAGCCAAAGGGTTCACTTTAGTAATCTGATTTGTGCTTTTCAAATTGCATTTCTCGTTAAAATTTATGAACCTCTTTCTGCACACAGCTACTGGTATTGTCTCAACAAACTTAACCCCTCGACTACTACACATGATACTGTTGAGCGGAAAAGATGCGTAGTTATGTGTGTCTATCCGCCCAACGGTGCTGTCCGTAGCACTATTTTGTCCTTGTCGCTGGGAGTGTTTCTTCTTTTCTCAGTTATTTTCAGTATTTCATAAAAGACATGCGCAAGCAGAATAATTCAGACTGCAACAGAAAGTATGGCAGTGATGATTAACCCTTTTAGCCCCGAGTCTCTACAGCAGGAGACTGATTGACCATGACAATTCAAGGGTAGTGCCAAACTAGCTTGGCACCTTCAGGCGCCAAGCTAATCTGGCACTACCCTTGAATTAACATGGTCAATCCACCTCCTGCGAACACTTCTAAAATTTGAGAAATGGGACCTTGGGGCCGAAAGGGTGAAAGTGTTGCACACACACATCTTCATCATACTACCATCAAACCTTTCACACCCAGTGCCAACAGATCATATTTAAGAAGCAAGACAAGCACTGCTTATTATCATTGTAGTCAGTGATGGCTCAAATTGCTCACTCATGGGTAGTGCCTGATTTACTTGGCGCCTTCAGGCGCCAAGCTAATCAGGCACTGCCCTTGAACTTTTGTCATCATCTCCAGCAGTTGGCACTAGAAGTGAAAAGGTTTCGCAATTTATTGTCTCATCAAAATAAAATACATGTATGATGTTAAATTGCACACTTGAACGTAATCTAAAAATAATAAAAATCACACTGATTATAAACTTTAATTTGCTGAACTTTTCCAAGGTGTGTCGAATGAAACCAAAAAAGAACAAGAAGAATGGTAACATCATTTATTTGTGGCTGAAAAAAGTGGAAACTCCAATAATTAGCCTGTCGCCTTCTTTCAACAAGGCCAGTGGATACTGCAGGAAGACAGCCTACAGGGAAAAACGATGAGCGTAAACTGAATCACGTTGTAACACAGTAATTAAAATAGGTTCACTGGTGAACAAAAGACAACTGAAGGTTATTATTTTCCTAAAGACACACGACTGGCTGCACCAAGTCACCCGCAAACGTTACTGCCAAAACTGATGTTTTTTTCAATAAGGTGTAACACACACGTACACACATGCATGCATACACAGACACACACATACACACAAACACTAGCTGTAGTCACCTGAAAGATGGTCCATAAAGACAGGTGAGACTGCCTGCCCTTAACCCTAATCATTCGGAATACACCAGTGTGTGAAATAAGTCTGGCTAAAATAGTTCAAGGGTAGTGCCAGAATAGCTTGGCGCCTCTAGGCGCCAAGCTATTCTGGCACCACCCTTGAACTAAAGCCATTGGTCTATATCCTTATCTGCCAGTACTATAATGTAGCTTGCATATGGCAGTGTACACATTTGAAGCTTTTAGCCTCAGTATGACAGGGGTGAAGACCTGTCCAGGGACCACACCTGTCTTTCAGGGCGTTTTTCTTGCAAAAAAGGTGACTGCTTCACACATGTTCTACTGTAACCACCACTTAGCCGCAAAGTGATGACTGCCACTGGGCTGCACATCTAATACTAACCCATGGGCAGTCAGTAGTGGCTTACGTCACCATGCTTCCCGCAGGAATCATCGCGACAAAAACCAATACCGACCGCCACAGAGTTAAACTGATTAAGCCAAGGAGTTAAATTGATTACATGTACAATCGTATGCGTGCTGGTATGTGATTCTGGACCCCATGGCTGTCAGCGACAAGGTCCAAAATCACAGTCCGGCACAAAAATCAACTAACAATCCAGCTTTAGAAAAATCGCGACTTGACGAGACCTGAGCGAATGCTGCAGTTAGTACACAACAACAGTGGCAAGCTTGCATCACAAACAATCCGTTGTTCAGATATTTTAGACATTCCAAAGGGGAGAATTTGGGACGAAGGGAGGCAGGGATAAGGATCTGTCACAGTGGAAGGATGGGGGACATGCGAAGAGGGGCTCATGAGAATCATACCTTCCAGTGGCCAGATGAAATTCATTACAATTATCAGGGCAGATGTCTACAAAACTTGTTTTTGCAGACATCCTCACCCGTGATTATCAGTTTTCACACATTAACTCATTCAGCCCGATGCACGTATTTCCCAAATTTGGGAGGCCTCATCTAACAACTATGCACCAGTCGCAGGAGATGGATCGACCATAATTCAAGGGTAGTGCCAGATTAGCTTGGCGCCAATCTAATCTGGCACTGCCCTTGGATTACAGTGGAGTCCACTTAACACGAATTTCTGGGGACACGGAAAATCACTTCGTGTTAAACGTATTTCATGTTAACCAATATGGCCTCAAAATTGATCACGGCCCTCAAGGAGAAAATGTGTAAGAGATGTGTGCGTGAATGAGTATGAGGTTAAAAGTGCATATTATCGTACTTTATATGCATACCTTCAGCTCGCTAGGAAACACTAGAAAACGTGTTCAGCTTGCGTGTCTTGTGTCTTGGCTTGACTTCGCGAACGAAGATTTTATAGGAGTTGCCCACGACGTCTGCAGGCTTGTTCGTGGCTGCAGAGGCCAATCCGGGACAAGCAGGTTCGACCGCAGTGGCTGCAGGGGAAGGTATGGCCAGGGTTCTGAGTTGCGGCATCTCTGTTTTTTCTCCTGAGCCACTTGTCCTTAAGGCTAGCTCTGCGAGAGTCCTCAAAGGAGACAGCTGCCTTGTAAATGGTGGAGCGCCAGGTGTCACGGTCCACAGCAAGCGAGGACCACTGGTGGTGGTCGATTTGGCAGGCACTAAGTGACTTCTTGAGACAGTCTTTGTATCTCTTCTTTGGTGCCCCTCTGTCACGGTGTCCAGTAGCAAGCTCGCCGAACAGGGTGATCTTTGGTAGGCGATGATCCTCCATCCTGGAGACATGCCCCGCCCAGCGGAGCTGTGTCCGCAGCAGCAAAGCCTCGATGCTCACAGTTTCAGCCTGTTCAAGGACCTCGACGTTGGTGACATAGTCACTCCAGTGAATGCCCAGGATGGTACGCAGGCAGCGCTGATGGAAGCGTTCGAGGAGTCATAGTTGGCTGCAGTAGAGGGCCCAGGACTCGGAACCATACAGCAGGGTGGTGAGGACCACAGCTCTGTACACGCTGATCTTGGTGCCTGTTTTCAGCTGTTGATTGTGCCACACCCGCTTGAAAAGTCGCCCGAAAGCGCTGTTCGCTTTTGCCAGCCTGCTGTCAAGCTCCTTGTCCAGCTTGGCGTCCGACGTGATAATGCAGCCAAGGTAAGGAAACTGGTGCACTGACTTTAGTTCAGACTCGCCAATGGTGATGTGAGGAGGGCGATACACTGTCTTGGGTGCCGGCTGATGGAGGACCTCTGTCTTTTCAGACTGACCTCGAGTCCAAAGAGCTGGGCAGCATCTGCGAAGCAGGACGTGATGCGCTGCAGGGCTCTCTCTGTGTGTGCAACGAGGGCAGCGTCATCAGCAAAAAGCAGCTCACGAATCAGTTGGTCTAGGGTTTTCCTGTGGGCCTGCAGTCGTCTGAGGTTGAACAGGCTGCCATCGAGACGATACCTGATGTACACTGCATCGTCATCATCGAGGTCTACTGTGGCCTGCTTCAGCATCATGTTAAAAAAGATGGTGAAGAGGGTCGGTGCCAGCACGCAGCCCTGTTTTACACCGTTGAGAATAGGGAATGGTTCTGAGAGGTCATTGATGAGTCTGACCTGGCCTTGCTGGTCCTCGTGTAGCTGGACAATCATGCTGAGGAACTTTGGGGGACAGCCAAGTCGCTCCAGGATCTGCCACATGCCTTGCCTGCTCACAGTGTCGAACGCTTTTGTTAGGTCGACAAACGTTATGTACAGCCCTTTGTTCTGCTCGCGGCACTTCTCCTGAAGCTGTCTCAGCACAAAGACCATGTCAGTGGTACTCCTGTTTGCTCTGAAGCCACACTGGCCCTCTGGGAGGTGGTCTTCAGCGATGGCAGGTACCAGCCGATTCAGGAGCAGCCTTGCAAGAATTTTCCCGGCAATGGACAGCAGGGTAATTCCCCGATAGTTGGAACAGTCAGACTTCTCACCTTTGTTCTTGTACAGGGTGATAACGACAGCATCACGGAGATCCTTTGGTAGTGCTCCTTCCTCCCAGCAGCAGAGAAAGAGGTCATGGAGCTTGTTGTGCAGTGCTGTGCCTCCATGTTTCCAGATCTCTGGCAGTATTCCATCAATGCCTGCTGCTTTGCCACTCTTGAGCGGGTGGATGGCTGTGAGGGTCTCTTCAGCGGTGGGCGGTCCAATTCAGCTTGCGTATTTAATGAAAAATCCATCAGGTAAAATCCATAGTAAAGTTACAATCGATCAGGTAAAAGCAACACAGGCTGAAGTAAAAGGGTTGTGTTGGTACACGAATGATGCAACATGAATACAGTTCAGAAACGCTAGCCAATGAGAAGACGGATTACAACAGCCGAAGGCTATTCAACCAATCACAGACTAGAGTTCGCTCTGATCTGTCGTGTACTACATTAATTAATTAATTAATTAATTAATTTAATTAATTACGGTATTTATAATGCGCTTATCTTATAATAATTATAACTCTAAGCGCGCACTCACAACTCGCACACGCATGCGCACGCTTTAGACAATGATTCACGTAACACAAATAGTGAAGATACATTACGACGGTCAGCTTGGGGTGGGGAGTGTGGTGATATAGTGCTAGAACTGTTGAAAGAGGTGAGTTTTGAGGGCGGACTGGAAGGAGGAGAGCGAGTGTTTCTGACGGAGAGAGAGTGGGAGAGTGTTCCAGGTAGATGGACCGTATACTGAGAAGGAGCGGGGGCCGAAAGTGCTGAGTTTGGTGCGGGGGATGAGGAGGCGGAGCGGAGGGAGCGGGGAGGAGTGTAGGGGTGAAGTAAGTTGGAGAGATAGGCAGGAGCGTAGTTGTTCAGGGATTTGTAGCAGAGAGACAGAATCTTGTATTGGATGCGTTGGGGGATGGGGAGCCAGTGAAGGAGCTTGAGCAGGGGAGTGATGTGGTCGGATTTTTTCTTTCTGAGGACGAGGCAGGCAGCATTGTTCTGGACGCGCTGGAGAGTGAGAGTGGTGGAGTGAGGAAGGCCGGAAAGGAGAGAGTTGCAGTAGTCGATGCGAGATAAGATGAGAGAGACAGTGAGTTTGGTGGCAGCTTCGGTAGTGAGGTATTTTCTGATCTGACTGATGCGGCGGAGGTGGAAATAACATGCCTGGGCCGTGGCGGAGACGAAGCTGGTCATAAAAAGAGAGGAATCAAGGATAACGCCAAGGTTCTTGACCGAGTCAGAGAGGGAGATAGGGGTGCTGTCGAGTTGAAGGTGGAGAGAGGGAGGGAGCTGGGAAAGTTTCTGGCGAGTGCCTACCAGCATGGCTTCCGTTTTGTCGTCGTTCAGTTTGAGCTTGTTTGCTGTCATCCAGTTTTTCACGTCTTCGTAGCAGTCAGCCGTGCGAGTCAGTAGTGTCTGAGTGTTGTCGAGTTTGTCTTTGTCTAGTAGTTGTGAGTCGTCAGCGTAGAGGTGGTGGTGTATGTGGTGAGACTGGATGATGTTGGACAGGGGGGAGATGTAGAGTGTGAAAAGGACCGGGCCCAGGACGGACCCCTGTGGAACGCCGCAGGAGAGCCTGACTGGGTTGGAGGAGACGCCGTCGATGGTGACGGACTGCTGTCTGTCGTAGAGATAGGAGAGAAACCAGGAGTGAGCAGAGTCAGTGATGCCAAAGGAGTGGTGAAGGCGGTGGAGGAGGATAGAGTGGTCTATGGTGTCGAAGGCGGCAGAGAGATCGAGTAGCGTAAGAAGGAAGATGTTGCCCGAGTCAGTGGAGAGAAGCAGGTCGTTAAGGATATGCAGAAGGGCTGTTTCAGTGCTGTGATGTTTGCGATAGGCAGACTGGAAGGGACTGAGGAGGTTGTTGTCGGCGAGGTGGAGGTTGAGTTGGTTGAGGACAACCTTCTCAAGAAGCTTGGACAGGAAAGAGAGATTGGAGACTGGGCGGTAGTTCTTGAGTTCGTTTGGGTCGAGGTTGTGTTTTTTGAGGAGAGGACGGACGATGGCGGACTTGAAGATATCGGGGATGGAGCCATTTTCTAGAGATGGATGATGTCGGTAATGAAGGGCAAAAGTTTTGGGAGGCCGTCCCGGTAGAGGGAAGCAGGGAGGGGGTCTAGTTCGCAGGTTTTGAAAGGCATGGACTTTATGGTCTTGAGGACTTCATCCTGAGAGACGGGGCGGAAGGACGAGAGGGGAGTGCCGGAAAAGGTGGGGTCAGGAAGGCAAGGCGGAGAAGGCAGAGTGTCGAGTGTTTTGCGCAGAGTTTGGATTTTGTTGGAGAAATAGGAGGGAAAAGCGGACGGAAGTTCTTCTTTGATGTGTGTGTTGGGAAGAGGAGAGTCTTTAGAAGTGCCTAGGAGTGTGTTCCTCGCGCTGGGACCATATGGCGTTGAGGCGCGTCCCCTGGGTGGTGGATAGGGGTCCCTCGTGAGAGGGGTGCACCGAATGAAATAAGGTGCCGTGAACCAACATGGTCTAAGGGAAGGTGACCCCGACAGAAAACCCCTGGTCCTCCTAGTAAGGGGGTTGGGCGTGGGGGTAGCTTCCCCACCCTGCAAAAAAGGAAATAGCTACAAAAACGCCGACGAAAAGACTAACAGTAATTCCTTTCCTGGAGGAGGAAGGTTCTTCTACCAGAAGACTTATGACGTCCTGTGGTGAAAGCCGGAAGTCTTCGGAAGCCACAGGACCGAGCCGCTTCTCTCTATCCAGGGATACAACCATGGGCACATGGAACGTCAAGACCATGTACCAGAGTGGCAAGGCCGCCCAGATAGCAGCGGAAATGCAAAAGTACAACCTTTCCATGCTAGGTATCAGTGAAGCCAGATGGACGCAGTCTGGCCAGAAAAGGCTGTTAAATGGGGAGATGATTCTGTATTCAGGTCATGAAGAGGAGAATGCCCCCCATACAGAAGGTGTAGCATTCATGCTGTCACCAGTGGCACAGAGAGCGCTGATAAGCTGGGAACCTCTTGGGCCAAGAATTATCACAGCAGCCTTTAGAACCAAGAAAAAGCTCAAGCTGAACGTCATCCAGTGTTATGCGCCCACTAATGACAGTGACGAGGAAGAGAAACAAGAGTTCTACGACCGACTCCAGAGTGCCTTGGACAAATGTGTGGAGCGAGACATCACCATCGTCATGGGCGATTTTAATGCCAAAATAGGGGAGGACAACACCGGATACGAAGAGGTGATGGGGAGACAGGGACTAGGCTCGGAGATGAGTGAGAACGGGGAGAGGTTTGTAGACTTTTGTGCTCTAAACCGACTTGTCATTGGAGGCAGCATCTTCCCACACAGAAGAATACACAAAGCAACTTGGGTCTCACCTGACCATACAACTGAGAACCAAAAAGACCATATCTGCATTAGCAAGAAATTTAGAAGATCCCTTCAAGATGTTCGAGTGAGGAGGGGAGCAGATGTCGCCTACGACCACCATCTGCTTACCTTAAGAATGAAGCTCAAGCTAAAGAAAAGCCGCACAGAGACAACAAGAAGACAGCTCTATAATGTAGGCCTCCTGAGAGAAACTGGAGTTAGAGAAGAGTTCAAACTGGTGCTGTCCAACCGGTTTCAAGCGCTACAGGAGCTAGTAAATGAAGAGGAGGCGGTCACCACAGAGCAGCAGTGGAAGGCAGTTAAGAGAGGCGCTGAACTCAACCTGCAAAGACACTGTAGGGTTCAGGAAACACCATCACAAGGACTGGCTGTCGGCACAGACCTTGAAAAAGATAGAAGTGAGGAAGCAGAAGAAAGCAGCTGTCAACAACAGTCGCACGAGAGCAGCCAAAGTAAGGGCACAGGAGGAATACTCGGAAGCCAACCGCGAGGTGAAGAGTAGTATCAGGGCAGACAAGAGGGCCTACACAGACAGCCTGGCAGCAGAGGCAGAAAAGGCAGCAGGCAGTGGCAACATGAAACAGCTCTACGACATTACCAGAAGATTGTCAGGCAAGTATGGCCATACAGAAAGACCAGTAAAAGACAAAGAAGGCAAGCCTATTGCAGACAGAGCAGACCAACTCAACAGATGGGCCGAGTATTTTGAAGAGTTACTGAACAGACCTAGCCCACCCAATCCCCCAGACATCCAGCCGGCAGAGACCGACCTACCCATCAGCTGTGACAGACCCAGCCGGGAAGAGATCAGAAGAGCAGTGGCATTCTTGAAGAACGGCAAAGCAGCAGGCCCAGATGGCATCCCAGCGGAGTCTCTGAAAGTAGACCTAGAGACAACAGTGGAGATGCTGTACCCACTGTTTGGAAAGATCTGGGAAGAGGAGGTGATGCCGGCTGACTGGAAGGAGGGGTACCTAATCAAGCTTCCCAAGAAAGGCGACCTCAGCAAGTGTTCCAACTACAGAGGAATCACCTTGCTGTCAGTACCAGGAAAGGTCTTCAACAGGATCATCCTGGAGAGAATGAAGAGCTCCGTTGACCCCCAGCTGAGAGACCAGCAAGCAGGATTCAGGAAGAACCGATCATGCACAGACCAGATCGCCACTCTCCGCATCATCGTGGAACAGTCTCTGGAGTGGAGCTCCCCGCTGAACGTCAACTTTGTGGATTATGAGAAAGCATTTGACAGTGTGGACCGAGAGACTCTGTGGAAACTCCTACGACACTACGGTGTACCCACAAAGCTCGTCCGCCTGATCAAGAGCAGCTGCGATGGCATGACATGTCGCGTGATCCATGAAGGGCAGTTCACCAGGGAGCTCCAGGTCAGAACCGGTGTCAGGCAGGGGTGTCTGCTGTCTCCGTTCCTCTTCCTACTGGCCATAGACTGGGTCATGAAGATGACCACAGAGCACAGACGAAGTGGAATACAGTGGACACTGTGGACACAGCTTGATGACCTCGATTTTGCAGACGACTTGGCATTACTGTCCCACACTCATCAACAAATGCAGGACAAGACCACGAGGCTTGCTGACATCTCGTCCCAAGTGGGCCTCACCATTCACAAACAGAAAACAAAGACAATGAGGCTGAATGCAACCAGGGAAGAACCAGTCTTGCTTGCTGGCACCCCGTTGGAGGAGGTGGAGTCCTTCACCTATCTCGGGAGCATCATAGACAAAAAAGGCGGCACTGATGCAGATGTCAGAGCACGAATTGGTAAAGCCAGAGCAGCCTTTCTCCAGTTGAAAAAAGTGTGGAGCTCCAGAGAGCTGTCACAACACACCAAAGTCTGGATTTTCAACTCCAATGTAAAAGCAGTTCTCCTATATGGAGCAGAGACATGGAGACTGACAAAAACTACAGTCAACAGAGTACAGACCTTCGTGAACAGTTGCCTTAGAAGAATTTTGAAAATCCACTGGCCAGAGAAGATCAGCAACGACAGACTCTGGGAGAGAACAGAGCAGATAACAGCAGAGAATGAAATTGGGCGAAGAAGATGGGGATGGATCGGTCACAGTCTGAGAAAGCCAGCTTCCAGTATCACTAGGCAGGCATTGTCATCACGCCTTTACCATAGCCGACACTTAGTTCGCTTCCAGCTGCCAGAGAGATAAGGCTGCCGCGAGTTCCACTCTCGCCCGCTCATTCTATTTATATCGCACTACTGAGGGGTACACGGCGTGACCGGCTCTCTGCCGCTATAACAACTACCTACACATTTGTATTCATAACACATCTCTGCCTAAAGTGACTGTTGTGGAAGCAACATCGTTCAAATGTTGAAATTCTCACCTACACACTGATACCAAACATGACAACATTACGACTTGCACTTGTGTAGCAGGTCATGGTGAAAATAAAGAGAACGGGAATTTGTTGATGTACGAGAACGAGAATTTATTGTGAAATTGACAAAGTTCCCACAGCCATAACACAAAGACGCTACTTTTCCCAGTGAAACACACTTGCATGCATAAGGGTTAGCATGCCTACAGTACGTATCACTTAATGGATTTTGGGTTCATGGTGGGGGACGGAAGCAGGAGGGTAATTAATGAGGTCACTGACAGGTGTCGACAGACAAGTTCCAGACATCCGACTTGGTGTACACTCCCGGCATTGGGGAAAGAGAGGGCTTAGTTACACGGATACTATTGAGGAGATAGCCACGTTTCTTTCTTGGGAAATAGTGTAACACTAACAGTCAACCTTTTAAATGTACTTTTGATTTAACTTTTGATCATGATGGAGTCTGATGAAACGCGTACAGTCTGTGTACACACAGGTGTGTTCCATGCAATGAGAGTTAATGCATTGTGCAGAATATGTGGCGAGAGATCACAAAAGAGATACACGGATAAAAAGTCATTTCTTTGTATCAATTATGAACACTTAATCCACAAGTGTTATGGAATTAATATCCAGGAAGACAAAGACATGATGCACTCCAAAACAATGTGTAGGAGTTGCTATTGTCGGATGAAACGGATAGACTCGACTGAAACACGTGTGTCCGAGGAGACAACGCGAAATGCGGCGTCTGATATTGCCTCATCACAACACATTTGGACCATGTTCCATCCAAATACGAGTGTTGAAGAATGTGTCGCGTGTGTTCACTTCATGCAGCTAGGTAAAGGAGGACGACCAGCGAAGCGGGGTTCCCGGCATGGAAAGAAACGATCGTTTCAATCCGCGGCATGTGACACTCATAACACCGACACTGATAACAGCACTAATGAAGGTGATAGTGGTATACAAGTTTTTATTCCGCCGACGTCTACTCCCCGTAAAACGGTTCTTATGTCTAGTGTGTCAGAAAATGTGTTAAACCTCAAGGTATGTTTAAAAACACTGTTGAATATTGTGACCTGTTATGGACTGATCGTATTTCGGGATGGCAATAGCAGTCTGTGGAGTACCGAGACGGCTGCGGGCGAGAAATGCCAGAACACGCGACCTGTCAGTGACCTCATTAACCACCCTCCTGCTTCCGTCCCCCACTATGAATCCAAAATCCGGTAAGTGATACTTACTGTAGGCATGCTGACCCTTATGCATGCAAGTGTGTTTCGTTGGGAAAAGTAGCGTCTTTGTGTTATGGCTGTGGGAACTTTGTCAATTTCACAACAAATACCGACATCAACAAATTCCCGTTCCCTTTATTTTTACCATAACCTACTACACAAGTGTAAGTCGTAATGTTGTCATGTTTGGTATCAGTGTGTAGGTGAGAATTTCAACTTTTGAACGATGTTGCTTCCACAACAGTCACTTCAGGCAGATTTGTGTTATGAATACAAACCAGTAGGTAGTTGTTATAGCGGCAGAGCGCCGGTCACGCCGTGTACCGCACAACACGCGGCCTGTCAGTGACCTCATTAACCACCCTCCTGCTTTCGTCCCCCACCATGAATCCAAAATCCGCTAAGTGATACTTACTGTAGGCATGCTGACCCTTATGCATGCAAGTGTGTTTCGTTGGGAAAAGTAGCGTCTTCGTGTTATGGCTGTAGGAACTTTGTCAATTTCACAACAAACACCGACATCGTACATCAACAAATTCCCGTTCTCTTTATTTTCACCATAACCTGCTACACAAGTGCAAGTCGTAATGTTGTCATATTTGGTATCAGTGTGTAGGTGAGAATTTCAACTTTTGAACGATGTTGCTTCCACAACAGTCACTGTAGGCAGAGATGTGTTATGAATACAAATGTGTAGGTAGTTGTTATAGCGGCAGAGCGCCGGTCACGCCGTGTACCCCACAGTAGCAAGCGATATAAATAGAATGAGCGGGCAAGAGTGGAATGTGACCTCGCGGTGCCTTATCTCGCTGGCAGCTGGAAGCGAACTAAGTGCTAGGCGCCAGCACTGGCTGGTAAAGCCGTGTCATGGAACCCCTAGGGAAAGACGAAAAGAGGTAGGCCGAGAAACTCCTGGCGTCGAGACCTCCAAGCAGACATCAAGAGACTGGGAACCACCTGGAGTAGAATCGAAGGAGAAGCACAGGACAGGAGTCGCTGGAGGTCTCTCGTCGACGGCCTATACCCGGGTAGGGGTGACAGGCGTAAGTAAGGAGTGTGTTCATGGTAATGTGGAGGGTTTTGGAAGAAGTGGATTCCAGGATTTTGTTTTGAAGGTGTTTACGTTTGGAGTCAGAGATCATTCTGCAGACTTTGGATCTGATGGTTTGGAAGATCTCTCTGTGAACGGTGAGGTCAGATGAGCGCCAGCGGCGTTCCGCTTGTCGACGCTCGCACTTGGCCTCAGCTATGTCGTCAGTGAGCCAGGGGGAGGGGAGTCGGTTGGGTATGGAACAGGTGGTGACAGGGGCATGGGTGTCTAGAAGTTTTCGAAGGGAGGAATCGAAATGGGATGCAAGATCGGGAGAGGAGGCGGGGTCCAAGAGAAGGTCGACAGCTTCGTCGAAGAAGTTCTGTCGGTTGACAGATTTTAGTTTGCGATGAGAGACAAAGAGCTTGTTTTTTTTCGGGGGAGGTAGGTTGAGGGCGACGAGAATAGCGAGGTGGTCGGAGGGAAGCACAGAAGAGGAGTCGAGGAAGAGTTGATCGGAGGTGCGGGTGATGATCCAGTCGAGGGTGTGGCCGAGTCGGTGGGTGGGTTTA
The DNA here is from genome assembly GCA_036245525.1 of Semisulcospira habei. NCBI lineage: Eukaryota > Metazoa > Mollusca > Gastropoda > Semisulcospiridae > Semisulcospira > Semisulcospira habei. Next base: position 174,309,020 of record BTPG01000007.1, on the reverse strand, counting down.
GTGATGTGTTGTGTGAGATTGTGGTTTGAAAGTGACGTACAAATGCGTTTTGTGTCGGGGTGGTCGGGTTTGTTGAAGTGGAAGTTAAAGTCGCCAAGAAGGATGTGTTTTCCGGGTCGTGTGCTGTAGAGAGATCGAACTCGGTGAGGAACATGGAGTTTGTGAGTTTGTTTTGAGAGCTTGGAGGTGGGCGATATATATATGAGAAGATGAGAGACTGGCCAGGGAGTGTTGCTACGGCCTCGACAGATTCAAAGGAGGGATGAGCAAAAGGGAGAGTGAGAGAAGGAGAGATGAGCAGAAAGACAGTCCCTGTAGATGATGGCAATGCCACACCCTCTGGAAGCACGCAGGAAGGAGGCCAGGCGGTAGCCACTCGGAGTGACGCTGGTGATGATGGGTTCATCGCCAGCTGAGCGGAGCCACGTTTCGGTGATCACGAGAACATCTAGGTCATTGTCTACAGCGCGAGAGTGACACGTGAATTGGTTTTCGGTGAATGGAATCTGTGTTCGTGTTAAACAGGTGAATAATAGTGAAACTGCCCTGGTTGGAAACCGAAACCAGCTTTGTGTAAAGCGAAATTTTGTGTTAAGCATTTCGTGTTATCAGTGAAATTTAAATACAGAATAAGAAGGCCGTCAGCCGGGAACACAAAAACGGTTCGTGTTAACCGGAAATTCGTGTAAAGCGAGTTCATGTTAACTGGACTCCACTGTAGCATGGTCGGTCGACCCATCTCCTGCTGTAGTGCATCAGGGCTGAATGGGTTAAGCAAGTGTCAAAAACCTAGTTTACAAAGACACCAAGTGAACAATCAAAATTACTGGGGACTTTTCATAGAAACTATCCATAAAAAAACCCACACATTGTCTCAAAATGTTAGATTTGAGAAGCACCTTACATAATTTGTCTTGTTCAACATAGGAGCCCAGGTCAAATTCAATACTCAAATCTGAGATTTAGAGGAGGGGCTATGGACCTTTCTGAGCACAGAGCTACATTGTGAAAGCTTGAACAAACTTAGCTGCGCTTAATTCGTTGCTTCGTCAGCGACTCTGTTAGGCAAAAGCACAAACATGCTGAAGACGCGGGCTTCCACGCAGAGATGGGAATAGGAGTCACTCCCAACTCAAAATCAGGTGAAAGGAATGCCATGGTAAGTAGGTCACTCCTCCAGGCCCATCCATCTGCAAGTGGCACAGATTCTCATGAGCCCCTGCGACTGCAGGGGCTCATGAGAATCTATAGCTCTTGCTGGCTGGAGGGAAATCACTTGTGTTCAGGGAGCGACGACAGTGGTGTAAGCAGATCACACGCCTTGTCTTTCAACTGATCGCATCCCTGGTTGCACGCGCTGCACTCTTTCATTCTTTTCTTGTCGGACCTGATTATGATCTAGGGGTGACCTATATCATCACTGCAGCTCTCACAACCTTGACCGCTGGGTCAGGCACCATGCATGCATAAAATACTATATCACGTCAACGCTGCCTGCAGAGAGCACGCCGCCTCTTGAGACTGAATGAACATCGACAGCGTCTTGCGACCAGACAAACTTTAGAGTCGACCTTGACCTTAACCTCCAGTGTGACCTTGGCAGGGGTCAAGTGACCTTGCTCCAGCGAGAAAACGCAGGGATGTCCTTCACGGGGACGTTGGATGTGTGAGCTTTCAGTCGGAGGTTACGGTCATCCGTCAGCAGGACCACATCTCTGAACAGTCGTACTGGCGAGTCTGTTGCGAGAGAAGAGAAAAATATAATTATCTGAAACAGCATTCATAAATACTGGGAGATAAATACGTATAGAAATAATATCTTAATCTGTTTAGCCCCGACGCACTACAGCAGGAGATGGATCGACCATGATGATTCAAGGGCAGTGTCAGATTAGCGTGGTGCCTGACGGCACCAAGCTAATCTGGCACTACCCTTGAATCATCATGGCTGGTCCATCTCCTGCAACTGGTACATAGTTGTTATTATGATATGGCTGATACATCTCCCACAACTGGTATAGTCATTAGGTGACTTTGGGAAATGCAGCCTTGGGGGTTGACTGGCTGCAAGCACATGGGGGTTGCACACTAAAGTGTTGAGATGAAAATGTCTACGGAATCATCCCTTCAAATACAATTTGTTTTCAGGTATAACATCCAATTTTGAAGCACCACAGCATATTCTCTATGACCATGGATGGCTGATGGACGGTGACTCTACAACAATAATAATAATAAAAATAAAGGAGATTTGTTAAGCGCTTATTCTAAAAGTAGCTCTAAGCACTAATACAATGAAAAGGTTAAAAGCTAACACGCATACACACACACACGCACACACACTTGTGACAGTGATGAATTGTGCATGGCTGGGGAAATGAACTAGTGAAAGGCGGCGTTGTAGAGGTGGGTTTTGAGAAGTGATTTGAAGGAGGGGAGCGTTTGACAGTTATGGACAGGGGCGAGGAGGCTGTTCCAAGTGGCGGGGCCAAGATGGAAGAAGGCACGACCGCCACGTGTTTTACATTTGAAATTGGGAAGGCAAAATTTACGTGTGTCAGAGGAAGAGCGGAGGTTGCGAGATGGAGTATACAGATGGAGTAAGTCAGAGATATAGGCAGGAGAAGTCAGGCTGAGAGAGTTAAAGCACATGCAGGACAGTCTATACAGAATGTGTTCTTGTACCGGCAGCCAGTGGAGTTTCTTAAGGGCGGGGCGGATATGGATATACAAAAGGAATATTACAACAATTAACCCCTGAACTGCCGGAGCAAGGCAAACATCACCCAGCTGCAAGGGACATAAACCTGATGGGAGTACTAAATGAAAAGAAAAGAGGAGACTGCCAGTGCTCATATTTTAGGAAGCGTACAAAGTAAAGTAGGTAAGAGCACTGTCAGGGGAGAGAAGTGTGCATGATCGACCAGTGATCATAGATCTACTGTGGCCAAAGCACACAAAAAAAAGAGATAGGAAAGAGGGGGTGCGCTAAGAAAGTGACTGAAAGCAATGCATATGGAAGCCCCCCCCGAAGGGGGGCGTACACTGATGGGAGTACAGTCGTGGGGGCTCATGAGGATTTATGTTGTAACTGTCTTTTCTAAGCGTGTTTCTTTCTCCGTTGGGTACTTCTTTGCCATGTAGATCGTTTCAGTGACATCGGAGTGTTCAACGTTTGTCGCAAATATCTCCACAAACAAACACATTTCTATACCAATCTTAGAACAAATAGCATTCAGTGACTGCTGACCTAATACGATTTACTTTTCATAAACTTAAACAATGCGTTAGCTTTGCTGTACAGTTGTACAAATTCAGGTTGTTTTCATGAAATGACTGATTTTACATCCCTAAATGTGTCCCAGATATATTAAGCCCAGAATCAGAAAGATCCATTTTGACGTGAATTGGCCAAGTTTTCAAACCTGAAACGGCGCAGGCAACCATGAAGTCTGCATGCTTGACCTCGGTATTGAAATCTGCCGGGGCTCTGTTTAGGGTACTGAAAATGGCTGGCTTGTTCTAGTCTTTTCAACAAATCTTTACGACTGTACAGCAAAGTCGAGAAATCATAGTTCAGTGAAACATATTCCATATCAGGTCAACTGGCACTACATGACATTTGTCTTTAACTCATTCAGCCCTGCGCACGTATTTCCCAAATTTTGAAGGCGTCATCTAACGACTATGCACCTGTTGCAGGAGATGGGTCGACCATGTTAATTCAAGGGTAGTGCCAGATTAGCTTGGCGCCTGTCGGCGCCAAGCTAATCTGGCACTACCCTTGAATTATCATGGTCGACCCATCTCCTGCTGCAGTGGTCCAGGGCTGAATGGGTTAAAGTGGTACAGAAAAGACTTTGCGGAAATATCTGGCAAAAACAGTGTGCGCTGCGATGTCCAACAAAAGGAATATGTACAACAATTAACCCCTGAACTGCCGGGGCCAGGCGAACACTACCCAGCTGCAAGGGACATAAACCCCGACGGGAGTAGTCGTGGGGGCTCATGAGGATTTACGTTTCTTGTTAGTCACATGTTGTTTATGCCTCGTTTTGGTCTAAGCTTGAAAATCCACTGGCCAGAGAAGATCAGCAACGTCAGACTCTGGGAGAGAACAGAGCAGATAACAGCAGAGAATGAAATTGGGCGAAGAAGATGGGGATGGATCGGTCACAGTCTGAGAAAGCCAGCTTCCAGTATCACTAGGCAGGCATTGTCATGGAACCCCCAGGGAAAGAGGAAAAGAGGTAGGCCGAGAAACTCCTGGCGTCGAGACCTCCAAGCAGACATCAAGAGACTGGGAACCACCTGGAGTAGAATCGAAGGAGAAGCACAGGACAGGAGTTGCTGGAGGTCTCTCGTCGACGGCCTATACCCGGGTAGGGGTGACAGGCGTAAGTAAGTAAGTAAGTTTGGTCTAAGCTGCATTGTGTTCTTCATGCGAGTGTCGCTTAGCGTGCACTGGTTTCGGCTGCGAAACTCATGATCACTGGCAGCGAAGGCGTTAAACGGAAAATATTTTGCCTACCTTTTTCTCGAGGCATGAAGTCGCGGGCCATGTCTTTACAGTAATGTAGACAACAGGACAAAATGAGATCATCGTTGTTTCCCTGTCGCAAACAAAGAAATCAATGCTGTTGCTCATTATCCGCCAACAAGCTGATATGAACACATATTTATTAACAAGTGCAAGCAACACCTTTCACTGGATAATAGCCATTCATTTTTCAGCAAAATTGTCATCTAACCCATTTAGTCCCAACAACCTACATCAGGAGATGTATCGACCAGGATAATTCAAGGGTAGTGCCAAATTAGCTTGGCGCCTTTAGGCGCCAAGCTAATCTGGCACTACCCTTGAAGTATCATGGTCGATCCATCTCCTGCAATTGGTACACAGTTGTGACATCTCCCAAATTTAGAAAATGTAGCTCTGGGGTTAAATCAAGGGGTTTAATGTTTTCCACAAAATCATTCTAATTTCAGAACTGCGTGCTATCTTGTTGACGCACGTAATAAACTTTAACAGCAGTTTGGACACGCAGCAAAAGCACATGTGTAATCGCACTTATTTATTCTGCTCAGGCATTAGCGTGTCAGTCTAGTTTCTCGCACTGAAAGCGTCGTATTTCTCGAACGTTGTGGAGTCATTGTCAGGTTAGTGGACATACAGACGAGGTGTGCTGAACTGGACTGTCCTGTGTCCAAATAAACCAGAGCTAGACCTGTGTGCAGCGTTTCGTAGCCATCTGTTACAGAGGTGTATCTTTGAACAGTTACGGCGTTGGTGGGCCTTCAAGAAATAGATACACCACTGTAGCTCAAGGGTTATGGTTGACTTGCTTGGTGCCTGGAAAGGTGTCAAACAAATCAGCCAATACAAATGACCCATGAGAGTTGACTGATATCAAATTGAAACACGCGTATTATGTATGCATGTGTAGAGGTGGGTGTGAATGTATAAGTGCCGCTCAGTTCAGTCCATAAAAGATGTTTATGTGTGAGATGTTTAAGAATTATGTGTAAAGATTTTGTGTTGTTCACTTATGTCAATTTGGAATTTGTAGCTGTGCAAGTGCAGGGAGAAAATGTTCATAATATTATGTTATAATGTTTTCATGTCTTGTTTGTACTATTTGTTATAAATGTACCACAACCAAATTTCTCTTTTCGAGATAATAAAGTACTCTTATTCTTATTCTTATACTCTGTGAATGAACATTTTACGCAACACAAATAGAAAAAAAATCATAACAAATTAATTAATATTATAAAAATAATAATCATGAATAATAAAATTTATCATTAACCCGTTGGCTGTTGGGAGCACTCTTCGTTGCGATGATTCCTGCGGGAATCATCATGATAAAGAGCGGTGCCAACAGCCAACGGATTAAAACGTGAACGTACAGTGCAGTCGGACTCCTCACTGCGAAAAGCTAACGTTTCCAAGACCGAGCCCTTAGACGTCTGGACTCGAAGCTGGGAGTTCCTGGCCTTGAACTCGTTCTCCAGGTACGTCAGCGCTTGCGTGGCGTGTCGCATGACCATGCTGGCGTGTTCCGGGCTGTCGTCGTCGCGGTGGTTCCCACGCCCATGCTGGCTTCCTTTGGCCAGGCCGTCAAGTTCGTTCACCACTGAAGCAGGACGGACACTGAACTACTTAGTCCCACCCAGGTAAGATAAAACAATGCTCTACTGCCTTACGTAAAGACAAAGTACAAATCTGTCTCTGAGCACAAAATTACTTTAATAAAAATAAGACCATAACACTTGTCTAGGAAGACATTATTGTATTCACCCATTTTGCCCTGATGCCCTGCCGCAGATGAATTGACCATGGTAATTCAAGGGTAGTGCCAGATTAGCTTGGCGCCATCAGGCACCAAGCTAATCTGGCACTACCCTTGAATTATCTTGGTTGATCCATCTCCTGTAACTGGTACAGTAATTATGAGTCCTCCAAAATCTGGAAAAGTTAAGTTAATCTATCCAAACCAAATGGCAACATTAACAACATTGGGGAGTCTTCCCTCGAAAAGCTGTGGATACATGGACAATTCTGATGTCTGACAAAATGCAAGCGTGCACTTGCATGCACATATCGGAACACATGCACCCAGCTTTACACACACGCAGAGCGTCTCTCTCTCACCCACAAGAGGCACCACCAGCGTGTAGATGCCGGTAGCGATCAGCGATCTCAGCGTGGGCAGATGGTCGATGAAGCAGTTTGTGTCCGTCACCAAGAACCGCGGCCGCACCTCCAGCTCCAGCTTGGCCGGCCGACCCGACTCCACTAATGCCTGGGAAAATGTGCGGGAAAACAATTCCAGTTAACCCTTTTAGCCCAAGGACCCTGCAGTAGCTGATGGATTGATCATGATAATTCGAGGGTAGTGCCTGATGAGCATGGCGCCTTCAGGCGCCAAGCTCATCCGGCACTACCCTCGAATTATCATGACCAATCCATCTCCTGCCACTGGTACACAGTCATTAGATTAGGTGACACCTCCAAAATTTGAGAAATGGGACCTTGGGGCTAAAAGGGTTAAAAAAACCAAACATGCTTACTAGATTCACCTGGCAAAGACAAATTATGTCTGGGACAGATAGAGGTGTGAATATTCATGGACCATCGACCATCCCAGGGTGACAGCACAATCAGAATCACTGCTGTAAGCAACTACCTTTTTGCCAGAAAAAAAAAATGAGGTCTTAACTCATTGTGCCCGAGGTAGGAAACACCCACATGTTGGAGTTCTCCGCTGAGGACTGCGTTACAATTCAGGAGACGGATCGACCATGAAAGCTATGCTGCCACCACCCTTGAACTATCATGGTCGAGCCGTATCTTTCTGTGGTGCGTCGCGGACAGAACGAGTTAAAAGACATTAGTTTTGAAGGCAAAAAATGTGACCTGTCACCAAAGACCATCATTTAGATGGCTACGGCCACAGCCACAGCTACAGCCACCTGAATAAAAGTCTTTCATGACAGGTGACCTCTCGTTAGGGTGGTCGTTCAGCGAAAGTTCTGCTTATCAAGTCAGAGAAGTCTGTGTGCTGGTCTGTGATTTTAGACCCATTCACCTGTAGGTTGTGTTTGTCACGGGCATGGTCCTCCACGCGGCGACTCAGCTCCGCTTTTCTGGCTTTCAGCTGCTGGATAGTCTCCCCTGGGGTCTCGTCCCCGTCCTCGCCCGACTCCTCACTTTCCACAATAACATCCTCCGTCTGCCGAGACAGAGAAAACAAGAAAGGAATTCTGATGAATAATCCACGTGACCCTATACTGAATTTCTCAAATTTTGGAGGTGTCATCTAACGACTATGTACCAGGTGCAGGAGATGGATACACCGCGATAATTCAAGGGTAGTGCCAGATCTGCTTGGCGCCATCAGGCGCCAAGTTAATCTGGCACTATCCTTGAATTATCATGGTGGATTCATCATCAGGCGCCAAGCTAATTCGGCACTATCCTTGAATTATCATGGTGGATTCATCATCAGGCGCCAAGCTAATGCAGCACTACCGTTGAATTATCACGGTCGGTCCATGTCCTGCTGTAGTGCATTGTGGGTAATTGGGTGAATGCACAAATCAAAACAAATGATCGAACAGATCAAACAGATCAAAGAGAATCCAGGTCAACCCCAGAAAACACTGTACCCAGGGTCAAAATCAGGCCGCCTTGTCTGTGCTCATATTATTATTGTGGTTCTGCAGGAAAGATCCTCAGGCCTCCATCAGGCCAACCAAGGCCAACGCAGGCCTGAGGAACTTTAGCTCACAGGGCCTCCACTTAGACCACAGAAACCTGTTGGGGTCAAACCGAATCCACAATGTGATGAGACGCAGATTACAGAAGCCGCTCTGCTTAAGCACATTTTCGAAAGAGACGAACAAACCTCTGGCCTGACGTCTTCATCGCCGCCCACCAATTTTTCCTCAGACTTGACGGGTGCAGGAGCCACGGAGTAGTAGCGGCCGCGCTCGACGTCAAAGGACATCATGGGGGGTTCAATCCCACACAGGTACTCCCCGAACAGCACAATCTTTTCTAGTCGCAGTCGATCCTGCGCCAGCTCCTGAAATAATAGCAAAGTTAGCCCGAGTCCCTACAGCAGGAGATGGCTTGACCATGATAATTCAAGGGTAGTGCCAGATTAGCTTGGCGCCTTCAGGCGCCAAGCTAATCTGGCACTACCCTTGAATTATCATGGTCAAGCCATCTCCTCTGCAACTGGTACATAGTCGTTAGGCAACACATCCCAAATTTGAGAAATGGGACCTTGGGGCTGAAAGGTTTAAAACGTTTATGGCCAGTTAGGAAGTCTGCTCAACAGGGGATAGATATTGATTCTCACGAGCCCCCTGCAGTCTGCTGTGGCTTGTGAGACTCTACACATCTTTGTGGAAATCATCCTGGTTGAGTCTACATCCACTGAACCCTTTGGACGTCATTAGCGGCTGGTTGAGTCTACATCCTCTGAACCCTTTGGACGTCAATAGCGGCTGGTTGAGTCTACATCCACTGAACCCTTTGGACGTCATTAGCGGCTGGTTGAGTCTACATCCACTGAACCCTTTGGACGTCATTAGCGGCTGGTTGAGTCTACATCCACTGAACCCTTTGGACGTCATTAGCGGCTGGATGAGTCTACATCCACTGAACCCTTTGGACGTCATTAGCGGCTGGATGAGTCTACATCCACTGAACCCTTTGGACGTCATTAGCGGCTGGTTGAGTCTACATCCACTGAACCCTTTGGACGTCATTAGCGGCTGGTTGAGTCTACATCCACTGAACCCTTTGGACGTCATTAGCGGCTGTACGAGTCTACATCCACTGAACCCTTTGGACGTCATTAGCGGCTGGTTGAGTCTACATCCACTGAACCCTTTGGACGTCATTAGCGGCTGGTTGAGTCTACATCCACTGAACCCTTTGGACGTCATTAGCGGCTGGTTGAGTCTACATCCACTGAACCCTTTGGACGTCACTAGCGCTTTTTGTCTCAATCAATGGTTCCTGCAGCCATCTGCCACAGACGCAAATTCCAACGAGACCCTGCAGACTACCAGGGCTCCTGAGAATCCATGCCTCTTGCCAGCCGAGATCAGATCTAGCTGTGCCACCTGCTCCAGAAACGGAGGGTGCAGTTTGTCTGACCCGATCCCAAAGAAACAAGACAACGGACAGGTGGACGATGAACAGCTAAGTATGTAGAGTCAATTTGACATGCAGCCTTGCAAACGCAATGAACCATTTGGGAATACACAAAGAAAAATATTTTTTTAAGTAAAAAGGATAACAATTTCTGACCTTATCTTCATCAGCAGCAACGTAAACAGTGTCGACAGGAGCGCTCAGCAGGGGCACAAAGCCAGACATCATGGAGTCCTCCATCAGTACAAGTGGCTCACACCCTGGATTGCACAAACGGACACACAGACACACACACACCACAAACGTGTGTGAAATGCACCATAAAACCTTACATTTCTCCAACATACATTGACCTATTTGGACCTGACACACTAAAGCAATTAAAGATATTAATCAAACGTGATAGTTCAAGGGTGGTGCCAGAATAGCTTGGCGCCTCCAGACGCCAAGCTATTCTGGCACCACCCTTGAACTACCATGGCTGATCCATCTACTGAACTTCAGAGAACAACTCCAAAATTAGCTATAAACATTCATTAACTCATTTCAGATGTGCTGCAATGGGACACAAAGCACATGTGTATTCGAATGCACCACACCTCGACTGTGTCAAGATCAGTACTGACCATCTCTCTTGTCATGGAAGAGGGCAGCCTGGCCCGTGTCCACCTGTTTGAGGGTGTTGCACAGCTCTGCAATGTTCTTCCACACGTCAATCTGAGGCCTGACAAACAAACAACCGATTGCACACAAAGGTCACTACAGCTGCAAAATCAATCAATATTACACGAAGCTGCAAAACGGCATCTTGACCCGTCTGCGTCATTGGAAAAAACGTTGCCACTGACACACATTAATCACGTTTCCCAATGATATCCTCAATTCAGCAGATTTTGTGATGTAAATGACGTATAGTAGAACAACTTCAGATATACCACAGACTGGAATAAAGCGATGCCTTTAAAAGGTGTCGACTACACTTTTGCTATGTAAATTACACTGCTTCCGACAATGTTTTCTGATAAAACGACAAGCAAACGTTGTTCATACAGCAGAACCTGTTTTGAGCGACCAAAATCACCTGCCATTAAAGACCATCATTCAGGTGGCTACAGCCACAGCCCAAGCCGCAGCCACAGCTACAGCCACAGCCACAGCCACCTGGATGGTGGTCTTGAATGGCAGGTGACACTGTCTGCATTTCAATGCTTCTGTCTTTTAACCCCTTCAGTGCTGAGAAAATGTGAACACCACTCAGCTGCAAGAGGCACAGATCCTCATGAGCCCCTGCAGTTGCAGGGGCTCATGAGGATCTGTGCCTCTTGCTGACACCACTTTGAATCTAAGCTCTGGGGACATTTAGTTTTTTTTGTGTTAAATTAACGAAATCTGCAGAAACACTGAGCGGGTTTCCTCTGCGGGTCGTTGGTGGCTTCTTACGTCCGAAGTTCAACATGCCACAAACTCACCCGACATCAGGAGGCCTGAGCGAAGGCTGGGGGTTCCACAGCGATGAGTGACACATCATCCAATCCACCCACACCTTCACTCCCGGCAACAGTTGTCGCAGGTCGTCCATCACCTGTTGCCTCGCGGACGAGCCAGACGCCGCAGTCTTCAGGGCAGCAAACAGCTCGGTGACGCGGGAGACGAGAATGCCAAACATGTCCAGTCCTACTTCCACTGCGTGCTCTTGCAGCAAGGAGCGACAGCTGGCTTCCAGCGTCTCGTCTGTATGTGAAACGTAAATATATCCACATCATCTGGAACCCATTTCTATCATTTACTACAAGAACATAACCCACCCACAAATGTTGCAAGTTCTGACCACCTGCAAAAATATGTGCTTACTACTGTCATCATATCTCTGTATCTACCCATTTCCTAACCTTTGACCCAAGATTGACCTGTATCCACTGTGTGTATAATAACCCATTTCCTAACCTTTGACCCAAGATTGACCTGTATCTACTGTGTGTATAATAACCCATTTCCTAACCTTTGACCCAAGATTGACCTGTATCTACTGTGTGTATAATAACCCATTTCCTAACCTTTGACCCAAGATTGACCTGTATATACTGTGTGTATAACCCATTTCCTAACCTTTGACCCAAGATTGACCTGTATCTACTGTGTGTATAATAAACCATTTCCTAACCTTTGACCCAAGATTGACCTGTAACTACTGTGTGTATAATAACCCATTTCCTAACCTTTGACCCAAGATTGACCTGTATCCACTGTGTGTATAATAACCCATTTCCTAACCTTTGACCCAAGATTGACCTGTATCTACTGTGTGTATAATAACCCATTTCCTAACCTTTCAGCACAGTGTTGTCTATGGAGAACATGTTGATAGCCATGATTTGCAGCAGTCTCGTGCTGGTCAGAACCGTCGGCGAGTGATGTAGTAATAATCGCCATTCCTGCAGCATCAAACCTGCGGCCTCCGCAAACACCTCAAAACTGAAATAAAACAGTGCAGATAATGACAGAATCTCGGAGCAAGCCTCTGCCTTGTATGTATATGAGGCACAGATTCGTGTGAGCCCCTGCAATCTTAAAAAACGGCAACACACACGAAAATAGTCTGTGGCTAGTCTGTGACAACGTGTGCAAAATACTCAGATTCTCACGATCTCCTGCTGATAAAAGGGATGATTTTATTGCAAGAGGCATATATTCTCATGAGCCCCTGCAGTTGCAGGGGCTCATGAGAATCTATGCCTCTTTCTGGTAGCATAGCTGCCAACCCTGAGGCAACAAAAATCCTGAGTTGCCGAGACACACTTCACACGACAGCCCGCAGACAGAAAATAAACATAACATAATTATTATGATAGAACATATACAAAAATATAATAATAATCTGCTTTTTTGAAGGCATGATTTTGTTGAAAATCGAAAATTAATTTTTCTCTAAAATGTATTTTTTCGAAAAATACCTACCGATGACATGACTGTCAGGAAATAGTCTACTTGCTTACCAATTTTAGCCTAAGACCCAAAGGGTCCCCCCAGGAGGCTCTCGGGGATCCCTAACAGGGACGAGAGTAGCCTCCCCTGCCCATCCGGTCACGTGCCCGGTGGTGTCTCCTTTAGCCAGTTTACGGAGTTACCAGCGGCAAGCGGGGAGGAGGGAGGGACCTCCGAGTCATGTCATCGGTAAGTATTTTTCGAAAAAATACATTTTAGAGAAAAATTAATTTGTTTCCTCAAAACACATTACCGATGACATGACTGTCAGGAAGAATGCCAAAAAGTAGGAGGGTGATGCACAATCCCTTTCAGAAACCTCATTAGGGACGAAGACGGCCCGTCACTCCTGATCACACACTCCCAACAATTTTAGCGAAGTGCATACCTAAGGCGCCGGGGGCGCCTGGAGGGAGTGCTGTGCCACAGAGATGTCGCCCACCAGTGAGAAGTTGTCGCGCTGGACTGTCAGGTCGCGGAGGTAGAAGCGGGCAAAGGTGGTTTCGGCCCGCCACCCCACTGCAGCCACAATGTCCTTAACCGCGCAGTTGCGGTCAAAGGCGAGACTTGCGGCCATAGCGCGAACTTCATGGGCGCGTATCCTGAGGGCCTCGGCTCCCTGTGGGGAGAGGTCGCGATAGGCGGACCGTATTACCCAGCGGAGCCAGGAGGAGATCGTTTGGGCAGAGATGTCAGTTCTGCCGGCAGTCAGAGGCAAAAAGAGACGAGTCCGTCCCCTCCGTACGGACTTGGAGCGACGCAGGTAGATACGGAGTGCACGCACCGGATCTTGCTGCCGAGTCTCCCGAGGAAGGTCGGGCCCTTTAAGCGGCCGAATAGCGATGACCTGAGGCGCCGTCAAGGGAGATCTAGTCTTAGCGAGAAAGGAAGGATCCGGGAGAAGCTGAACGGAGCCATCCACTCGGAACTGCAGGCAGGAAGGGCGAGACGAGAGCGCGTGGAGCTCGCTGACGCGGGCTGCCGTGGCGAGGGCCACCAGGAAGCAGGTCTTCCGAGTCACGTCCGCGAAGCTGGCCAGATGGAGCGGTTCGAAACGGTCCGAATTCAGCCAGGTGAGGACCCAGGGGAGGTCCCAGCGTGGAACGAGGGAGCGGGAAACCGGACGCTGCAAGCCGAAATGCGCCATAAGGTCGGCCAGGTCCTTGCAGGCGCCAGGGTCGGGACGGCCGAGGTGACGGTAGGTGTCGGCAATCATGGAGAGATAGCCACGGATCGTGATGGGAGCCAAACCTTGGTCTTGGAAGAGCCAGAGGAAAAAGTCCGCGAGCTGAGGGGTCGTCAGATCGACGGGGGAGAGACGACGGTCAGAGCACCAGGCACGAAGCACTCGCCACTTTCCCTCGTAGACACGTCTGGTGGAAGGTCTGCGGGCTGAAGCGATAGCGTCCACTGCTGCACTCGAGAAGCCTCTAGCGGAGAGGGCGTGCCGCACAATCGCCAGGCGTGTAGGAGAAGTCGCTCGGGGCAGGGGTGGAAGAGCGGCTGGCGGGGCTGCTTGAGCATCGTGCGAGGGGTGGGAAGTGGAAGGGGCGGTTCCGTGGCGAGACTGAGCAGGTCGGTGGTCCATTATCTGTCCCAGGAGAACGGGGCCACCAGGAGAAGGACTGCGTTGCACCCCCGGAGCTTGAGCAGGACTTTGGGGACCAGGACCGTCGGAGGGTAGGCGTAGGCAACTAGTCCGTCCCAAAAGATCGAGAGCGCATCGACCGCCCAGGCCAGCGGGTCGGGAATCGGGGAGACGAAGAGGGGAAGCTGGTGGTTCCACCTGGTGGCGAAGAGGTCGACAAGGGGAGTCTCCCAATGCTCGCAGATCAGGCGAAAGATGTCCCGGCGCAGGGTCCATTCTGTGTGAAGAAGCTGGCCCCGCCGAGAGAGGGAGTCTGCCAGAACGTTCAGGTGACCCGGAATGTGACGGGCTCGTAGGGAGATGCTGCGGTCCTCGCACCAGCGAAGGAGTCGGTAGAGAAGGATGCAGAGGTCGGGCGAGCGGGTCCCTCCCTGCTTCTGTATGTAAGCGATGACCGTGGAGTTGTCGGAGAGGACAAGGAGGTCCTGCGTCCGAAGATCGGGTTCCCAAGCGCGGAGGGCCTGCCAAACCGCATTCAGCTCCAGCCAGTTGATGTGCCGCGAAGCCAGGTCCTCGTTCCAGCGGCCGGCCGCATAGCGAAAACTCGGGAGAAGGTGAGCGCCCCACCCGGCGAGACTGGCATCGACGCAGAGAGAGAGACGGGGCAGTGGTGAGGTCAGGGGAATCCCGGAGCCGAGCCAATAAACGTCGGTCCAGCGAAACAGATGGGGCCGCAGCATAGGGGGTATCGGTACCAGGGTGGAGAGATCGCCGGAGGACGGTCTCCAGTGGAGGAGAAGATGCAATTGAAGAGGACGAGAGTACAGACGACTGAGGGGAAGGAGATCTGCCGCAGCACTCATCAGGCCGAGGAGCTGGAGCCACACCCTGGCGGGGACAGCCGCTTCCTGAGCTACCAGACGGGCGAGATCGGCGAGTTTCTGGATCCGAGGCTCGGGAAGACGCACTAGGTTGCGGTCGGTCACAAACTCCATCCCCAGGTGCACGAAGTGGCGAGAGGGAGTGAGGTCGGACTTGCCAGCGTTGACCAGGAAGCCGAGGCGAGATAACAGGAGGAGAAGCGCATCCCTGTCCAGGAGAAGAGAGGCCACCGACTGGTTCCGCAGAAGAAGGTCGTCCAAGTAGTTGGAGATCGGGCTGGAAGAAGAACGACGGGCTCTGGCTACCACGGCGTTCATGATCCGCGTAAATACCCACGGGCTGAGGTTGAGACCGAAGGGGAGGGCCCGAAACTGAAAAACAGTCCCGTCGATGGCAAAGCGGAGGTACCGGCGGGAGGCTGGATGGATTGGGACATGCAGATAGGCATCGGACAGGTCCAGGCTGACGGCGAAGTCCATGGGCTGGACGGCAGCGCGAAGGGACCTGGCTGTCTCCATCCGGAAGGACGGGGCGGCGATGAACCGATTCAGGGCAGAGAGATCGATGATCGGCCTCCACTTGCCTCCAGGCTTGGGGACTACGAAGAGTCGGCTGTAGAAGGCGGGGGGAGTCGTGGAAGGCGACGACCTCCGTAGCGGCTTTCTGGAGAAGAGCAGCGACTTCTCCGCGAAGGGCATCGGCCTTGGGCGGATCTGACGGGATCTCGGTCCACAGGGGGGAGCGCCGAAGCGGGGGCGGGGAACGAAAGGAGATGAGAAGACCGTCTGAGACAATGGAGAGGATCCACGGGTCATCCGGAAACAGGGAGCGCCAGACGTCTCCGTGCAGGGCGAGCCTCCCGCCGACAGGCGACCCCGAAGCGGTCGGCGGGGGCGGAGGCGAGCAGAAGTCAGGGGGCCCTCCCACGCCCAGGTCGGCGGGCGGGCTTGGGCCAGGCCGGGACGGCAAGACGGGCAGGACGGGCGCGGCCAGGACCGGGCGCACGGGAAGAGGAGAGAGGACGGGAGGCCGAGGCGTAGGCAGGGGCCGTCGCGGAGGGTCTGACGAACCGCAGGGCGCGACCCGAGGCCTTGCGGGTTGGCGGAAAGCGAGACGAGGGGGCGCTGGGCCAACGGTCCTTGTTAGCTTCCTTCAGGGACTGCCAGGAAGGGCCGAAGAGGAGCGGAGCGCCGACCAGGGCCCGGCGGAGCTGGGATTTCACATCACGGGGAAGACCCGGGCAGGACTGGAGAACCACATCACGCCGCATCAGGTCACAGTTGGCGGCCGCCGCCATGGCGTTGATGGATGAATGGTAGGCCGCTCGGTTGGCTGCAACTGCCAAGGTGTGAAGATCCGACAGCAGGGGAGGAGCGGAGGGAAGCCAGGCCGCCTCGATACGGTTAATGAAGGCTTGTGTGAGGAGCTCCAAAAATCCCGAACATGCGAGGGCGTTTTGGACGAGTGAGGCGGTACGTTCCAGGCCGCGAGGCAGGGCACGGTTGAGCTGGGAAGAGCCGCCGGCGAGCACCAGTGCAGGCGGATCCACCGGAGGCAGCGAGCATGAGAAGGATTGCGAGTGGCCGGTGTACCAGGACTGCCGAAAGGCGATGTCGACACCGGAAGGCCAGCGGCGGTCGGAGAAGAAGTCCGAGTCGGAAGCAGAATCTCGCTGGAGGTGCACAGACAGGGCGTCCGTTAGGTCGTGGAAGGTAGGTGGCTGGGGAAGCGACTTGAATTTCTTAACCTGACGAGCAGTGTCCACAAAGGCGGCCGCTTTCCTCTTCAGCGGTGGGGAAGGTGGGCAGGAATCCGCGGGAAGGCAAGCCGCGATGAGACGGGCGGCGTCGTCCAAGGCTCGGAGAGTCTCGCCACGAGGAGTGGACAGGGTAGCTGGAGACGCTGGATCATCCACCTGAGAGGGCGAACAGCTGCCGGACTCAAGCAAGGCCGACACGGAGTCCTCCGGCAACAGGCTTAAGGTCTCTCCATCGATGGCAGGCGGTGGCGGCGGAGAAGACCGAAGCACAGGAGGTAAACTGACGCGTGCAGGCGGCGGAGGAGGAGCCGAGGGGCTACGCTGACGCCGCCGTGGGGAAGTAAGAGGTGAAGGGCATCGGGAACGATGAGAGCGTCGATCCCGATGGGAATTACTGCGCCGAGAACGAGGCGGAGTCCTGTCGTCTCTACGACTCCTACGCGAGGAGTGAGGTGAGGGGCGCCGAGAGGACCAGCGCTGCGGAGAACGGCTGCGCCGACGGGAGGCATAGGAGGAAGTCGAGCGAGAGGACGACGAATGCCGGGGGCTACGTCTCCTATCCACGCGACGAGGGCTAAGCCGACGGTCGACATCGTGGCGCCTGGAAGAACGGGGACGGTCCCTTCTGTCCCGAGGAGGATGAAAAGGTGACAACTGTCGCGGTGCCCGGGGCTCAAGGAGGGGGGGCACGTTGCGGGCTAGCAGCTGGGGCCGAAAGGCCACGGTGAAGGGTAGAAGGCGACGACGGTCGCGGTGCCCGGGGCTCATGGAGGGGGGCACGTAGCCGGCTAGGCGACTCGCCGGTGGAGTCAGCAGGCTTAGGAGGGGGGGGCCATAAGGCCAACACGTCTAGTAACAGGCGACAAAGGTCGCGGTGCCCGCGGCTCAAGGAGGGGGGCACAACTAGACGGAGGGGCCGAAAGGCCGACGCGTGTATCGACGAGCGACAAAGGTCGCGGTGCCCGGGGCTCAAGGAGGGGGGCACGGAGCCGGCTTGGCGACTCGCCGGAGGAGTCAGCGGGCTTAGGGGGGGCCACAAGGCCCACGCGTCTACTAACAGGCGACAACAGTCGCGGTGCCCGGGGCTCAAGGAGGGGGGCACAAAGCCGGCTTGGCGACTCGCCAGAGGAGTCAGTGGGTAAGGGCGGTGCGGACAACGTAGCAGGAATAGTCTTACCAGGCAGACGAGGCGTGCGTTTCTCCACTTCCGAGGAGGGGAGCTTGACTGGGTCCCGGCGTACTGTGACAGGTCGCTCGCGCCGGTAGAACCTCCAAAGCTCCGACCAACGAACCTCCGGCCACAAAGAGCAGACAGCGCAGGCGAGGTCCGAGGAGCAGCCAGAACACGGAAGACAGACTTCATGCCGGTCACGAGGCCACTGAAAGTCGCCGCACAGGGGACAGGTGCGCACTTGATGACTGCAACACAAACCCAAAGATAAAAGGCGACCGGTGGCGGGAACTAACCCGCCTACATAACTTCCGAACCAGGGAAACGAGTGAAGCTCACGACGAAACGCGGGAGAGAACCCAAAAAGTTTGAGACGAGACCGACGTCCGGCCCAGCCGGGCGAGACGTAGGCGGCGGCCGAGACGTTACCTTTCCATGGCGGAGCGCCGAAGCACAAACCACCGCGAGCGACGGAAGCCAAGCTAACAGCACGAGGCACAGACGAGGGCTAGCAGAGAAGGAGGCGACGCCAGAAGCAGAGACGAGAGGCTAGGCGAAGACAGGCTGGTAAGATTGATTGATTGTACATTGCTTAACGTCCCGACAGCAACAAGGCTTTCTCAGGACGTGCCTGCACTGCTTGTGAAAAAAAACCCAACTAAACAGAACATTGAATGTATGTCGCCAGCCGGTCAAATACGTTAAATAAACCTAAAACATGGGGCTTAAATAAAGCCAAGACCATTTAACAACACACATCCAATATCAAGAGCTACAGGCAGTGCAGACAGTAGGGAGAGTTTTAAAAAGGCAAATACAGGTGAATGGATCTCGGGTAGACAGAAACACATGCCCCAGAATAGAGAGGAAAACTCACCCTGTGGGGCTGACCAGGGTGACCCTGGGAACTAAAAAGTACCTAACCCCACCCAAGTCCCCCAGGGCAGACCCGGGTGGGGGACAGGCTGGTAAGGACGGTCGAACCGTACACAGTCTACGAAGGGTCAGAGGCTCAGGTAAACGCGTGCGTACGCTAACAGCGAAGTAGACAACTGGCTAAAGGAGACACCACCGGGCACGTGACCGGATGGGCAGGGGAGGCTACTCTCGTCCCTGATAGGGATCCCCGAGAGCCTCCTGGGGGGACCCTTTGGGTCTTAGGCTAAAATTGGTAAGCAAGTAGACTATTTCCTGACAGTCATGTCATCGGTAATGTGTTTTGAGGAAACAAATACCAGTTGTGAAAATCGTTGAGCATGTGCTCCAGACCTGGGCAAATTCGAAGCAACCGGAACAAACACAGAATGGACGGAAATTTGCTGCGCATGCGTAATCATGACTGGCTGTTGGTCCCCGAAAGCTTAAGCGGTACAGTAAGTGGTACGCCAAAATGCCTCGAATTTTAAAACCAAGCTTGAAAATATGAAAATCAGGAGAAATGTACAAAAAACGGAGAAATGTATTTTTCTTTAAAATGTATTTTTTTTGAAAAATACTTACCGATGACATTACTGTATGGAATCATGTCTATGCTAGCCTAATTTTAGCCATAGGGGCGCCATAGCTAGGCAGTAACCCGAGTAGTCTCCCCTTCATCCCCATACGGATACGCACCTTAACGTGAGCACTCAGTTTAGTTTCTGAGCGGACCGGCGGCCAGCGGGGGGTAGGTGGGAGGGTCATCCGAGTAATGTCATCGATAAGTATTTTTAAAAAAAATACATTTTAATGAAAAATACATTTGTTTTCTCAAAACACATTACCGTTGACATTACCATATGGCAGAATTACGAAGAGGAGGTGGGCGCCGCTATAACGCCCCTAACCCGCAAATACAGGCAACTAGGCCCGCCCTCCCTAGGCAACCTCCCGATAATTTTAGCGAAGATACTATGGTGCCTAGGGCGCCGGGAGGGAGTGTTGCGCCGCTGCGATGTCTCCCACCAGCGAAAGGTTCTGGCACTGGCTGGAGAGGTCCCTCAGGTAGAATTGGGTGAAGGTAGACTCTGCTCGCCATCCCACGGCCACCACAATGTCCTTGACCACGGAGTTGCGGTCGAATGCGAGGCTAGCAGCCATGGCTTTGACCTCGTGCGCCCTGATGTACATTCGTTTGGCTGTATCAGGGGAGAGATCTTGGTAGGCGGAGTGGGTCACCCATCAGAGCCAGGAGGATATCGTCTGGGCCGAAATGTCCTTTCTACCTGGGGACAAAGGGAGGAAAAGGCGGGTGCGTCCCCTGCGTAGCGGCTTGGTCTGGCGCAGGTAAACGCGTCCGGGTCCTGTTGTCGGGACAAACGGGTGGAGTCTGGGTCTCGCAAAGGTTGACTGGAGACCACCTGAGGAGCAGTCAAAGGAGATCGAGTCTTGGCGAGAAACGCCGGATTGGGGAGCAGATGAACCGAGCCGTCCGCCCAGAACTGCAAACATGCCGGCCGCGCCGAAAAGGCATGTAGCCCACTGATCCTGGAAGCGGAGGCAAGAGCCAGTAGGAAGCAGGTTTTCCGCGTCACGTCCGGCAGCAGCGCCAAGTGGATCAGTTCGAAGCGGGCGGAATTGAGCCAAGTAAGCACCCACGGAAGGTCCCAGCACGGTACCAGTGAGCGAAGAGCGGGCCGAAGTAGCCCGAAATGCGCCATCAGGTCGGAGAGGTCCTTGCAGGCATCCAGGTCGGGGCGTCCCAAATGCCGATACGTGTCTGCGATCATGGCCAGATAACCCCGAATGGTGATCGGTGCCAAGCGCTGGTCGGTAAACAGCCAGAGGAAGAAGTCTGCCAGCTGGGGAACTGTCAGATCCGTGGGGGAGAGGAGCTTGTCACCACACAGTCGCACAGGACGTGCCACTTGCTGTCGTACACTCGTCTGGTCGAGGGTCTGCGAGCCTCCACTGCCGCACTTGAGAAGCTTCTAGAGGCGAAGGCCTGCCGCACAATCTCCAGGTGTGGAGGAGGAGACGCTCGGGGCACGGGTGGAAAGCGCCTGCTGGGGCTGCTTGAGCATCGTGCGAGGCGCGGGAAGCCGCAGCGGGGGCCCGTGGTGAGGTTCAGGAGGTCTGTGGTCCAGGACTTGGTCCAGCAAAGAGGAGCCACCAGGAACAGGATCGCGTTGCATCCCCAGAGCTTGAGGAGGACTTTGGGGATGAGCACTGTCTGGGGGTAGGCGTAGGCGACAAAGCCGTCCCAAAGGATGGAGAGAGCGTCGACTGCCCAAGCAGAGAGTCCGGAATTGGCGAGACGAAGACCAGCAGCTGGTGGTGCCATCTCGTCGCAAACAGATTGACCATGGGGGCCTCCCACGCCCCTCCGATTCATCCGGAAGATGTCCGGGCGAAGCATCCACTCTGTGTGAAGTAGCTGACCGTGACGCGAGAGGGAGTCCGCGAAAACATTCAGATGGCCGGGGATGTGACGCGCGGCGAGTGATGTTCCGATCCTCGCACCAACGGAGCACCTGGTAGAGTAGCATGCAGAGCGAGGGAGAGCGAGTCCCCCCCTGCTTCTGGATGTAGGCGACGACCATGGAGTTGTCTGAGAGAACCAGCAGCTCTTGTTGTCGCAGCCGTGTTTCCCAGGCGAGCAGGGCTTGCCAGACTGCCTTCAACTGAAGTACATGAAAGAAATGATAACATTGATCTGTGCTACTGCTCCGTCCTGTCTGTGACTGAGAGTACTGGCACTAACAGTGACCTCATTATCACCCTCCGCTCTCCGGCCCCTTCCACGGTATCTCTGATCTGGTAAGTCATACTTACTCTAGGCATGTTACTTCTAGCACGTGCAAGTCCGTTTTGATGTAGTTTGTATCGTATTTGTGTTACTGATGTTGGAACTTCATCTATTTTGTGACAAAACTCAACACAGACAGTAAAATCTGTTTTTTTCTCTTTATTTCCACCTTATCCTGCTGGCTACTGGTTTGTCACAACTATAGTGTGTTTGGTGTCAGTGTGTTGAGCAGAATGTCCGCTTTTAAACAAACAAAGTTTTGCATCACACACTTGAACGGTAAATAAGAAAGTCATGAAAAACAAAAGGTAGTCATTTTCCCTGCTGTACTGCGCCTAGCAGGAAGCCCACTTATCAGCTAGCCTGACAGCTGAGAGACTGGCTGAGGCAGCGCGCGAGCGCGACTTGTGACCCAGTTTCTCGGCTCGCCTGGAACAAACTAAGTGGCCAAACTGAAACAGCCGTGAACGAAGAAGTGCACAGCCCGTACACAACTGTCCTAGGCTAGCGAAGAAACTAAACTGAGTGCTCACGGTAAGGCGCGTACCCGTATGGGGATGAAGGGAGACTACTCGGGTTACTGCCTAGCTATGGCGCCCCTCACTTGCCAACACTGCCCTATACGTACACAACAAATTTTGGCTAAAATTAGGCTAGCGTAGACACGATTCCATATGGTAATGTCATCGGTAATGTGTTTTGAGAAAACAAATAGGGAATTGAAAAAAATTGTGAAATTGGCGATAGTATAGGGAGGGTTGGCTGCTATGTGGTACCTAATACTGAGGAAATATATAACCGCAGGCCAACATCCAGCCTGAGGCCTTGGCGGGCATTTAAAAACCATCATCGATCATCATCATCTAGTTGTGCAGTAACACCGAGAAATTCAGACTGACTTGATTTTGGTGAAGAGTTTTCCATGGACGTTCAGGAAAGTCAGCACAAAACGCTTGTTGAGCTGCAAAAAAAAAAAGAAAAAAAAAAAAGGAGGAAACATTCCAAATAAGTCACCAAAATTAAAGTAAAAAATGTAAAACAAATCCTAATCATGTGGAATATATATTTATGAAATACAAGAACAGCTGCCATGTTATAATGTAGAAAAAATCTGAAGCATGCAGTAGAAATCTTGGATCTGCTGTGTAATTTACATACATATGAAAAATTCATTTTTCTTTAAAAGGTATTTTTTCGAAAAATACTTACCAATGACATGACTACTAGGAGTGTCCACTCCTTGCGCAATTCTAGCCTAAGAACCCGTTGTGTGAACACAACCCGGGAGGCACTCGGGGAACACCCAGAGGGACCGAGAGTTGTCTCCCACTCCTACCCACCAGCCCTATTCACCTGTGAACTCCAGTCACGAATTAGGCTCACCAGCGGCAAGCGGGGCAGGTGGGAGGGTCCTTCGAGTCATGTCATCGGTAAGTATTTTTCGAAAAAATACCTTTTAAAGAAAAATGAATTTGTTTCTTCAAAAACATTACCGATGACATGACTACTAGGAGAATGCCGAACAGGAGGAGGGTGCCGCACCAGAAGGTTTTCTCTAGGCCATGGCCCCCTCCTCTCCTCCGACACTCTGAACTCCCTAGCGGGTGCATACCTACGGCGCCTGAGGCGCCGGGAGGGAGTGTTGTGCCGCCGTGAGGTCCCCCACCAAGGCGAGGTTGTCTCGCTGCCCTGCCAGATCCCGTAGATAGAAGCGGGCGAAAGTAGATTCTGATCGCCAGCCCACCGCAGCCACGATGTCCTTGACAGCGCAGTTCCTGTCGAAGGCTACGCTCGTGGCCATGGCCCGTACTTCGTGCGCCCGAATCTTTAGGCTCTTCGCTCCCTGTGGGGAGAGATCGACATATGCTGAGCGAATCACCCAGCGTAGCCAGGAAGAGACTGTCTGTGCTGTAATGTCGTTTCTTCCAGGTTTTAAAGGTAGGAAGAGGCGTGAGCGTCCCCTCTGGACGGCTCTGGTACGGCGCAAGTACACTCTAAGGGCTCGTACAGGATCTTGTTGCCTGGTCTCTTTGGGGAAGTCTTTCCCGCGTAACGGTCGTAAGGTGATAACCTGTGGCGCCGTCAGTGGAGACCTAGTCTTGGCAATGAAGGCAGGGTCGGTCACAAGTTGGACCGAATGATCAGCTCGAAATTGCAGGCATGTAGGCCGGGCTGATAGAGCGTATAACTCGCTTACTCGTGCCACGGTGGCGAGCGCCAGTAGGAAGCAGGTCTTCCGCGTCACATCAGCAAGACTGGCCAGCAGTAGTGGTTCGAAACGTGGTGAGTTCAGCCAGGTAAGAACCCATGGTAAATCCCAGCGGGGAAGTAGTGAGCGAGAGGCAGGCCTTTGTAGTCCGAAGTGTGACATAAGATCTGCTAGGTCCTTACATGCGCCGGGATCCGCGCGGCCGAGATGCCGGTAGGTGTCGGCAATCATCGAGAGATATCCCCGAATGGTAATAGGGGCCAGTCCTTGGTCTCCGAAGAGCCAGAGGAAGAAGTCCGCAAGTTGGGGGTTTGTCAGTTCGGTGGGGGAGAGACGACGGTCGCTGCACCAGGCACAGAGTACCCTCCATTTCCCCTCATAGATACGTCTAGTCGAGGGCTTGCGGGCTGTAGCGATCGCTTCCACTGCAGCACCCGAGAAGCCTCTAGCGGAGAGGGCTTGCCGCACAACCTCCAGGCGTGTAGCAGTAAGCGTTCCGGACAAGGGTGGAACAGCACCTGACGTGGCTGCTTGAGCATAGTGCGGGGCGTGGGGAGCAGTAGAGGAGGGTTAGTGGCGAGGCTGATCAGGTCGGTGGACCAGGAACGAGTCCAAGCGAACGGGGCGACCAGGAGCAGGATCGCATTGGTTCCTCACAGCTTTAGGAGGACTTTGGGAACAAGGACTGTCGGGGGAAAGGCGTACGCTATGAGTCCGTCCCAGGGAATGGATAAGGTGTCGACCGCCCAAGCCAGGGGATCCGGTACTGGGGATACGAAGAGGGGAAGCTGGTGATTCCACCGCGTGGCGAACAGGTCCACCATCGGGGTCTCCCAGTTAGAGCAAATCATCCGGAAAATGTCCTGGCGTAGCGTCCTTTCCGTGTGAATGAGCTGTCCTCGACGAGATAGGGAGTCCGCCAAAACATTCAGGCGACCGGGGATATGGCGAGCGCTGAGAGTCAGATTGCGGTCCTCGCACCATCGCATCAATCGGAACAGTAGCATGCAAAGATCGGGTGAATGAGTTCCTCCCTGCTTCTGTATATACGCTACCACTGTCGAGCTGTCCGAAAGGACGAGAAGATGCTGGTGTCTGAGTTGCTCTTCCAAAACGATGATGGCCTGCCACACCGCTTGCAGTTCCAACCAGTTGCTGTGTTTGTCCGCGAACTCCGGAGGCCAGATTGATTGATTGTACATTGCTTAACGTCCCGACAGCAACAAGGCTTTCTCAGGACGTGCCTGCACTGCTTGTGAAAAAAAAAACAAAAAAAAACCAAAAAAAAACAGAACATTGAATGTATGTCGCCAGTCGGTCCAATACCTTAAATAAACCTAACACATGGGCCTAAATAAAGCTAAGACCATTTAGCAACACACATCCAATATCAAGAGCAACAGGCAGTGCAGACAGTAGGGAGAGTTTTAAAAAGGCAAATACAGGTGAATGGCCAAAGGGTAGACAGAAACACATGCCCCAGAATAGAGAGAAAAACCCACCCTGTGGGGCTGACCAGGGTGACCCTGGGAACTAAAAAATACCTAACCCCACCCAAGTCCCCCAGGGCAGACCCGGGTGGGGGCCGGAGGCCAGAGGCCGGACGTCGTGGTGAACTGAGGAAGCAGGTGGGCTCCCCAACTAGCCCGACTCGCGTCGACACACAGGGAGAGGTGAGGGGATGGAGAGGAAATGGGGACTCCCAGAGCCAACCACGCTCTGTCGGTCCACCGTAAGAGGTGGGGGCGTACCAGCGGGGACACGGGGACGATCGTGGTCAAGTCGGCCGAGGAGGGACGCCAGAGCAGTAGGAGATGAAGTTGTAGCGGTCGGGAGTAGAGACGCCCGAGGGGGATAAGATCCGCTGCTGCGTTGATCAGGCCCAGAAGCTGAAGCCAGACCCTGGCGGGGGCTGCCTGCTGCTGATCTACCAACGCAGCGAGAGCGGATAACTTCACAATCCGTTTCTCTGGCAAGAGTACCCTGTTGCGGTCCGTGACAAACTCCATGCCTAGGTGGATGAAGTGGCGCGTAGGAGTGAAGTCCGATTTTTCGGTGTTGACCAGGAATCCCAACCGGTAAAGCAGCCGTAAGAGGGCGTCCCTGTCTGCCGCAAGCGCGGTCTCCACCTGATTTCTCAAGAGTAGGTCGTCGAGATAATTTGACGTCGGACTGGACGACGACTGCCTTGCCTTGGCCACTACAGCATCCATGATGCGGTTGAAGGCCCAAGAGCTGAGGTTGAGACCGAACGGAAGGGCGCAAAACTGGTAAATCACTCCTTCGAACGCGAAGCGCAGGTACATCCTGGCAGACGAGTGCATGGGAACATGTAGGTAGGCGTCGGACAGATCTAGACTGACCGCGTAGTCCATGGGTTGAACCGCCGCCCGAAGGGCCCTTGTCTCCATCCGAAAGGAAGGGGCCGCGATGAAGGCGTTCAGCGCCGACAGATCTATGACTGGCCGCCACTTGCCGCCGGGTCTGGGCACCACAAACAGTCGGCTGTAAAAGGCGGGCGAGTCCGGACGCTGCACTATCTCTGTGGCCTGCTTCGCCAGGAGAGCCGCGACTTCTCCTCGCAGAGCGGCGGCCTTGAGGACGTCGGATGGAACCTCTGTCCAAGTGGAACGGAGCACAAAGGCGGAGGAGAGCGGAACGAGATCCGTAATCCTCTGGTGACTACGTCCAAAACCCAGGGCTCGTCTCGAAACAGCGAGCGCCACTCCTCGCTGAATCGTGCTAGCCTCCCGCCGACTGGAGCCCCGACGACGGTCGGCGGGGGCGGAACCGGGGACAAGTCAGGTGGCCCGCCCGCGCCCAGGGCGACGGGCGGGACGGGGCCAGGCGGGGGTAGGGGCGCTAGCTGGGCCAGGGCGACGGAAGGACGGGCGACGGCGCAGCGCAGCTCGTGGCGGGGCAGACGGGTCCGAGGTGACACGTTTACGCGCCCGCAAGGAGCGACCCAGGGCCGTGCGGGCGGGAGGAAAGCGCTGCTTGACAGCCTTGCAAGGCCAACGGTCGGAGTTGGAGTCCTTCACCGTCTGCCAAGTATCCCCGAAGAGCAGAGACCCTCCCAGGGGGGCCCGACGTAGCTGAGTACTCGGGTCGATCGGCATTCCACTGCAAGCCTGAAGGACGGCGTCTCGTCGCATAAGGTCGCAGTTGGCCGCGGCCGCCATCGCGTTAACCGAGGAGTGATAAGCTGCGCGGTTCCCAGCCTCCGCCATGACTAGTAGGTCTCCCAGGAGGGGAGACATAGCAGGCTGCCAAGCTTCCTCGAGACGTCGGATGAAAGCTTGTGTCAGTAAGTCCAAGAAACCGGAGCAGGCGAGCGTGTTCCGGACCAGCGACGCCGTCCTATCCAGTCCCCGTGGGAAGGACCGTTTCAACATAGAAGCCCCTCCGGCTTGCATCAGAGCGGCGGGATCCACTGGAGGCAGCGGGCAGAGGAACGACTGCGAATGGCCGGCGTACCAATCCTGTTGAAACGCGATGTCCAGATCGGAAGGCCATCTCCCGTCCGCGAAGAAGTCCGAGTTCCGAGTCTCCAAAAGCAGGTGAGACAAGAAAGCGTCCCGCAGATCCAAAAAACTAGCCGGCTGTGGGAGGGACTTGAACCTCTTGACAGTCCTATCCGCGTCCACGAAGGCGGAAATCTTCCTCTTCACAGGGGGTGAAGCCGGACAAACGTCCTCAGGTAAGGAGGCGGCGATGATCTTGGCAGCCCCGTCCAACGCCAGCCGCGTGTCCATCCGGATAGAAGAAACCTGTCTGACGGAGGCCCACACACTGGAAGCCGAAGAGGCAGAAGCTGAAGAACGGCTGAGACCTCCGAGTAACCAGTCCGAAGAATCCTCCGGCGTCAAACTGAGGGTGTCGAAGTCCCGCTGTCCGGAAACCGGCGACCGAAGAGGGCGACGAGGGCTCCGAGGCCGGGAAACCCGTTGTCGGAGAACCGCAGCGGACGAAGACTCCCTCCGCAGGGGAGAGCGGTAGTCTGAACGACGCGGTGAGGGTCTCCTGCGTGCCGAGGGCGGATCCCGACGAGGAGAACGGCTGCGACGAGGGGGAACGGAACGGTGAGGACAAGGAAGAGGGGAAGTGGCCGGTCGATGGGAAGAGGGACGGGACGAACGGGAGTCCAAACGAGAAGGGGAACGTGAAGAAGGTGAAAACCGTCTGCGGCGAGGGGAGTCCCGATGCGACGAGCGATGAGAAGAGAGGGTCCTCCTACGCTCGTGCGAAGGAGAGCGAAAACGTCGAGCAGAATCCCTGTGTCTACGTTCTTCACAACCAGGAGGCTCAGGACGAGTGCATGTACGTCTCTCTGAACCAGGCTCTTGGGAGAGGCGGGTTACTGGCCTGCCAGGGGACCTCCAGCGGGATCCCGGCGGCTTCCTCAGAGACGAGTGGGGAACGACGGTGGAGGAGGGACGCCACGAGCGTCCCACCAAACCAGGCTCTTGGGAGAGGCGGGTTCTTTCCACCAGCTGTGTCCGGGCGCGCTCTCGAACGGAGGCGGTCTTGACGGTCGAACTCCCACTCTGTGCACTAGTCCCTTGATTACTCAGTGGCGTCATCTGCGTCGGATCCCGTTGGTCTCGCACGTCCGGAAGGCGTCTCGGTAATCTTCAAGGTACCCGAGAGGGCAGGAGGCTCCCTCCTATAAAAGTTCCAGAGATTAGACCACTGCAGTTCCGGCCATGTAGCACAGACGTCACACGTATAGTCGGACGCACACCCAGCGCAGGGGAGACAGACTGCATGGTTATCCGACGGCCACTGGAAGCCTCCGCATTTTGTGCATGTCATCAGTAGGCCACTGCAACACACAAAACATGAAGGCACTCGGCGAGTGTCCACCAAGCTCCCCGTTAAGCTTTAGGCCCCAAGCTACAGTGGTGTTAGGCACCCAATTAACCAACGTATGGCTCACATGTCGTCAACATTTAGTTAAAACCACGGCGGAGGGAAAACAAACCCTGCCGGGACAGGTGAGCATCCAAGCCTTCGTCATAACGCAGGGCGTCTAAACCGTAAGCCTAAGTAAGTTAGGTATGGCCTAGGTACAGTAACGGAACTCACCGCTCGCAGCTGGCAATGGCGCGAAAAGCCCGCCAAAAAACCGGCGCGAAACCTTCTTCAGCTAATCAGGCAACCAAACAGAGCCCAAAAAACCCCAAACGAGGGAGAAGCGCAGCAAAAAGCAAGCTGCTCGTGCCTGTGCCCCGCCCGGGCAACCAGCCGAGGCTCCTCTAACTACCTTACCTCTCAGTCGGAGCGGTACGAGAAGGAGAAAGTTCCATGACCCCCACAGCCCGACCGGCAAAGCCAGAGAGGGAACCCTTGAACACGACCGAAGCTGCAGTCGACCAACCGTCGCAAGAGTAGAATCCAAGGCCGGCGAAGACGAAGCAAGCAAGGCAGACCAAACCGGTCGAAAAACTTCAAAGTCCAGAGGCTAGAAAAAACACGTCTGAACGCGTGAGCCTAAGAAGCGTGACTGGAGTTCACAGGTGAATAGGGCTGGTGGGTAGGAGCGGGAGACAACTCTCGGTCCCTCTGGGGGTTCCCCGAGTGCCTCCCGGGTTGTGTTCACACAACGGGTTCTTAGGCTAGAATTGAGCAAGGAGTGGACACTCCTAGTAGTCATGTCATCGGTAATGTTTTTGAAGAAACAAATTATTACATAGATCTCAATTCCTGCAGTGCAACTTGAGCAAACCAATTTACAGCAACTAACCCCTTTCCCCCCCCCCCCCCCCCCCCTGCCCACCACCCTCCCCCTGCCTTCATTCAAATTTAAATTAAAAACTGTATGGTTCCATAGACAAATCTCACCTCGATGGCGGACAGCCTACTGAGATCATCATCTCCAGAGTCGTCCCCTGAGTGAGGGTCACGAGAACTTGAGCCGTCTGGCGCCACCCACACCTCCACGCGGGCCTGTGAACGCTTGGCGGCCGTGCGTCGCTTCCTGCGCTGTCTGCACTCTTCCAGCCGCTTCTGCTCCACGGCCTCCTCCTGGCAACACGGGCAATACACATCTGATAAAGGTACGATGTACTGCTGGCAGCCTTCCCTACAGTCCCTTCAGTGCAGGGGGGGGGGGGTCACACTGGGATATGCCAAACCTAATACCATCTAACAACTGTGAATACCTAACTTGACCCATTTAGCCCTGACGCACTACAGCAGGAGATGGGTCGACCATGATAATTCAAGGGCAGTGCCAGATTAGCTTAGCGCCGACAGGCGCCAAACTAATCTGGCATTGCCCTTGAATTATCATGGTCGATCCATTTCCTGCAACTCGAGCATAGTCATCAGATGACGCCTCCAAAAGTTGGGAAATACGGCGGTCGGGCTGAATGAGTCAAGAATACAGTGCAGTTTTCTGATGGTGTTGTGTAGTAACTGACTTTTCTTTTTTAGACTCTATGAAGACTCCACTGCACCTGACACAAGCTGTGTTCCCACTGTTGTTTCAAAAAAATCTTGACAAGATCGTGTTTTGAAAGTGAATTTCTAAGAAAATAAAGCTATACGTTTTTAGAGCATCATTTCAATTCAAGCAAACCAGTCAGGATGACACAGGTTTACAAATCTTTAACCCTGTGGCAGTCGGCAGCAGTTTTTGTCACAATGATTCCTGCAGGATGTCAGGATGTTATTCCTGCAGGAATCACTGCGACAAAATAAATTTGTCTCTAAAATGTATTTTTTTAGAAAAATACTTACCGACGGCATTACTACTCGAAATACTTCGCTTAGCTTAACAATTTAAGCCCAAAAAAACTTGTTGTGTACATTACCACAGGGGAGGCAATCACTAGGGGTGTCGTTACCAGGACACTCGGGGTGGCCTCCCCTCCTCCCTATCTGGTGGCGCGCTTACCGTTTCCCGGCAGTCTGAGGTAATCCAAACACAACAGAATGCACATAACCCACCGTCCGCGAAAAGTCCGAACACATAAATCTTAAGTCCACAGTACACAACGGTAATCCACCTGACTCCAGCCGGAGCACGAAGTGCACACGGCCTGTCCTGAGCAGCTAAGCGAAGAGACTGGCGGGAAACGGTGAGCGCACCAACGGATAGGGAGGAGGGGAGGCCACCCCGAGTGTCCTGGTAATGACACCCCTAGTGATTGCCTCCCCTGTGGTAATGTACACAACGAGTTTTTTGGGCTAAAATTGTTAAGCTAAGCGAAGTATTCCTAGTAGTAATGCCGTCGGTAATGATTTTGAGAAAATAAAACCGCTACCGGCAGCCAAAGGGACAATTCTGCATATAAGACACATAGCAGGTGACCATCTTCCGTCTGAGGACCGGGCACAACCGACTCAAATTCCTCCTGCACAGACGCTTCCACCTCGTGCCATCTCCCCTGTGCCCTTGTGGAGAAGCAGAGCAGACCACAAAGCACATCCTCCAGGACTGTGGGAATCACCAGCTGCTGAGGGAGGAGATATGGCCGAAGCCCGCCACTCTACAAGAGAAACTGTACGGGCCTGTGGAGGCACTACAGACGACCACAGATTTCATTTTGAGAGCCAAACTCCAAGTGTGATGGCGTTCGAGAAGAAGAAGAAGAAGATACATAGCTTTAAAAAAAAAAAATTGTGCACAGACTACACGTTTTCTGCATAAGTGCATTCCTTTTGAACAGCAAAAGATTAACTCTCTCACTGTTACAGCCTCAAACAACCGAGTTTATCCCACTCTTAGAGTTTTTGTCACATAACACCACCAGTCACAGGAGATGAATCCATTTTAACAGTTCACGGGTAGTGTTTTAACAGTTCACGGGTAGTGTCACAGAAGACTCAAGACGGCGGGACAAAAAAAAAACAAATGTCATGGAACTTGGAACAAATCATCCAAATGCCTGACTCGTACCTTTCTTCGAACTTCGTCGAACAGCGACATGAGACTTTCCCTGGCCGTCAGGATGGGGTTACTGGCCGCTAAACTTCGCTGGTAGTAATACACTGCGTCCAGCTTGCGCCTCTGCAATAAATCATTATGCCAAAGCTTGAATCATATCATTTCACCCGTAACCCATTCAACACCACGGGCCACATTTCAGAGGTGTCACCTAACGACTATGTACTAGTTGCAGGAGATGGATCGACCATGATAATTCAAGGGGAGTGCCAGATTAGCTTGGCGCCTGTCGGCGCCAAGCTAATCTGGCACTCCCCTTGAATTATCATGGAGGAACCGTCTCCTGCTGTAGTGTGTTGGGGCTGAATGGGTTAACACTGTGGCTGTCATAAGCGCTTGTTGTTGCGGTCGTTTCTGCAGGAATCACCTCAATAAAAGGAACCATCAGCAGCCAAAAGATACACACACCACACGCACCCCCCTCCCGTCTTTTCCGACACCACCCCTCCCGCTAACCCCCACCTATTTTCATCACCCAATCCCCACTCTTTCTGGAGAAAAACTACTCACTGTGTAGACTGCCAGAATAGCCAGCTGGTTATATGGTCGTCCGTTCTTCGGAGCCAGTTTTTGGGCACGCATGTACCAGCTGTGAAAAAAAAAAGGATGGAAAGATAAATTTTTCTCTAAAAATGAATTTTTTTTCTAAAATGTATTTTTTTTCAAAATACTTACCGATGGCATTACTATCTGGAATACACTCTATTGCCTATAGATTTCAGCAAAAGTTGTGTATAGCACACAACTGGGGAGGAGACACCGGGGATCCAAGCACTAGGACCCCGGGTGGCCTCCCCTTACTACCCTATCCCGGCGAGCACAGGGCGACCTCGTCAGTTTCACACTTAGCCACAAGAGGCAAGCGGGGCAGGTGGGAGGGCCATCCGAGTAATGCCATCGGTAAGTATTTTTTTAAAAAAATACATTTTAGAAAAAAAATTCATTTGTTTTTTCAAAATACATTACCGATGGCATTACTATCTGGAAGAATGGCGAACAGGCGGAGGGTGCCGTACCTAAACCATAACCCAACCACTCCACCGGCCCCATCGAGAGAGAACTCCCGACGATTTCAGCTATGACGTAACTAAGACACCAGCGGCGCTCGGAGGGAGTGCTGGGCCGCGGAGAAGTCGCCCACTCGTGCCAGGGAGTCACGTTGGCCGGATAGGTCTCTAAAGTAGAAGCGTGCGAAAGTGGAGTCTGAGTGCCAGCCACCCGCTGTCACAATATCTTTGACCGAGCAGTTGCGGTCCAGGGCTAGACTGGTGGCTACTGCTCTCACTTCAAGCGCCCGGATTTGTAAGAGCTCAGCGCCGCGTGGGGAGAGGTCCTGGTAGGCTGACCTAATCACCCACCACAGCCAGGATGACAAGGTCTGGGCCGAGATGTCGTGTCTGCCCGCGGACAAAGGTAGGAAGAGGCGCAAGCGCCCCCGGCGCTGCGGCTTAGAGCGGTGCAGGTAAATCCTTAGCGCCCGCACTGGGTCCTGTTGCCGCGATCCAGGGGAGAGGTCCGCTCCACGGAGGGGCCGTATAGTTAGCATCTGAGGGGCCGCCGCGGGGCGGCGGTTCTTGGCCAGGAAGGACGGATCGGGGAGCAGCTGTGCAGAGCCGTCGGACCGAAACCGCAAACAGGCTGGGAGCATTGAGAGAGCGTGAAGCTCGCCGACTCGGGACGCTGTAGCGAGAGCCTGAAGGAAACAGGTTTTCCAGGTCAAATCGGAGAACCGAGCCAAGGGGAGGGGTTCAAACCGGTCCGTATTCAACCACGTCAGTACCCAGGCAAGATCCCACCGGGGTACTAGGGAACGTGAAAACGGACGTCGGAGTTCAAAATGAGCTAGTAAATCCGACAGGTCCGTGCAGGCGCCTGGGTCCGAAAGACTCAGGTGGCGGTAGGTGTCCGCGATCATAGCGCGGTAGCCCTTGATGGTGACCGGGGCTAAGCCTTGGTCGTCGAAGAGCCACAGGAAGAACTCCGCCAGTTGGTGGGAGGCTAGGTTAGGGAGGCGCACCAAGTCTGAAAGACCCTCCACTTGCCTTCGTACACCTTCCTTGTAGAGAGTCTGCGGGCTGCTGCAATTACCGCCACTGCAGCATCCGAGGAACCTCTAGCGGCGAGGGCTTGCCGGACAACCTCCAAGCGTGTAGGCGGAGGCGTTCCGGGCACGGATGGAAGAGCTGCTGACGGGGCTGCTTGAGCATCGTGGGAGGGGTAGGAAGCTCCAGGGGAGGGTCCGTCGCAAGTGCGAGGAGGTCCGTGGTCCAGCTCTTGGTCCAGTTGAAGGGGGCCACCAGCAAGAGGACCGCCGAGCATCCTAGAAGCTTCCGCAGCACCTTCGGAACGAGGACTGACGGGGGGTAGGCGTAAGCAAACAGGCCGTCCCAAGGGATGGCGAGCGCGTTCACTGCCCAAGCGAGCGGATCCGGGACTGGAGAGACGTAGACCGGGAGCTGGTTGTTCCATCTGGTGGCAAACAGATCCACTAGCGGCGTTTCCCAGTGAGAGCAGATCAGGCGAAAAATATCCGGGCGTAGGGACCACTCCGTGTGGAGCAACTGTCCGCGTCGAGACAGGGCGTCCGCAATCACGTTGAGGTGGCCGGGGATGTAGAGGGCACGTAGAGTAATGCCCCGATCCCTGCACCAGAGGAGAAGGTGGTACAGTAGAATGCAAAGGGAGGGCGAGTGAGTGCCCCCCTGATTCTGTATGTAAGCCACCACCGTCGAGTTGTCGGACACGGCTGTTTGGCCCAGCGCTAGAAGTGGCCATTTAGTTTGTTCCAGGCGAGCCAAGAAACTGGGTCACATGTGGTGCTCGCGCGGTGAGGCCAGCGAGTCTCTCAGCTGTCAGGCTAGCTGATAAGCGGGCTTCCTGCTAGGCGCTTTACTTACTTACTTACGCCTGTCACCCCTACCCGGGTATAGGCCGTCGACGAGAGACCTCCAGCAACTCCTGTCCTGTGCTTCTCCTTCGATTCTACTCCAGGTGGTTCCCAGTCTCTTGATGTCTGCTTGGAGGTCTCGACGCCAGGAGTTTCTCGGCCTACCTCTTTTCCTCTTTCCCTGGGGGTTCCATGACAATGTCTGCCTAGTAATACTGGAAGCTGGCTTTCTCAGACTGTGACCGATCCATCCCCATCTTCTTCGCCCAATTTCATTCTCTGCTGTTATCTGCTCTGTTCTCTCCCAGAGTCTGACGTTGCTGATCTTCTCTGGCCAGTGGATTTTCAAAATTCTTCTAAGGCAACTGTTCATGAAGGTCTGTACTCTGTTGACTGTGGTTTTTGTCAATCTCCATGTCTCTGCTCCATAGAGGAGAACTGCTTTTACATTGGAGTTGAAAATCCGGACTTTGGTGTGTTGTGACAGCTCTCTGGAACGCCACACTTTTTTCAACTGGAGAAAGGCTGCTCTGGCTTTACCGATTCGTGCTCTGACATCTGCATCAGTGCCGCCTTTTTTGTCTATGATGCTCCCGAGATAGGTGAAGGACTCCACCTCCTCCAATGGGGTGCCAGCAAGCAAGACTGGTTCTTCCCTGGTTGCGTTCAGCCTCATTGTCTTTGTTTTCTGTTTGTGAATGGTGAGGCCCACTTGGGACGAGATGTCAGCAAGCCTCGTGGTCTTGTCCTGCATTTGTTGATGAGTGTGGGACAGTAATGCCAAGTCGTCTGCAAAATCGAGGTCGTCAAGCTGTGTCCACAGTGTCCACTGTATTGGGTCATCTTCATGACCCAGTCTATGGCCAGTAGGAAGAGGAACGGAGACAGCAGACACCCCTGCCTGACACCAGTTCTGACCTGGAGCTCTCTGGTGAACTGCCCTTCGTGGATCACGTGACATGTCATGCCATCATAGCTGCTCTTGATCAGGCGGACGAGCTTTGTGGGTACACCGTAGTGTCGTAGGAGTTTCCACAGAGTCTCTCGGTCCACGCTGTCAAATGCTTTCTCATAATCCACAAAGTTGACGTACAGCGGGGAGCTCCACTCCAGAGACTGTTCCACGATGATGCGGAGAGTGGCGATCTGGTCTGTACATGATCGGTTCTTCCGCTAGGCGCTTTACAGCAGGGAAAATGACTACCTTTTGTTTTTCATGACTTTCTAATTTACCGTTCAAGTGTGTGATGTAAAACTTTGTTTGTTTAAAAGCGGACATTCTGCCCAACACACTGACACCAAACACACTATAGTTGTGACAAACCAGTAGCCAGCAGGATAAGGTGGAAATAAAGAGAAAAAAAAAACAGATTTCACTGTCTGTGTTGAGTTTTGTCACAAAATAGATGAAGTTCCAACATCAATAACACAAATACGATACAAACTACATCAAAACGGACTTGCATGTGCTAGAAGTAACATGCCTTGAGTAAGAATGACTTACCAGATCAGAGATACCGTGGAAGGGGCCGGAGAGTGGAGGGTGATAATGAGGTCACTGTTAGTGCCAGTACTCTCAGTTACAGACAGGATGGAGCAGTAGCACGGATCAATGTTATCATTTCTTTCATGTACTTCATTAAGTCTTGTTATAATGTTCTTCTATAGCAAAGCATTTAGTCAGACATTACATTTTTTTGTACATAGTTAAGTTAACAAGCCTCGCGCTGGGACCATACGGCGTTGAGGCGCGTCCCCTGGGTGGTGGATAGGGGGTCCCTCGTGAGAGGGGTGCACCGAATGAAATAAGGTGCTGTGAACCAACATGGTCTAAGGGAAGGTGACCCCGACAGAAAACCCCTGGTCCTCCTAGTAAGGGGGTTGGGCGTGGGGGTAGCTTCCCCACCCTGCAAAAAAGGAAATAGCTACAAAAACGCCGACGAAAAGACTAACAGTAATTCCTTTCCTGGAGGAGGAAGGTTCTTCTACTAGAAGACTTATGACGTCCTGTGGTGAAAGCCGGAAGTCTTCGGAAGCCACAGGACCGAGCCGCCTCTCTCTATCCAGGGATACAACCATGGGCACATGGTTTTTTTTTTTTCCAGTATCACTAGGCAGGCATTGTCATGGAACCCCCAGGGAAAGAGGAAAAGAGGTAGGCCGAGAAACTCCTGGCGTCGAGACCTCCAAGCAGACATCAAGAGACTGGGAACCACCTGGAGTAGAATCGAAGGAGAAGCACAGGACAGGAGTTGCTGGAGGTCTCTCGTCGATGGCCTATACCCGGGTAGGGGTGACAGGCGTAAGTAAGTAAGTAAGTTAACAAGACTGCAGACATACTGACATTAATTAATGGTCTGGTTTGGTTTGTACGAGCCTGAGAGGCCCGTGGGAGCAGAGACGGAATTAATGAGGAGACTGACAGACGATAGCCAGAAGTCAAGTGGTATCCAAGAAGCCGCATTCCTTGCTATTAGCATTGGGTTTCATCCACAACTAGAGATTCTTGTTGTAAGGTTTTTAGTGGGATAAAAACATTCAGGCAGTCAGTCACGGGAATATGTGTCATACTCTCTTGTGTGTTTTCTGCTTTTGTGACGTCGGAGTGCTTGCTAAATGAACGTGACTTTTTGTTTAGTCCCTTTCTAGCTATAGGACCTAATATCAGTCATAACATATGTTTATGTGCAAGTTTGCATCAATTTAAATTGTGTAGATTGTAAAAATGGAGGACACTTCACATACTGTCAGTGTCCATGAATATAGAATCAATTCTCTGTGTCGAATATGTGGAAGGAGGTAAAAAAATTGACAAAAAACAGGCCATATACGTGCAGGCCTATCATGGGCGATCTTTTGTTGGGAACCACTGTCATCGTTATCTGAGGCCTGATGTGTACAGTGATATCCAGTGACAGTGTTCTCACCAACACAGTAAAGATAACAGATGACCACAACCTACACGCAAAAGCAGAGGATATATCATCCAAGTTCAAAACGCTTAATGAACTGTATTCCAAAGTTCACAAGAATGTTTCACATAAACTACCAATCATCTAAACAGGTGTTGGCATCCAAGAAATCAAAAACAGCATTGACAACTACATGATCTTCTTTAGAACCAACTTTCCAGCAGTAAAGATAATCCCAAAACAACACATACTTGAGTGCCACTGTGCAGACTTTATTGCACAATGTGGCTTTGGACTGACACTCCATGGTGAGCAGGGAGGTGAAGAGACGCATGCAACAATAAACATTCTAAAGAGCAGGACATACCGCTTGCAAACGGAGGCAGAGAAGCTCAAATTACTCATAACAGAACACACTGATGGCACTAGTGTCACCTGTGCTGTACTCAGTCATGCCATGTGTGAAGAAAAGAAAAGAGTAAATGGAAGCAGGTGATTGTTATGCTGTCGTTACACACACGCTCGGCAGTGTGTGTTTTTTTTTTTTAAATATCACACCATCGAAATTCTACCGACAATTAAGCTAATCTTTTATTTCTTAATCACAAAGTTGGTCTAAGTTGCTGTCGGAGGAGGTTTTCGTGTGCCAAACAGACTGATTTACATAGGTGTATTGAATTTCTTTATTCTGTGGTGGTCCGTTCATGTTCAGTCAAAGCAGACTTTTCCAGATCAAACATTTTCGTCCTGAGAAACTATCCAAGAGTGAGATCATCTTGTTTACCACACAACAGTTGTCTTTAACCCATTTAATACCACGGCTGCATTTCCCAAATTTTGGAGGTGTCATCTACTGAAAGACTGAATAACAGTTGTAGTAGATGGATTGACCATGATAATTCAAGGGTAGTGCCAGATTAGCTTTGTGCTTGTCACCAAGCTAATCTGGCACTACCCTTGAAATACCATGGTCGATCCATCTCCTGCTATAGGGTGTTGGAGTAAAACTGAAATAGTGCCAAAGAACTGTGTGTCCAGCGTTGACAGATCCGTGCTACTGCTATGTGCCTGTGAGAGTACTGGCACTAACAGTGACCTCATTATCACCCTCCGCTCTCCGGCCCCTTTCACGGTATCTCTGATCTGGTAAGTCATACTTACTCTAGGCATGTTACTTCTAGCGCATGCAAGTCCGTTTTGATGTAGTTTGTATCGTATTTGTGTTATTGATGTTGGAACTTCATCTATTTTGTG
Organism: Semisulcospira habei; assembly: GCA_036245525.1. NCBI lineage: Eukaryota > Metazoa > Mollusca > Gastropoda > Semisulcospiridae > Semisulcospira > Semisulcospira habei. The sequence continues at coordinate 174,270,019 of BTPG01000007.1, read as the reverse complement.
ACAAAACTAAACACAGACAGTAAAATCTGTTTTTTTCTCTTTATTTCCACCTTATCCTGCTGGCTACTGGTTTGTCACAACTATAGTGTGTTTGGTGTCAGTGTGTTGGGCAGAATGTCCGCTTTTAAACAAACATAGTTTTGCATCACACACTTGAACGGTAAAAAAGAAAGTCATGAAAAACAAAAGGTAGTCCTTTTCCCTGCTGTACTGCGCCTAGCAGGAAGCCCGCTTATCAGCTAGCCAGACAGCTGAGAGACTGGCTGAGGCAGCGCGCGAGCGCGACTTGTGACCCAGTTTCTCGGCTCGCCTGGAACAAACTAAGTGGCCAAACTGAAACAGCCGTGCGGAGAGCACGAGGACTTCCTGATTGGCCAAGGTCTCCTGCCAAACGTCGAGTGCCAACCCAACTGCCTTCAGCTCCAGCCAGTTGATGTGATTCCCTAACAGCTCCCGAGGCCAAACGCCCGAGGCCGAGAGAAAATCCGGTAACAGGTGCGCGCCCCAGCCGGCCTGGCTCGCATCTGTACAGAGAGACCACCGAGGCGGCGGGGCATGTAGGGGCACCCCCGAAGCCAGCCAAGCGAGGTCCGCCCACCTCTCGAGGTGAGGACGAGCCAGAGGAGTGACTGGTACTAGATCCGACAGAGCGCCCGAGGAGGGTCGCCAGTGAAGAAGGAGATGTAGCTGGAGAGGCCGAGCATAAAGTCTGGCCAAGGGAAGCAGGTCCGCAGCCGCACTGAGGAGGCCCAGGAGTTGGAGCCAGACCCTGGCGGTGAAGGAGGATCCCATCCCCATCGAAGTCGCTAAGTCGACGATCTTCTGTCGCCTGGCCAGAGGCAGGCGGACAAGGTTGAGGTCGGTCAGGAATTCCATCCCCAGATGTAGAAACCGTCGAGAGGGAGAAAGATCGGATTTCCCCAAATTGAGCAGGAAACCGAGACGACGCAGAAGGGAAAGCAGGGCATCTCTGTCCGTCTGGAGTGCTGCGGAAACCAAGTTGCGCAGTAGAAGGTCGTCCAAGTAAATGGAGGCCGGGCTCAAGGAGCGCTGACGGAAGTAGGCCATCACGGCGTCGAGCAGTCTTGTAAATACCCACGGACTGATGTTGAGGCCGAAAGGAAGGGCGCAGAACTGGTAGACGATCCCCCCAAAGGCAAACCGAAGGTACCGGCGAGACGACGGATGAATCGGGACGTGCAGATAGGCGTCTGACAGATCGAGGCTGATCGCGAAGTCCATCGGCCGAACGGCCGCACGGAGTGTCCTGGCCGTCTCCATCCTGAAGCGAGCTTCTCCATCCTGAAGCGAGCTTGTTTAGCGCTGATAAGTCGATACTGGACGCCACTTGCCGCCTGGTTTGGGGACTAGAAAGAGTCGGCTGTAGAACGCCGGAGAGTCCTTCCGCGAAACCACCTCTGTCGCCGCTTTGGTGAGGAGGGCCGCCACTTCCCCGCGCAGAACGTCTGCCTGTGTGCCGTCGAGCGGTTCCTGGGTCCACATGGGCGACCTGCGAAGAGGCGGAGGAGACAGGAACGAAAGTTGCAGGCCTGAGGTAACCGTGGAAAGAATCCAGGGGTCGTCCGGGAACAGCGATCTCCAAAGATCGCTGAAGAGCGACAGCCGCCCGCCGACAGGAGACCCGAGTACTGAGGGCGGGGGGGAGGCGGAGCCGAGTCAAAGAGCCCGACCGCGGCCCGATTTACGGGCACCGCGGGGCCAAGAAGGGCGTGGGGCGGGGCCGGCCTGAGGAGCCTGGAGGAGGGCCTGGAAATGGCGAGCGGACGCGGGCCCGAGCCTGAGCCTACGTTGCAAGAGTCCCGACAGTGAGGACCCTGGGCTGCGACGGCTCAGCAGGAGGCCAGCAGGCGCAAAAGGATATCCCTCCTCCAGAGGTCGCAATTGGCAGCTGCTGCCATGGCGTTGGCGGAAGAATGGTAGGTGGCCCGGTTGGCCGCTATCAGGATGGACTGCACGTCACGGAGTGGGGACTGAATATCCAGGTCCCACGTATCCTGTAGGCACTGCAGGGCTGCCTGGGTAGCCAGTTCCAAAAATCCCGAGCATGCCAGCGAGTTCCGCGCTAAGGAGGCGATCCTGTCGAGAGGCCGAGGCCACGAGTTCTGGACGAGTCTGCGGCCGCCCGCCTGCACTAAGGCCGCCACATCCACCGCTGGAAGAGGTATGGCGAAGGCTTGGGAGTGTCCAGCGTACCAGGCCTGGCGGAAGCTCAAGTTGATTCCCACCGGCCATTGAGCGGCGGTAAAGTATCCCGTGTCGCCGAAAGCGTCGTTTCGCAGCTGGGCGGAGAAAGCGTCGGTGAGGTCCCGGAAGCCGGCTGGCTGCGGGAGGGACTTGCGGCGCTTGACTTGCCTCTGCGCGTCGACCATGGCCGAAGCCTGTCTCTTCGGAGGAGGCGAAGGCGGACAGAAGTCGGGAGGTAGGTACTTGGCGATAAGCCTGGATGCCTCACCCAGGGCGTGGACCGTCTGTGATCCGAGCGATGGGCCGGCAACGTCTGACGAGGCGGAGGCCGATGAGACAGCGGAAAGGCGGGACGGAGATCCAGCCGCCGAGTCCTGCAAGAAGATCGCCGAGGCCGAGTCCGTTGGATGAAGGCTGAGGACGGCCGGTTCCAAAAACTGATCCTCTCGCGGAAAAGACGAAAGGGGCGAGCGGCTACGAGAGCGCCGCACCGCCGCGCGCCAGGTAGACGCAGCCGCCCGCGGTGCACGCAAAGAGGGGCGCCGCGGCGACGGAGGGACCGTGGCAAAGCGACGGTCCACCTCGAAGTCGGGATCCGCACGCGGAAGCCGACGTGAGTGACAAAGCCGCGAACGGAATACCGAGGAAGTGGCCTGGTCACCCCTGGCCCGCCCGGGAGAACCGGTGCGGGGGGGGGGGGGGGGGGGGGGGGGGGGGGAGAACCGCAAAGTGTCTCTCCTAGCCCGCTCAGGAAAGGCGGGGAGGGGACGAATACCGGGCACGCGGCCCCCCTCGTCCGATGCCTCGGACCGTGGAGGACGCGTGACGATGTCACACCGGGCCCACCTGGTCGATACGAGGCGGGGGGGGGGGGGGGGGGGGGGGGGGGGGGACAGTCTAGGGTCACGCCAAGCCCGCTCAGGAAAGGCGGAGCGGGGAGGGGACGATTTATGAGCCCGCTGCCCCAGCTCCGAAGCCTCGGAGCGAGGGGGGCGAGGGTCCAAGTCACACCGGGCCCGTCTGGTCGATACGAGACGGGGGGGGGGGGGGGGGGGGGGGGGGGGACAGTCTAAGGTCACGCCAAGCCCGCTCAGGCGAAGCGAAGCGGGGAGGGGACAATTTATGAGCACGCGACCCCCGCTCCGACGCCTCGGAGCGTGGGGGGCGAGAGTCAACCTCACCCCGGGCCCGCCCAGGCGAGACGGGGCGGGCGGGAGGGGAAGAAAGTGAAGCATGCCGGGCCCGTTCGGAAAACACAGAGCGGGGAGGCAGCATTACTAACGGTCTCGAGTCACGTTCCGAAGCCTCGGTGCGTGAGCGAGAGCTTTTCTTATCACGTTTTCTCTCTTTCTTATGCTTGCGTTCAGTCACCCGCCCCCGCTCCGGAGACCTAGAGCCGGGGGTGGCCGACGAACGCTCAGCTCTCCCAGACCGCTCGCCCGAAGCAGAGCGGGGGGTGGGAAACGATATGGGGCTCAAGCCACGCGCTAACGAAGCAGAGCGCGGGGAGCGTGACTCCAAAACTCGCCTACCCTGCTCCGAAGACTCGGAGAGGGGAGGGAGAACCTGCGAGGTAAAGGTACAAGAAGGGGACTTACCTGTGGGCCGGAACGCCCGAACGACGGAGCGGAGAGGAGCCCGAAGCACCGAGGGAAAGACGTCCACCCGTGGAGGATCCCGGGGAGACAGAAGCGGGTGAGGGGCCCGGTCACGCCTGTAGAAGTCCCACATGCGCGACCACCGGTCTTCCGTCCAAGCGGCGCAAACGTCACACGTTCCGTCCGAAAGAACAGCCCGAACACGGCAAGCAAGAGTCGTGTGCATCGTCCGGCCACTGTAAGTCCCCGCAAAGGAGGCAAGTCTTCGACACAGAAGAAGCCATAAGGCCCTAGGCCAACTACGCAGGCGAAGAAAGTCAACCGTGCACAACACAGCAGGGCACAAGTCACGTGCGTCGTCGAACCCCAAGGCCAAGCCAAAGGTGAAGCTCACAAAGTCAGAGCCGGTAAAAACCGGTCGGCGCACAGTTCACAGCTAGTCCAAGCAAAAAAGGAAAAGCCACGAATGTAGTGAGTCCAGGGCTGAATTGAAAGACTCCAATTCAAGCCTAAAGTCAAAAAACCACTGAAGACGAAAAAACCCGTTGAAGGGAGAAAGGCAAAAACTCGACCGTCCCCGGTCGAGCTATGAGTGAAACTGACGAGGTCGCCCTGTGCTCGCCGGGATAGGGTAGTAAGGGGAGGCCACCCGGGGTCCTAGTGCTTGGATCCCCGGTGTCTCCTCCCCAGTTGTGTGCTATACACAACTTTTGCTGAAATCTATAGGCAATAGAGTGTATTCCAGATAGTAATGCCATCGGTAATGTATTTTGAAAAAACAATGTATGTTGTGTAGGTACACAACGGAATTTTGGCTGAAATGGTAAGCTAAGTGTATGTTTCCTAATAGTAATGTCATCGGTAATGTTTTTGAGGAAACAAATGATTAAGTGCGCCATGTCAGCAAACAATGACAAGGTCATTTCAGCCAGTTGTACAATGTTCAGACCAAAAAGACTAATATTTTCATTTCAGTTTACTGAGAGAGTGCAATATTTGTAATAAAGATTTGAGCATTCATAGACTATGATAATTCTATTATTTTGACCTTTTTGAGAGTCTGTAGACGTTTCCTTTAAAGACCTGTGCGACATTTTAGCATGATATATTTTAAAGATATATTTACATCTTGTCTTAAGACCTTTCTTTTAGTCTGGCTGGCCAGATTTTTACCCATCCTGCCGTGAGATGGCCTTAGTTGCCTGCTCGGGTTTAAACCCAAATAACTAATCAATGAAAAGTTTAACCCTTTTAGCCCCAAGGTCCCATTTCTCAAATTTTGGAGATGTTGCCAAACGACTATGTACCTGTTGCAGGAGATGGCCATGACCATGATAATTCAAGGGTAGTGCCAGATTAGCTTGGCGCCTTCAGGCGCCAAGCTAATCTGGCACTACCCTTGAATTATCATGGTCAATCCATCTCCTGCTGTAGGGACTCGGGGCTAAAAAGGGATATACTTGTAAAATACAACTTACTGTCTAGCACGGCCATAGTTTGTGGAGTGTGATGCTTGCTCACGGTATCGTGCGATGTCTCCAAGAAACATCATGGTTCGCTGTGCACTGAGGATGGCCAGACGTATGCCCCGACCAACTGCCTCAGGAGCAGTGGCGCCCTCCTCTAGCAGCGTGTCCAGGCTGAAGGAGTAGGTTGTCTGTAGTTTGTTTAGCAGGCTTTCATAAAACGCTGTGCCCTGAACCACAGACAAACATAGCAGCTGATAACATATTTTGCACAAAAAGTGAAACAAAACAAACACCAGTTTAACACAGCAGCAAAATCTTGCACCAACTTGCAACCCGCAAAAAATAGTTTCACACAAGTGGACCAAAAAAGACTGCCCGATATGTATACTCTAGCTTACACTTAATCTAGTTAGTGTTGTAACTGTCCTTTCTAAGCATGTTTCTCTGTTGGGATTTCTTTCTTGTCATACAAAGCACTGGCTTTCACAAAATGAGTGACTGTGTACCAGCTATGGGAGATGGATCAGCCATGATAATTCATGGGTACTGCCAGATTAGCCTTGCGCCTTGAAGACGCCAAACTAATCAAGTACTACCCTTGAACTATTATGGTAGATTCATCATCTGGTTGCAGAGCTTTCATTTGTGAATGTATCTGAGTGGTATATTAAGAGCAAAGATATGGCAAAGATATTAACCACCTTCTGCATGCAGCCAACAGTACTGCAGACAGTACCAGCAGCTGCATGCACAAGGGGGTTTACAAACCTCCTCCAGAATATCTGACAGTGCTTGCTTAGTGGACGGATCAGCTTCACTGGATTCAGGCATGTGTCGACGCAGACCCTCGATCACGTTGTAGTAGACAGATCGCCAGAGCTGCTGCTCCACCCCGCGCTGATTGGCCACGTCGATGTCCAACAGGATGATGCGTTCGTACCTTCGCTGAAGCTCAAGCCTGTTTCACAAACATCACAAACGAGTAAACCCCTGGAACATGGCCATGCAGTGATCGGTACTGTAAAATGTATCTGGGCAGCTCAGGTGGTGTGGTGTTCGACTCTTGTCTGAAAGGTCATGGGTTCAAACACAGCTGGGGTAAAAATACATTCAGACCCTACACAGTGCTCCATATTTGAAATCACCTTCGTGGTGGACAATATACAAAACTCGCATCCAAGATGCGTCACAAAGAGGGCTACAAGAAGACCGCCATTTTTCGCGACAAGGGTTTTTGTAGCTCTGTCATGTGGTACAGTTTGCGCTAAAGGGATTGGTCGTGTGACGTAGGGATGAAAACAAATAATGTTAAGCCCTGTGGCATGCACAAAGGGGATTAAGCATGAATCTACAAAAGAACGTTCTGCCCCTGATGCTGCACAGACTCTCACAAGATAAACTGTACGGTTAAACAAGCTCACTTCTTATCAGTTACTTCAAGGCATCAAACTTGCCGCACAGAGTGGTGTCAGCAAGAGGTCTAGATCCTCATGAGCCCCCGCAATTGCGGGGGCTCATGAGGATCTACACCTCTTGCAGTTGGGTGGTGTTCACATTTTCTCGGCACTGACCAGGTTAACCAACAGCACTGCAAGCATGTGGGAGCTGCATGTTTTGTGAACAAGCTTTAAAGTAAATTAAGAGTAAAACTGAAGATAAATTTCAGCCCCATTTGTGCTTGTTATGCCTTGACAGCACACCTCATCAACTTCCATGGCAGTTGGACACACAGGAAATGTTTACGTGTAATCACACTTGTTTATTCTGCACATCCGTTAGTGTGTCAACCTATTCTCATCTGCTGCTCGAACAGACAGTGCTGTAACAGAGCAGAGTGATTGTCAAATTACTCGATATTTAAGAAGTCGTGTGCTGAACTGTATTCTCCTGTGTCTAAATGAACCATAACTAGACGTATGTGTAGCGTTTCATAACCATCTGGTACAGAAGTGTATCTGTGAACGTTTACAGCAGGAGTGGGGCTGTAACCCTTTGCATGTTGGAAGAGTCTTTGTTGCAATGAGACCTACAGGAATCATCGCAACAAAAACCCCTTCTGAAACACAAAGGCACTAATGACAAATTATTTTGATTCACTTCAACCACTGAAGGAAACTTTTCCCCCTCATACTCTTGGCATATCGCAGATCTGAGGACATTGAGATGCCTGATAAATGCATGTGAAACAACCAACAATATTGACGCTTCACCAACCTGAGTTGTTTGACGCGTCGTTCCCCATCCTCCCCCAGCTGGCCGCGAGACAGAATGTTACCCAGCTGACAGTCGAGCGGTGCTGTGTCTCGCAGAATCTGCTCTGCCATCATCCGACATTGTGGCCGAGACATTCCTGATACCACCTGCTCCACCTCTCTGGGGAAAAAGTATCATTTCGTTCGAAAGTATATCCAAAGTAAAAATAAAAGTGAAACGATATAATGTATTGCGGAGATCGCTGAACCCTATTGGCTGTTAGAAGCATCTTTTTGTTGCAATGATTCCAGAAGGATTCATCATGACATAAACCGCTACCGACAGTCAAAGGGTTAAAAAACCTGTCAAATCAGATTCAGACAAGGTTACGGTACATGTAATCTACATCAATATTCACCCCTTCTATGTCAAGAAAAACTGCTAACACAATTCAACAGCAAGAGACAATAATCCTCAAGAGCCCCCGCAATTGCGGGGGCTCTTGAGGATTATTGTCTCTTGCCGACACCAATGCGTGTTCATGTTCCAGGGATGAATGTAGTACTTTAGTGTCGAGAAAGATTTCTGAAACACAATTTCTGTCCACTGGCAGTGAAGGAGTTAATCCTTAGCTTGTCAGTAGCAGTTTTTGTCACGACGAGTCAGAGTCACTACCAACAGCCACAGGATGAAAAACAAACAACATCTTTCATATTAGAAGACACGTCACACCAAGTGTGAATGCCCAGGACGTTTATCTTGTATTGTGTTTGTGCTCACAGTGATTGCGCGTGTTTCATGTGAGTGTGCTTGCTGGTGTCAGTCTGACTTCGGTAAAGCACCTATGTAATGACAGGTACTATTATCGTTATATTATTTGCTCTCAGCCACTCACCTGTTGTAGTATCCCTCGTCACTCTCTGCACCAGGCTGGGGAGGCTGGAAGACGTAGAACATGGGGTGGTTTGGCGGGGGAGGGGGGAAGCCAGGGAAAGGCATGTGCATGTGAGGGGGTGGAGGGTACATGAACCCCGGGTGTGGGGGGAAGAAGGGAGGGAAAGCGGGGGGCATGATCGGCGACCCGGCGGGTCCGGGACTGTGGGAGACCGGCGGGGGAGGGGGCGTGAAGCTCTCCTGAGGAGAATGCGTATCCTCAACGTCATGAAACTTTAATGGGCGAGAGTCTGGCACAACAATCGGTTTGGTAGGGTTCTTAGGGTCGAACAGACGCCGCTCGTTGTGACCTTGGCCTCCTCCGTAACTTGACCCCGATGTTCGCCTATAACGACCTTCATCGGGTCGCTCGGAAGCGTAGCCATGGCTGTGACTTTGCGTGTATGACTGTTGGGGTTGATCGATGTGAGATTCCACTGGGAGTTTTAAGAGTCCGCCAGCGTGAGGTACGGAGGGTGGGGGGGTGCTGTCAGAGACAGAGACAGCACCCCCCCACCCTCTGTCCCTCATGCCAGCAGGCTGGGAGACAGGGGAAGGGGCGAAGCGAGAGTAACCCCCCTGCTGTGGTTGTTGTTGACTGGTGGCGCTGTTGCTGTGAGGTCTGGCATTGTGATGCTGCTGATGATGTTGATTTTGATGGCGATGGCTGCTGCCTTGTCCTGCCCCCTTTTTATCTTGGCTGTGGACGTGGGACTGCACGTTGCTTTCGCCAGATCGGCCGTCCTTTTTTCTGCGATCCAGTTCGTGACTGTCCCCACCCCTCCCTCCCTTGCTGGATTCCGAGTCTCGACGCTGTCTCTGCTGGTAATGCTCTACTGCTTTTTTCTGCGAGTCAGTCCCGCTGTGATGTCTTTGCTTTCGGTTTCCTTCTCCACCCCCACCTCCTCCCCCTTTTTCATCCACCATCACCTGCCGTTTCTCCTTGTTTTTGCCAACCAGAATCCGTAGACTTTCAGCTGCCCTTTGCCCTTCCACCGTTCCCACTCTTCCACTGGGGCCTGCCGATGAATGCCGCTTCCGATGTCGCTTCCGATGAGTCTTCTTTTCTCCTGTGGGCCATATGTCGTCATCGCGAGGGTTGCTGTGGATACTGGAGTCACGGCTGGAGTTCTTGGATCGAGAGCCCCTCCGTCGCCGGTCCTTTTTCCTGCCACGGTATTCCTGCAAACAAATTTGTACAACTTTACTTCAACTTCCACTTATATGATTTCCACCCTGAATGTGGAAATGCCTTCAAGGATTCTAGCTGCCAGAAAATTACTGAACCAAAGACAGAAACTTCAATTTATGGCTATGTGGAGACAAAATTCAGTGAAAATTATTTTTTTTAAAAGCCAAAATGCCACTGGATATTGAGCTGTTTCTTGCTAAAATTTGTTCTTTGTGAATTGATATTCATAGAAACTGATTTTCTGCAAGCTTTTATCCATCTTCATAGAAAAAGTGACGCTGGGGCCTCACAAAAAGCATAGTTATGTTTGACTTTTCTTAACCCATTTAACCCCAATACCCCACAGCAGGAGATGGATCAACCATGATACTCAAGGGCAGTGCCAGATTAGCGTGGCGCCTTCAGGCGCCACGCTAATCTGGCACTACCCTTGAACTATCATTGTCAATTCATCTCCTGCAACTGGTAGATAGAGTGATTAGATTACACCTCCAAAATGATGGAAATGCAGTCATAGAGTTAAATGGCTGTCAGCAGCGCTTTATGTCACAATGGTTCCTGCAGGAATCATTGCAACAATAATCACTACTGACAGCCAAAGGGTTAATCTGACCTTGTGAAGTTTACTGTATGGGGAGCAAAGTTTCCCCTAGTTGGCCGCTCAAAGCTACCATGGTCAAATCCAGGGTCCCATATCACTATCCGTTAGCCAGTCTGCCTCACTTTGCATAAAATCAGTCGCTACCTGTGAAAAGATGCGGTCGCTTGAAGCTGACAACGGCCGATTCAACCCCCCAGCCTGCAGATGTTGATGCTGCAGGGGCCGTATGTCGACATCATCGGTAGGGATGGTGAAGGGGTCAAAGCAGTTGTCGATGCTGTCCGTTAAACGTTGGGTGGAGTTTTGTACCTGCCGCGCTACCTCTTCCAGGTGTTGTTCTACCTGCAGGGAAAGTTAATGAGTAAGTAGAGCAGGCAAAACTGGTTTTAAATTGATGATCTTACGAAAGGAAAGGTAACTGTACTGACCTGAAGAAAGGCCACAACACCTAGAATACTTAACCCCTTCACTGCCAGTGATCACGAATTGCGCGTCTGACACAACTGCATGCTGACCGACTTTAATAGTGTTTAACACAGATGTAAATGTGACCCAAAATAGGCAGGGATGGCCAAATCCCATTTCCCGGGGCAAGATAAAATATCGCCGGGAAAGTCAAATTTTAAAGGCAGCTTGCCCGCAGGAACTCCCCCCCCCCAAAAAAAAAAAAAAAAAAAATAAATAAATAAATAAATAAATAAAAAATAAAAATAAAAATTAAAAAAAAAAATTACAAAACGCGATTGCAAAACTAGAAACATGCTGACAGCTGACTTTGCCAGCTGCTAAATCTGTTGTCTGCTTCAGCAAAACAAAACTCCAAGCCAGTTGCTTCCCTTACATTGCTGCCGTAGCTTCTCAAAGACGCGCGCTATTTGATTGGTGCATGTCTTCAGGCGAAGCCAATGACAGAGCAATTTATATCGGCGGCTTTGTCCGACTGTCTCCACGAGACATTTTCTCAGAATGTTTGATTATATTACATTTCTGCTTGCAATTTGCGGGCAAGATAACATTTGTGCGGGAAAGATGAAAATGACAATCATGTTGCTTGCACGGGGAAAGATGATAATCAAAAATGTGGCCCCCCCCCCCCCCCCCCCCCACCCCCCCCCTCCCTCCAATAGGCACCAAGAACACAGAACCAACAAGAGACATAAATCCTCATGAGCCCCCGCAAATGCGGGGGCTCATGAGGGTTTACGTCTCTTGCAGCTGGCAGTTAATGGGTTAAACGGTTCAACCCCGAAAGATGGTGGTGCCAAAACAGCTTGCTACCTTGAAAATGTTGAGCTATTTTGCCATGAGGCCATTACAGTAGTTATTGTGGCTTCACCTCTGAAGCATAGTGGACAAGCCCGTCTCCTGAGCACTAGTGAACAGTCCTCTTAAGACAAGTCGAAGATTAATCCTTTGGATATCGGCAGCGCTTTTTGTCATGATGATTCCTGCAGGAATCATCACAAAAAGCACTACTGACAGCCAAAGGGTCAAAATATTTGTACCTTTGAGCCCAGTGTACTGTTAACCCATTCAGCCCTGACGCAGTACAGCAGGCGATGGGTCGACCATGATAATTCAAGGGTAGTGCCAGATTAGCTTGGCGCCTGTCGGCGCCAAACTAATCTGGCACTACCCTTGAATTATCATGGTCGATCCATCTCCTGCAACGGGTGCACAGTCGTTAGATGATGCCTCCAAAAGTTGGGAAATACATGCGTCGGGCTGAATGAGTTAAGTTACTCACAAGTCACAGTGTTAGTGTGATTACTGTGACTAGAACCTACCTGACTGTTTCAATCACAAAGAGGACGCTAGGGACAACAGTCTGATAAGGACAGAGCGTACCTGTGTGTACCAATCGGGCTTTGACTTTGCAGCCTCCTCCATCTCCGCCTCCAGGTCCTCCCAGCTCATGTCACTGCCCCCGCTGGTGTCGCTGCTGATGCTGCCGGACCTCTCACGTTGACGCCGCATGGAGGAGAAGGCGTGCTTGCCCCCCTGTGAAGGGAGACCAGCCTTGTCCTCCATGCCTACAGCCTCCTTTCCCCTCTGTCCCTTGCCTCCCTTAGCACGAGGGAACGTGCTGCTTTGTTGGAGGTTTCTCTCGGATGACCACTGACCCCCTGACTGGCCGAGATCGATGGATTTTGTCATGGCCTCGCTTGAGCCGGCTCGGTTGTAATGTGCGTTGCGATGCCGGCCTCTCCCTCTGCCTAGCCTTGGCTCTTGGTTTTTGAATGGCGATTCTCTGTTGGGATCGTAACGCCAAGAGTTCCCACTTTTTCTATCATCCAAATTTCTGTCTCCCGCACTTCCAAGTCGACCAGACTGATGATTATCACTTTGTTTCTCACTCCATTCTGGATCTGTCCTTCGTCTCGGTGTGTACTGCTTAGTCTTGACAATTTCAGTTCCATTCTCTCCAGCACTGTGCCTTGTTTGTGAATTACTGTGATCATCCCAGCCTCCCTCTCCTTTCTCCCCATTACCTGATGCTTCAAATGTTGTACCTTTCTGCTTCTCTCGCCCCAAGTCCTGAACAGACTCCGTGTTTCTGATGGATGAATCCTTCCCCTTATCAACAGGAGAAAGTCGGTCACTGAGGACAGTCACTTTCAGAGCACCAAAGCGTGAATTTAGGTCTACTTTTCGTGGACTGACCTCACTGTCTAACGTCAGAGTATCTCCGTATGGTGGTTCCTCAATGAGCTGAGATTCCTGCTCCTGTAATCGTCCCTTTGGCACATAGATCTGAATGTCTGGATATTTGGATCTCTGTCGTTTGCTTAGGTCTCTGTGTGATGACGATTGTGGTGAGGACAGTCTTGACGTGTCTCGGCCACTGTCACTACTAACATCTTTCTCCACGCTGTTCTCTTTACTCTCATGGCTGCTATCTTCACTCGTGGTGCCCATAAACTCTTTCCCCATGACAGGCTCAATTTCCAACTCCCAGTTTTCCTCATCCCCTCTGGTGTTATTCTTATCTTCACTGTTGGTTGTATCCTTGTCTCGCTTGGTGGAGCGGAACTGACCTGGACGGTAGATCGCTTGCTCGGGCCGCTTTGTCTTCTTGCGGTGTCTGCTGTAATCACCTCCCTTTGCATTTCCAGCTCTGTCCCCTGGGTCATCTGCAACAACAAAATGAATAGTCAGAACATGTTCCTGACAATGACACTTAACTCATTCAGCCCGACTGCAGGCACCATCTAATGACTATGCACCAGTTGCAGGAGATGGGTCGACCATGATAATTCAAAGGCAGTGCCAGAGATGGGTCAACCATGATAATTAAAGGGCAGTGCCAGATTAGCTTGGCACCTGTCGGCGCCAAGCTAATCTGGCACTGCCCTTGAATTATCATGGTCGACCCATCTCCTGCTGTAGTGCGTCAGGGCTGAATGGGCTAAAGTGACAGTGTTGTTGCTGCACATACACTGGAACACCAGCAGTTGCTGATTCTTCCCAAGTAGCTGTCTTTTTTTGTGCTTCTATTCTCTACACTGCACACAGTACAGCAGCCCATATATGTACACTCTTGCTGAGGGATGTACCTCAGTGGAGGAACTGTTCCTGCAATCTGCAAAAAAAGACTGGCAGTGATGATTATTATGCAGAAATGTGCGTATCTGACCCTCTAAAGCCACCTCTGACGCACTAGTGTTCCGAGCTCTGTGTCAGACTTGACACCCAAAAATTTACTCTGATGCACTAAGCTTTATCTTTATGCACTGAAAAACGCACCAGTGCATCATCGTGAACACGTTTCACAGCCACACGTGCCGAGAAGAACAAAGCTTTTGTGAGAGCACCGAACACCAACGCAGCAACAGTACCGCATGCGCAGAAAACTTGAGTAAAAACGTTTTTGTTGACTTATCTGTTCTGTTTGTGTGTGTGTTACAAAGTGTGTGATCATCTAAGACTTCATGGTTTCTGTGACCCCCCCTGGGAAATCCTGCTGACCCTCTGGCAACTGTACACTTAATCTGTCGCGCTAGATCTGACCCCAGGCTATAAGAAAAAATCAACACTGACTGGGATACTGTCCAGATGCCTAGCAGTTCATCATTGACGTAATCTCTCATTTAATTAAACTGACGTACTTGGCAGGCTCTATCAGTAATGACGGTGTGCTGGGTCCTGATGAAAGGTGTACCACAAAAAATAATAAGCACCATAAACTTTCTCAGTACGGTCACACTCACAGTCACAGGCAGTGAAGGGCTACTTTCACATTGCTTCTGCTTGCAAAAAGCAGTTGGCAAGTCATCCTCGATTGCCTGTGGTCAGATCCCCTCCATGGCAAAGTAATAAACATCTCGGCCTTGAATAAAGGCATCTCCAAGGCATCTGCCAAGCCCACCTACTGTTCTGCGTCTAACTCAATCAGTAACTGTCTGAAACCAACTGACGGACTCGCAGAAAAAGTTGCAACAATGCACTCCAATTGCTGCCCAAACACCCAGACGACATTTGACCTAGTAAAATCACTTGTTGGGCAACTCATCAGTGAACTTACCTTCCTTCATGCCCTCTGCGATGCTTTCCAGTTCTTGAAAAGTTATCCGAACCACATCTTTCTCTGCCATTTTCCATTCCAAACACTTTTATTTCTGGTTTTCAAAGCGAAAGAGAGTACATTCAGGGGGAGCGACTCTTAGATTCCGATGAAATCGAAAGTGAAAGTAGCTCTGACGCAGACCTCTTACGACTGTTTCAGTCCCTGATAGAATTCATTGCACAGTTTATCTATTTCCTTGTTAATTAATCTGTTGTATAAAATGTAATCGTTGGTGATTCTGTGTGCTAATTGCAGAAAGTTAACAAATTTAACCCTATGTTGGTGGAGGTGTTACCTAATGACTATGTTTGGAATATGTACCAGTTCAGTTGCAAGAGATGCATTGACCATGATAGTTCAAGGGTAGTGCCAGATGAGCTTGGCACCATCATGTCAAGTTGAATAAACAACTGTTAGTGTTACGAGAACACATGCTGCAGTGATTTCAGCAAAGAATTGGTAAACCTTTTAGCCCCAGATCCGTACAGCAGGAGATGGCTTGACCATGATAATTCAAGGGTAATGCCAGATTAGCTTGGCGTCTGAAGGCGACAAGCTAATCTGACACTACCCTTGAATTGTCATGGTCAATCCATCTCCTAAAACTGGTACATAGTCGTTAGGCAACACCTCCAAAATTTGATAAATGGGACCAAGCTAATCTGGCAATACCCTTGAATTATCATGGGCGATCCATCTCCTGTCAAATTGTGCGAGTGCTAAATGGGCTGCTGATAAGAGCTTTGCTGTTTACAATGCAATAATTATTCACATGTGACAAAATTAGCATCAAATCTGTAACTGCATGTTTTTTCACAGTTTGTCCTTTATCTAGTACTTTGCCATCAAGAAACTGGCATGACATGAAGAAACTAGAATCAAACACACACACACACTGCCCAATACACTTTTTGTTGCCAAAACGTTTCTTCAAATATCTGTATATTTATTGTATACATGATTCTCATAGCAGCTACATGATAAATGATACCATAGTAATCTCATTTCTTTCTCCAAAGAAATGACCAGTAGTATTACACTTACCAAATACACAACATGACCATCACGGCACTGGCTGCCTCCCTCAATTTCGCTACTGATAAAGCAGCAGCGAATGGAGGACGACAACCAGTGTGGACCATGACAGACAGAGAAGCCTGAAGCAGAGATGCTCATGAGCCCCTGCAGCTGCTCCTGCAGTCAGATGAAACGCCCTTCAAATCTGTCAAGTACAGCTCACTCACAGACCAGATAGACAAGGCAATCGCTGGTGGGAACAGTACATGCACCACCGGGATATTTGTCTCACTATTACAGTTAATTCAGTCAAAGAGAGATGGGGTGGGGGTGGGGCTGGGGGGGTGGGGGGTGGGGGTGGGGCGGGAAGGGGGGGGGGGTCGGGGGATTAGCTTTAAATGCATAATTGCTCAGCAATGACAAACTGCAAAATCACATGAACACATTATCTATGCACATTTTAGGCACGCAACCAAGTCCACGTCCGGTGTAAGAGAAGGATTGATTGATTGTACATTGCTTAACGTCCCAACAGCAACAAGGCTTTCTCAGGACGTGCCTGCACTGCTTTTGAAAAAAAATTAAACAGAACATTGAATGTATGTCGCCAGCCGGTCAAATACGTTAAATAAACCTAACACATGGGGCCTAAATAAAGCTAAGACCATTTAGCACCACACATCCAATATCAAGAGCTACAGGCAGTGCAGACAGTAGGGAGAGTTTTTAAAAGGCAAATACAGGTGAATGGACAAAGGGTAGACAGAAACACATGCCCCAGAGAGAAAAAAACCCACCCTGTGGGGCTGACCAGGGTGACCCTGGGAACTAAAAAATACCTAACCCCACCCAAGTCCCCCAGGGCATACCCGGGTGGGGTGTAAGAGAAGGAGTATAAGGAGATCACAAATGAAAAAAAAACAAAAACAAAAACAACCAGCTTCTGCAATTCATTCTAAACAAAGCACCACACAGCAATTAACATAAAGTTATTTCATCACAAAAAAATCATAAACAAGCAGCATGGATTAACCCATTAACTCCCAGAACTAAATGACTTCCAAGTTCCATTCAATAGAATGGAAGTCATTTAGTTATGGCAGTTAAAGTGTTAAAGCAGGCACCACCCTTGATAGCAAGACATCCAAGCAGTGCACTCGGGTTGTTTAACCCTATTAGCCCCAAGGTCCCATTTCTCAAATTTTGGAGGCGATGCCTAATGACTATGCACCAGTTAGATGGCTTGACCTGATAATTCAAGGGTAGCGCCAGATTAGCTTGGCGCCTGAAGGCGCCAAGCTAATCTGGCACTACCCTTGAATTATCATGGTCAAGCCATCTCCTGCTGTAGGGATCCGGGGCTAAAAGGTTTACCAATTCTTTACTGAAATCACTGCAGCATGTGTTCTCGTAACACCAACAGTTGTGTAATCAACTTGACGTGAGTACCTCAAAGTGGGGGGGGGGGGGGGGGGGGGGGGGGGGGGTAAAGCAGCTTCATCTTGCTATCAAGAGGGATAACTTCTCATGCGCCCCTGCATCATGAGAATGTAAACCTTCTGCAGCTAGATGCCACTGGCTGAACCCACTGACCGCGCCCCTGCATCATGAGAATGTAAACCTTCTGCAGCTAGATGCCACTGGCTGAACCCACTGACCGCGCCCCTGCATCATGAGAATGTAGACCTTCTGCAGCTAGATGCCACTGGCTGAACCCACTGACCGTGCCCCTGCATCATGAGAATGTAGACCTTCTGCAGCTAGATGCCACTGGCTGAACCCACTGACCGTGCCCCTGCATCATGAGAATGTAAACTTTCTGCAGCTAGATGCCACTGGCTGAACCCACTGACCGCGCCCCTGCATCATGAGAATGTAGACCTTCTGCAGCTAGATGCCACTGGCTGAACCCACTGACCGCGCCCCTGCATCATGAGAATGTAAACCTTCTGCAGCTAGATGCCACTGGCTGAACCCACTGACCGCGCCCCTGCATCATGAGAATGTAGACCTTCTGCAGCTAGATGCCACTGGCTGAACCCACTGACCGCGCCCCTGCATCATGAGAATGTAGACTTTCTGCAGCTAGATGCCACTGGCTGAACCCACTGACTGTACATGAATGACTTGCGTCCAATTTCTAATAACCCTGCCACAAAGACATCGAACTGCGCCCATACATTCACAGCCACTTTGCACATCGACAATCCGCGTTCACAATCAGCTCGTTCACATCAAATACAGTAGAGTCCACTTTTAGCAACCACCTTTTATGCAAGAAACAAGACGGGCAAAGCCCATATGGCTCACATGTATTGACCGATCCACACGTCTGACATAACGTTTCTTGTCGAAATATGGCTATTTTTTACCTATTTACTGAGTTCTTGTGACCCTTGACCTTTCCAAGGGGTCATCCAAATTAGTATGGAAAGATAGGTCGCAAGTTTGGGTTTGAAGTTGTCAATAGTATTTGCGAAAAAACATTTTTCATATATTTCCTGAGCCACTGTGACCTTGGCCCTTGTGAGAGGTCACTGAAATTGGCATGTTTAGAAAGGTCTTGCCACAAAGTATCCTTGGGCCAAGTTTGAAGATTGTAGCTTGAATAGTCTCCGAGAAAATGCCAACGTTAAAGTTTTCCACCCACGACGCCGGACGGACGATGGACAGATGACCACTGGCCCAGAACATACTCACTTTTGCTTCGCACGTGAGCCCAAAAGTGGTCGTAAAAGACACGTGGTCTCTCAAGAGAGGTCCTTGACGGGCAAAAGGTGCCATCTGTCATTAACTCTTTGCCTACGGCCAACCGCTCCAGCTGCCGCACGACAACTTCCGTAACACACTGTGGGAGGAGAGATCTGTCCAGCCAAGGTTCACTTGTGTGCACTTTATTTATAGTGCAGAATGTGTTGTCACAAGCAGTTACCTGGCATGCACACCTGATCCAGACATGAACTTTAACTCTTATCATTCGGAATACACCAGCGTGTGAAATAAGTTTGACTAAAATAGTTCAAGGGTGGTTCCAGAATAGATTGCTGGCACCACCCTTGAACTAAAGCCATTGGTCTATATCCTTATCTGTAAGTACTATAATGTAGCTTGCGTATGGCAGTGTGCAAATTTGAAGCTTTTAGCCTCAGTATGATGTGGGTTAACAGAATCTTAGCGGCAAAGTAGATTGTACTCTGCCACTAAGATTCTGTTAAGAGTTCATTTCTGGATCAGTAAAAGCTTGTACAAACCAATTACTCAGTGGGCACAGAGTTAATGACCATCATTTAGGTGGCTACAACCACCTTAACTCAACGGTCCTTAACCCTTTTAGCCCCGGGACCCTGCAGCAGGAGATGGATTGATCGTGATAATTCAAGGGTATTGCCAGATGAGCTTGGTGCCTTCGGGCACCAAGCTCATCTGGCAATACCCTTGAATTATTATCATGATCAAGCTCATCTGGCAATACCCTTGAATTATCATGATCAATCCATCTCTTACAACTGGTACATAGTCGTTAGGCAACACCTCCCAAATTTGAGAAATGGAACCTTGGAGCTAAAAAGAGTTAATGACAGGTGATCTCTCATAAGGATAGTCGCTCTAAACAGGTTCTGCTATCATCATCATCAGTCCTTCGGGCAGCATCAAAAAAGCAAATACCAGCCCATGGAGATGGATCCACTATAATACATCAAGGGTAGTGCTAGATTAGCTTGGGACTTTGGCAGGTGTCTTTATGACTGCACCAGCTGTAGGAGACGGATCAAAGGTAGTGCAAGATTTGCATGTTGTGGAGGATCCATGATAGTTCACCGGTAGTGCCAGATTAGCTTGACGCCTAGGAAGGCACCAAGCTAGTCCGGCATGACCTTTGAACGATCAAGGCCGATCGACCATTCGCCTCTCATTGTGCCGTGTGGGTCATGAGCTCCTCAGCCCATGGTGGGCGGATACGGCACCTCCAGACTGACAGCGTTTCTGCATGGTTTCTCGGTCCCCTCCGCCTGGGATTGGTGGTCAAGGTAGCGCTCGATGTAGTGAACAGTTTCAAATGCCACCTGTTTAAAGAGAAAAAAACAAAAGGCAGCACATTATCCCTTGGCTGTGGGTAGAACTTTTATAATGATCATGTCAAATGATTGAATCACACGAATTTACTTTCAAGACAAATGAATGTCCATAACTACAGCAGAACGTGTGTTGCGCGAACATCCTTATAAAGCTCTCCTGTCATTAACCCATGTAGCCCCGAGTCCCTACAGCAGGAGATGGATCGACCATGATTATTCAAGGGTAGTGCCAGATTAGCTTGGCGCCTGTCGGCGCCAAGCTAATCTGGCACTACCCTTGAATTGTCATGGTCGATCCATCTCCTGCAACAGGTGCATAGTCATTAGATGACGCCTCCAAAATTTTGGAGATACATGCGTCGGGCTGAATGAGTTAAAGACCATCACACAGGTGAATGTGGCCATGGTGGCTAGAGCCACCTAAATGATGGTCTTTATTGACAGGTGACACTTTTTGCCTTTCAAGACATCTCTTGAGAAAGCATCTGTCTTTAAACCCTTTTAGCCCCGAGTCCCTACAGAAGGAGACGGATTGACCATGATAATGAGGTGCCAGATGAGCTTGGCGCCAGAAGGCGCCAAGCTGATATGGCACTACCCTTGAATTATCATGATCAATCCGTCTCCTGCACAACTGGTACATAGTCGTTGGGCAACACCTCCAAAATTTGAGAAATGGGACCTTGGGGCTAAAAGAGTTAAGGACACCTTTTCTCGCAATAAAAAGTTGTTATGCAAAACCGGTTCTGTAGTTTTTTTTTTAAAAAGTGGTGTCCCTACCTCCACAAGGATAAGAACGATGATCATGACTTCCAAGCGAGTGTGGTGAGCGTCGTTCAGCTGACTGCTCAGTAAGTCCGTCAGCTCACAGCAATGGCTCAGTCTCTCGTTCATCACCTATTCAAATTAGCAGAAAAAGAAAAACATAAAATGCACAGTACACAGTAAATGCCTATTGCAGACAGAGCAGACCAACTCGACAGATGGGCCGAGTATTTTGAAGAGTTACTGAACAGACCTAGCCCACCCGACTCCCCCGACATCCAGCCGGCAGAGACCGACCTACCCATCAGCTGTGACAGACCCAGCCGGGAAGAGATCAGAAAAGCAGTGGCATTTTTGAAGAATGGCAAAGCAGCAGGGCCAGATGGCATCACAGCGGAGTCTCTGAAAGCAGACCTAGAGACAACAGTTGAGATGCTGTACCCACTGTTTGGAAAGATCTGGGAAGAGGAGGTGATGCCAGCTGACTGGAAGGAGGCTTCCCAAGCTTCCCAAGAAAGGCGACCTCAGCAAGTGTTCCAACTACAGAGGAATCACCATGCTGTCAGTACCAGGAAAGGTCTTCAACAGGATCATCCTAGAGAGAATGAAGAGCTCCGTTGACCCCCAGCTGAGAGACCAGCAAGCAGGATTCAGGAAGAACCGATCATGTACAGACCAGATCGCCACTCTCCGCATCATCGTGGAACAGTCTCTGGAGTGGAGCTCCCCGCTGTACGTCAACTTTGTGGATTATGAGAAAGCATTTGACAGCGTGGACCGAGAGACTCTGTGGAAACTCCTACGACACTACGGTGTACCCACAAAGCTCGTCCGCCTGATCAAGAGCAGCTATGATGGCATGACATGTCGCGTGATCCACGAAGGGCAGTTCACCAGAGAGCTCCAGGTCAGAACTGGTGTCAGGCAGGGGTGTCTGCTGTCTCCGTTCCTCTTCCTACTGGCCATAGACTGGGTCATGAAGATGACCACAGAGCACAGACGAAGTGAAATACAGTGGACACTGTGGACACAGCTTGACGACCTCGATTTTGCAGACGACTTGGCATTACTGTCCCACACTCATCAGCAAATGCAGGACAAGACCACGAGGCTTGCTGACAAGTGGGCCTCACCATTCACAAACAGAAAACAAAGACAATGAGGCTGAACGCAACCAGGGAAGAACCAGTCTTGCTTGCTGGCACCCCGTTGGAGGAGGTGGAGTCCTTCACCTATCTCGGGAGCATCATAGACAAAAAAGGCGGCACTGATGCAGATGTCAGAGCACGAATCGGTAAAGCCAGAGCAGCCTTTCTCCAGTTGAAAAAAGTGTGGAGTTCCAGAGAGCTGTCACAACACACCAAAGTCCGGATTTTCAACTCCAATGTAAAAGCAGTTCTCCTATATGGAGCAGAGACATGGAGATTGACAAAAACCACAGTCAACAGAGTACAGACCTTCATGAACAGTTGCCTTAGAAGAATTTTGAAAATCCACTGGCCAGAGAAGATCAGCAACGTCAGACTCTGGGAGAGAACAGAGCAGATAACAGCAGAGAATGAAATTGGGCGAAGAAGATGGGGATGGATCGGTCACAGTCTGAGAAAGCCAGCTTCCAGTATCACTAGGCAGGCATTGTCATGGAACCCCCAGGGAAAGAGGAAAAGAGGTAGGCCGAGAAACTCCTGGCGTCGAGACCTCCAAGCAGACATCAAGAGACTGGGAACCACCTGGAGTAGAATCGAAGGAGAAGCACAGGACAGGAGTTGCTGGAGGTCTCTCGTCGACGGCCTATACCCGGGTAGGGGTGACAGGCGTAAGTAAGTAAAGTACACAGTAAATGTAAAAATTCTCATTAACCCATTCAGCCCTGACGCACTACAACAGGGGATAGGTCGATCATGATAATTCAAGGGTAGTGCCAGATTAGCGTGGGGCCTGACTAATCTGGCACTACCCTTGAATTATCATGGTCGATCCATCTCCAGCTGTGGTGCGTCAGGGCTAAATATTACCACAGAAGACGGATGACCAGTGGTCCAGTGTATACCCTAGCGTTTGGTATGGCTCATGCGCAAATAATCAGTGCCTTTTGCTGGCCCAAATCAGCATTTTACACGGACAGATAACGGAAATGTCATGAAATATCAAGGTGGTTGCAAACAGACACATACCAAGGTTCCAGCTTTAGACAGTGCATATGCACCCTTCATAAATAGACAATTTCCCCTAATCAAAAGCCGGTCAAAATTTGCACGCGTTTCGACACAAATAGTAAATTGAAAGCTCAAGACAAACATGCAATATAGACAGTCAACCCTTTCGGTCTATGCAATATAGGATGTTTGTCCGGTCTTTTAATCCACTGCTTGCGTCAAAACATGCGCAATTTTCGCCTGCCCGGCACTTCCAGTTTTATCTATTTCCATTGACACGTTGTGAGGATGACCCTTTCAGTATGACAGACAGAGACTGACCCTGGTGCGGCGTGAAATGGCCAGATGGTTGTAAACACACATGTACAAAGGCTCCAGCGTGGCACGATCCCAGTAGAAGTCCGGCGTGTCCAGCAGGTCCGAGCTCAAGTTGATCAGGTGTCTGGACAGAGCAAGAAAATCATTAACCCATTCAGCCCTGACGCACACTACAGCAGGAAATGGGTCGACCATGATAATTCAAGGGTAGTACCAGATTAGCTTGGCGCCAAGCTAATCTGGCACTACCCTTGAATTATCATGGTTGGACCATCTCCTGCAAATGGTGTATAGTTGTTTGGCGACACCTCTAAGATTTAGAAAATGTGGCCTTGGGGTTAAATGGGTTAACCTTGGGGTTAAATGATCACCCCCCCCCCCCTCTGCCCCCCCACCCCTGCTATTGACAATACTGCTCAGTGGAAAAGACATGTGCATCTAGACTCAAGCAACTCCTGGTGTCTTTGATTTGGATCTGAAACCTCTTGGCATGTGTCTGAAACCTCTTGGTGTGTGTCTGAAACCTCTTGGCGTGTGTCTGAAACCTCTTGGTGTGTGTCTGAAACCTCTTTGTGTGTTTCTGAAACCTCTTGATGTGTGTCTGAACCTCTTGGTGCGTGTCTGAAACTTCTTGGCGCGTGTCTGAAACCTCTTGGCGCGTGTCTGAAACCTCTTGGCGCGTGTCTGAAACCTCTTGGCATGTGTCTTAATCCTCTTCGAGTGTGTCTGAAACCTCTTGGAGTGTGCCTGAAACCTCTTGGCATGTGTCCTAGACTTGGATCGCAGACACCAGGACGTCTTTGATGCAAATCACAGACGCCAGGAGCTGATTCAGGCTCAAAATCTTTTCCATACTCACAAGCAAATAATCCGATGTGATTTTATATTTGGGAGGGTACATCTATCAAAAAAATAGTTTTGAATCTCTAGTTTTTTTTAACGCTTAGTGTGAAAGTCACTTTTGCTATCGCATGTGAGCTAAAAACAAACCTTAAGGCAAAAAGCTCTCCAGTCTTGCGAAGGACACTTCGTCGTGACCACCGGATTTTCCGACCATCTCGAAGATCCTGGACAAATACAATTTATCATACACAATCATGTGAAAAATGGAATTACCTAACTAACCCCAACAGCAAAGAAAACATTTTCTCAAAGACTGGCGCACCTCACTGCATCAAGCTTTAATTACCACTTCACACATTAACTCACTCAGCCTGGCGCACGTATTTCCCAAAATATTGGAGGCGTCATCTAACGACTATGCACATGTTGCAGGAGATGGATCGACCATGATAATTCAAGGGTAGTGCCTGATTAGCTTGGCCCCGACAGGGGCCAAGCTAATCTGGCACTACCCTTGAATTATCATGGTCGACCCATCTCTTGCTGTGGTGCGTCAGGGCTGAGTGGGTTAACCCCATGGCCGCATTTCCCAAACTTTGGAGGTATCATCTTACAAGTATACCAGTTGCAGGGGACACATCGGCCATGATGATTCAAGGGTAGTGCCGGATTAGCTTGGCGCCATCAGGTGCCAAGCTAATCTGCCACTACCCTTGAATTATCATGGTCGATCCGTCTCCTGCTGTTGTGCGTCTGCGCTAAATGGGCTCAACAGGCAGAGCCTAGATCCATGGTTGATCCGTTTCAGCCTAAGACTTATCTCACACGAGATGTGTTGCGTCAAGATACACGCCATAAACAAGTTAAATGTAGTTTCAAGTACGTGTGGTGCCTCCAGGCACCACAGGACTGCCAATGCCCGTGAACTACTACAGTCAATTTGCCTCCTATTTCACTGTCAGCTCTGAATGAATTTAAAATGCACAAAAAAAATCTGCATCCCTCACCTCAGTCACGGACTCAATAGAATCGACCATCCTTTCCAAGAACGCCTCCCAAATGGAGAGCTTGACTGATTGAGCCAGCGCGTTGGAAAAGGCGTACTTCTCTAGGGTCATCTGTCCCTCCTCCATCTCCTCGTTCATCTGGATCGTGTCTCCAAGAAGACCCGTCGCACCCCTGCAACCATTTCTACATGCATACTTCATGCACAAAAATGAGATAAGATGCACATGCATTACTTTACAGAAGGATTTTTTTTATGCACTAAAGACCACAGAGTGATAAGTGTCATTACACAGATTAATATTACAGTAATTAGTATTTATTAATATTATTATCATTATTTTTACAGTGACATTATTCATTAACTTTAACCACTTAAACTTATTTAACCTCAAGCTGCATTTTTTTAATTTGAAGGCATCACCTAACGATATACTATTACTAGTTGCAGGAGACGGATTGACCATGATAATTCAGGGGTAGTGCCAGATTAGCTTGGCGCCTGTCGGCGCCAAGCTAATCTGGCACTACCCCTGAATTATCATGGTCGATTCTCGCGTGTGTTGGGGCTAAACGGGTTTCGCTTGATCTACAGCACAAGATCGTACGCACTATTGTTGCTGTACATCCATGGCATATATTCTTTTCTAATGCTGAACTGACTTGATGTACAGGAGATCCATCTCCTCTCTCTCGTGGATGACCAGACTGCGATCGTATGGTTCCAGGGAAAGCTTCACAAGGAACTTCAGCACTTCACCCCTCTGCAGGAAACACAAATGTATCAAATAAAATGTACATTTAACCCCTTCACTGCCAAGAAAATGTGAACAGGATCCAACTGCAAGAGACATAGATCCTCGTGAGCCCCCCCCCCCCCCCTCTCCCGCAGTAGTGACCAGTGTCCATGTTTCATGGACGCGGCTGTGGATTTTTGTTGTTGAATGAACAAAGATTTCAATGTGTGTGCAGTGGCAAGGAAGAGGTTAAACTGAATTAATCAACCCATAACCTATTCAGTCCAGACAGAACCCAATGAAGAAAGAAGTACGCTTAGAAAAGACAGTTACAACACAATTTATGAATATCTCGGGGAAAACCCCTTTTTCAAAATAGACAAACAAACAAGTATACAATTCGCTACTTATCTTGTCGGTTCATGGAGAAAGTAAATGAAAACTGTTTTCATGGAGAAAGTAAATGAAAACTCTTAAGACGTTGTTTGACCGTCTAGCTCAAGAACAGTGACAGAATAGCTTGGGGTCTCAAGGTGCCACAACTGAACTGTCACCGTCAACTGAAGCCTACTCAGTTTAGGGTGGCTTTGCTGATCGGCTCTTACCTCCACCTCTGGCATTGACCAGAAGACAGCTGACCCATCTCTGAAGAAAAAGATTTCCCTGTGCGTTTCGTCTACAGTGTATTTGGCCTTAACATACACAGCGTCCAGAACATCTGCAAAAATAACACAAGTGCTGGTCTGTGACTTGGACCTTCAGAGCCAGTTAACCCCTATCATACGGAATACACCAGTGTCTGACATAAGTTTGACTAACACAGTTCAAGGGTAGTGCCAGAATAGATGGGGGCCTCTAGGTGCCATGCTATTCTGGCACCACCCTTGATCTAAAGCCATTGGTCTATATCCTTATCTGTAAGTACTGTAATGTAGCTTGCATATGGCAGTGTACAAATTTGAAGCTTTTAAGTTTTAGCCTCAGTATGATATGGGTTAACCAAACAACCAACCAACCAACCCATTAGACCATTTAGTCTGGTCGCCCTACAGATACAGGTGATGGATCATAATTCAAGGGTAGTACCAGATTAGCTTGGCGCCATTAGGCGCAAAGCTAATCTGGCACTACCCTTGAATTATCATGGTCGATTCATATCCTGAAACTGGTACATAGTTGTTGTTTGATACCTTTACATTTTATTTATTCTATTCATTCACGCATGCATCCACCCATCCATCTATAATGCATCTGAAATGTCTTACCAACTGGGAGATCACAAATTTGGTACAGCCCCTGAACTGTCAGCACCTTCCTCAATTGGCTCAGGTCAAGCTCTTCAGCTACAGCATATGCCACAACATTGTTAACGTGCTCCTGTAATGATGGAATTGTGAACTATTCAGCCAGTCTTTATAAACATAATTACATACTCTGAAAGAATTAGAAGATAACATTAATATGATCTTTTTTTAAAACTCCAAAATAAGTTCAGTCTTTGTGTATGAGTCTGTTTTATAAAAATGCATTTTTCTCTAAAAGGTATTTTTTCAAAAAATACTTACCGATGACATGACAAATAGGAAGTGTCTACTTACTCACAATTCTAGCCTAAAAAATCCGTTGTGTTACCACACAACCCAGGAGGCACTCGGGGAACCATAGGAGGAGCCAGGAGTGGTCTCCCGTTACTGCCCATCCGGTTCCGAGTCCTCCCATAATTCCTCAGTCAGGATACTTAGGTCACCAGCGGCGAGCGGGGCAGGAGGGAGGGTCCTCCGAGTCATGTCATCGGTAAGTATTTTTCGAAAAAATACCTTTTAGAGAAAAATGCATTTGTTTCCTCAAAAACATTACCGATGACATGACAAATAGGAAGAATTATGAGAAGGAGGAGGGTGCCGCGCCTCAGCACACCTTGGCCAAAGGAGCCATCCTCCCTGTCGCAAACTCCCGACGACCCTCGTTAGAAGTGCCTCACGGCGCCGTGGTGCCGGGAGAGAGAGATGCGCCTCAGGGATGTCCCCCATCAGCGCGAGGCTGCCTCGCTGGCCTGCCAGATCCCGGGGGTAGCCGTGGGCGAAGGTAGATCTGCCCTTTAGCCCACGGTAGCTGCGAAGGGAGACTGCGCAGCTCTGATCGAACGCAACATTCGTGACCATGGCGTGTGCCTCATGCACACGTAACTTAAGCCTCTTAGCTCCCTGCGGGGAGGGGACCTGTTAGCGGACCGTATGACTAAGCGTAGCCAGGAAGCTCGTCTGGGCTGTCATGTCGGTCTTGCCAGGCTTAAGGCCGAACGAGGGGTGAGCGTCCTCCCCGGACGGCTTAGGTTCGGTGCCGGTACACGCGTAGGGCTCGCACGGGATCATGTTGCCTGGTCTCCTGGAGGAAGATCGTCCCTCGCAGCGGCAGTAAGGTGATCACCTGTGGCGCAGTCAAGGAGACCTGGTCATGGCAATGAAGGCAGGATCCGTAAGCCGCAGTATGGCACCATCCGCTCGAACGACAGGCAGGCAGGGCGCGCTGAAGGGGGTCCGAGGCGAGGATGAGAAGGTCGGTGGATGAGGACCGGTTCCAAGAGAACGGGCGACCAGCAGGACGACCGTATTGCATCCCCGAAGCTTGAGGGGACTTTGGGGATGAGGGCTGTCAGGGGAGGGGGGTACACATAGCGAGAAACCCGTCCCACAGGATGGACAGAGCTACGACTGTCCAGGCCAGAGGGTCTGGGATAGGGGCGACGAATAGGGGAAGCCGGTGATTCCACCTCGTGTCGAAGAGGTCGACAGTGGCATCTACCAAGCGCGCCGATCATCCGCAGGATGTCCTGGCGTAAGGTCTGCAAAAGTAGCGACTGGCCACGCCAGGTGGGAGGATCGACGAAGACCTTCAGTCGTCTAGGGAAGAGACGAACACGGAGGGAAGTAGAGGTTCTAGCACCCGCGAAACAGACGGCAGAGGAGCAAGCCGGGGTTGGGAGAAGGCGCCCCACTCCGTTCCTGGATGTATGCCACCACAGTAGCGTTGTCGGCGAGGACGAGCAGTCCGTGGAGACTGAGCTGTTCCTCCCACGGGATGAGGGCTTGCCTGATCGCTAACCGCTCCAACCCGCTGATGCGCTGTCAGCGAACTCCGAAGGCCCGGGGACGGACGTCGCGCGGAGGCGCAGAAGCCGGAGGGCTCCCCGACCAGTAAGACTTTGCATCGCCAGGCAGGAAGAGTCATGAAGGCCGAGTGGTCAGGTAGACTCCCGAAGCGAGACACGCATCCCGTCCCTCGCAGAAGAAGGGGGCGAATCAATGGAGACATGGGCACCATGGAAGAAGATCTCCTGAGGAGGGGCGCCAGAGAAGCAGGAGGTGCTGCTGTAGTGCCAGGCGTAGAGACAACCGAGGGGAAGTAGAACCGCTGCTGCAAGGAGCCACGAAGGAGCTGAAGCCAGACTCTGCCGGAGGCTGTATCCTGCTGGGCTAACTGGGCTGCTAGGCAGCCAACTTAGGATCCGTGGCCTCAGCAATGCCCCTGTTGAGGTCGGTGGCAAACTCCCTGCCGAGACGGACGAAGCGACGACAGGGGTGAGGTCTGACCTATCAGCGGTGACCAGGAACCCCAACCGGGACCACCCCCATGACGGTGCAACGCTGTCCGAAGACTGGTGGCCTCCACTGTATGCACCGGAAGAGGTCGTCGAAATAGTTGAACACAGGGCTGGAAGACAGCTGCTGTGGCTAGGTCGCGACTGCGTCCATGAAGTGGTTGAGGAACCACAGGCCGAGCTTGAGACCGCACGGCAGCGCCTGAACTGGTATTACTCCGTCGCAGGTGAACCGGAGAACTTCCTGGAGCCTAGCGCTCCTGGAGCCTAGCGCGTAGGGATTTGGAGATAAGTGTCAGAAGACCACAGAAGAGGTAGTGCAAGAGCTGTACGGCGGGGCCAGAAGCGAAGTGGAGGGAACTTGCGAGGCCTAGGGTCTATGATGTACCGTCTGGTCAGCCCGGACGCACCGACGAGCAGGGCCACCCAGGGGAGCACGGCGCAGCTGAGTCCCCAGAATCCCACGAAGCTGGGGAGTTACGGACGAGCGAGGCCATCTAGTCCAACTGCAAGGCTGGGCGCGGAACCACAGCAGGTAGAAGGCAGACGAAGGCTTGGGAAGAGTCCCGAGAAGCAGTCCGGATGAAAGGAACGTCGAACGTGGCCGGACACCTATGGGCGGAGAGGCAACGGAGTCCCGGAACCCAACCGGAAGAGAGCTGAGCAGTCGTAGCGCAGGTCCCGAAACCTTCACACCTGTCGTCCAGCGACCACCAGCGAAGATCCCCCTCTAGAGCGGGGGGAGACGCCGAGTCGACAACCGTGGGAAGCGCGATGGAGATGCGAAGAGCACTACGTGCAAGGCAAGCATGGAGTCCGCATGCGATGACCGGGCCTGCAAGCGGGAAGCGAGGAGTCGACGAAGGGGGCGAGCGAGACTGGAACCCTGAGTGGTGAGGGGCTCCAATTGCCCTACGTCCTCAGGTGGCCGGGCCAATCTCTCCGAGCCGGGCTCCTCTCTGAAGTAGCGAATCCCCACCAGCGGGCAAAGGAGATGAGCGAGGACTGCTAGTGGACATGGGGCGGCGCGTGGCGCGCCTCACCGAGCCGGGCTCTGAAGCGGGCTCTCAGCCGAGAAGCAGCTTGTCCTGTCAGGCTTCCTCCAGGAAGCGGTCGCGTTGACAGTGGTCCTGCTCCGTAGCCGGGGCTCCTGCCCCCAGCTGCCAAGCGCATGCCAAGAGTATGGGGAAGCCCCAGGTTCCATCGTCCCTGGTCGGGTGGCACTTTGTCTCTAAGGGGCAGGCTCCCTGCCGGCATATGGATTCCCCGAAGGAGTCTGCGAGCGTGAGAGACGAGAAGAACTGTTAGTGGGAAGCCACAGGTCCAGCTGTCCCCGATCGCGTGGCACTTTGTCTCTAGGAGCCAGGCCCAGTGGGGCGAGCTCCCTGCCGGCATATGGACTTTTCGGAAGAGTCTGCGAGCGTGAGAGACAAGCGAGAACTGATAGCGGGCAAGGGGCGGCGCGACGCGCGTCCCCGTGGCCAGGCTCTGTGAGGCCGGCGCTATGTGTCCGCGAAGCTACATCAGTTGTCCGAGAGGGCAGGGTGGACGCGCAAACAGCGGCGTCCAAGCCATAAAGTCGGTGTGGTCCCGTGCGGCCAGGAAGCAGGGCACTGGGAAGGTGTTTCAACAGGAACCAGGCCACACCCAGAAGCCGGTCACTCGCGTCTGTACACTCCATAACCGCGACCAATGAGGCGGGCTCTCTGCCGGCGAGGTGACCAGGGGCCAGCGGGTTTCCTTGGAGACGAACGGGGATCGACAGTGGACATGGGACAGCGCGAGGCGCATCTCTCCGAACCAGACTCCGTAAGGCGGTTTCTCTGCCTGTCAGAAGGCTTGTCCGGGGACGCTCCCTCCTGGAAGCGGCCGCTTCGATCAAACCCGCTCTGTGCACTATGTTCCTGCGTCCGGCGTGGCGTCCTCTGCAAAGGTTGTCGCGGTCTCGAGCGGTAGCACGCAGGACCCGGGAAATGGCGCCTCGACTGGAATCGGATCACACACAGGTGCCAGTCGCTCGCGTCTGTACACTCCATAACTGCTAACAGCGCAGCTCAGGTCAGGTGGAGTAGGTGCCGCAAGCGTGGTCGGGGGCGCATCCGGTGCAGGGGAGACAGACCTCTGGTAAGTGACAGCCACTGGAACCCTCTGCCTCGCGTACGGGACAGCAACAGGTCACTGCAACACACCCAAAGGCACGCGCGGCAAGGGCCTGTGGGACCCCGCCCTGGTAAGGCTAGCCTTCGCAACAAAAAAGGCACAAACAGCGAGGAACAAACCTGTCAGCACGAGCCTGGGCCTGTAATCCATCCCCGTAAGCTAGTGGGCGCGGGCATACGGGGCCCGGCGAAGCTAAGGTAAGCACCCTACTTTTGTGACCTACCGTCTGCGAAGAAGAGAAGCCGCGGCTAACCTCTCTGTTTGTCGATCTTGCCAAAGACAACTCCCCAAACATCAATAACAGTGCTGTACCCGTCTTCCCAGCATGCTACTCCCTGCGCTGGGTACCTCCCTGCATTCACACGCGTGGCAGTCACCCTTGGTCTGGAGGGCACAGCGCCCGCCATGCTAAGGAGAGCATATGACACAACATGTACAACGAAACTCAAGCATGTCATGACAAGTATAGGCATGAAGCAAGCGTCAGGCACAGTAACATTATCAACATAATGGTGACAGGGCGAGGGCACGCGGGGCCCCGCCAAGCTAAGGCGAGCATATGACGCATAATGCACAACAAAAACAAGCATTCATGAAAGATTCAGTAACGAAGTAAGCGTATGACCCCGCCCCATCCACCAACGCAATGGCGTCAAGGCATGGGCTGGAGCCTAACAACGTTCCCAAATCACACAAGGCACAAGAGAGTAGGTAAGCGCCAACAATGCCACACCAATCAACCGAAAGGTGAGTGGGCGCAGGCACGAGGAGCCCCACCCAGCTAAGAGTTGAGAATTTTGGCGCGCAAGCAACAGCGAAGAAGAAGACTGCTTTCGTGCCTGCTCAAACCAGTGCCCAGCCCGGGAACCGGTTGAGGGCCAACCCAGCTACCTTACCTTTCTGCCGGAGCGGGAACGGGGGGAGAAAATACCAAAACACCCATGGCACGACCGGGCTAAGTCCCGGCGACGCACACCGTGCAGCCCAGGCACTCAAGCGGCCGAAGAGGGCAGCCGCCAACGATGAGGGGACGACAGAGCCACGCCGTGGCACAGGCTGGGCCGACGAAGTAGAAGCCAAGAGAAAAAGCTAAAGTCCGGAAGACCGGCGAACTGGTCAAAAATCCCAGTATGTAGGCTAGAGCAACACATGCATCTGAACAGCGTGAGCCTAAGTAGACTGACTGGGGAATTATGGGAGGACTCGGAACCGGATGGGCAGTAACGGGAGACCACTCCTGGCCCCTCCTAGGGTTCCCCAAGTGCCTCCCGGGTTGTGTGGTAACACAACAGATTTCTTAGGCTAGAATTGTGAGTAAGTAGACACTTCCTATTTGTCATGTCATCGGTAATGTTTTTGAGGAAACAAATGCTGGAATCTAACAGTCAGTCAGCTATGATAGTTTAGGGGTAGTGCAAGATTAGCTTGGCATTTGAAAAGCTAATCTGGCACTACCCTTGACAATATCCACAGCATGTCCTATTTATCTCCACTGCTAAGTGCTATGTAATCTTTTGAGACTGCCTTGCGATTACAATTTTTCGACAAGAAGAATTTGTTAAAAGCACACCTTTGCATCCTCTTTAACACGTGGAGTTTTCTTTCTTGCAGGGCGTTTGGCAGCGAGTGCAGGCATCTGCTGTTGGAGACCAGCAGAATAAAACCGAAGACACAACACTGGTTCACCAACTGTCTGTCTGAACAACAAGCCACCTCTCACTGACTGTGTTTGCCAAATTGTTTTTGAACATTTTTGTTTCACATTTGGAAAACTTTTATAAGTTGGCTTTGGCACAAAAGTCAGATATAACCTGTAAAAAGATACAGTGCTACTTTTGTGCTGTGCAGGTTTGTGTAGCAGACTGTACATGACGTTGCCCATGCCCACCGGCCTGAATGCAGCTCTGGCAGCATGAGCCATGACAGCAATCTGTGATCCAGCCAAGCAGAAGAACGATCTGATTTACAGTTTTAATCTCATGCATTTGATGAGGTTATGACCAGAACAATTCTCCAAGTTTATTCCAGGTAGTCAGCAATGAGGCACTTTTGTCTTCATATTGCTGATCAACTGCAGTGTCTGCAAACAGAAAGCCCCAAAACAGGAATCAACATCAAAGTTCCCAAACTGAATTGTTAGTTGTCCACTGAAGAATAATAACCAGTTTATGCAACAAATTGATCGTGACAGTTCAACTTCAAGGGTGGTGCCAGAATAGCTTGGTGCCTGCAGGTCAATTCATCTCAAAATTCTCATGTTTTAGAAGTAAGGGCTTAATGTTCACGTCACAAGAGTGATAATGGCCAGTCAGGGGTAGGGACAGCTATTGCCTGTGGACTATCATCTGCTCACTTCTGGTGGACTGCAACTAGGCCAGTTTAATTTACTAGCATCTTTCATTATTCAAGGATATGCTACACACAGGTTCTGTCTACCAGGTTATAGGGGAAAATCACATGTTTATCATGAGACAACATTTAATTATCACGTAACTTTCCGTCGGTACTACCGCAAAGTTAACTTACCAGCATTCTCATTTTTTTAGTTTTCTCTGAAACGTACATCAAAAGAGAAAGTACATTTACCAATCTAAGTTGAACAACTACGTTGTACCATTGTATGGAATATTGCAGTTTGAACTTTGATGCTGGCAACATGTAAGACTTCTTGCATCATGCTGATCAGAATGCATATATCGTAAGCATAAACAATATAAAAGGCCAAGCAGATATGAAATGTGCAATCTGATTAATATGAAGGATCAAAACAACTTGGTGCAAGTACATTTACGAATTGTCCATGCACATAGTCCTATACATGGACCAGCAGAGGGCAGCCAACTATCTTAGCAGCCAGCAGACAGCAGCCAACAATCTTAGCAGCCACAGTATGATATACCGATCATGACAAAATAACAAAAATAGGCAATTCGCCAAGGGACGTAATCCCGGGACACCGAGAAAAGTGATGGACGACATAGGGCCATATAAAACAGTTACAAATGTGTTTAGGAAGCATTTCCATATTTATAAATAATAGGCATTAGAGGGCAAAACGCATAGTTTTGCCAAAAAAAAAAAAACGGTATTGGCTGAAGTACCCTTCACTGTCTGCTAATCCGCTTGACGGCCAGTCTTTAAAACAATTTTGGTCTTTTAAACTATGATGGACGGCATAGGGCCATATAAAACAGTTATGAATGTGTTCAGGAAGCATTTCCATATTCAAAATTGATAGGGATTAGAGGGCACAACGCATCGTTTTACCATCACACAGTATTGGCTGAAGCACCCCTACACTGAGAAGCCGCAAGGCGGCCAAAACGTCCTTAGTACGTGGAACATTTTTGGTCTCTTAAAATATGATGAACGGATCAGGGCCACATAAAACAGTTACGAATGTGTTCAGAAAGCATTTCCAAATGCATAAATGATACCCATTAGAGGGCACAACGCATAGTTTTGCCATAAGACGGTATTGGCTGAAGTAACCTACACTGACTGCTAATCCGCTTGGTGGAAGGTCTTTACGACATTTTGGGTCTTTTAAACTATGATGGACGGCATAGGGCCATATAAAACAGTTATTAATGTGTTCAGGAAGCATGTGCATATTAAAAAATGACAGGGATTAGAGGGCACAAGGCATCGTTTTACCATCACACAGTATTGGCTGAAGCACGCCTACACTGAGAAGCCGCATAGCGGCCAATACTTCCTGAGTACGTGGAAAAATTTTGGTCTCTTAAACTATGATGGACGGTACAGAGCCACAAAAAACA
The DNA here is from genome assembly GCA_036245525.1 of Semisulcospira habei. Classification (NCBI taxonomy): domain Eukaryota; kingdom Metazoa; phylum Mollusca; class Gastropoda; family Semisulcospiridae; genus Semisulcospira; species Semisulcospira habei. The sequence continues at coordinate 174,234,804 of BTPG01000007.1, read as the reverse complement.
GTTACGAATGTGTACATGAAGCATTTCCATATTCATAATTGGTAGGCACTAGAGGACACAACGCATAGTTTTGCCATAAGACGGAAACAGCTGAAGTCCTCCCAACACACTGTCGGAGAGGCCGCTTGGTGGACAGTCTTTACGATATTTTTGGTCTCTAAAACTATGATGGACGGCATAGGGCCATATAAAACAGTTATGAATGTGTTCCGGATGCATTTCTATATTGAAAAACGATGGGCAGTAGAGGGCACAACGCATCGTTTTCCCATCAGACTGTATTTGCTGCAGCACCCTACACTGTCTAAGAATCCGATTTGAAGCCAATCTTATCGACATTTTTGGGCTCTTAAACTATGACGGACGGCATAAGGCCATATAAAACAGTTATGAATGTGATTAGAAAGCATTTACATATTCATAAATGATAGCCATTAAAGGGCACAACGCATAGTTTTGCCATTAAACAGTATTGTCTAAAGCCCCCCCCCCCCCCCCCCAATACACTGTCTGAGAAGAACCTTGGAGGCCAGTATGTACGCCATTTTTGGTCTCTAAAACTATGATGGACGGCATAGGGCCATATACAACAGATACAACTGTCTTTAGGAAGCATATCCATATTCATACATGATAGGCATTAGAAGGCACAACGCATAATTTTGCCATAGACAGTATTTGTCTGAAGCCCCCCTACATTGTCTGAGAAACAGCTTGGAGGCCAGTCTTTACGCCATTTTTGGTCTCTAAATGTATGACGGACGCCATAGGGCCACATAAAACAGTTATGAAAGTGTTTAGAAAGAATTTCCATATTTATAAATGATAGGCATTAGAGGGCACAACGCATAGTTTTCCCATAAGACAGTATTGTCTGAAGCCCCCCTACACTGTCTTAGAAGCAGCTTGGAGGCCAGTCCGTACGCCATTTTTGGTCTCTTAACCTATAACGGACGGCATAGCGCCATATAAAACCGATACAAATGTGCTCAGGAAGCATTTCCATATTCATAAATGATAGGCATTAGAGGGCACAACGCATAGTTTTGCCATAAGACTGTATTGTCTGAAGCACCCTACATTGAGAAGCAGCATGAAGGTCAGTCTGTACGCCAATTTTGGTCTCTAAATCTATGACGGACGGCATAGGGCCACATAAAACATTTATGAATGTGTTTAGAAAGCATTTCCATATTTATACATGATAGGCATTAGAGGGCAGTTTTTTTTTTTTTTGGCATCCTGTCTCGGAAGACAATGGAGTATATGCGCTTGCTGGGTCAGTCACTGGAGTGACCTCTCCAGGGCGCAAGCCTGGGCGAAGTGTATGGAGATCCTGGGGTGCCCAGTCGTCAAGATCCCCCTCTCGGCCTCGCTGATGTATCCAAAGGAATGCAAAGCAGTACGTTTGGCACCAATTTGGCTGCAGGAGCTGCCAGAACAGTGCGTGAATACAGGCAGCTGTCTGCCTTCGGGGCTCCACTCCTGATTTGAAGGGTTTACTCCCCCACATTTGGCCGTTGGATCCAACCTGATCTCCTCCGTCCTCTAGCCGTTGGCTGTCAGAAACAGCTCATCCGCCTAGTGGTGCAATGTGAACACCACCCCCTCACGTGGTTTAGCCCACCAGCTGAGGTGGTTTGCCAGGGTGTGGCGCTTGGAGCCAGCACGTGAGAGATTAAGGAGATGGATGAGGACCAGTGATGCCCGTCCGTCCTATGTAGGACGCAGCTGCCGAACAGCAAAGGTGCTACCTCTATCCAGAGCCCCCTACACTACAACGCATAGTTTTGCCATAAGACAGTATTGTCTGAAGCCCCCCTACACTGTCTTAGAAGCAGGTTACAAAGTAAAGTAGATTATAGCACTGTCAGGGGAGAGAAATGTGCATGATCGACCAGTGATCATAGATCTACTGTGGCCAAAGCACACAAAAAAAAAAGAGATAGGAAAGAGAGGGGGCGCTAAAAAAGTGACTGAAAGCAATGCATATGGAAGCCCCCCCGAAGGGGGGCGTATCACATATCCCACTGTTCCAGCCACTCAGTGCATGGAAATTTAAATCTAGGTCCCCCCGAGGGGGGTCCAGATATTTAGCCGGTGTGGACAGCTGTTTCGGTCTTGGCGACCTCATCAGCACACCATCGGCGATACTGGAGGAGGCAGGAATTTCTGCCCACCTGCAAAGACAACCACATTTTACTGTGGTGTCTGCAAGGGCATACATTCCATGCCACCACCTAGAGCCAAATTTCCATGCACCCTAAAAGAGAACCTACCAAAAGGGGGGAAGGGGTTGCAGTCGATATTGTAGTAGTAAATGAAAAGAAAAGGGGAGACTGCCAGTGCTAATATTTTAGGAAGGTTACACAGTAAAGTAGATTATAGCACTGTCAGGGGAGAGAAATGTGCATGATCGACCAGTGATCATAGATCTACTGTGGCCAAAGCACACACAAAAAAAAAGAGATAGGAAAGAGAGGGGGCGCTAAAAAAGTGACTGAAAGCAATGCATATGGAAGTCCCCCCGAAGGGGGGCGTATCACATATTCCACTGTTCCAGCCACTCAGTGCATGGAAATTTAAATCTAGGTCCCCCCGAGGGGGGTCCAGATATTTAGCCGGTGTGGACAGCTGTTTCGGTCTTGGCGACCTCATCAGCACACCATCGGCGATACTGGAGGAGGCAGGAATTTCTGCCCACCTGCAAAGACAACCACATTTTACTGTGGTGTCTGCAAGGGCATACATTCCATGCCACCACCTAGAGCCAAATTTCCATGCACCCTAAAAGAGAACCTACCAAAAGGGGGGAAGGGGTTGCAGTCGATATTGTAGTAGTAAATGAAAAGAAAAGGGGAGACTGCCAGTGCTAATATTTTAGGAAGGTTACAAAGTAAAGTAGATTATAGCACTGTCAGGGGAGAGAAATGTGCATGATCGACCAGTGATCATAGATCTACTGTGGCCAAAGCACACAAAAAAAAAAAGAGATAGGAAAGAGAGGGGGCGCTAAAAAAGTGACTGAAAGCAATGCATATGGAAGCCCCCCCGAAGGGGGGCGTATCACATATCCCACTGTTCCAGCCACTCAGTGCATGGAAATTTAAATCTAGGTCCCCCCGAGGGGGGTCCAGATATTTAGCCGGTGTGGACAGCTGTTTCCGTCTTGGCGACCTCATCAGCACACCATCGGCGATACTGGATATGAATATGCATTTTTTGTCTTAGAAGCAGTTTGGTGGCCAGTCCGTACGATATTTTTGGTCTCTTAACCTATGACGGACGGAATAGTGCAATAGAAAACCGATACAGATGTGTTCAGGAAACATTTCCATATTCATAAATTCATTAGAGGGCACAACGTATAGTTCTGCCATAAGACAGTATTGTCTAAAGCACCCCCCCCCCCCCCAAATGTGTGAGAAGCATCTTGCAGGCCAGTCTTTACGCAATTTTTGGTCTCTAAATGTAAGATGGACGGCATAGCGCCATATTAAACCGATACAAATGTGTTCATGAAGCATTTCCATATTCATAAATGATAGACATTAGAGGGCACAACGCATAGTTTTGCGATAAGACAGTATTGTCTAAAGCCCAACTACACTGTCCGAGAAGCAGATTGGAGGCCAGTCCATACGCCATTTTTGTTCTCTTAACCTATGAAGGACGGCATAGCGCCATATAAAAATGATACAAATGTGTTCATGAAGCATTTCCATATTCATAAATGATAGGCATTAGAGGGCACAACGCATAGTTTTGCCATAAGACAGTATTGTCTGAAGCCCCCCCTACACTGTTTGAGAAGCAGCGTGGAGGTCAGTCTTTACGCCATTTTTGGTCTTTAAACCTATGACAGACGGCATAAGGCCATATAAAACAGTTATGAATGTGTTCCGGATGCATTTCTATATTCATAAATTATATGCATTAGAAGGCACAACGCACAGTTTTACAATAAGACATTATTGTCTGAAGCCCCTTTACACTGTCTGAGAAACAGCTTGGAGGCCAGTTTGTACATCATTGTTGTCTTTAAATGTAAAATGGTCGGCATAGCACCATATTAAACCTATACAAAGGTGTTCAGAAAGCATTTCCATATTCACAAATGATAGGCATTAGAGGGCACAACGCATAGTTTTGCCATAAGAAGTATTGTTTGAAGCCCCCCTACACTGTCTCAGAAGCAGCTTGGAGGCCAGTCTTTACGCCATTTTTCGTCTTTAAATGTATGACGGACAGCATAGGGCCAAATAAAACAGTTATGAATGTGTTTAGAAAGCATTTCCATATTTATAAAGGATAGGCATTAGAGGGTACAACGCACAGTTTTGCCAAAACACAGTATTGTCTGAAGCCCCGCTACATTGTCCGAGAAGCAGCTTGGAGGACAGTCCATGCGCCATTTTTGTTCTCTTAACCTATGACGGACGGCATAGCGCCATATAAAACCGATACAAATGTGTTCATGAAGCATCTCCCTATTCATAAATGATAGGCATTAGAGGGCACAACGCGTAGTTTTGCCATAAGACAGTATTGTCTGAAGCCCCCCTACACTGTCTGACAAGCAGCTTGGAGGGCAGTTTGTACACCATTGTTGGTCTCTAAATGTAAGATGGACGGCATAGCGCCATATTAAACCGATACAAATGTGTTCAGGAAACATTTCCATATTCATAAATGATAGGCATTAGAAGGCACAACGCATAATTTTGCCATAAGACAGTATTGTCTGAAGCCCCCCTTTTGTCTGAGAAGCAGATTGGAGGCCAGTTTGTACATCATTGTTGTCTCTAAATGTAAAATGGACGGCATAGCGCCATATTAAACCGATAGAAATGTCTTCAGGAAGCATTTCCATATTCACAAATGATAGGCATTAGAGGGCACAACGCATAGTTTTGCCATAAGACAGTATTGTCTGAAGCCCACCTACACTGTCTCAGAAGCAGCTTGGAGGCCAGTCTTTACACCATTTTTCGTCTTTAAATGTATGACGGACGGCATAGGGCCACATAAAACAGTTATGAATGTGTTTAGAAAGCATTTCCATATTTATAAATGATAGGCATTAGAGGGCACAACGCATAGTTTTGCCATAAGACAGTATTGTCTGAAGCCCCGCTACATTGTCGGAGAAGCAGCTTGGAGGACAGTCCATGCGCCATTTTTGTTCTCTTAACCTATGACGGACGGCATAGCGCCATATAAAACCGATACAAATGTGTTCATGAAGCATCTCCCTATTCATAAATGATAGGCATTAGAGGGCACAACGCATAGTTTTGCCACAGGACAGTATTGTCTGAAGCCCCCCCTACACTGTCTGAGAAGCAGCTTGGAGGTTAGTCTTAACTCCATTTTTGGTCTCTAAACCTTAGACGGACGGCATAGGGCCATATAAAACAGATATGAATGTGTTCCGGATGCATTTCTTTATTCATAAATGATATGCATTAGAAGGCACAACGCATAGTTTTGCCATAAGACGTTATTGTCTGAAGTCCCCTTACACTGTCTGAGAAGCAGCTTGGAGGCCAGTTTGTACACCATTGTTGGTCTCTAATTGTAAGATGGACGGCATAGCGCCATATTAAACCGATACAAATGTGTTCAGGAAGCATTTCCATATTCATAAATGATAGGCATTAGAAGGCACAACGCATAGGTTTGCCATAAGACAGTATTGTCTGAAGCCCACCCCCCCACCCCCATACACTTTCTGAGAAGCAGCTGGGAGGCCAGTTTTGGTCTCTAAATGTCAGATGGACGGCATAGCGCCATATTAAACCGATACAAATGTGTTCAGAAAGCATTTCCATATTCATAAATGATAGGCATTAGAGGGCACAACGCATAGTTTTGCCATAGGACAGTATTGTCTAAAGCCCCCCTACACTGTCTTAGAAGCAGCTTGGAGGTCAGTCTTACCGCCATTTTTGGTCTCTAAACCTATGACGGACGGCATAAGGCCATATAAAACAGTTATGAATGTGTTCCGGATGCATTTCTATATTCATAAATGATATGCATTAGAAGGCACAACGCATAGTTTTGCCATAAGACATTATTGTCTGAAGCCCCCCACACTGTCAAAGAATCAGCTTGGAGGCCAGTTTGTACACCATTGTTGGTCTCTAAATGTAAGATGGGCGGCCTAGCGCCATAATAAACCGATACAAATGTGTTCAGGATGCATTTCCATATTCATAAATGATAGGCATTAGAGGGCACAACGCATAGTTTTGCCATAAGACAGTATTGTCTGAAGCCCCCGTACACTGTCTCAGAAGCAGATTGGAGGCCAGTCTTTACGCCATTTCTGGTCTCTAAATGTATGACGGACGGCATAAGGCCACATAAAACAGTTATGAATGTGTTTAGAAAGCATTTCCATATTTATAAATGATAGGCATCAGAAGGCACAACGCATAGTTTTGCCATAAGACAGTATTGTCTGAACCCCGATACACTGTCAGAGAAGGAGCTTGGAGTTCAGTCTGTACGCAATTTTCGGTCTCTAAATCTATGACGGACGGAAGGGGCCACATAAAACAGTTATGAATGTGTTTCGAAAGCATTTCCATATTTATCAATGATAGGCATCAGAAGGCAAAACTCATAGTTTTGCCCATAAGACAGTATTGTCTGAAGCCCGATACACTGTCTGAGAAGAAGCTTGGAGTTCAGTCTGTACGCAATTTTCGGTCTCTAAATCTATGACGGACGGCATAGGGCCACATAAAACAGTTATAAATGTGTTTAGAAAGCATTTCCATGTTTATAAATGATAGGTATTAGAGGGCACAACGCATAGTTTTGTCATAAGACAGTATCGTCTGAAGCCCCACGACACTGTCTGAGAAGCAGCTTGGAGTCCAGTCCGAACGCCATCTTTGTGCCCTCTAATGCCTATCATTTATGAATATAGAAATGCATCCGGAACACATTCATAACTGTTTTATTTGGCCCTATGCCGTCCGTCATAGGTTGAGACCAAAAATGGAGTAAAGACTGGCCTCCAAGCTTCTTCTCAGACAGTGTCAAGGGTTTCAGACAATAATGTCTTATGGCAAAACTATGCGTTGTGCCCTCTAATGCCTCTAATGCCTATCATTTATGAATATAGAAATGCATCCGGAACACATTTATAACTGTTTTATTTGGCCCTTTGCCGTCCGCCATAGGTTAAGAGACCAAAAATGGCGTAAGGACTGGCCTCCAAGCTGCTTCTCAGACAGTGTCAAGGGCTATAGACAATACTGTCTTATGGCACAACTATGCGTTGTGCCCTCTAATGCCTATCATTTATGACTATAGAAATGCATCCGGAAAACATTCATAACTGTTTTATATGGCCCTATGCCGTCCGTCATAGCTTAAGAGACCGAAAATGGCGTTCGGACCTGACTCCAAGCTGCTTCTCAGACAGTGTAGGAGGCTTCAGACAATACTGTCTTATGCGTTGTGCCCTCCAATGCCTATCATTTATGAATATAGAAATGCATCCGGAACACATTCATAACTGTTTTATATGGCCCTATGCCGTCCGTCATAGGTTAAGAGACCAAAAATGGCGTAAGGACTGGCCTCCAAGATGCTTCTCAGTCAGTGTCGAGGGCTTCAGACAATACTGTCTTATGGCAAAACTATGCGTTGTGCCCTCTAATGCCTATCGATTATAAATATGGAAATGCTTTTTAAACACATTCATAACTGTTTTATGTGGCCCTATGCCGTCCGTCATAGATTTAGAGACCAAAAATGGCGTTCGGACTGGACTCCAAGCCGCTTCTCAGACAGTGTTCGTGGGGCTTCAGACAATACTGTTTTATGGCAAAACTATGCGTTGTGCCGTCTAATGCCTATCATTTATAAATATGGAAATGCTTTTTAAACACATTCATAACTGTTTTATATGGCCCTATGCCGTCCGTCATATATTTAGAGACCAAAGGTGGAGTACGGACTGGACTCGAAGCATCTTCTCAGACAGTGTAGGGGGTTTCAGACAATACTGTCATATGGCAAAACTATGCGTTGTGCCTTCTAATGCCTATCATTTATAAATATGAAAATGCTTTCTAAACACATTTATAACTGTTTTATGTGGCCCTATGCCGTCCGTCATAGATTTAGAGACCAAAGATGGCGTACGGACTGTCCTCCAAGCTGCTTCTCGGACAGTGTCGAGGGCTTCAGACAATACTGTCTTATGGCAAAACTGTGCGTTGTGCCCTCCAATGCCTATCATTTATGAATATAGAAATGCATCCGGAACACATTCATAACTGTTTTATATGGCCCTATGCCATCCGTCATAGATTTAGAGACCACAAATGTCTTTCGGATTGGACTACAAGCTGCTTCTCAGACTGTGTAGTAGGCTTCAGACAATACTGTCTTATGGCAAAACTATGCGTTGTGCCCTCTAATGCCTATCATTTATGAATATAGAAGTGCACCCGGAACACATTCATAACTGTTTTATACGGCCCTATGCCGTCCGTCATAGGGTAAGAGACTCAAAATTGCGTAAGGACTGGCCTCCAAGCTGCTTCTCGGACAGTGTAGGGGGGCTTCAGACAATACTGTCTTATGGCAAAACTATGCCTTGTGCCCTCTAATGCCTATCATTTATAAATATGGAATAGCTTTCTAAACACATTCACAACTGTTTTATGTGGCCCTATGCCGTCCGTCATAGATTTAGATCCCAAAGATGGCGTTCGGACTGGACTCCAAGCTGCTTCTCAGACAGTGTCGTGGGCTTCAGACAATACTGTCTTATGGCAAAACTATGCGTTCTGCCATCTAATGCCTACCATTTATGAATATGGAAATGTATCCGAAATACATTCATAACTGTTTCATGTGGCCCTATGCCGTCCGTCATAGTTTTAGAGACCAAAATGGCGTACGGACTGGACTCGAAGCTGCTTCTCAGTTAGTGTAAGGGGGCTTTAGACAATACTGTCTTATGGTGAAACTATGCGTTGTGCCCTCTATTGCCTATCATTTATGAATATAGAAATGCATCCGGAAGACATTTGTATCGGTTTAATATGGCGCTATGCCGTCCATCATACATTTAGAGACCGAAAATGGCGAACAAACTGGTCTCCAAGCTGCTTCTCAGACAGTGTAGGAGGGCTTCAGACAATACTGTCTTATGGCAAAACGATGTCTTGTGCCCTCTAATGCCTATCATTTATGAATATAGAAATGCATCCGTAACACATTTCTTACGGGTTAATATGGCGCTATGCCGTCCATCATACATTAAGAGACCAAAAATGGCGTACGAACTGGCTCCAAATCTGCTTCTCCGACAGTGTAGGGGGGCTTGAGACAATACTGTCTTATGGCAAAACTATGCGTTGTGCCCTCTAATGCCTATCATTTATAAATATAGAATTGCATCCGGAACACATTTGTATCGGTTTAATATGGCGCTATGCCGTCCATCATACATTTAGAGACCAAACATGGTGTACGGACAGGCCTCCAAGCAGCTTCACCGACAGTGTAGGGGGGCTTCAGACAATACTGTCTTATGGCAAAACTATGCGTTGTGCACTCTAATGCCTATAATTTATGAATATAGAAATGCATCCGGAACACATTCATAACTGTTTCATATGGCCCTTTGCCGTCCGTCATAGGTTAACAGACCACAAATGGCGTACGGAGAGACCTCCAAGCTTCTTCTCCGACAGTGTAGGGGGGCTTCAGACAATACTGTCTGATGGCAAAACTATGCGTTGTGCCCTCTAATGCCTATCATTTATGAATGTAGAATTGCATCCGTAACACATTTGTATCGGTGTAATATGGCGCTATGCCATCCATCATATATTTAGAGACCAAAATTGGCGTACGGACAGGCCTCCAAGCTGCTTCTCGGACAGTGTAGGGGGGGTTTCAGACAATACTGTCTTATGGCAAAACTATGCTTTGTGCCTCTAATGCCTATCATTTATAAATATGGAAATGCTTTCTAAACACATTCATAACTATTTTATGTGGCCCTATGCCGTCCGTCATAGATTTAGAGACCAAAATGGCGTACGGACTGGACTCCAAGCTGATTCTCAGACAGTGTAGTGGGGCTTCAGACAAAACTGTCTTATGGCAAAACTGTGCGTTGTGCCCTCTATTGCCTATTATTTATGAATGTAGAAATGCATCCGGAACACATTTGTATCAGTTTTGTATCGGTTTAATATGGCGCTATGCCGTCCGTCATAGATTTAGAGACCAAAATGGCGTACGAACTCGTCTCCAAACTGCTTCTCAGACAGTGTAGGGGGGCTTCAGACAATACTGTCTTATGGCAAAACGATGTCTTGTGCCCTCTAATGCCTATCATTTATGAATATAGAAATGCATCCGTAACACATTTCTTACGGTTTAATATGGCGCTATGCCGTCCATCATACATTAAGAGACCAAAAATAGCGTACGAACTGGCTCCAAATCTGCTTCTCCGACAGTGTAGGTGGGCTTGAGACAATACTGTCTTATGGCAAAACTATGCGTTGTGCCCTCTAATGCCTATCATTTATGAATATAGTATTGCATCCGGAACACATCTGTATCGGTTTAATATGGCGCTATGCCGTCCGTCATAGATTTAGAGACCAAAATGGCGTACGAACTGGTCTCCAAGCTGCTTCTCAGACAGTGTAGGGGGGCTTCAGACAATACTGTCTTATGGCAAAACGATGTCTTGTGCCCTCTAATGCCTATCATTTATGAATATAGAAATGCATCCGTAACATATTTCTTACGGTTTAATATGGCGCTATGCCGTTCATCATACATTAAGAGACCAAAAATGGCGTACGAACTGGCCTCCAAATCTGCTTCTCCAACATTGTTGGGGGGCTTGAGACAATACTGTCTTATGGCAAAACTATGCGTTGTGCCCTCTAATGCCTATCATTTATGAATGTAGAATTGCATCCGTAACACATTTGTGTCGGTTTAATATAGCGCTATGCCGTCCATCATATATTTAGAGACCAAAAATGGCGTATGGACACGCCTCCAAGCTGCTTCTCCGACAGTGTAGGGGGGCTTCAGACAATACTGTCTTATGGCAAAACTATGCTTTGTGCCCTCTAATGCCTATCATTGATAAATATGGAAATCCTTTCTAAACACATTCATAACTGTTTTATATGACCCTATGCCGTCCGTCATAGATTTAGAGACTAAAATGGCCTACGAACTGGCCTCCAGTCTGCTTCTCAGACAGTGTAGAGGGACTTCATACAATACTGTCTTATGGCGAAACCATGTGTTGTGCCTTCTAATGCTTATCATTTATCAGTATAGAAATGCTTTCTAACACATTCAGAACTGTTTTATGTGGCCCTATGCCATCCGTCATAGATTTAGAGACCAACATGGCGTACGGACTGCACTCCACGCTGTTTCTCAGATAGTGTAGTAGGGCTTCAGACAATACTGTCTTGTGGCAAAACTGTGCGTTGTGCCCTCTATTGCCTATCATTTATGACTATAGAAATTCATCCGGAACACATTTGTATCGGTTTAATATGGCACTATGCCGTCCGTCATAGATTTAGAGACCAAAATGGCGTACGAACTGGTCTCCAAGCTGCTTCTCAGACAGTGTAGGGGGGCTTCAGACAATACTGTCTTATGGCAAAACGATGTCTTGTGCCCTCTAATGCCTATCATTTATGAATATAGAATTGCATCCGGAACACATTTGTATCGGTTTAATATGGCGCTATACCGTCCATCATACATTTAGAGACCAAAAATGGCGTACGGACAGGCCTCCAAGCAGCTTCTCCGACAGTGTAGGGGGCTTCAGACAATACTGTCTTATGGCAAAACTATGCGTTGTGCCCTCTAATGCCTATCATTTATGAATATAGAAATGCATCCGTAACACATTTCTTACGGTTTAATATGGCGCTATGCCGTCCATCATACATTTAGAAACCAAAAATGGCGTATGAACTGGCCTCCAAAACTGCTTCTCCGACAGTGTAGGGGGGTTTGAGACAATACTGTCTTATGGCAAAACTATGCGTTGTGCCCTCTAATGCCTATCATTTATGAATATAGAAATGCATCCGAAACACATTTGTATCTGTTTAATATGGCGCTATGCCGTCCATCATACCATTAGGGACCAAAAATGGCGTACGGACAGGCCTCCAAGCTGCTTCTCCGACAGTGTAGGGGGGCTTCAGACAATGCTGTCTTATGGCAAAACTATACGTTGTGCCCTCTAATGCCTATCATTCATGAATATAGAAATGCATCCGGAACACATTCATAACTGTTTTATATGGCCCTATGCCGTCCGTCATAGGTTAAGAGACCAAAAATGGCCTACGGACAGGCCTCCAAGCTGCTTCTCGGACAGTGTAGGGGGGCTTCAGACAATACTGTTTTATGGCAAAACTATGCGTTGTGCCCTCTAATGCCTATCATTTATAAATATGGAAATGCTTTCTAAACACATTCAGAACTGTTTTATGTGGCCCTATGCCGTCCGTCATAGATTTAGAGACAAAATGGCGTACAGACTGGACTCAAAGCTGCTTCTCAGACAGTGTCGGGGGGCTTCAGACAATACTGTCTTATGGCAAAACTATGCGTTGTGCCCTCTAATGCCTATCATTTATGAATATAGAAATGCATCCGGAACACATCTGTATCGGTTTAATATGGCGCTATGCCGTCCGTCATAGATTTAGAGACCAAAATGGCGTACAAACTGGCCTCCAAGCTGCTTCTCAGACAGTGTAGGGGGGCTTCAGACAATACTCTCTTATGGCAAGACGATTTCTTGTGCCCTCTAATGCCTATTAGTCATTTATGAATATAGAAATGCATCCGGAACACATTCATAACTGTTTTAAATGGCCTTAAAGGGGCTTTTATTATTCAGATTTTGTTGGGCCGGAAGTAGAGTCAGTCTCAGCGTAGGGGTGCTTCTGTCAGCCTGTCCGCCCCACTGAATCTGAATGTTGAGAGTGCATGTGACGAGCTGTTAATAATAATAATAATAATGCATAGCATTTATGTGGCGCATTTCTCATACTTATAATATAACTCAATGCGCAGAATGTAGCCGCGAACTGAACCCAACAAGCACGCTCACGTGAATCACACGCATTCAGTTCACTCACACACTGTACGTAAACACAGAACATTCACGTGGTGCTAAGGGCAAGCTCAAGCGAGCTACTGACGGTATTTGGAAATCGTTTTGTATTTGAAATTTTATTAAGTTGGCTGAAACTGATACCAAAGTGGAGGGGGAGGAAGCGCCGGAGTACCCGGAGAAAGAACCCCCGACGGTCCGCCCGAATTAACGGTGACACTTACTAGAGGAGAAAAATCCGACGCCGATGTTAGCGCGGTTTTGGCATAAGCTGGTAGCCATACTACTATTTAACGCTTCCGGTTTCAGTGGCTGCTAAGAGCTGGCTGTTGTCTTCAGGGCCATGTCCTATACCGCTAATCGGTCAAAGGGAAAGTAGTCAGTTGACAAGTAACATTAGAGTTGCCTTTCTTTAAAACTAATCGACAATCAAGTAATCTGCGCTCAACTAATTGATAAATCAAGAGGTTTATTTTTTGTGACGCATGTCTCAAACGTTTTCAGTTGTCATTTATTTACCTACATTACCTTATATTGTGATAAGTAATCAAACAAATTATCAATCAATGACCGCTTCCTGTAAGAAATGTTCACGCATGCGCTCTTGCATTGCCTTCTACGAGCACATGTCAAAATGGCTAAGTGTCTTCGACTTGCCCTTTCGGCTTCCTCTAAATACGTGCAGCGCCATGGAGGCTTATCAGTGGCACATAAATCGCTGCTGCGTATGCCAACATGCCATGTTGTACGAAATAGTCAGCTAAGCACCGCTGCCATCGCCCTATTTACTCGGCGATCTTTTCCAGTCCTCTCGCCAGCGGTCAAAAGATGCACGTGCGAACCTTCTCGACGACAGATGCAGACAGACGGTTAGTTGTTTGTTTTGCACTCAGCAATCGACTTAGCAGTCAGGTAATGAAGTTAAATGCGTGATTTCTGCTTTAGGGACATCTACACGTCATGTCTTGAGACTTGTTTATAGCAAAATGCGAAATGATTTTCAATTGCATCATTCAGTGCGGGGAAAAAAGTTAAGGTCTAAATCGCAACGAAATGCTCACAGCAAGCAGAACTCAGTGATTTTTGCTTGCTGTGAGAAAGCAGTTTTAAATGTAAAAACCAATCCACAGTAATTTATCAATTTTTTGTTTCAGTTGACAAGGAGCTGCTGAAGTTTTTGGACAATGAAATAAAGTTTGAGGAGAAGCAAGGGTCAAACGTCACGACTACAGGTAAAGGGGATCTGGGGATTTGATGTGACGGCAGACGACGCAGAAGTCATTCTTATCAAGACAACTGGCAGTGAAACGTGAGAAATTTTTTTTTTTTTTTTTTTAAATCTCCAGTAGTTGAAGTAGGTTGGAGTACTGTGAAGAAGAAACTAGCTTTTGTTGCTTCAGTATCCAGGACTGTGTTGCCTTGAGTGAATTAAAAATGATTCAGAGAGACTTTAACTGCAACATCAATCAAGTGTCCAGCCAGTCAGTTATTCATACAACCCAGATCTTTTTCTCTGAAGATATTTTTGTTTGTGTGCTTTTAAATGTTAGATATGCCATAATTTCACAGTAATGAGTGAAGAGTACAAGGGAGATAATCACACTTTGGTTTATCACTCTTTTGGGTTAAAAAGCAGTTCACTATTGATTACTATGGTTTGTCATGTAATCTTCAGAGGACGACTGCCAAATTCTGGAATTTTTACTGTTGCTTAAGCTATTGTGTCCCAAGGTCGAAATCCCCACATATTTTAGTTGTCCTAAAGAGACTGTTGCAATTCAGAAGACGGATTGACCATGATAGTTCAAGGGTGGTGCCAGAATAATGTGGCGCCTGTCAACCCTGGTTAAAGGGTGGTTCCAGAATAGCTTGGCACATATTGGCGCCAAGCTGTTCTGGCACCACCCTTGAACTATCATCTTTCTGTGGTGTGTCAGGCTAAATGAGTTAATACGTGAAATGAATAAAACATATTTTATTGACCATTCTACTGTTGCAGAGTGAAAGTGAAGTTCTCCATCAACGCTTCAGTAGATTCCAGCTCCTCTATGCACCCAGACGACAAGGCAACAGACCCAGAGGTAAACTGCCTCTTTAACTTTGCTAGGCCGCAATGTCTCAAGGAAATGCAAGCTAGGCTACTACTACTGTTCTAGCTGAAGAGTGGTGCCTGAACAGCTTCACATCAGCTCAATCAATGGTACTGCCTGATCAGCTTGACACCAGAGGTGACATACTAGAGGTGTCGAGCTGATCAGGCATTACCCTTGAGCTATCACGGTCACACTATATTGTGTACAAATGTGATATTAGAATGTCTTGATATTAATTAATGTTTGAATGATTTTTATTTTTGTCCCCCCCCCCCCCCCCCTGCCCCATCCACAAAACTGTAAATTGCCCTTAAAGGGCTAAAGTTTTTTAATTTAATTGAATTAAAAATGCGACTAATTGTGGACAGTGCCGAGTCGATCTGTGGATGATGCCATGTTGTACCACTTCGAAAGTGAATAGTTCCACCACAGTAATGACTCTTGCTTTCTCACTGTCAAAATACCGAATTAGTTTCATTGACAGATTTTGTCATGTGAGCCCCAGTGCCTTATTGGAGTGGATATCCGCACCCAAAAAAGGGGACATTTTTATCTACTTGCTGCGACGGTGTGAGAAAAAGCAGCCAATTTGTTGTAAGACCTCAGATTCTGCAAGATATATTTTTTAATCTTTCCTGCTAACTGGGTAGGACCCATTTTGAGCTGATGCCCTTTTTTTTTATATAACCTTTTTCATGTCGGTAACAGTTTTTGTCATGATGATTCCTACAGGAATCATGACAATAACTGCTACCAGCATGTAAAGACTAAAAGAGTTAAAGAAAAGAGTGGTCTTACAAAACAGGTGCTCTCTCAAAAATCTTCCCTTTAACCCACTCAGCCCTGACTCCTACAGCAGGAGATGGGTCAACCATAATAATTCAAGGGTAGTGCCAGATTAGCTTGGCGCCTGTCGGCGCCAAGCTAATCTGGCACTACCCTTGAATTATCATGGTCGATCCGTCTCCTGCAACAGGTGCATAGTCGTTGGGTGACGCCTCCAAAATTTGGGTAATACGGCCGTCGGGCTGAATGAGTTGAGTGGCTACAGCCAGAGAGCTACAGTCGCCTAAATGATGGTCTTTGATGACCGGTGATCTCTCATGAGTATGATCACTCAAGGGTATGATCACTCAAAACAGGTTCTGCTGCACAGAATGGTGGGATCAGAAAGTAATATCCGTGCTGCTGACGGTGAGCAACAAGTTTAACAGTATGTTTTGTTCTGTTCAGATGGTATCCCAACCCCCATTCTCGGTGGAGATCTGTAAAGGGGACGACCAAACTCTGACCATGCACTGTACGTTTGTCCCGCCGGAGGATCTCGGACAGGAAGGGGGAGAGCAGGACGCGGAAGCTATCGGTGAGTTAGTGTGGTGTGGTTTATCTCCCCTGTTCCTGCTGTCGCCGGCATTGTAACGGTGTTTGAAAGTTACTGCCACTGGCACTATTACGTAACCCTTTGGATGTCTGTAGCATTTTTTTGTCTAAGTGATTCCTGCTACCGAACAGCCAACGGGTTAACGGAACTAATTGATGAATGATTAGCATAGTAATCATGATTCATCCAGCAGCAGTTGCCTCCCTTAATTGATGAATGATTAGTATAGTATCATGCTTCATCGAGCAGCAGTTGCCTCCCTTAATTGATGAATGATTAGCATAGTATCATGATTCATCCAGCAGCAGTTGCCTCCCTTGTTAAATGCTGCTATGGAATCCAGGGAGGCTGCCAGTGTAGATTCATCCGTCGGCTGAATTTTGTGATTGTGTGAGTGTAGACGGATGGGTAGTGTAGCATACATGTAGCCCTCTCAACAATCAAAGGAAACTGGGAAAGGGGTGATAGCCTGGCCTAACCCTTTCAGTGCCATGGGCGCATTTCCCGAATTTGGGAATGTTGCTTAACGACTGTGTACCGCTTGCAGGAGGTGGATTGACCATGATAATTCAAGGGTAGTGCCCGATTAGCTTGGCGCCTGAAGGCGCCAAGCTAATCTGGCACTACCCTTGAATTATCATGGTCAATCAATCTGCTGCTGTAGGGTGTTGCGCTAAAAGGGTTAGGGTCAGGTGCTGAAGGTGCACCTTGGATTTAGCGGCAGAGCAGGTGGTGCTGTGCTTTACGCTGACTGGCCACATTCAAGTGACTCGTCGGGATTGCGTGCACATTTATACAGGCCAGTCGACGGTTTAACCCTTTTTCATCCTGATACACCCAATGCTTGAAATACATTTGACTGAGAGTTGAAGGGTGGTGCCAGAATAGCTTGGCGCCCCAGCTATTCTGGCACCACCCTGAAACTAAGACAGTTGATCTATCACCAAATTTGTATCGTAGCCTTCACAGGACAATAAGCAAATTTGACAAAATCAGCCTCAGGATGTCATGGGTGAAGTCCAAGGCAAGATGAACGATGGGAATTGTGTTAGGGAGACAACTGTGCCGTGTGTGAACTGACATATGACAGAGGGCACAGTTCTCTCCCTTGGTACTATCTCTGCTACTGGGGCCGGTTGCATGAGCGAACTTAGTCCTGCACCAGCCACTAAGCAAGGTGCGCCGCTCTAGCGGCACACCTTGCTTAGTGGCTGGTGCAGGACTAAGCTCGCTCATGCAACTGGCCCCTGGACTGTTCGACAGCTCATGTAACTATTTTTTCTCTCCATTTTTTTTTCAGTGGACACGTTTGAGATTCAGGAGGTATCCCTACACAAAGGGGAGTGGAAGGAGACTGTGTATTCAGTCCAGGCCGATATTATGGATGGGGTGAGTTGCTTTTGTGTGTGCATATTTGTTTAGAATATTTCGCAATTTGTGTGCTGGTCTGTGACTTGGGACCTTGTGGCCCTGGGCTAATGTTCAGGGTGGGATGGGGACTGAACCAGAAACATTGAGTAGAAGTATTTTATTTATGATTTGCTTATTTTTCATTTCTTGTTTATAAGCTCATTTAGCCCCGACAAACTACGGCAGGAGATGGATGGTGCCAAGCTAGTCTGGCACTACCCTTGAATTATCATGGTCAATCCATGTCCTGCAACTGGTACTTAATCCTGCAAAATTTGATACATGCAGCCATGTGATTAACCCATTCAGCCCTGACGCACTACATCAGGAGATGGGTCGACCATGATAATTCAAGGGCAGTGCCTGATTAGCTTGGCGCCTGTCGGCGCCAAGCTAATCAGGCACTGCCCTTGAATTATCATGGTCGATCTATCTACTGCAACTGGTGATGACACCTCCAAAATTTGGGAAATATGGCCGTCGGACTGAATGAGTTAAATGGGTTAATTCATTTGTTCATATATTATACAATTAAAAAAAAAAAAACCATTTATTTTTTCCCCCCCCAGAATTTATATGATCTGCTTATGGACATGCTGGACGCGCGAGGGATCAATGATGAGTTTGCCAACCAGCTGATGGATTTCAGCACGAGCTATGAACACGGCCGATACGTCTCCTTCCTCAAAGACCTTAAGAAATTTGTGGAAAAGTAATCTCCAATGCCCTAACAAGTTTGAATCGATCAATACACATCGTGTACTCTGCTTATAACGTTCGCACTGTCAGCCTGTAATTTTTCTTTTGCTAGCCGATACGGTAGGAAACGTACCATATGTGAACATTTGTTATACTGTTAAAGACCATGTTGAGTTGTCTTGCTGAGTTTGTTCACGTGAAGTGTTTATTTTTGCAAGAGAAAGGAAAAAAAAATAAAAAAAATAATTTCATTCATTTTGCAATAAATTAATTTGTCAGCACCAAGTGTACAAGAGTGGATTAACGCAATGGATATCATAGTGTTTGGTCTTGCCATAACAATAGCCGTTTGATATTCTCAGCATTTACGTTTCATGTGCATTAATATCTGTTGCAACCTTTTTATTTTTAAGACTTAAGTAAAAGATAAGGGTCGACTATGATATGATGGTTCGTGACTAGTGCCAGATTAGCTTGGTGCCAAGCTAATCTAGCACTAGTCTCAAACTATCATGATCAGTCCACTAATATTTATGTACTGTGGCAAATGTAAGCCATTTTGTCTACATGTTAAGAAAGGAATGAAGTTTTGAAGGCAGCTTAGAAGAAAGGCTCATGTTTTTTTCAGAACTAGTTGATTGGAGTTTAGGGTTCTGGTGTGTGCGGTGTAGATTGTACCGATGCGTTAGCGGTGCTGTTCACGTTAGTTTTGGGGTGTGATGATGCTATTTTGAAAGTGTATTCAGGATGTTGCATTTATAAATACATGTGAATGTTTTGTCTGTGTAATAAAAATCACTTGTAGAGTTTGCAAAAGCTATGTTGCCAGTGAATGTGTGGGTGGGTGTGTGCGTGCGCTTGCGTGTGTGTTTGAGTGTGTGTACATGTGTGCACGTCTGATGTCTGAAATTGTTAGATACAATATTTCTAGAGAATTTAATCTGCTAGGCTGGGAGATTGTCAGGGCTGTGCATAATCCCCAAATAACACTAACAATAGTTTAACCTGTGTTCTGGCTGGTCAGCTGATGATGGTCTTGCCCAAGGCAGCTGATGACAGTCTTTGCCCACCCCCCCCCCCCCACCCCCACCCCTCTCAAAAAAAAAAAAAAAAAAAAAGGAATGCAAACGCTGAACACTAGCTGCACATACAAAAACCAATATTGTTTGCAGGTCTGTGATTTTGGACCTTACGGCATGAAGCCATAAGTCCAATATACCAGACCAGCACACTGATAACTTGGTGAGGGCAACATTTATTTATGAAATTTTATTCAGAGAAATGCATATTTTCATATATATTTCAATCACATACTGGTAAATCTACCAAAAATCACACATTTGCTTTTCACACTTCGCTCACGCAAACTCGGCTAAATTAATAATTTACATCAAACCAAAGCAACTTGATATGCTTGCAAACACGCCTGACCCAGCTACCAAGTAAGTTACCTACGAATACACAAAGAGAAAACCAAACAAGATAGGGGTGTAGCTTGCAACACCAGCACAACTTGAAAAACAAAGGCACACGTGTGGACTGAAAAAAAAAATGTTTCGAAGAATTCAGTTTGGTGCAAAAAATCGATGGCAGTAAAATTAACACTCTCTCTTACAATTCCCGTAAATCTGCAAGAGACATAGATTCTCATGAGCCCCTGCAGATGCAGGGGCTCATGAGAATCTATGCCTCTTGATGACTGACACAAAGTGATCGGAACCAGCCGTACCCCAATTGACGAAGTTATAATTATTTGCAGTTAATCGACCCAACTTGCATTTTCTTACACTTGCATTACAGCCAAACCTGTTTTGAATAACCACACTTTTTTTTTTTTGCAAGAAAAAGTGGTCTTTTTAGACAGTTGCTCGCTCCAGACAAATGCAGAATGGCAATAAGTGGCACCTTTCAAGTAAAGACCATCATTTAGTGTAGTGATCGCTGAAACCGGCAGGTACCACTTTACCTTTCAGTCTCAATTTCTTTACACCCATGTCATTCTTTTAGCTGGGTTTTATTTAACTTAACCTCAGCGGCTTACTTTTTTTTTAAATTAAAAAAAAAAGTTACACGTAAACAAACTGTACAAAAATGTACAAGTGCAGTTTGGCGTATAGTGAATGGAACGAAAATGTACACTGTTACTGACAGTAGTGTCGTCGTGCGCGATTTTTGTATATTGTACAACACCAAAATCCCTACAGGGACTAGAACGTACAACTCGTATTTGAGTTTTTAAAGGACGGAATTGTTATGAATACTTACACACGCACGTGCAACCTGTCTGCACTGGCATACACAAATGAACACAAAGAAAGCCGGTACAGTGCACATGTACCGGTAGATAATCATCCCTTCACTAAGGCATGTTCTCGAATCATCGCGACAAACACCGTTACCGACAGCGGCCGGCCAATTACTCATACTGATTTTCGCGCATCAAGTAAGAGGCGAGCGTGTTACAGCACCAAAGTAACACAAGGCATGGCTGAATCTACTAAGACAGCCGAAAAGGTGACAGTCGGGAGTCAGTGTAAAATTGAAAGAAATGCCCCCCAAAAGAAAGAAACACACTTAGAAAGGACAAGTACAACAGTTTATTATTAGTAAACCGTGTTGTACTTGCCATTTCTAAAGTCCAGTTATGTTTCTGTGTTTGTTGGGTCAGTATACTCAACTTGGCAAGACCGGCCAAACTATGACTGGCACCGGCGCAGCGGCACGGCTTTTCGCTAGCAGCGGCGTTAAATCTTTGAAACAAATCATGGACGGACTTTCGTTTAAACAAATCTACACAAAATTGGACTGCAACAACTTACAAGTGGACATCAGCTTCTCGGCTTTTCACTCACACGACTGGATGATGAAGCCATGCATTTTTTTTCTCAGTTTTTTACAACAGTGACCAAGGCACCAATCGGCAGCGCATTTCAAGACATTTCGCTGACCAGACATGCCATCCGGTAGGATTTCATCCGAACTGAAGAAATCCAGTGACCACTGTGACAACTGAAGATGACAGCCAGACTGAGAGACTGAAAACCGCCCGACGCTCAGTCCGTGACTACACTGAGAAGCCAGGGACCCTTAATTCAGTCAGTACTACTGAGACAGAGTCTGTGATTTTGGTCCAAATCACACAAAAACACAAACACATTATTAAAGGGCAGGGTGGAGATAGCGTACATCAAATCAAACATAATCCGATACTGACAAGACATAGCCACCGATTCTGAATGCCGCTATCGTTAGTCTGAACTCTTCATTAGTGAGGTTACGCCTTACGGCCCCACGGACTCCCAACCACAGCGAACGCGAGAGCACAGTGGTTCATGGCGGATAACTCGTGCCGGCCGCGTGATAAGCTTCAATTAGACAGCACTCCGAAAATCTCCAAGAGGCATAGATCCTCATGAGCCCTCCGGGTTCATGAGGATCTATGCATCTTGGAGATTTTCCGAGTCAGTGTTGCCTATGGCAGAAGCTGTATAGTCACCGTGGTGACTTACTCAGAGTCACTCAGTGTCGTTCATAGGTGGGAGTCTCTAGTATCTGGCTGTAACTTTGCCCGCTGTGAGATGGGCTTGGCAGCCCCGGCTGCTCGACGTAGACCAGCACACGATTACTTTAAAACAATGTAAGTGCAGGTGCAAGCTATATATATGCGTGCATGGTGATGAGTCAAGTTACGACAAATACGCATTATTCTGTGTCGATTTTCTGTGCATTCTGTCTGCAACTCAGAGAGAAAACCATTCAGACGCTGAGACATGCAGAATGCACAGTGGTTTCCACTGACTGACGACACCTTTGTTATTATTCACATTTCAGGTCATTTGCATCTAGATTCTTTATTTAACCGGCACACACTGACTTCACACATATGGAGTGCATGTACATTCAAGTCGTCAGTCTCTGCCCCCACCACCCAACCCCCCCCCCCCCCCCAATTCTTCCATCCGTCAAACGCACTTTCACTCCTTCCGCGTCCTCCACTCCCCCCCCTCCCCCCTCCCCCACACACACATACACACACCCCGCAAGTAAAAAGGTTTCCCATCAATATTTTATATATTCAAATTCAGATTTAAAATGTCATATAAACTGCCCAAGAAGAAATTGTGTGGTAGTCCTTCCGGCTTTATTCAGTAAAGGTCCAAAGACACAGACTAGCAAGCACACCTACGGCCAGTATCGTTTCTGCTTCATCAACCACCCACCCCACCCCCTCCCCACTCCACCCCCTCCCCACCCTACCCCGGCCGGTCCAACAAGCACAATAAAGCCCAAACAACTCAGAGAGTATACATTGGCTGGACAACGTGAAGAATGACCACCCCCAACTACCGGCACCCTCCACACTGACCCAATAACTCTTCCACTCCCAATCATCCGTCTTCAAAATCCCCGCCCCTCTTCCAAATGCCCACCCCCCAGTCTAACTTTTATCATCAGCCCCGGCTGCTTGTGCGGCGGGTCTTTTCTCCGGGCCGGTGACGTCAGGGGAAGGCGCGCTCTTGGCCGCTGTACCAGCAGGCGTCTCGGGCTCCCCCTCCGTCGTCACCACCACCCCGTCTCCGTTCTCCTGCTGCTGGTTGTGGCCGTCGTCCTCAGGGTAAGCTACGAACTCGTGCTCCAGGTTACACAGGTGAAGGCTGAGGTTCCACAGTTTGTGGCCGATCATCTTCTCGCGCGCGTTCTCATGAAGTTTCACCACCTGGTCGAAGTACAGGTTAGAGTCAGTCAAGTTATCCTAGGACCAGATGCATGAGTGAGCTTAGTCCTGCGCCAGCCACTAAGCAAGGTGCTCCGCGATAGCTCACCCACGCGTTAAGAATTCACACATATGTACCCGCACTCTTGTTATCGTTTTTGTCGCCGGACCCCACGTTTTAGTATCGTCAAAATCATCGGCATCGTATAATCGTCGCAATTATCGTAACAGGGAGATGGGGGTTCAGGGAGAGTGTCTGCGGTTACCTTGCAGTTGGCAAACAGTTTGCCAGAGAAGTCCCGAAGTCCGTCAGCCACGGCACAGTAAACGATCGTCTGACAGCCCTCCTCGGGGGACTTGAAGAGAATGCGCGCCAACCCACGGAGGATATTACCATACATTCCCGGGAAGTTGCGCAGAAGGTCCGTCGCGCAAGCTCCTGCATACATTAGAGAAAGAAGGGTGAGTGTATGGGTACAATTGTGTGCTGGTCAGTCTATGCACGGACACAAACGGATGAACTGAAGGAAGTCATAGTTAACCCCTTCCTTGCCACTGGACCCAGATTGTGTTTCTGAAATCTTTGTTTAGCTTTACGCCAAAGAACTTCAATCAAATGAACACCAAGTGGTTTCAGCAAGAGGCATAGATCCTCATGAGCCCCCGCTTTTGCGGGGGCTCATGAGGATCTATACCTCTTGCTGCTGAATAGTGTTCCAATTTTCTCGACATTGAAGGGGGTCAGTTAAAGGGTGCTAGACTCTTTCCGGGATCATGAATCCCGGCCATGACCTCACTGAATCGGCCGGGGAAAACTGTTTGCGGTGACAGATACTGCTGACATTGTGTGTCTCATTGTGTACGTCAGTAGCCTAAATCCAGATTAAAGACTTTACCCAGTGCGCAAAAGGTCATCGGGCCGACGTCGGCTGCCGTTGGCCCGCGCACTGGGTAGCGACGCGTGGCCTATTTTACAGATACAGGTATATGAACAGCCCGCTAGACACATACACTCTCAAGGGCCACCATGGCTCGGCGTCTCTTGCATTTTAGTTGGGATACAGCCCCACCCCCCCCTTCCAGTCCTTCCCTCTCCCCTCCCCCCCATCCCTTACCCCTCCCCTTGTGCCCGTTTTCTTTTTATCCCCCCTCTCCCTCCCCCCCCCCCCCATCCCCGTCTCGAAAAATGTTGCTGGATTGTTTAGGGGGCCAGTGCAAATAAACCGTGAGGACATTTGAGGCAACTGTTTTAATACTTCTTGAAAAAATGTTGCCCCAAAACAATACTTGAGCTACCACGGTCAGTCCACCTCACACTGTCGCGCACCAACGCAGAGTGCCGGAATTAAACTTTACCAGGGTGAGCGGCAAAATTCCAGACGCAGCCGGAAAAGAAGTGGCGATGGCTTTCCAGATTGAAGACCACCTGGGCGAGCTTGCTGCGCGCGTAGGCCGAGTACGTGTCATAGCCCCTCGTGAGGGCCAGATTGTCAAAGTCAAACTTCCCCCCGATGTAGGCGTCCGAGACGACATTGACCACACGGCTCGGGGCGCACTTGCGGAGCTTGTCCATGAGGAGAAGGGTGAGGTAGCAGTGACCCAGGTAGTTGACGCCGAAACACCGCTCATACCCGTCATCTGTGGCGGCTTTGGGACCCATGTAAGCTGAAGAAAGAGTATTATTTTTAAGATTAAGAAATAACAAGATGGGATGAACCATAACCCACAAAGTCCCTTCTATATGAGAGCTGTCCTCTCTGTCAATGGTCTCTACCTTTTGTCTTTGACCTGATTCTGATGTTGAATTATCTCCTCATATTGAAAAAGTCTCGCAGATCTACCAATGCGTCAGTGAGTTCTATAAGGGGCGCAGGACGTACACGTCATTGATTTGTCAAGTTGACGTAAGTTTTAGTTTTTACGTAATATTATATTTTACTGATATGAGTTTTACTTTCTCTTCATAGGCTTGAGAAAATGGTGACAAAACTAGAACTTCACGGTACAATTTCAGTCTTGCTATAATTTGTGTGAAAGCAGGTTGACTTTACCTAGCTACATGATATACTAAGTACACGGGTCACCTGCATGTTCTTCTGAAAGTGCGTCGATGTGTGTGTGCGTGTTAGTGCGTGCGTGACCGCGCGCTCCAAACATCTCCAAGAGGCATAGATTCTCATGCGCCTGCAGGGCGCATTGCGGATCTATTCCTCCTGGAGATGCGCACATGTTTGTGTGAGATAGAGAGCCACGCGCGAGAGAGAGAATGACGTTTTATGTCAGTGTCTGCGTGTGGACGGAGTTGCCTCTTTTACGTCACCGCCACTGTCTGACTTTCTCTAGATGTCAAGGTATTTTAGTGTCTTAATTCTTTTCTGAAAAGAATTATTTTTTTTACTAAAGAAGTTGAAAAGATACAAAGCTGGCTAATGAACTCATCCAATGTCTTTCTCCAAACTAGCTATATGCAAACGTTCAAGTAAATATGACAAAAATTAAGGACTCTAATCTGGGTCAACCGACTTCCTATAAACGGTTGTTTATGTCTTCAATGAGACATTCAATTACAATATGCTCCGCGGCGGCTCTCTTAGCCACCCACTTAAGAAAGTATTTCGCTAAGTTTCAAGCTTGTGTGTACAGAAATATCGGAGATTCTCTTGTTTACATACATACGCACACACATACATACGCACATACATATATACATACGCACATACGGCGCTTCAGTCGCGCCAAACTCAGTTCAGCAGCGAAGTTAGCGTAACTAGACATGACCTACTTTTTATCTTGTTACTTCAATCGTTAGAGGTTTAGCCTGCCCGCCTTTGACATCATGGACATGCTATTATGAATTCGCCCCACCGCGACCCGTCCTAAAAAGTTCCTTTTGTAAATAGAAGGGACTTAAAAAGTGCAATTTACTACAAGTTTAGCCGGCCTTGGCTGTCGGTAGCGCTTTTAGTCGCGATGATTCCGGAGGAATATTAGCTGTGAAATATTAGCTGAGCGAAGTCTATAAGATAAAGCTGAAACGAGACATGAACGTGTAATAATGATAGTAATATATGAATAGAGACGCGATGTGTTGCGATTATAAACAACATCACTGGTCTGATGGGACAGTGTTAGCGTACGTCAAGAAAAGGTCTGGGGTTTAAACCCTTTGTAACTCGACAAAAACAATATATTATGCGCAGCTAGAAATAACAGCATCTGCCGCATAGGCGGGGATATGTTCATAACAAAAACAACATCACCTGAGCGGCCACACACACAAAAAGCTTAAGTTCACAAACACGCAAGCGCGCACACACGGAGCCATGAAGCGCACACGCACGCACGCACGCACTCACACATCACGCGCGCGCGCGCGCGCACACACACACACACACACACACACACACACACACACACACACACACACACACGGCACACACACACACACACACACACACACACACACACACACACACACACACACACACACACACACACACACGGCACACACACACACTCACACACACACACACACACACACACACACACACACACACACACACACACACACACACACACACACACACACACACACACACACACGACACACACACACACACACACACGACACACACACACACACACACACACACACACACACTCACACACACACACACACACTCACACACACACACACACACACACACACACACACACACACACACACACACACACACACACACACACACACACACACGGCACACACACACACACACACACACACACGGCACACACACACACACACACACGACACACACACACACACACACACACACACACGACACACACACACACACACACACACACACACACACACCGTCCCGACATAATATGATATTATCAACTCACATGCACTACACATAAGAAAAGAATTCACCGTACCTTGAGACAAAGACTGTAAATCGGGTACCACTCTCACGGTCAAAACCCCTTTACTTACACCCTCAGCCGAACCAGACGGAGATATGAGACCGTAGTCTTAACCATCAAGAGACATAGACGCTCATGAGTCCCTGCGACTGCAGGGACTCATGAGAGTCTATGTCTCTTGCAGCTATAGACAACTTCGCTGAACTGTAAGTGTAATCATAGATGTCTATTCTTCTGGGAAAAAAAAGAAAAGAAACAAACGCCGTGAGCGGAAAAGGTAGTACTTAGTATCGGAAGGAAGACAGAGAGAAACTAGGCCGGTGTGCCTGCTTGGGCTCATGAGGATCTGTGCTTGTTGCTGATGGAAAGTGCAGGTTCAAAAGGCCTGGCAGACTTGTATTGTATTTCCTGTCGAAAGGGCAGAATTGAGGGACCCGCCATTTGGCAGCCAGATTTCGATATGTACAATGACGCAATAAGCCCCTTAGAATGCATCGCTTTTCTTTTAGTGTCTTTGTTGGTGTGTGTGTGTGTGTGTGTGTGTGTGTGTGTGTGTGTGTGTGTGTGTGTGTGTGTGTGTGTAAGCGCGCAAGCGGCGCATGTGTGTTTGTGCGGCATGTTTGTGTGTGTAGATATGGTCTGTAGATGCATGGTTGCGGTATGTAGACACTTGATGATAAACCCGTCAGCTGTTAGATATAAACTTCACCGCCGTGTCAGTCAGCGTGTCAACTTGATATCTTATAATTTGTCAGCCGGTGCGTTTGCGAGTGAGTGTGTGCGTGTGTGTGTTAAAATCTCTGCCCCTTGCAGGCGGAAGTGGCCCGCTGAGTTGCTGGTAAGCAGTGGAGGGTCAAAACAGCAAGACGCAAGAGTAACCACCGATGATAAGCAGTCTTGGCATTCGTTATGCGGTTGGGAAAATATACCGATAGCCACCTGTATTACATTTCTGGGGTGCTGGAAAAACATCTCTCTCCCTCTCTCTCTCTCCCTCTCTCTCTCTCTCTCTCTCTCTCATCATTACACACCCGGAACACTGAGGCGCGCGCGCATACACATCAATTGTTACCAGCACACACACTGTGTCACAGGCACACGCGCGCGCGCACATCATGACCCGCCAGTGCGCAAAGGCCGCCATCGGGCCTTTAGTTGCGCATTGGGGACACTGATCTTTGACAACAAACGGCCTGTTACATTTGACTGACAGACTGAGTGAGGGGATAGCCAATAGTCTTGCACACACACACACACACACACACACACACACACACACACACACACACTAAAAGACTTGTAGTCCAACTTTGGACCATCACGTGATGCCTGCCAGCATTGGTGCGGGCCCTTGTCAGAGGCGGAAAATGCCAGCGATAAGGCGGTGTGTGCCGATTGGGAAAGAGCAAAAGTCGCCGTGTAGATATGAACACGTTCTGGCACCACAGCGAGGTTCAGAATTTCTGCAGGTGCCAGATGCCTTTTCCTAATCTTTGGGGGTAAGCTTATGTGCCTAGAGGCGCAAAGCTATTCCTGCACCACCCACAAACTATCACTAACTGCCCCGGTCATTATGTCGGCTAGACCTATCTCCTGTTGTAGTGTGCCATGCAGGGCTGAGCGGGTTAAACCATTCAGCCCGACGGCCATATTTCCCAGATTTTGGAGGCGTCATCTAATGACTATGCACCAGTTGCAGGAGATGGATCGACCATGATAATTCAAGGGTAGTGGCAGATTAGCTTGGTGCCGACCCATCCCCTACTGTAGTGCGTCAGGGCTGAATGGGTTAACACATTTGCGATGACCCATAAACGGATACCCCTACCCTAGATATGAGATCTCCCCTCCCCCTCCCCTCCCTTCCTCACGTTGGATCAACTGAAAAGCCCCATTATCTTCGATGTATATTAGTCCTCTACACAAGATTCGCGAGAGCCTGCCTTAGATCTGCCTTAGGTCTATAGAGCCCTCCTTGCCTTGACACTGAGAATCCTCAATAGATCTAAAAGCCTTATTACCTTGGAGAACCATCATACCTTAGAACTAAGAGCCCTCCTTACCTTAGATCTGATTGCTCCATACCATAGATCTAAAAGCCAACTTACCTTGTAATGGGGAACCATCATACTCTAGATCTAAAAGCCTTCTTATCTTGGAACGGGGAACCCTCATACCTTAGAACTAAGAGCCATCCTTACCTTAGATCTGACCTCCATACCATAGATCTAAGAACCCTCCTTACCGCGAACCAAGAACCCTTTATCTAGATCTAAGACCTCTCCTTTTCTTGAATCTGAGAGCCCCGTCTCAGGTCTGAGATCTCCTCTACCTTAGATCTAGAATCCCCCAGTTACCTAAGTGTCAGCAGTTATCCCAGTACGCAAAGGCCATCGGGCCCAGGACGGCCGCAGTGGGCTAGCGCACGGCAGTGCGCGGGCCCACTGCGGCCGTCATGGGTCCGAAGACGTTTTGCTACGGGGGATCCCATCTCCTGTGTCAACTCACCAGCGTTGTTGATGAGGACGTGAAGTTTCTGCTCCTTCTCGTTGAACTCCTCCACAAAGGCCTTGATGGAGCTGAGGGACCCGAGATCCAGGCGCGCCGCGTACACTTGCTGGTTCCCGCTCTTTTTCCGGATCAACCGGGCAACCGCCTCGCCCTTGACCCCGTTCCTGCAGCCAAGGACGAGCCGAGCTCCGCGTTTGGCGAGTTCCATGGCAGTGGCGCGTCCCAAGCCGGTGTTGGCTCCTAAAAAAAAAAATAATAATAATAAAAAAAGACATAAGTGAATAGGGCTCGGGAAGCTGACGTCATCACGCCAGTCGCGGCGGCCACCGCTCATAGGGAAATCGCTGTTTTTGTAATGTCAGAAAAGTCCTGACCAATAAAAGCAAACCGCGCGCCAGAATCTGTTTCTGTTTGTTTCCAAAGAGGAAGAAACATGAAGAAAAACGTGTTGAAACACTACTTCGCTACTATCTGATGACTATGGTATCCTCATAAGATGGGCGGCTGATGCGCTGACGCTTCTAGGCAACGCGGGGAACTTCCCGAGCCCTATTGTAGAATACATTGCTGATTTGACAAGGCCTGAAGTTTCGTGGATTCAGCCAGCCTGCGTCATCTGCAAGAGGCATAGATTCTCATGAGCCCCTGCAAGAAAAACATGTTGAAACGACACTGTTTCGCTACTATCTCATGACTATGGTATCCTCATAAGATGGCGACTGACGCGCCGACGCTGCTAGGCAACGCGGGGAACTTCCCAAGCCCTATAGGATGTCAGGTTGTTATTCCTATAGGAATCATCGCGACTAAAAGCGCTACCGACAGCCAAAGGGTTAACTTAACCCGCCATGTAATAAATTGCGTTGTACTTGTCCTTTCTAAGCGTGTTTCTTAAGACGCCCTTTCTTTAACTCACTGTACCCCAAGACCGAAATCCCCAAATGTTGCCGTTGTTCTCTGAAGACTGGCATTGCAGTGCAAGACACAGATCGACCATGAGTAGTTCAAGGGTGATGCCAGAATAGCTTGGCGGCCCTCGGCGCGAAGCTATTCTGGCATCACCCTTGAACTATCATGGTCGATCTTTATCTTGCTGTGGTGTGTCTGGGGTAGAACGAATAAAAAATAAAATGATGCGGTGCAAACTTCTTGCTCGCTGACGCTAATTTACAGAGCAGGACCGGGTGCCAGGGAATCGCTACGACTCTAGCTTTCCAGCAATATTTTTTTCAGTATCTGCAAGAGGCATAGATCCTCATGAGCCCCTGCGAATGCAGGGGCTCATGAGGATCTATGCCTCTTGCACGACTCGTCCCTATACTCTTACATCTCTTCTCCGTAGACAGAGGCGGAGAACTCCAGGGTTGAGCTGCAGTTAGTGGCGATAAAAGCGGTGGTGATGAACGATAGGCACAAGGGTATCTCTTTGCGCACTGGGCCCTTCTCTGGTACCGCTGAGAGATGCAGAGAGTGGCTTCTGCTGCAACACTTCGTGCATCGGGCACTGTAAACTATACCTACTACAAGTACTAGTGGGCTATATGCGCAAGCGGGTGGGGGAGGGGGGGGGGGAGGAGGGGGCGGGGGCGGGTATGACTGCTAGCTCCGTGTATCACCTGGCTGCGTTGAATGATGTCTCAGTCCACTACGTGTCCGCGACATGTCGTGCCTGAATGAAGCAATTTCTTATAACATTTTTTATCACGGCGTGCCACTGATTTCACACAGGCCGGTTACACCAAGAAGCATGTCTGTCATCCCTTGACGTGTTACACAGCATGTTGGCTGGCCGGTCCTTGCACCATTACTGGTTGGAACCCATGACTGAGGTAACGTTGACTGGTCTTTGCATCATCAGTTGGGATCCCCAAGTGTCAGAGTAAATTCATCGCCTACTACCAGTATGACTGAGATGAAAAGAAGTCACTGACGCGCGTCTATCCGCAGAACGGTATCGTTAGCAGCGTGGAGTTGGTACACCTCGCCCTGTGCCTAGGTGATATGCACCAGCGGCGCCATTGTTGCTATTTTCGCACCTGACCCGTCGCTCGAACCGATCCTGTGCACCAGATCGGTTTAGAGCGCGTGCTGTCTGAACCTGTAAATGAGCAATCTCGGCTGAGAAAGAATCAAGTGACGTTTGATTGCTGCAAAAATAAGATCAATAAAGAATACACCTTTTCCCATATGCAGTCCGGCAATATGCATCCCTATGCTAGCACCACGAAACATTACACGATTTGGAAGATTTTCAAAATAGTTTGGTTTTTCCTCAATGGTGGTGATTTTGCAACATCTGCGTCGCTTTGCGGCAGAAGCACCGTCGTGGCCGTAGCTGCCGTACGAGATATAATAATAATAAAAATAATTACGGTATTTATAATGCGCTTATCTTATAATAATTATAACTATAAGCGCGCACTCACAACTCGCGCACGCATGCGCACGCTTTAGACAACGACTCACGTATCACAAATAGTGAAAAACATTACAACAGTCAGCTTGGGGTGGGGAGTGTGGTGATATAGTGCTAGAACTGTTGAAAGAGGTGAGTTTTGAGGGCGGACTGGAAGGAGGAGAGAGAGAGAGTGTTTCTGACGGAGAGAGAGTCTGGGAGAGTGTTCCAGGTGGATGGACCGTATACTGAGAAGGGGCGGGGGCCGAAAGTGCTGAGTTTGGTGCGGGGGATGTGGAGGCGGAGAGGGTCGGAGGCGGAGCGGAGGGAGCGGGAAGGAATGTAGGGGTGAAGTAAGTTGGAGAGATAGGCAGGAGCGCAGTTGTTCAGGGATTTGTAGCAGAGAATGCGTTGTGGGATGGGAAGCCAGTGAAGGAGTTTGAGCAGGGGAGTGATGTGGTCGGATATGAGTGCACTACAAAGGATTTCATTTCAGGAATACGCAAGTTCTGAGGAAAATGAACAACCTATCTTTTTCCAGTAGGGACATACGCCCTCCAATATTTTATGCTCAAGGGGAGTAACGCTAAAACCAGAAACGAACCGTTCTTTGACTGCAATCACAATCTTCCGCGGGAACGTACGAGACCAGACTTCAAGTGCAGAAGCCTACCTGCGCGCGCAGTTCTGGTGCACAGGACCCGTCCGAGCGAGCGGACTGATGCGAAAATCGCAGTCAATGACGCCACTGGTGCGTTTAACCTAGGTACAGGGCGAGGCATACGCCAACTCAGCGTCAGTAGCAGACAAGGGGTTAACTCAAAAGGTAAATAGATCTACCAATGAAAACTTTGCCAGGAGGCATCGAACTTTTGAATATTGTTCCCGGGCAAATATTCGTGGCCGGGTACATGTGTGCACCTTTCTACCTGAATCAAAGTAGTCAGCTATACATACCTGCATACGCACGTTATGGCCAGAGAAGAGGGAATCTGTACCCGAACGCATTTGCTCCATGAGAGAGAGAGAGAGAGAGAGAGAGAGAGAGAGAGAGAGAGAGAGAGAGAGAGAGAGAGAGAGAGAGAGAGAGAGAGAGAGAGAACAGACTCGATGTTCCGCGGAAAAGAAGCAGTAGCATCCCAGTAACCACAAGCCCCTCGGGCCAATGTCGGCCGCGGTAAGCCCGCGCACAGACGTGCGCGGGCTTACTGCGGGCGAAATTGGCCCGATCGTCTTTCGCTCTCCGGGTACCGCGGCGCTAGCAGGGTATGATGTACTCACGTGCCAACAAGATGCGGAGGAAATTACCTAAATTACCTGATCACCCCATGAGGCGTGGAACCACTCACAAGCTGCCTGCAGGTCAAAAGGTGCGAAGCCAATACCCAGGATCGCTTCACAGAGCAGGGGGGAATAACTTGAGCGATGATGGCGCCAGCTGGGATCTAAAGCAAGTAAGATAGACCTGCCTGGTTTAGATCTAAGGGCCGCGTTGTCATGGCCTTAGTTGCCTGCTCGGCGGTAAACCCAAATAACGAACTAATTAGTTCGAGTCAGTCTAAGGTATTTGTAGTTTTGAATAAAAGTAAGTAAGCAAGTCAAATTAACGCTTAGATCTTTGGGCCGCGTTGTCGTGGCCTTAGTCGCCTGCTTGGCGTTAAACCCAAATAACGAAACTAATTAGATCTAAGGTATTTGTCGTTTTGAATAAAAGTAAGTAAGCAAGTCAATTAACACTTAGATCTATGGGCCGCGTTTTCGTGGCCTTAGTCGCCTGCTCGGCGTTAAACCCAAATAACGAACTAATTAGATATAATGAATTTGTAGTTTTGACTAAAAGTAAGTTAGCAAGGCAATTAACGCTTAGATCTATAGGGCCGCGTTGTCATGGCCTTAGTCGCCTGCTCGGCGTTAAACCCAAATAACGAACTAATTAGATCTAAGGTATTTGTCGTTTTGAATAAAAGTAAATAAGCAATTCAATTAACGCTTAGATCTATAGGGCCGCGTTGTCGTGGCCTTAGTCGCCTTCTCGGCGTTAAACCCAAATAACGAACTAATTAGATCTAAGGTATTTGTCGTTTTGAATAAAAGTAAATACGCAATTCAATTAACGCTTAGATCTATGGGCCGCGTTGTCGTGGCCTTAGTCGCCTGCTCGGCGTTAAACCCAAATAACGAACTAATTAGATCTAAGGTATTTGTCGTTTTGAATAAAAGTAAATACGCAATTCAATTAACGCTTAGATCTATGGGCCGCGTTGTCGTGGCCTTAGTCGCCTTCTCGGCGTTAAACCCAAATAACGAACTAATTAGATCTAAGGTATTTGTCGTTTTGAATAAAAGTAAATACGCAATTCAATTAACGCTTAGATCTATGGGCCGCGTTGTCGTGGCCTTAGTCGCCTGCTCGGCGTTAAACCCAAATAACGAACTAATTAGATCTAAGGTATTTGTCGTTTTGAATAAAAGTAAATACGCAATTCAATTAACGCTTAGATCTATGGGCCGCGTTGTCGTGGCCTTAGTCGCCTGCTCGGCGTTAAACCCAAATAACGAACTAATTAGATCTAAGGTATTTGTCGTTTTGAATAAAAGTAAATACGCAATTCAATTAACGCTTAGATCTATGGGCCGCGTTGTCGTGGCCTTAGTCGCCTGCTCGGCTTTAAACCCAAATAACGAACTAATTAGATCTAAGGTATTTGTCGTTTTGAATAAAAGTAAGTAAGAAAGTCAATGAACGCTTTAGATCTGACTGCGGTAGTCGGGCAGGATGCGTGCATTAACCCCTTCACTGCCACTGATCACGGATTTCGCGTCTGAAACGTTGCACCCTGGCCAACATCCGCGTGTGGAACACAACGTGACCGGGAGCAAAAGATAGGCACAAAGAACACGGGCCTAACAAGCGACATAAATCCTCATGAGCCCCCGCATTCGCGGGGGCTCATGAGGATTTATGTCCCTTGCATGCAGATGGGTTGCGTTCAGATTGCCGGGTTAAACTATCATGGTCAACGGTAATTTCGTCATCAGACGACAACTCCAAAATTGGTGAATTTCGACCTTTGAACTCAAAGTGTGAATGTTCTTACGCGGCGCCGGCATGCCTTTATAATAGAACTTCTTTTTTTTTTTTTTTTTTTTTTTTTTTTTTAATCCCTGAGTAATTTTCTTGAGTATAACCAGGTAAACATGAAGGTAAAGGATCTCTTCGGTAAGTCTCAAGCCCACCCCAAGACCTCCTCAGTGTGAGGAACACAGATGAAAACTGTGTTAAGGTTACCGTTGAAAAGAGGCATTAATCCTAATGAGCCTCTGCAACTGCAGGGCGCATGAGGATCTATGCCACTTGCAGGTGAAGCCACTTGCAGGTGTAAACCTGTCATGTTAAAGCTCCTTTTAACTTGAACCCTCCCTCCCCCCATCCCCCCACCCCCTTCCCATTCCCTCCCCCCCCCCCCCACACACACGCACACACACATAAACCCCTGATGTTTGATAAATAAGCATCGCGATAACCGTGTAATATAAGTACGGGAAGTTAATTCTACAAACATCAGACTATAGTCATAGGCTAACACTCACTGACGCATATTACTAAAAGAAACCTAACGCTGTGAGAACGACTCCTCATTCACAGAACACTGGCTCAGAATATCGACAATGACTAGGCGAGTTTACTAATAAGGTCTTGGGTTTTCTTGAAATGCAACCGACTAGGTGCCGTGAGTTTTAGCCTGAGCCGCGTCAGTCATTATCCGCTTATCGACTGGTCACGTGACTCCACGATGACGCGGTGGTCTGTTGTGAAAGTTCTGCTTTAGGGCTGGGGAAGCGGCTGACGTCATCGCGCCAGTCGTGGCGGCCATCTTGTGAGGATACGGGACTAAGCCGCGCTCATAGGGAAATCGCTGTTTTTGTACGGTCAGGCCAGTCCTGACGTACTATAATGAGCAATAACAGCAAGTCTTGCCATCACTGTATAAAACCGCTCACCAGAATCTGCTTTTGTTTGTTTCCAAAGAGGAAGAAACATGAAGAAAAACGTGTTCAGGCACCATTTCGCTACTGTACGATGACTATGGTATCCTCTTAAGATGGCGGCTGACGCGCCGACGCTGCTAGGCAACGCCGCGGGGAACTTCCCGAGCCCTATTACGGCCACTCCAATTGACAGACGAACAGGTATTAACCCCCTTCAGCCCCGACACACCACAGCCAGATATGGATCGAGCATGATAGTTCAAGAGTGGTGCCAGAATAGCTTGGCGCCCGTAGGCGCCAAGCTATTCTGGCACCGCCCTTGAACTATCATGCTCGATCTGTCGCCAGAATCGTACTGAATACAGTCCTTCAGAAGGCAGCTTCAAAATTTGGGGAAACTTGGGGATTCTACCCTGAGGTACAATGTGTTAGTCTCAAGCATATTGTTCATAATATTATGTGGTCACCCTTCTCAGTTCACAGTAGAGCAGATGTCCCTCCGCCGTGGGGACTATTATCCCACTGTGCGCACTGGCATGCGCGGATGGGGGATAAAATCAGCTTATAAAATAGGTATATGCCAATTTAGTCATTAAAGGCCCACTACCGCCGTAACTGCTCAAAGCTACACTTCTGTAACAGGCGGTTATGAAACGCTACACACAGGTCTGGCTATGGTTCGTTTAGACGCAGGACAATACATATATCAAGTAGCCCGACAGTGACTCCACTCCTTTCTATAAATACAACGCTATCAGTAGGAGAAACAGCTAAAAAATAGATTGACACGCTAACGACTGCGCATAATAAATAAGTGCAATTACGCGTGTGCATTTGCTGCGTGTCAAAACTGCTATTAAAGTTCGTTAGGTGTGTCGACAAGGCGTAACAAACACACATGGTGATGAAATGTGTCTTCAGATTTATGCTTAATGGTACTCTAACATGTTGTTCCTGAAAGCTTTCAGGTCTGCAAGTTCTCCAACATCAGACAATGTCAGTTTTACGGCGGGGACGTGCATAAACCAGGCCATTAAAAAAACTGGCACTTTAAACGACAAAAAATTCGTCATCGCCCAGCGTTAAACCCAAATAACTAACTAACTAACTAACTCGTCATCGCCCGGCGTTAAACCCAATTAACTAACTAACTAACTAGCTAACTCGTCATCGCCCGGCGTTAAACCCAACTAACTAACTAACTAACTAACTAACTAACTAACTAACTAACTAACTAACTAACTAACTCGTTATGGCCCGGCGTTAAACCCGACAAACTAATTAACTCGTCATCACCCGGCGTTAAATCCAAATAACTAACTAACTCGTCATCGCCCGGCGTTAAACCCAAATAACTAACTAACTAACTCGTCATCGCCCGGCGTTAAACCCAAATAACTAATAACTAACTGGTCATCGCCCAGCGTTAAACCCAACTAACTAACCAACTAACTAACTAACTAACTAACTAACTAACTAACTAACTAACTAACTAAGTAACTAAGTAACTAACTCGTCATTGTCTGGCGTTAAACCCAAATAACTAACTAACTAACTCGTCATCGCCCGGCGTTAAACCCAAATAAGTAACTAACTCATCATCGCCCGGCGTTACACCCAAATAACTAACTCGTCATCGCCCGGCGTTACACCCAAATAACTAACTCGTCATCGCCCGGCGTTAAACCCAAATAACTAACTAACTAACTCGTCATCGCCTGGCGTTAAACCCAAATAACTAACTCGTCAACCCCCGGCGTTAAACCCAAATAACTAACTAACTAACTCGTCATCGCCCGGCGTTAAACCCAAATAACTAACTAACTCGTCATCGCCCGGCGTTAAACCCAAATAACTAACTCGTCAACGCCCGGCGTTAAACCCAAATAACTAACTCGTCAACGCCCGGCGTTAAACCCAAATAACTAACGAACTAACTCGTCATCGCCCGGCGTTAAACCCAAATAACTAACTAACTCGTCATCGCCCGGCGTTAAACCCAAATAACTAACTCGTCATCGCCCGGCGTTAAACCCAAATAACTAACGAACTAACTCGTCATCGCCCGGCGTTAAACCCAAATAACTAACTAACTAACTCGTCATCGCCCACGCTGAAAGCTTTCACTAACCCTTTGGCTGTCGGCAGCGCTGCAGGAATCACCTCGACAAAAAGCTCTACCGACAGACAAAAGCTAAACACGTACATTATACACGCCTAGATATGATACAGAGTCAGGACTTCATAACTTTAGGAGATCTCGTAAGAGACCAGGATCAGCCATGATAGTTCAAGGGCAGTGCCTGATTAGCTCGGCGCCTTTCAAGGCGCCGAGCTAATCAGGCGCTACCCTTGAACTATCATGGTCGAACCGGCTTCTCCCGCGGCAGGAAAGAGGTGAACTTTTCGTCCAAGACAAGGATGGAATTCGCTGCATGTCTTGCGACCCGCTTCCCCACCTTTACGTGACGATGTGCAGGTGCTACATCGGTTGTAGACAGCATATTGATAGGGTGGGGAGTTGGGGCAGACGAGGTGTTGGTGAGCCTGGGGTGACGGTGAGGCAGGTTAGACTGAAGTAAGTGGACGGAGAGAAGAGAGGCAGTTGGTGTAGGAACCCCGGGAGTGTGGGGGGGGGGGGGGAGAAGGTGGGTGGAGGGGAAGGGGTGGGGGGGGGGGAGGTATACCTCCTCTCTTGACTTGGGTCACACCTCCTCATAGCGTTGCCTAGATAGCAAAATACCCCTTGAGTTTTTTTGTCCGGCCATCGAGCTGCTGATGAGCGCTTTTGTTAACCCAGTCATTGCCGGCCAGCTAACGCAGCAGACTGTGCTTCTGCAAATGATCTTCGTTAACTCCTTCTACCCCAGACACGCCACAGCAAGATATGGATCGACCATGATAGTTCAAGGGTGATGCCAGAATAGCTTGGCGCCTATGGGCGCCAAGCTATTCTGGCATCACCCTTGAACTATCATGGTCGATCTGTGTCACCCTGCGCTGCGCTGCGGTCTTCGGAGGACAGCGGCAACATTTGGGGATTTCGGTCTTGGGGTACAATGGGTTAATACAACACACACACACACACACACACACACACACACACACACACACACACACACACACGCACATGCACACACACACACACGCACACACACACACACACGCACACACACACACACATGCACACACACACACACACACACGTGCACACACACACACACACACACACACACAAACCCAACCCCTAGCTGTCTCAGGAACGTGGATGCAAAGTGGTGTCAGCAAGAGGCATAGATCCTCATGAGCCCCTGCAATTGCGCGGGCTCATGAGGATCTATACCTCTTG
This sequence comes from Semisulcospira habei, assembly GCA_036245525.1. Classification (NCBI taxonomy): domain Eukaryota; kingdom Metazoa; phylum Mollusca; class Gastropoda; family Semisulcospiridae; genus Semisulcospira; species Semisulcospira habei. Next base: position 174,195,164 of record BTPG01000007.1, on the reverse strand, counting down.
CAACCGGGTGATGTATTGTAAATGAAAATGATGTCCATGCTCACTATATAATGGTGACGTCTTGTTCAGTTTGCTGTGGACACACCAGCTGTTTGAGTTTATGAAGATGGGTCATACCTCCACCGAATATCTTCCTGCGCCGTCGAGGGTGATGTAGGTGAAAAGGGGGTGGTGGCGGATGAGGGAGGGGTTTAACGGGAAAGTAATTACCCTGCCAGGTGATGATACAGAACAGACGGCACCCACTCTCTCTCTCTCCCACTTCCATTCAGCCTGACTTCACAGTTTGCCATACCAGAGTATTACTGCTGATTACACGTGAACGTCAAATATTTAATCTTTCTCCTTACATTTGTAAACATAATCCTTTGTCTTGTCGGTGTCGCTATATGCTCTTGATGCTGCTGATTCTTTCGGACACTGTCTTAGTTGAGTATAATATTAATGCTATGGACTCATTTATTTCCCTTGCTTTTTGTGTTGGTGGCAGTTACTAATTCTCCAATACCAATTTTTTTTTCCTTTCATGAATTCACATATTGTGTTTTTTTCCCCGTAGTTTTTCTTCCTACTCTTCTTCTTCTCCTTATTATTATTATTATTGTTGTTATTATTTGCATGGCTCTGTTTATTTTCCTGTTATGTTGTTTGTTTACAGGACAGCTTGTAAGACAGGCATTGAGTTGCCTAATAGCTTTTATCCTGAATACTTAAAGATTCATCATCATCATGATCACCTCTCTATCTCTCTCTCTCTCTCTCTCTCTCTCTCTCTCTCTCTCTCTCTCTCTCTCTCTCTCTCTCTCCGCGCGTGTATGTCAGTACTGAAGAGAGAGATTTTGTGTACGTTGTTTTGTTTTGTAGTGTGTAACAAGGACAAGAATGAAAACAGGCCTGAGTACCTATTCTTTTATCCTTACTAGAGAATTACCACCAGTGGTCTTCGCTTGCTGCGGACCGTGACACCTGGCGCTCCACTATTTACAAGGCAGCTGTCTCCTTTGAGGACTCTCACAGAGCTAGCCTTAAGGACAAGCGGCTCAGGAGAAAAAACAGACGGATGCCGCAGCTCAGAACCCTGGCCATACCTTCCCCTGCAGCCACTGCGGTCGAACCTGCCTGTCTCGGATTGGCCTCCGCAGCCACGAACAAGCCTGCAGACGTCGTGGGCAACTCCTATAAAATCTTCGTTCGCGAAGTCAAGCCAAGAGACTAGAGAATAAAATTTCATTTCAATAAAGTTTCACTTCTTTTCATTTCATTTCATTTCTCTCTCTCTCTCTCTCTCTCTCTCTCTCTCTCTCTCTCTCTCTCTCTCTCTCTGAAAATGATGTGTCCACTGTGGGGGTGGGGGTGAGGGGGGGGGGGGTGAGGGAGGCAAAAATAGAGTGATGCCGCAGCATGTCTAAGATTGTTAGGCTCCCTTTCTCTTTAGATCCGATAAACAAAAAGTGTCAGCTCTCACAACGATTTCATTCACAAAAACTAGCCAAACATCTGCTAAAGTCACTCCGTTTAGAACTGCTTGATTTTTTTTTTCATTTCTTTTTAAAAAAATTTTTGGGAGGGAGGTGGGGGTGGGGGAGGGGGGTTAAGGAGGTCGGTAGATGGGTGAGCTCGTTTAACCCCTTTGTCACAAGGAATCACGAATTTTGCGGCTACAACCACTGCACACTGACGGTAATCACGTGCAGAACGAGATGCAACTGGGAACACGGCTAGGCATAAAGACTATAGGCTAACAAGGGACATAAACCCTCATGACGACTAGGCATAAAGACTATAGGCTAACAAGGGACATAAACCCTCACGACGACTAGGCATAAAGACTATAGGCTAACAAGAGACATAAACTGACCCTCATGACGGCTAGGCATAAAGACTATAGGCTAACAAGGGACATAAACCCTCATGACGACTAGGCATAAAGACTATAGGCTAACAAGAGACATAAACTGACCCTCATGACGGCTAGGCATAAAGACTATAGGCTAACAAGGGACATAAACCCTCATGACGACTAGTTATAAAGACTATAGGCTAACAAGAGAAATAAACCCTCATGACGGCTAGGCATAAAGACTAAAGGCTAACAAGGGACATAAACCCTCATGACGGCTAGGCATAAAGACTGTAGGCTAACAAGAGACATAAACCCTCATGACGGCTAGGCATAAAATAATAATAATAATAATAATACCGTTATTATATAGGCGCTTTTTCTCAATTTTGGGGAAATCGACTCAAAGCGCCGCGCCTGAAACCCAACACACACACTCACGAAACAGACACGGATTTACGCCATTTAAGACAAACACAGTACAAGACAAACGAAGGGCCAGTCAGCTACTGAAGTTACAGAGATTTTTGATCGCTTGTATTTGAAATTTGTAAAGTGGCCTGAGACCGGTACCAAAGTGTGGGGGGTGGAAGAACCGGAGTACCCGGAGAAAGAACCCCCGACGGTCCGCCCGAATTAACGGTGACACTTACCAGAGGAGAAAAGTCCAACGCCGGAACCCGGTATCGAACCGCTCACCTTTGGAATTGGTGGCAGGCGCCTTAACCACTGCGCCACGGACCGCCCCAAAGACTATAGGCTAACAAGAGACATAAACCCTCATGACGGCTAGGCATAAAGACTATAGGCTAACAAGGGACATAAACCCTCATGACGGCTAGGCATAAAGACTATAGGCTAACAAGAGACATAAGCCCTCATGACGGCTAGGCATAAAGACTATAGGCTAACAAGGGACATAAACCCTCATGAGCCCCCGCGACCGCGGGGGCTCATGAGGGTTTATGTCTCTTGTCGATGGATAGCGTTCGGCTTGCCCCGGCACTTAACGGGTTAACTGCATCTGAGACCAGGGGGAAGGAGAGGTTCAGAATGCACGGACACCGTTAACAATTGACACCACTGAGCTGTAACCAATATACCATCGGCGCCTATTTTTTGTTGTTGCTGGTAATGTTTTCATAGCAATGCTATCGCTGATCAGAAACAAACAAAACCATGCAAACAAGTTTACCCGGTCTTACGAAATTAGAGAGACCCTATCAATTACACTGAGAAAATACTTCTACATTCAACATTCAGCGGCGCTTTGTGCAGTCAAAGTCACGAGAATCAGAGTCTGCAGATTAGGGAGGCCGGATGGGAGGCAACACGGTTAGGGGGGGTGGGGTGGATGAGACAGGGTGTGGGGGTGGAGGGGGGGGGGGGGGGGGGGCGGGGGGGGGGGGAGACAAGAATAGAGTGATGCGGCAACATGTCTAAGGTTGTTAGGCTCCCTTTCTCTTTAGATCCGATAAACAAAACCTCGCTATTTTGAATCTGTTTACAAACCTATTCCCATGCTCTCCGTCATCCAAACCCGTTTTTTATCTGCAGGTTCCGTACATTCTCATGAGCTCCATAGGCCTGCAGGGGCACACGAGAATCCCATACCTCTTGCCGGTCATATTTAAATCTTTTCCTAGATGCAGAAGGGCAGCTGAGTTTCAAACTTGAAAAAAAGTTCTGTGATGGATCTCATCTGGTTGCTTGTTTTTATTTCACAATCGTCTGTCGAACGTTTATTTTTACCTTCGCCTGTGGAACGTAGACACAAATGAATCCAACAAAAGGCATAGATCCTCATGAGTCCCCACAAATGCGGGGGCTCATGTGGATCTATGCCTCTTGCAGACAAACGACTCTCATCTCATGAGACTGCTGGGTAACATTTTTTGTTTTATTTTATTTGGGGAGTTCTAAGATACCGTTACCGCAGCGATAGATGCGGGTGTTGATGAGACCCTATGCTTCTCTCAGATGGATGGGGTGTTTATGGTAGATGTTTATCGGCCCGATGAGGAATTTGGGAAGCGTTTATGTTTGTGTTTTATGATCAGGGTACTTCTGCAGCAGATTGTTTGAAGGCAGCCGTTTAGACCAGTCCCCCATCTGCACCCTTTACACGTAATCTGGAAGTTGTTTTTTGTTAGTCATTCAGCCCTGACACGCCACAGCAAGACATGGATCGAGCATGATAGTTCAAGGGTGGTGCCAGAATAGCTTGGCGCCCACAGGCGCTCGATCTGTCTCTAGAATTGTAATACAGTCCTTCAGAGGGCAACTTCAAAATTTGGGGATTTTTTCGGTCCTCGGGCTGAATGTGCGAACCCTTTGGCTGTCTGTAGGTTTTTTTTTGTCGCGATGATTCCTGCAGGTTTCTGGATGAACGTTGTCAGCTCTTGGCCAAGCATATGTGGCGCCCCTTGTCGGTCGTTATATTAAAACAGCATAAGACATCCGGGAGCTTAACGTGAAACTGTTCGGTCTGGAAGCTAGGGTTGTGCCGGAAATTTTAAAGGAACAGTGTGTACGCGGGAGATGGGTCCTCATTGCTACACGACAAACTAAACAGTGTCCATCCGTCCACCACATCATGACTCACAAAAAACAACCCAAAGAGATGAGCATAGTAACTATGCTTCAGGAGTCTCAAATCCATTCATCCATCCGTCGGTCCGTCCGTCCGTTCATCCATCCGTGCTTCCATCCATCCATGCTTCCCTCCACCCATGCTTCCATCCATCCATCCACCACCCATCCATGCATCCATGATTCCATGCATCCGTGATTCCATCCATCCATGCTTCCATCCATTCACCCATCCATTTACCCATCCATCCACCCATCCACCCACTCACCCATCCATCCATCCATCCATCCATCCATCCATCCATCCATCCACCCATCCATTTACCCATCCATCCATCCATCCACCCACCCATGCTTCCATCCATTCACCCATCCATTTACCCATCCATCCATCCACCCACCCACCCACCCACCCACCCATCCACCCGACCATCCATCCATCCACCCATCCATGCTTAATAATAATAATAATTACGGTATTTGTAATGCGCTTATCTTATAATAATTATAACTCTAAGCGCGCACTCACAACTCGCGCACGCATGCGCACGCTTTAGACAATGACTCACGTACCACAAATAGTGAAAAACATTACGACGGTCAGCTTGTGGTGGGGAGTGTGGTGATATAGTGCTAGAACTGTTGAAAGAGGTGAGTTTTGAGGGCGGACTGGAAGGAGGAGAGAGAGTGTTTCTAACGAAGAGAGAGTGGTTGAGTGTTCCAGGTGGATGGACCGTAGACGGAGAAGGAGTGGGGGCCGAACGTGTTGAGTTTGGTGCGAGGGATGTGGAGGCGGAGAGGGTCGGAGGCAGAGCGGAGGGAGCGGGAAGGTGTGTAGGGGTGAAGTAAGTTGGAGAGATAGGCAGGAGCGCAGTTGTTCAGGGATTTGTCGCAGAGAGACAGAATTTTGTATTGGATGCGTTGGGGGATGGGGAGCCAGTGAAGGAGTTTGAGCAGGCGTGTGATGTGGTCGGATTTTTTCTTTCTGGGGACGAGGCGGGCAGCATTGTTCTGGACGCGTTGGAGAGTGAAAGTGGTGGAGTAAGGTAGGCCGGAAAGGAGAGAGTTGCAGTAGTCAATGCGAGATAAGATGAGAGAGACAGCAAGTTTGGTGGCAGCTTCGGTAGTGAGGTATTTTCTGATCTGACTGATGCGGCGGAGGTGGAAATAGCATGCCTGGGCCGTGGCGGAGACGAAGCTGGTCATGGACAGAGAGGAATCGAGGATAACGCCGATGTTCTTGGCCGAGTCAGAGAGGGAGATGGGGGTGCTATCGAGTTGAAGGTGGAGAGAGGGAGGGAGCTGGGAGAGTTTCTGGCGAGTGCCTACCAGCATGGCTTTCGTTTTGTCGTCGTTCAGTTTAAGCTTGTTTGCTGTCATCCAGTTTTTCACGTCTTCGTAGCAGTCAGCCGTGCGAGTCAGTAGTGACTGAGTGTTGTCGAGTTTGTCTTTGTCTAGCAGTTGTGAGTCGTCAGCGTAGTGGTGGTGGTGTATGCGGTGAGACTGGATGATGTTGGACAGGGGAGAGGTGTAGAGTGTGAAAAGGACCGGGCCCAGGACGGACCCCTGTGGAACTCCGCAGGAGAGCGTGACTGGGTTGGAAGAGAAGCCGTTGATGGTGACAGACTGCTGTCTGTCGGAGAGGTAGGAGAGAAACCAGGAGTGAGCAGAGTCAGTGATGCCGAAGGAGTGGTGGAGTCGGTGGAGAAGGATAGAGTGGTCTATAGTGTCAAAGGCGGCAGAGAGATCGAGTAGTGTAAGAAGAGAGATGTTGCCCGAGTCGGTGGAGAGAAGCAGATCGTTTAAGATATGTAGAAGGGCTGTTTCAGTGCTGTGATGTTTGCGATAGGCAGACTGGAATGGACTGAGGAGGTTGTTGTCGGTGAGGTGGAGGTTGAACTGGTTGAGAACAACCTTCTCGAGAAGCTAGGACAGGAAAGGGAGATTGGAGACTGGGCGATAGTTCTTGAGTTCGTTTGGGTCGAGGTTGTGTTTTTTGAGGAGAGGACGAACGGTGGCGGACTTGAAGATATCGGGGACGGAGCCGTTTTCTAGAGATGCGTTGATGATGTCGGTAATGAAGGGCAGAAGTTTTGGAAGGCCGTCACGGTAGAGAGAAGCTGGGAGGGGGTCTAGTTTGCAGGTTTTGAAGGCATGGACTTTATGGTCTTGAGGACTTCATCCTGAGAGACGGGGCGGAAGGACGAGAGGGGAGTGCCGGAAAAGGGGGGGGGGGGGGTCGGGAGGGCAAGGCGGAGAAGGCAGAGTGTCGAGTGTGTTGCGCAGAGTTTGGATTTTGTCCGAAAAATAGGTAGAAAAAGCAGTGTGTGTTGGGGAGAGGAGAGTCTTTAGAAGAGCCTAGGAGTGTGTTCATGGTGGCGTAGAGGGTTTTGGAAGAAGTGGATTTCAGGATTTGGTTTTGCTTCCATCCGTCCACCCATCCATTTACCCATCCATCCACCCATCCATCCACCCATCCATCCACCCATCCATCCACCCACCCATCCATCCATCCACCCATCCATTTACTCATCCATCCATCCACCCATCCATTCATCCATCCATCCATCTATGCTTCCATCCATCCATCCATCCACCCACCCACCCATCCATGCATGCTTCCATCCCTCCATCCACCCATCCATGCTTCCATCCACCCACCCATCCATCCATCCACCCATCCATCCATTCATCCATCCACCCGTCCATGCTTCCATCCATCCACCCATCCATTTACCCACCCAGCCACCCACCCATCCATCCATCCACCCATCCATCCACCTATCCACCCACCTATCCATCCATCCACCCACCCATCCATCCATCCACCCACCCACCCATTCATCCATCCATCCATCCACCCATCTATCCATCCACCCACCCACCCATCCATCCATCCACCCACCCATCCACCCACCCATCCATCCACCCACCCATCCATGCATCCATGCATCCATGCTTCCATCCATCCATCCATCCACCCATCTATCCATTCACACACCCATCCATCCATCCATCCATCCATCGATGCATCTGTCCGTGCGCCCACCCATCCATCCGCCAACGTAACCACCAACCTTCCCATCCATCCATCTATCCATCCATACATCCAATCACCCACCTACCCAGATCCATCATCCATCCATTCATCCACCCAAACTTCCATTCATTTATTGCTTCCCCCCTCCCCCCACCCTACACACTCCCAGTCCACCCGTCCCCCACCCTGCTGATTGAACAACATGAAAATGCGCAAGCTGTGCACATGCAATAACACCGCTGTTCCCGTTAGTGTGCTAGCCTCGGTATTTGCAGTCAGCGTGGTGCCAGACTTGTTCAGTCCTGAAACACTGTAGAAACTAAGGCCCCCAAACCAGGGATTTTGCACACAACGTTTGCCAAGATACACAAGTCCTGTTCTGTCTTTAACCCATTAATCCCTGACACACTACATCAAGACGATCGACTATGATAGTTCAGTCAAGGGTGGCGCCATAACAGCTTGGCGCCTGTAGGCGCCAAGCTATTCTGGCACCACCCTTGATAAGAGGCTATGCCAAGCTATTTCGTCTGGCACCGCTCTCTGACCTGGGTCGATCTCTTGGCGCCATGGAAGTATTCTGGCACCATCCTTGAACTATCATGGTCGAGGTCACTTATATGTTATGTGGCCTTCCCATAGTGCAACTTCCATTGCTGAGAATTCGACTTTCAGTATGGCTTAGTGGGTGAAAACGAGGGCTGGAAAGTTGCACTGCTTCTTGGCACTATAACTGATTTTTCCAACTGCGCGTACTTTGTTTTAGTATGGGGGTTGGGGGGGGGGGGGGGAGGGGCTGACAATGTTTCTTTCTGGACAACTTTTGTCAAGCCGTAGATAGCTGGCACTTCATCAACATGTTGTACTGGTGTGTGATTGCGGACCTTACAGCTTATGGCCGTAAGGTCCATATTCAAAGACCAGCACAAATATTGTGTTTTTGTCAGTTGTCATTTCAGATATTAAAGTTAAAAAAAATGTAATAAAAAAAAGTAACGGTGTAAACTGCCAAATAATAAAGAGAAAATATCACGTGATCATGATGTACTAACACTTCAAAAGCTCTGTCGAGTCAGAACGGATCTTGCCAGGCGCTGATACATATCGAACACATCTGTCACTGACAGTGTGTGTGTGTGTGTGTGTGTGTGTGTGTGTGTGTGTGTGTGTGTGTGTGTGTGCGTGTGCGTGTGTGTGTGTCTGTTTGTGCGTGTGTGTATTTGTGTGTGTGTGTGTGTGTGTGCGTGTGTGTGTGTGTGTGTGTGTGTGTCTGTTTGTGCGTGTGCGTGTGTGTTTGTGTGTGTATGTATGTGTGTGTTTGTGTGTGTGTGTGTGTCTGTGTGTGTGTGTGTGTGTGTGTGTGTGTGTGAGTGTGTGTGTGAACGTGCGTGTATGCACGTCTGTGTGTTTGTCTCTGTTGCCCTTGGCACACGCCACGTACCGACACCGCATCCAATCTGGATGACCTTCAAATGTAGACAAAAACAGTCGCAGCTCAAAACCCTCATGCCGGCTTCCCCATCCCAGGATGTCAGCGAAATCCTCCCACCCTCCACAAGCAAGAGGCATAGATTATGTTCTCATCCGCCCCCGCAATGCATGGGCTGATGAGAATCTATGGTTCCTGCAGATATAAATTGTCCAGTGTACGTTTGATAGAGACGAAATAGGCGACTACAGGGGTATAATAATATGAGGTTCTGTGTCTTTTGCAGATGAAAGGCGCTTCAAAGGTAGGAAAAGTGAGGGTGGAATCACCAAACGTGTCTGTGACCATGTCATAAACCTGTCAATCAGAGTTCTGTCACAGAGAGAGAGAGAGAGAGAGAGAGAGAGAGAGAGAGAGAGAGAGAGAGAGAGGAGAGAGAGAGAGAGAGAGAGAGAGGAGAGAGAGAGAGAGAGAGAGAGAGAGAGAGAGAGAGAGAGATTTTACGACAAACGCACCATCTGAGAAAAAAAAAGAAACCCAACCAAACAAAGAAAAAAAAACATATGGGAAGAAATGAATTGATTCCAAGTGCCTGTTAAGAACCTAACGGCCTGAGCTAACCAATTCACACCTGACAACGTCTTCCGCACATTAATAAACGCTGTGTGCCAGCCGTGGGAGATGGATCAGTCATGATAGTTCAAGGGTAGTGCCCGATTAGGTTGGCACCTGTAGGCGCCAAGCTAATCGGACACTACCCTTGAACTACCATGGCTGATCCATCTCCAAAGTCTCGAGGCAGAATCTGGCTAATAATGATGAATCATCAGAAAGCAGGTGTATTCTTCCATGGTGTGTTTACGCTTTCCCAGACTTGTTTCCTCGGTGATTCTCTTTGAGACATACTTTTTAGCTGCTGGTATCGAAAGGGTTAACTTGGCAGACAAACCTGGCACCGCAATCAGCTGTTAAAAGAAAATAATTAAAAGAACATCGCGTGCTAGGCAAGCGAGGTGCCACGATTTTATTTGCGGCTTATTGAGAAAACAACTTCGGTGGAAAGTTTATTTGTCTCTGTCAGTGAAACAGTTAAACTGATTTTCAAGCAAGGCAGTTCGATCTTGTACCGGTTGACTACTCAATTAAGCCTCCCCCACCACTTCCCTCCCCCCTCCCCCCCCCCCCCCCCCCCCCCCCCCGCAATTAATCATGCGCTTCTCCTAGCGTTTAGACTTTGTTATTAACATACAACGGTCTGATGAGAGAGAAACAATTAGTAATGGCCACAGAGAAAACCGACATTCCCTTCCCAGCATCAGCCAATATCATGGACTGTTACACGTTTCACAAATCACTCTGTCTTTTGTAAGCAAGAGGCATGGATTCTCATGAGCCCCTGCGAAAGCAGGGGCTCATGAGAATCTATGTCTCTTGCTGTCAGAATTCGGTATCATTTACATCGTCAGACGAAGGAGGTGACCGACTGGAGCTCACAATCGCTTTACGGGCCAAGGTGTACAATTAGGTTCTAAGCAAAGCCGAGTCACACAAAGTGGCCTGTGTGCTGCTGTAAAGACTTTGGAACTTGTTGCAGCAGTAGAAGACAGACCGTGGCAATACACCGGAACTGACGTTCTGATGAAAGTGACACTAAGGTGCAGTTCATGAAAACAGACCGAATGAAGATCCCGGACACTTTGCAGAAATAAGGCGTCTCGTAAAAGGGCAAGCTCCGCATAAACACACACGCAAGCACGAGCGCGCGCGCACACACGCAGACATACACACAGCATGAATGACGTCAAATCGCCCAGACTAAATAACAAAAGAAATGCATCATAAACCTCTCAGCCTACCGCTGCACTCACTGAGATGGGCGGTGGGGGTGGCGTGGCGTTGAATACATATCTCAGGCCCTTTATTTGACTGATGGATGGATGGATGGATGGATTGCGGGAGGGGGGTGGAGGGTGGGGCGAGGGTGGGGGTTGGGGTGAGCTCAACGGCGGCCGGACGGCCGGACTAACCGACTGACTGATTGATTTATAGATCGATCGATTGAGCCTGAGTTCAGCGCCAAAACATTAACAATGGCTATCTCACTCATGGCTAACATGGCGACCTGTGGGACATGGTATCACCCTGATGGCTCCAGAGGAGTGCCGGATTAGCTTGGTGTTTGGAGACAGACCAACTAAGACTTACGGACAAAAAGAAGACTTGCCATCACCCTTAAACCCTTTTGGCCCCAAGGTCCCATTTCTCAAATTCTGGAGGTATTGCCTAACGACTATGTACCAGTTGCAAGAGATGGCTTGACCATGATAATTCAAGGGTAGTGCCAGATGAGCTTGGCGCCTGAAGGCGCCAAGCTCATCTGGCACTACCCTTGAATTATCATGGTCAAGCCATCTCCTGCTGTAGGGATCCGGGGCTACAAGGGTTAAACCGGCCGCTCACTGCCAATAGTCCGCAGACTGTCATTCTCAAACCAACAGCAAGAGACATAGATCCTCATGAGCCCCTGCAGTCACGGGGGATCATGAGGATCTATGTCTCTTTAGTGTAGATGCGTTGCGTTCACTTTTTCGCTGCAATGACGGAGCCGAAACAGAGCCATTACCCAGTCCTGCGTCCAATGAGAGACTGACAGCAGTGACGGAGCCGAAACAGAGCCATTACCCAGTCCTGCGTCCAATGAGAGACTGACAGCAGTGACGGAGCCGAAACAGAGCCATTACCCAGTCCTGCGTCCAATGAGAGACTGACAGCAGTGACGGAGCCGAAACAGAGCCATTACCCAGTCCTGCGTCCAATGAGAGACTGACAGCCGTGACGGGGCCGAAACAGAGCCATTACCCAGTCCTGCGTCCAATGAGAGACTGACAGCAGTGACGGAGCCGAAACAGAGCCATTACCCAGTCCTGCGTCCAATGAGAGACTGACAGCAGTGACGGAGCCGAAACAGAGCCATTACCCAGTCCTGCGTCCAATGAGAGACTGACAGCAGTGACGGAGCCGAAACAGAGCCATTACCCAGTCCTGCGTCCAATGAGAGACTGACAGCAGTGACGGAGCCGAAACAGAGCCATTACCCAGTCCTGCGTCCAATGAGAGACTGACAGCAGTGACGGAGCCGAAACAGAGCCATTACCCAGTCCTGCGTCCAATGAGAGACTGACAGCAGTGACGGAGCCGAAACAGAGCCATTACCCAGTCCTGCGTCCAATGAGAGACTGACAGCAGTGACGGAGCCGAAACAGAGCCATTACCCAGTCCTGCGTCCAATGAGAGACTGACAGCAGTGACGGAGCCGAAACAGAGCCATTACCCAGTCCTGCGTCCAATGAGAGACTGACAGCAGTGAAGTTCAGACAGGAGGACTTTTCAGTATGCTTTTTTTTCTGATGTATTGCCCTTTTTCTTGCCACGTATCTCAGTGGCGGGTACACGTGTTATAGAGAGCCATGGCTGCCTCTGTGATGCCGTTTCCCCCCCACAACAGAGCCGGCGTACAATTGATCTCAGTTGCGCCGAGTGTAGGGATGAACTCACTAAGAACTGACGATCTAACTGTGGGTTCGCCGCTGTTGTGATGATGCAGAGAGAGAGAGAGAGAGAGAGAGAGAGAGAGAGAGAGAGAGAGAGAGAGAGAGAGAGAGAGAGAGAGAGAGAGAGAGAGAGAGAGAGAGAGAGAGAGAGAGATAGAGACAGACAGACAGACAGACAGACAGACAGACAGTGAGAGAGACAGAGACAGAGAGTCACACTTTGGCTGTAGGTACCAGCGGGTTTCATTATCGAGATGATTCCTGCCGGGAATCATATCATCACAAGCTCCTATCATATAGCGTCCCAGTAGCCCTTTTGTTGACAGACCACCTCTTGATAGGGACGGCACGCGCCGCCTCCCATCTGGTTTCACTGAATGCCGGGCCGGGGAGGGGTGGGGGTGGGGGGTGGGTGGGTCTACGGCCTGTCAGCACTGACCTGTAAACACACCCAGAGCAGTAGCCTGACCCAGATCTTTAGTTCACGGCTGCAAAGTCTGGTAACTACTGACTCCGAGACCTTCCTTTCCCACGTTTGAAATTGTGATTTTCAGCCTTTTCACGGCAACGGTCAAATCCTGCATGTGATTTAAGACTGCATGCGGGCAATAACTACTGAGCTAAGGGGAAATATGAATAAACTGAGGTTATTATAACTATATGCAAATCACGATGTTGTTAGTGTCTATCGGCTATTATTGCTTTGGACTGGTGCAATGATTTAGCGTCGGAGGACGGATTCCTTCATAACTCTGTACTCGGTATATATTTTCCCCAAATCACTTATTCTGTTGGAGTCACGGAGATCGCCTCAGTTTCGCCGACATTGAAATTCAGGGTGTCCGCCTCCGCCGGGACTCATCGCGACAACTTGTGACTGAAAAGCGCTACCGACTGAAAAGGTTAATTCTGTGAGAGAGAGAGAGAGAGAGAGAGAGAGAGAGAGAGAGAGAGAGAGAGAGAGAGAGAGAGAGAGAGAGAGAGAGAGAGAGAGAGAGAGAGAGAGAGAGAGAGAGAGGATGGAATGCCCGTGATAAGATCGGGAATGCCCCCTGTCGGTGTAAGGGTTGGGGGTAGAAATGTGATGATGCTACGAAGACGCGTAAGGTTAAGTCAAGGGTACAGAACTAAATTGGCAGGACATTCCTGGACTATGCAGATTAGTATTCATATGCTGGTCCTTGAATTCGGACCTTACTGCTCTAATACAAAAGACCGTGAAAGCCAAACAGAAGGCGGAGAGCCGAAAACTTGACCCGTCTTGCGCCCTCGAAAAAAGAATTGTTGCTATATTTCAAATATCCGAATATCTGGATATGTACATTAGAAGGAAACAGATACAGAAAACGACATGTCGGCCTGGAATGATACCCCCCCCCCCCCCCCCACACACACACACACACATATACACCAAACAAGCTTATTACCGTGAGGCACACATACCAGCTTTCTGTCAAGACTACTTCACAATACAACAAAAAAACAACAAACCAATAACAACGACAACAACAAAACCAAAAAAATGAATGTTATGTTAGTCACTTCTTAATCATTGACCGTTGTGCCACTCTGTATACACACCAAGAATCTAGGGATAAACCTTCCAGCCAAAAGAGAGGTTGTAACCTCTGTTTGCCCTATGCGTACCCACACATCTCTTTTATCCATCAACATAACGGAAAGAAATAAAGCAGCAGAAATCCTCTACGCGCACGAGCAGCCCGCTAGCATACCACTTATCATGGAACCTATGATTGGCAATGGCAGTTGGCCCTTCAACTCTACTAGTTGTAGATTGACTCGACCTTCTGTACCTTCTCCACAAGATCAGCCCAGAGGTTAATGAAATGATGCACGCAATGAGCCCTAGGGGGCACATTAAAATCTATGCGTACTTCAGATGTTTTTCTGTCGTTTCCTGTAAACTTTTTTTTTGTATACTGTCTACTGAGTTCTTATAGATTTCCCTTCAAGCGAAAAAGACAGGAGAAAGAGTGACCATGATATTTCAAGGGTAGTGCCAGATTAGCTAAGCTAATCTGGCACTACCCTTGAAATATCATGGTCAGTTGTTTATGTTCCAAGACATTCACATAGTACTTAGCTTATGTGCAAAAGTCGACGGAAGAAATCGTTGGCGATGGATGTAAAAAAACTACACATCTCGAGGCGACGTAGGGACTCTCAGAACGCAATAACAAATCACCATTGTGTTTTTTTTTCCTCTTCCTTGTATCAAGGGCATACAGCTGTTGCAAGGTCTTGCTTGATTTTTTTAAAAACTTTTTTGTGCATTTTCCCCTTTCTCTTATACATAAGCCTGAAGTCAAGTGCACACTCGGTATGCACAAAGACGAATTGCCATTTCCTCCGGACAGCGTGCCAAATAACCAGATGAGCATTTGCCCGCCGAAGTGGTACCGGTAGTGCCCCGGGCTCACGGATATGTCTTGTATATTTTTGCCCGAAGCGTGCAAGTTTGTGTAAGCCAAAGACTTGGAACGCGATTTTCATAAGGAACGAGGCAGGCAGGCTGAGAAAATAATTGAATACAATTGTGCACCGTGAATGAGTCGGTGTGGGAGGTTCGCCGCCTTTTACACACACAATTTCCAATATTTTGTTATTGTCGGTTTTTTTTTTGTTGTATCCAACGTGCTAAATGCTATAATGAAACATATGACCTACATAAAATGGCCAGAAAATGTGTCGTATTTAACCCTTTGGTTGTCGTTAGCGGTTTTTTTTTTTGTCGCGATAATTCCTGCAGGAATCATCGCGACACTTGAAAAAATAGCTACCGACAGGTAAACAGTTATCAGGTTTAAAATTTTCACTGAGCTCCTATTCTCAAGCTGTTGAAATGAGTTAAATCCCCTCCTGCTGCGGGATGGAAGGGCAAAAGACCTATTTAACTCTACGCTACTTGCGAGCAGACTGAAGAATTTCGCTGTACAACTGGAGTGGGAGGGTTGGGAGGGCGGCGAATGATTCATGACAATGACGGAACGCAAAGAAAAACACCTTCCCTCCCTCCCAGTCAGCACAAAGTCCTCGGACAGACGTCAGGCCGTGGTTCTATTGCTTACCGAGTTGCCTCTTAGACTACTTATACTTTTCCGCTGAGCACGAGTTCCAAAAATACACTCCAAGAAAAAGAACGCTGAAAGGTCGGGTCGGGGGTGAAGCACTGAATTGAACAGTCTTTTAGTCTGGCCCTTCATGTTTTTCAGTTGTTGTTTTTTTTTGGTTTTTTTTTTTTGGTGGTCATTGTAGTTGTTGCACGAGGCATAGATCATTATGTCCCCCTGCAACCAGGGGCTGTTACCCTGTTGCCTCCATTTCCAAAACTGAGGCAAAGCGGATTCGCACGAACCCTTGTAGTTTTAGGTGATCAGTCGTCCAATCTGACAGTAGTCCCACGGGACATTGCGTTCAAAGGGAATATATCCTCATGAGAATCTGCGCCTCTTGCTGGTAGATTTAGGTCTAGAAATGTACATCTGTTCCTCCTACAAGCATGCACATCTGTGTTTCGCGAAGCCGTGAGTAGAAATCCATGGCACCTGTGTGTGTGTAAAGTAAGTGTTCAAGAACAGTGACGCTGGAACTGCTATTGTACGGACTGGGTTTACCTCTGAGAACCGCTTCCAGTCGACAGACAGGAAACTGACTACGCTATACCTGGGCAGAGAAGCAACACTGACGCAGAATCAGGGGCCAGTTGCACCAGCGAGCTTAGTCCTGCGCCAGCCACTAAGCAAGGTGCTCCGCAAGCGGAGCACCTTGCTTAGTGGTTGGCGCAGGACTAAGCTCACCCATGCAACTGACCCACGTTACTGACGACAGTTATTTTCGCACAAGCCTAGAATTCAGTACATGGGAAAACATTTACTAATATGTCTACCACACGCGTACAAACACAGAAGTCTATGATTGTGTCTTGGTTTGTGCTTTTTTTTTTTCTTTTTCTTTTAACCTTAGGCCTAATGGCGTAGGTTCAAAATCTGACAATCTACACTACACATTTATCATTGCATTGCAGTTTTTCGTCAGTGTTCGCCCAGGGCAAGGCGTGACTGAAAAGTCCAAAATATACAAAAGAACACTATCTACGTCAAACCGACATAGATTTATTGATGCGGCTGCCCTAAATGTAACAAAGTTATATATGTGTGTAGGTCTGTGGTTTGGAACTTACAACAAACAGCCACACGCCGCACGGTCCAAAATGACAGACCAACACAAGTGCGGATATTATACGTGCACTCGGTGTTCTCTCAATAGGGCTCGGGAAGTTGCCCGCGTTGCTTAGGAGCATCGGCGCGTCAGCCGCCATCTTAAGGGATAGGATAAGCTTCAGATAGTAGCGAAGTAGTGTTTCAACACGTTTTTCTTCATGTTTCTTCCTCTTTGGAAACAAACAAAAACAGACCCTAGTTAGCGGTTTCCTACGGTGATGGCAAGACTTGCTGTTATTGCCTATAGCACGTCAGGACTTTCCTGACATTGTCCTGACAGCGATTTCCCTATGAGCGCCTTAGTCCCGTATCCTCACAAGATGGCCGCCACGACTAGCGTGATGACGTCAGCTTCCCGAGCCCTATTCGCTGACGACTGCACAAGAGAGAGACTGACTGAAAAGTGCAAACTGCACAAAAGAATACTACCTACGTCAGACAAAGAATTACTAACGTTTTTGGCAGAAAGATGCACAAACATGGTTGTGCGTGCTGATCAGTTGGACCCTGAAAGCCGTAAGGTCCAAAATTACAGGTCAGCACACGCACAGCACTGTTAGTCAAAACTGATTCTTTAACCCATTATCATACTGAGGCTAAAAGCTTCAAATTTGTACACCGCCATATGCAAGCTACATTATAGTACTTACAGATAAGATATAGACCAATGGCTTTAGTTCAAGGGTAGAGGCGCCAAGCTATTCTGGCACTACCCTTGAACTATTTTAGTCAAAACTTATTCCACACATTGGTCTATTCCGAATGATAAGGGTTAAAGACTGGCTGAGGAAGAGAAATGCCACCCGAAACCAAAGCAGCACCAGAAACAAAACCATTTACGAATTCTTCTGACACGGGCTACGCAAACAGAAGCGTTTACTTAGCAGTGCTATAGTTAGTTCTTGATGATGTCATTGACGAAAGCAATTTACCACAACCTTCCAGAAAACTATGTGAACTGGAGTGCGACTTTAGACCTAACGACGGACAAAAGCGTCCTTCCAGAACTGAAATCAGTGCCGTGTGCCCGTCTCATTGTGATTTTGAACGTAACGCCTTTAAGTGTAAGATTCAGTTTCACAGACAGTCAAATAAAGACTGTTGTCGCTTATATTACAAAAACAGAGCCTTGCAGGAACAAACCACCCGCAAGAACTGCCGCGAACAGAATGGCAGTAGCAACACTTTTATAAAAAAATATTTTTTAACTCGAAATAAAATTCCCAAGGGCTGTACTGTGATGGACGCATTTCAGTTTAGAGGACAGATCGACCATGATAGTTAAAGGGTAGTGCTTGTATAGGCAGGCGTCTAAAGAAAATTAGAGTTGTAGATTACACAGTGTCCATTGAAGACGACGATGCAGTTCAAGAGTTGTATCGAGCATGATAGTTCAAGGGTGGTGCCAGAATAGCTCAAGCTATTATGGCACCACCCGTGAACCATCATGGTCGATCCAACTCCTGCTGTGACAGCCTGCTTCAGGTCTGAATAGTATAAATTGTCGGTATGCCGAGCGTAACCTTGCCTTTTTTTTTTTTGGTGTTTTTCTAGGTTCATAGTTATAATCTTTATTTTATTCTTAACCAAAACACGTCTATCAGTTTACAAAACGTCACACACTTTCAGCATAAACCCCAGAACAGCATCTCAATAAGGATGCAGTTGAGACAGTTCCTAGCAAGCAACAGACGTACATCCTCGTAAGGCCCTGCTCCTGCAAGGGCTGATGACAATCTATGCCATTTTGCAAATGCTGGGGGGGGGGGGGGTTGGTTAGTTCGGGTTTAACGTCCACAGCACCGAGGTGATCATGGACGGCCCTGACGGGCGGGTTATGGGGGACAGGGAAATCTATTGCCTATGGAGTACGCCGTCAACACGACTTTTATCAGATGGTGACTGAATGACGTGTACTAAGCCCGGCGCTCACCATCATCAGGGATAAACTTCCCTGCTAGCACTGTCTATTACCCACCGTCACAAACAGAACGCAGGCCGGCCAATCTTCACTACAGTCGGCCATTCACCCCAAGCTAGCGCAAGAAAAATAAAAAAGTGATGTCGCTACTGATCTGATATTTTGCAAAAGCAAGTAATGTTAATCCTTGTACCACCTGCAGGCCGTAACCCAGTAACCAAAAGTCCTTCGGGCCGACGTCGGCCGCAGTGGGCCCGCGCACCCGAGGTCAGCCCAATGGCCTTTGCTTACTGGCCCGAAGACTCTATCTCTGCCTCCTGTGCCGCTTGGGTAGGGTTCACTTCTCTCTTCTTCTTTGTTATTTTTTTTTTTTTAGTTGCGTGGTGCTGTCTGTCGCCGCGGCCCGTATAGTTGTAGCGGAGCGATTAACCGTTTCACTGCTATTTGACGATAAGGCTCGGCGGAAAAGACGCGTAACTAGGCTGTGTCAGCAAGCCTCGTGGTCTTGTCCTGCATTTGTTGATGAGTGTGGGACAGTAATGCCACGTCATCTGCAAAATCGAGGTCGTCAAGCTGTGTCCACAGTGTCCACTGTATTCCGCTTCTTCTCTGCTCTGTGGTCCTCTTCATGACCCAGTCTATGGCCAGTAGGAAGAGGAACGGAGACAGCAGACACCCCTGCCTGACACCGGTTCTGACCTGGAGCTCCCTGGTGAACTGCCCTTCGTGGATCACGCGACATGTAATGCCATCATAGCTGCTCTTGATCAGGCGGACGAGCTTTGTGGGTACACCGTAGTGTCGTAGGAGTTTCCACAGAGTCTCTCGGTCCACGCGGTCAAATGCTTTCTCGTAATCCACAAAGTTGACGTACAGCGGGGAGCTCCACTCCAGAGACTGTTCCACGATGATGCGGAGAGTGGCGATCTGGTCTGTACATGATCGGTTTTTCCTGAATCCTGCTTGCTGGTCTCTCAGCTGGGGGTCAACGGAGCTCTTCATTCTCTCCAGGATGATCCTGTTGAAGACCTTTCCTGGTACTGAAAGCAAGGTGATTCCTCTATAGTTGGAACACTTGCTGAGGTCACCTTTCTTGGGAAGCTTGATTAGGTACCCCTCCTTCCAGTCAGCCGGCATCACCTCCTCTTCCCAGATCTTTCCAAACAGTGGGTACAGCATCTCTACTGTTGTCTCTAGGTCTGCTTTCAGAGACTCCGCTGGGATGCCATCTGGCCCTGCTGCTTTGCCGTTCTTCAAAAATGCCACTGCTCTTCTGATCTCTTCCCGGCTGGGTCTGTCACAGCTGATGGGTAGGTCGGTCTCTGCTGGCTGGATGTTTGGGGGGTCGGGTGGGCTGGGTCTGTTCAGTAACTCTTCAAAATACTCGGCCCATCTGTAAAGCTTTACGCCGCGAATCCGGATGCGGCACGTCTCGAAAGAGTTAAAAGGAGGGGACGGCTGCTCTCGCGTGATCTGATAGCCGGACGGGCTTGTTCAGTCCATAGCATGCCCGTTGAAAGGTCCTGGTAAATCAAAGTGTCACAGTTGCAGTGCGCCTGAATTGATCCGTGTTCAGGTCGTACTCCATAGGAAATAGATTTCGCTGTCCCCCATAAAACCGCCCGTTAGGGCGGCCGTCTATTATCACTTCGGTGCCGTGGACGTTAAACTCCGAACTAACCAACCAACTCTCGCGTGTCAGTATCGAAGGTAAAACGTAGGAAGAACCAGCAGACTGACCACACACCGGCCATTACAAGCTGGACTGACCCCGACAAAACCGCAGTGTCAAAATCTAAATTTCCACGCGTTGATAATTATATTCTAAATAAATCGATATCACGCGTTGAGAGTCGCGTTTTTCTCGATGACGTCGGCAGTTAAGTAGCTCTTTGAACTCTCAGATATTTCCTAAGATAATAAATACTTGGGACTGCAAAAGCACAGAGTTCAAACTGGTGCTGTCCAACCGGTTTCAAGCGCTACAGGAGCTAGTAAATGAAGAGGAGGCGGTCACCACAGAGCAGCAGTGGAAGGCAGTTAGAGAGGCGCTGAACTCAACCTGCAAAGACACTGTAGGGTTCAGGAAACACCATCACAAGGACTGGCTGCCGGCACAGACCTTGAAGAAGATAGAAGTGAGGAAGCAGAAGAAAGCAGTTCAGTGTCAACAACAGTCGCACGAGAGCAGCCAAAGCAAGGGCACAGGAGGAATACTCGGAAGCCAACCGCGAGGTGAAGAGGAGTATCAGGGCAGACAAGAGGGCCTACACAGACAGCCTGGCAGCAGAGGCAGAAAAGGCAGCAGGCAGCGGCAACATGAAACAGCTCTACGACATTACCAGAAGATTGTCGGGCAAGTATGGCCATACAGAAAGACCAGTAAAAGACAAAGAAGGCAAGCCTATTGCAGACAGAGCAGACCAACTCGACAGATGGTCCGAGTATTTTGAAGAGTTACTGAACAGACCCAGCCCACCCGACCCCCCAGACATCCAGCCAGCAGAGACCGACCTACCCATCAGCTGTGACAGACCCAGCCGGGAAGAGATCAGAAGAGCAGTGGCATTTTTGAAGAACGGCAAAGCAGCAGGGCCAGATGGCATCCCAGCGGAGTCTCTGAAAGCAGACCTAGAGACAACAGTAGAGATGCTGTACCCACTGTTTGGAAAGATCTGGGAAGAGGAGGTGATGCCGGCTGACTGGAAGGAGGGGTACCTAATCAAGCTTCCCAAGAAAGGTGACCTCAGCAAGTGTTCCAACTATAGAGGAATCACCTTGCTTTCAGTACCAGGAAAGGTCTTCAACAGGATCATCCTGGAGAGAATGAAGAGCTCCGTTGACCCCCAGCTGAGAGACCAGCAAGCAGGATTCAGGAAAAACCGATCATGTACAGACCAGATCGCCACTCTCCGCATCATCGTGGAACAGTCTCTGGAGTGGAGCTCCCCGCTGTACGTCAACTTTGTGGATTACGAGAAAGCATTTGACCGCGTGGACCGAGAGACTCTGTGGAAACTCCTACGACACTACGGTGTACCCACAAAGCTCGTCCGCCTGATCAAGAGCAGCTATGATGGCATTACATGTCGCGTGATCCACGAAGGGCAGTTCACCAGGGAGCTCCAGGTCAGAATCGGTGTCAGGCAGGGGTGTCTGCTGTCTCCGTTCCTCTTCCTACTGGCCATAGACTGGGTCATGAAGAGGACCACAGAGCAGAGAAGAAGCGGAATACAGTGGACACTGTGGACACAGCTTGACGACCTCGATTTTGCAGATGACGTGGCATTACTGTCCCACACTCATCAACAAATGCAGGACAAGACCACGAGGCTTGCTGACATCTCGTCCCAAGTGGGCCTCACCATCCACAAACAGAAAACAAAGACAATGAGGCTGAACGCAACCAGGGAAGAACCAGTCTTGCTTGCTGGCACCCCGTTGGAGGAGGTGGAGTCCTTCACCTATCTCGGGAGCATCATAGACAAAAAAAAGGCGGCACTGATGCAGATGTCAGAGCACGAATCGGTAAAGCCAGAGCAGCCTTTCTCCAGTTGAAAAAAAGTGTGGAGTTCCAGAGAGCTGTCACAACACACCAAAGTCCGGATTCTCAACTCCAACGTAAAAGCAGTTCTCCTATATGGAGCAGAGACTTGGAGATTGACAAAAACCACTGTCAACAGAGTACAGATCTTCATAAACAGTTGCCTTAGAAGAATTTTGAAAATCCACTGGCCAGAGAAGATCAGCAACATCAGACTCTGGGAGAGAACAGAGCAGATAACAGCAGAGAATGAAATTGGGCGAAGAAGATAGGGATGGATTGGTCACAGTCTGAGAAAGCCAGCTTCCAGTATCACTAGGCAGGCATTGTCATGGAATCCCCAGGGAAAGAGGAAAAGAGGTAGGCCGAGAAACTCCTGGCGTCGAGACCTCCAAGCAGACATCAAGAGAATGGGAACCACCTGGAGTAAAATCGAAGGAGAAGCACAGGACAGGAGTCGCTGGAGGTCTCTCGTCGACGGCCTATACCCGGGTAGGGGTGACAGGCGTAAGTAAGTAAGTCAGTACTGCAAAAGCACAGGCCTTACGGTACAAAAATGCTGAGGCGGTTTGTTACGTGGTAGTCGTATTCGTAGTATGATATCACACCAGACGCACGCACGTAGGGTTCTTGTCACAACTTCACTCAGCTGCAACTCGTCACACGTGGCACAAGGCTGTAGACCACACTGGAGTAACAGTTCCAACAATATTTTATTGCAGCGATGCGATCTCCACACAATGCATCCACAAATGCACCAACTCCTCTACAACTGCATGCATCAACACTGCGTTTCTCATACAATTTACACACATACTTCCTAAAACGGTCTTTTATACTATTACAGATTTCCTGAATAATCCAGCAAATTCTCGGCACAACACCAATCACAAAAGCCCGAAAACGTATCCAAAACTCAGTAATATTCATTAAAAAGAACAGTCTTGAAGTTACTACAAATTTCCACTACCCCAGAAACGCCTTTGATACAATGTTACGAAATGTTGCCGAAAACCTTGACGTCATTTATGAGGTTACTAGAAAGATCGTGACCCTACTCGAACCTTCAGTCCAGTCTAATGTAGGCGAAACTACGCGTCACAACAAAAATTGAACGCAATTCTCCGTGCAAAAGAAAGTCACTCCTACTAAAAAGGTACGTAATTCTTATCCCAAAAAACCCTGAAATGAATATCGGATCTTTCCTATGATTAACACACACACGCTCTCAAAGAATAACACAACCGCAAACTACGTAACACGGTTACGCCGCTAATTCAGGCAAAGTGAACAAACAAATAAGCGATGGTTTACCTCATGCAAGGGTTTTTAAGTAAATTGCTAATCATTAGACGAGCACTTTGGTGTTAAACCAGCGTGCGAAGCTAACAACCAAGCTTTAGACGATTCAGTGTAATCATCGTAGTGGCACCCAGAACATCGGGGGCACTTACAAAGACTGTGGCAGATGGATAGTTCAAGGGTAGCGCCAGGTTAGCATCGTGTGCATTTTCCGCTCATCCACATCTAACAATGACATTTTTTTGCAACTTTGGTTGGAGCCTATCAAGACTGTGCGAGGTGAATTGACCATGATTTTTCAAGGCTAGTGCCAGTTTAGCTTGGCGGCGCCTTTTAGTTGCCAAGCTATTCTGGCACTAGCCTTGAACTGGGGCGAACGTGTTGAAATGAGTGATTTGTGATCTAACACCCAAGACCCCTAGCCCTCCACCCCTCTCCCCCATACCCCACCCTCCCAAAGCAAAAGGTTGGAAACGCGCTATATATCCGTAGGTTATAAAGGAGGAACAGTCTAATTGCTCTGGGCAACAGGTGCCGGCTTAGAACACATGGTCCATCCATCACCATTTTCCTATCACATCTACCGAAAACACCACCAAGAATCCACTCTTCCTTTAGGACACCTGCAACCATCTTTCTAGCAGCTATACCTATAGATACCTACGCTTCTCTTCTCTCCCCTTCCCCCACGTCCTCCCCTCCCCCACCATATTCTAATACTCCCATATGCTTTCCTCCGGGCGAGATCAGAGAGTGGGTACTTTTATACAGATAGCTTGCTAGAGAACTAGGCGAGCCAGGTGGTGAGAGGCTGGCTGACCGATATTCACTCTTTTTCTTCAGACTCTTTAGGTTGGTTAGTTCGGGCTTAACGTCCAAGGCACCGGGGCCGGTGATCATGGACGGCCCCGAGCTGACGGGCGGGTTATGGGGGACAGGGAAATCTATTGCCTACGGAGTACGACCTGAACACTGATCAACTCAGGCACACTCCAACTGTGCCACTTTGATTTACCAGGACCTTTCAACGGACATGCTATTGGACAAATCCGTTTTTCCCCCTGGATTGTGAGTCCAGCTACCGGGGCCGGGACGGGATTCGAACCCACGACCCGGCTCTCCTGCTCCGACGTTTAACCGCCTGAGCTATTTCGGACTCACAGACTCTTTACATATTTATGTACCCTATATAGTCAGAGACTAAGCTACACTGGTTGTCTCCCTCGATTCGCTACCGCTTGTCAGCGGTAGCGAATCGAGGGAGACAACCAGTGCGGGACGTCAGCCTGGATGAGCAGCACACTCCAGGATTTGGGTTCAGAAATTCCACTGCGGCGGACTGAAACAGTATCATTAATAAAATCCGTTTCGGAGCCAAAGATATGAAAACGTAGAACTACTTCGATTCTCAGCACTACTTTGAGGGCACACTGAGGAGACGTAATGGATATCTGACGATAGGTGAAAGGTAGTGCCAGCAAAGCAAGGGCCAAGATAATGACGATCAAGCACTACACCCTCGGCTCAGAGGCTATATAGACAAGCGTTTTTCCTTTATTATTATATTTTCAAGATATTTTCATTTATTAGAATTTTTTAAATTTTGTTTATATTTATTGTATTTCTGTTACAGGATGGCCATAAATGATTTATATTTAAATTTCTTCTGACTTCATTTCAATTGTCTGCGGTATATCGAAAGTCAGAGGAAACATTAGCGAGGTTTTGTTTGTAACGAACGCCTTCCAACAACGCACGAGAGCGAAATCAAGGGGGATAACCAGCTCCACACATCTCCAAGAGGCATAGATCCCCATGAGCCTTGAGGGCTCATGAGGATCTATATCTCTTAGAGATGTTTGGAGTGTTGTCTATGCTTTCGACGGACCCCTGAAGTCATGACTTGACTCTCGTTCGTTGTTGGGTGTCGTTCCGCGTAAACGTAACCTCTCCATTAACTCATTCCAGACAAGCCGCACTGGGATACGCGACATTAAGCCGCGTATTCGAAAGCATCGTGTCTGGAATGAGTTAAATCAATTTCAGATGACTGCTAGGCCTTTCTTGACTGAGTGCACCTCGGCCCTTACTGCCGTGTTCTGCAGTACTTGTTTCAGTGCTGTTAGTTGCGTACATTTTGTTTTTCCCCCTGATAAACGTTCCACCAGCGGTACTGTAAACTGGCCCTGCGTCCTGGTATGTTGATGAGGTATGACAAGTACGCAAGCGCCAACAATGATACCATGACGTGGCGCTCGCTGATTGGATACTGAGTGTGGACTGAACACGACGGGAACGCTCGTGCAATTCGCTAATAAGCGCCACCTACACTCTGCGATTATTCCAACACTACCAGGAATTAGAAGACCTCTTTGGAGTAGTAATGACACGGTACCGGGTTATTTTGGGTTGAATGACGTATATTATGCTGTTTTCGTCATTTGCAATTTCACCCCTTGACTCAGTGCTACTAGACACCGTTCGGCGCCGAACACGCTTGTTTTCAATGAGAGATCACCTGTCATAAGAGAGAATCATGATGGCCGCTAACTCATTCGCGGCCAGCCGCATCCGGATGCGCGGCTTAAGTGCCGCGCATCCGGATGCGGCTGACCGCGAATGTGCTAAGCCCTTTACTGCCAGTGGCTGTGGACCGTGTTTTTGAAAGCAGTGTAGGTTCAACGCCCAAAATCTCCAGTCGTCAAAGAAACATAGATACCAAGTGATTTCAGCAAGAGGTATAGATCCTTATGAGCCCCCGCGACTGCGGGGGCTCATGAGGATCTATACCGCTTGCAACTGGGTGGTGACCGTGTTCATTTGTCTCGGCCGTGAGATGGTCTTAGTTGCCTGTTATAACTAACTAAATAACTCAATTCAATTTCTTCTTGGCTGTGAGCGGGTTAACTCATTCTACCCCAAGACCGAAATCCCCCAATGTTGCCGTTATTCTCTGAATACTGCATTGCAGTGCAGGACACAGATCGACCATGATAGTTCAAGGGTGATGCCAGAATAGCTTGGCGCCCATAGGCGCCAAGCTATTCTGGCATCACCCTTGAACTATCATGGTCGATCTTTATCTTGTCGCAGTGTGTCTGGGGTAGAATGAGTTAACGAACTTTAGTGACTGGTGACGCTTTTGCCGTTAAGATTTCTCTTGAGAGAGAGAGAGAGAGAGAGAGAGAGAGAGAGCATCTGTACTTTAAGATCACATTGTTTTTCTGGCAAATAAAGATGGTCGTTCAAAACACGTTCCCCACTGTACCAGCAAGTGTGTAAACTGCAGCTCGAAGGTAATAACTGACGAAGAAAGAATGAGCGCGTTTTGGAGAAACAGTACAGAAATATCTAAACAACGATGTTTATTCTGATAATTTACATCTTAAAATTTCTTGAAGCACAAAGAGCTTGTGTCATTATCGTCTTCATTTCTAATGACCTCAAATTGATACACGCGATTTAATTGGTCCTCGTCCGATTACCAACTTGCAATGCGCGATTCCATTGGACAAAGGCAATGGGATATTTCCTTTATTACAGCCTGCAAGGAGACTGACATTAGTGACAACCCGTATTATCACTGCGGCATCGTCAGTTTTACTCGCATGCACGACCCGGACTAAGATCGAAGACCTGCAATCCAGCAAATGGACCCCGGGCCGACGTAAGACAACGCCGGCCGGCGTGCAGCTGTGAACCTGGTTGTTACCGTTTCATTGAAGCTTGGACAATGCTACACAGAGGGCTGAACAGCATACCATTAGTAATATCATAGCATTTTCACGTCCCGCACCAACTGTGGGAGACGGATCGGGGCAAGGGTAGTGCCTGATTAACTTGGCGCCTAATAGGCGCCAAGTTAATCAGGCACTACCCTTGAGCTTGCACGATCCAACCATCTCCCGAAGCTTTTGACTAGCGCCTGGTAGAAGAACATCACATATGATATGGAATTGATTCAAAAAGTAAAACAGGCTTATCTTTCTCGGTGAGTTTGTAGTTTGTAGACATATTACCTCCGGGGCAATATTAGTTAGTTGGGTTTAACGCCGAGCAGGCGACTAAGGCCATCTCACAGCGGCCGGGGCAATATATAATTATGTACAATGTATTTTTAGTTTTGCAGTACATCCTATATATCGATCAATTCACTCTATATACTGAAGCCCAGAGGAGAACAAAGAAATAATAGAGGAATCATGATATGCATATTGCAAAATTGCTTGTCTCAACCAAAGATTGTGAGAGACAATAGACTAATCATCAGAGAGTGACTGCCCAAAATTAAAAGGTCTGGCGTTTCAACAATAGTGTTTTGCTGCTATCGCGCGTGCAGTGTGGGGTTGGTGAACGACCAAAGGTTCGCAGTTCATCTGAATAGGTTGATTGATTGATTGTACATTGCTTAAAGTCCCGACAGCAACAAGGCTTTCTCAGGACGTGCCTGCACTGCTTGTGAAAAAAAAAAAAAAAAAAAAACTAAACAGAACATTGAATGTATGTCGCCAGCCGGTCAAATACATTAAATAAACCTAACACATGGGGCCTAAATAAAGCTAAGACCATTTAGCAACACACATCCAATATCAAGAGCTACAGGCAGTGCAGACAGTAGGGAGAGTGTTAAAAAGGCAAATACAGGTGAATGGACAAAGGGTAGACAGAAACACATGCCCCAGAATAGAGAGAAAAACCCACCCTGTGGGGCTGACCAGGGTGACCCTGGGAACTAAATAGGCTTTAACGGCACACTAGATATGTAATTCATAAAGAATTTAACCCCGTCACTGCAACGCCCAACTGCAAGAGACATAGATCCTCATGAGTCCCCGCAATTGCGGGGGCTCATGAGGATCCATGTCTCACTTGTTGGTCACATTTGTACTGATCTGTTAGCAAGCAGTAACCCTACTGTCGAGAAAAACATGAACGCGATCCAACTGCAAGATACATAGATCTTCATGAGCCCCCGCAGTTGCGGGGGCTCATGAGGATCTATGCCTCTTGCTGACACCACTTTGTACCCGTGTTCCGGCTCGGACAGCTACAGGCTCTCAGGCGCGGAACTCTCAGAGACTTCAGAAACACAATGAATCTGCTACCACTGGCCGTGAAATGGCTATTTTAATCTGCGATGGGCTTCAGAGACCTCACTCCTTGACGCTGGAAGTGAAGGATGTTTCTTTCCTCCTCCCCCCCCCCCTCACCTCCGCCCCCCCCCCCCGTCCCACCCCCCTCTTCCCCTCACTCACTACACTAATGTACAAGTGTTGCGTATGATGAACTCGGCCGTTGACGGACTACCACAGTGAGGGACCATTTCAAAGTTACCATTACTTTTGTACATTTGTACTAGCGGACCTAGATCTAAATTCACGTGCATCACGGGGTCTGAAATCTAAATTCAAATGCACCACGGGGTCTGAAATCTAAATTCACATGCACCACGGGGTCTGAAATCTAAATTCACATGCACCACGGGATCTGAAATCTAAATTCACATGCACCACGGGGTCTGAAATCTAAATTCACATGCACCACGGGGTCTGAAATCTAAATTCACATGCACCATGGGGTCTGAAATCTAAATTCACATGCACCACGGGGTCTGAAATCTAAATTCACATGCACCACGGGGTCTGAAATCTAAATTCACATGCACCACGGGGTCTGAAATCTAACTTCACATGCACCACGGGGTCTGAAATCTAAATTCACATGCATCACGGGGTCTGAAGTCTAAATTCACATGCACCACGGGGTCTGACTGAAATCCCGTGAATGAGCCATACGTTCCCAACAATTAATAATTACTCACTTAGCACCCCCCCCCCCCCCCCACACTCATCATCCCCCATCTTTCCTCAGTCATTTGTTTCCTTCTAGATCTAGGCTCACTGGTCAATAATACACAGCGCTTTTTTCCTGGATCATCACTGGCAGTCACCCCTTATGTGGTTGGGTTGTATACTGCAGTGCTTGTTGATTTGAGTCCCTGTCCGTCTTATCTGTCTTTGATAGTCTGTCTGTTTTATCTGTCTGTCTGTCTGTCGACTGTATGTTTGTCAATAAGTCCGTCGCTCACTCTCTCGCTCCCTCTCTCCCCCCCCCCCCCCCACCCTCTCTCTCTCAGTCACAGGACTGACTAGTAACAAAGTATTTGCGGACAGGGTCTATTTACTAACAACAGTAGGTAGTCATGTTCATCTGCCCATGAAGGGTAGGTAGAGCAGCAGAACTTGCGCAAAAGACCTCCGGCCCGATGTCGGCCGCAGTGGGCCCGCGCACAGTCGTGTATAGACACACACACAGTCGTGCGCGGGCCCAATGCAGCCGACGTCGGGCCGAGGGTCTTTTCAGTGATTGCCTGGAGGGTTGCCGGTGGCTTGTCCGTGTTTGTTATGAGCATGCTCCTTGGATAGACTTCCCAGGCCAACTCCGTGTAGCAGACAGAGAGTCAGAGAGACACTAGTCCACCTACCCATCCATCCACCCGTCCCTAACTCCCTCCCTCCATCCAGCCACCCGTCCCTCCCCGGCTCCAGTCCATCTCCCCTCCGCCGTCCGTCCACCCACCCACCCAACAGTCCGTCCGGCCGTCCATCCATCCATTTACCCACCCATCCACCCACCCACCCAACCATCCATCCATTTATTAATTTCATGGCATAGTATTTTTGTGTAGAGTAATCGTTTCTCGGCGCAGGTACCCGGGTATTCATTCATTCATTCATTCATTCATTCATTCATTCAAATTTCTTTTTTTATCTAGTGGCTGCTTAATACAGTGCAACAATATCTGTGAACAGATCGACTCAGGTATGCATCAGGCACTTCCAGCGAAAGATGGGAAGGGGGGGGGGAGGGGGGGGGGGGGAGAGGTGGGGGGAGGTGGGGGGGGGGAATCGCATAGGGCAGAGAGATAGCCCGTGACTTTGTCTAGCAGATACTGCATGAGTCAGTAAATACCAACAACCCTACCCCCCCCTCCACATCTCAGTCCGAGGAGCATAGATATAAATGCAACAGCCAGCAAGAGGCATAGATTCTCATGAGAATCTATGCCTCTTGCAGTCGGAGAAACTGGAGGATTCTCAAACGACGATTAATGTCAGAGCGGCGAGCACATAAAAACATCTCCGAGTCTGCACCGACCCTGAACTACGCAAACCGTGTGCATCTGCAAGAGGCACAGATCCTCATGAGACTCCGCCACAGATCTACATGAATGCGTGCTGGTCTGTGATTTTGGGCCTTATGGCCACAGACGGACAGACTTGCTTCCCGCACCTCGACAAGAGCTGAAAACCAACGCGCAACACTGGACATAGACGGATTCATATGATAGTCTGCCAAATTTGACTTCTGCTAAACGAAACTTTACTGAAATGTTATACGTCGAAGAAGTTTTTTTCTAAGTTCCTACCAGTGATTAACAAATAAATCAAAAACTTCTGAGAAATCACCGCACTGCCGCCCTTAGAAAGGCAGAAGAAATTAAGTCTAATTTTCGTGAAGAGCGAGATTTTAGGTGTGACACAATGAAAATCTCGCTTTTCACAAAAATGGCTTTACTGTCTTTAGCCTTCACAAGCAAGCACAGCTATTGGGGGCAATAGATCTCGATTCATGTCTCACTGAGCCTCTGCGAAAATTTGCCATAGCGGAGGTGATGTAGGTGAGTCAGTGTTTTATAGGACTGGATCCAATCCCACTGCAAGAGTCAGTAACCAGCAGATGCCAGTGAGCCAGTCACCGGAAATGCGGCGGCGTTTAGCCATGCATTTATGCTCATCATAAATTCTCTCTCTCTCTCTCTCTCTCTCTCTCTCTCTCTCTCTCTCCCCCACCCCCCTCTAGTCTATCCCCCCCCCCTCCTCCCCCTCCACTTGTTATTGTATTTCAGTAGATGTAGCAAGTACAGATTGGAAGCCAAGGTCTGCGCGCCTAATATCTCAATCCTTGATAAATAAAGTTGCAGTCAGTCTGTCTGTCTGCCTGCCTGCCTGCTTGTCTGTCTGTCTCTCTCTCAGTCGTTGCCAAATGCGATCTAGCTACATGTTGATGGCCACAAGCCGGCCAGTGCTGTCAATCACACATCTTTATAAGGAATGCGGTTCACCTGTCTTCAAATGACGTGACTTCCAGAGCCCTTGCTAATCGATTCAGACTTGATGAATTTCACAAAGAAATTAACCCCCTGAATGCTACTGACTAATGATACAGCTCCGTATCAATATAGCCGCGTCGAGTCAGTATCTGAAGGCCGCAACACGTCTCGATAATCTTAACCCTTTGCCTGTCGGTAGCGGGTTTTTTTCGCGATGATTCCTGTCGGACGTCAGGTTGTTATTCCTGTCGGACGTCAGGTTGTTATTCCTGTCGGACGTCAGGTTGTTATTCCTGTCGGACGTCAGGTTGTTATTCCTGTCGGAATCATCGCGTCAAAAACAGCTACCGACACCCAGAGGGTTAACGCCAAGTTTTATCAAACACAAACCTTGCGTCACTGAAAGCTCATAATCTCAGTGTTGCCATCTGTGCTGACCCAACGTGCACTGAAAAGGCCAACGGCGGCCCGATGGGTTGTTGCGCATTGGGGACACGCTGCTCTGGCGCCAATGGACGATCAAGTTCAATCCCTGGGGACGATGGGGTGGAGCATGTCAGGGAATAGCGGTCCTCATAACTAAACGGAACCCTGACTGAAACATCGTTCTGTTTGGCTGTAGGCAGCAAAGGATTAATGCCGCGTTCAACAGGTGGTCAGTAATCATAGTTCAAGGGTAGTGCCAGAATAGCTTGGCGCCTAGAGGCGCCAAGCTATTCTGGCACTACCCTTGAACTAGTTTAGTTGTCAAATCGGTGCCAATTGGGGCTTTATCTCACGTGCACAAATCTGATTGATTAAGTCGTTAGCAGCCTGGATCTGACCCATCTCACTCGCGTGGGCTGAGGTCAGCTTACGTGTGATTAGTGGTGAGGTAATCTCTCTCTCTCTCTGTATATATATATATATATATATATATATATATATATATATATATATATATATATATATATATATATATATATATATATATATATATATATATATATATATTATATATATATATATATATATATATATATATATATATATATATAGATATATATAGATATATATATATATACAGAGAGAGAGAGAGAGATTACCTCACCACTAATATATATATATATATATATATATATATATATATATATATATATATATATATATATATATATATATATATATATATATTATATCAATATCAATTAGATTTGTTTGTTTCTAGTACTATTGATTTGCTATGTAGGCCCTATGTACATTTATGTGAATATGTAACAGTAGTCTTATATCCTGTTCATATGTTTACCTTTCTGTACTGTTAGGCCATTGGCCTGTGGGTGTACGCAAGTGCCCGAGAGAATGAGGTGTGTGTGTGCGTGCGTGCGCGCGCGCGCGTATGTATTACTGTTATATTTGTTGTGTGTAGCAAGGAGGGAGCTGGTTGCCAAGTCATCAGTGGTGCCCCAACGGTCGGCCCCGCAAGACTACAGTTAGATAGATAGATAGATAGATAGATAGATAGATAGATAGATAGATAGAAAGGCATTTCTCTCTCTCTCTCTCTCTCTCTCTCTCTCTCTCTCTCTCTCTCTCTCTCTCTCTCTCTCTCTCTCTCTCTCTCTGCAGTTTTTTTTTTTAGCCGGCCAGACACCCCAGATCTCGGTTGCATCAGCGAACGTAAATCAGTCCAGGTCACTAAACAAGGCGCTCTGCCGATCTCACATGAGCGGGTTTCAGTAGTAGTGTTGTGGCGATATGATCGCGGAGCACCTCAGTTGCTAAGTGGTTTGCGCAGGACTAAGATCACTCGTGGAATTAGCCCCGTGTTTAGTTTCAGTAACAACAGGTCTTTTTCAGTAATATTACGTCCTTTCCTGGGAGCTGAGATGATGTTTTGATCACTGACTTGAGTAGACCTACACCCTTCTGAGGCAAACCGCGAGAACCGGCACAGGACTGAAATAGGAACATAACAATCGGATCACTTGTGTACCGCTTGTCACAATCCTTGGCGCGATCACTGCTTTACCGCGGGTGTGATTGACTGGAAAACCCACCCTGGTTATCTTCCTCGATTCGCTGCGCTGACTGATTCGCCGAAGTCGAGGGAGCCTCGGACAACCTGTGTGAACACAACGTTATATCTGACACGCACATGGGCGTCAGATACACGATTTCCCATTTACACCGTGATAGGAAGACAGTGACCTTGTGTTTAAAATAGCAATATCTGTGAGTTCCCAAGTCTGAGAAACCGCAGAGATAACGAGCCAAACCAACCAGCTGGCACAAAGCCTGCTCACTTTGTTACTTACACTGATTGGCCTCTCAACACGCAAAAGAAAAGACTGACTTCTGGGGACTGATGTATGGACAGAGACTAGAGCCTAAGTCTGAAACTATCTTCATACGCCTGAGACTAACATGTTAGTAAGACATGCATGAACTGAGACTAGGCCAAGTCTGAAACTCTCTCAGGGACTAAACAGCCCAAATTTAAGCCCACGATTTACTAGGTGTAAAGCGTCTAGTCTCTGACTAAAAGCGAATCAAAATGGCAGCCGCTGTCTACATGATGTTCCTATCTCGACGAAATCTACGCCGAAATCGAGTATTTAGAGACCGTCGACACACACTAGATGAGTTTGATGATACGAAGCTTCACAAAATGTTTCGTTTCAAGCGCCATGAAATTTATTTTTCTTGTACTTTTTGTTCTGTGATTTTTGATCTTGTAAAGCGCTTAGAGCACCATTCATTTGGAGGTTAAGCGCTATATAAAATTAATGTACATTATTATTATTATTAATATTATTAAAACCAAAATCGATGAGTACAGTTTACAGGCAGAGTGAAGATGGAAGACAGTGGCTGTCAAAACACGTGCAGGGCGAAACCTGTTCCCAGCAGCGCATGCTCAGTGGCATTTGGAACTGGATATTCCCCAAGTTAAAAATAGCACTTGACACAAGTCGCGGACTAACCATATCTAGTCTCGGACTTGATAGTCTGACTCAAGTCTCAGTTCATGCATCGGAAATGTATGCCTCAGTTAGTCCCTACGTAACAAGTTTCCGACTAGGCCTACGTCGGGGACTTGTCTAGTTTCTGTCCATACATCAGACCCCTGAAGTCGGTCTCATTTAAAGAATGAGAGGGGAGGGGGGAGGGTTGGGGGGGGGGGGGAGGGCAGGGGGGTTCAAGTGTGCTTGAGGAAAGACCGGTTAAATTTTCAGGACGGAAAACCGCTTTAGGCTTGTCTCAGTATTTCCCCAGCAGCATCTCAAGTTAACTGGATACACGGACAATGACCTTCCATCGTTGAAACTTGAAAAAGAGGTAGATGCAGACAGCAAGAGGCATAGATCCTCATGAGCCCCTGCAAAGCAGGGGCTCATGAGGATCTATGCCTCTTGCATCTATCCTCGTTGCGGGGCTCAGCTGAGCTTGAACTCAGCCTACTTTCTTCTGTTTCTTCTGTCTTTTTTTTTTTTTCGTGCCTTAGTTTTCCATTCCGTGAAAAATGAAGTCTTTCAAGCAAACACGTCTCGGCACCAGCTGTGAAAGCAGACTTGTCCAGGTCAATTTTACAAACAAAGAGCAGATGCCCGGCTTTCTGGTCACGGCGCTTTTCGTTTATTAACTCACTCTACCCCAGACACACCACAGCAAGATATGGATCGACCATGATAGTTCAAGGGTGATGCCAGAATAGCTTGGCGCCTGTGGGCGCCAAGCTATTCTGGCAACACCCTTGAACTATCATGGTCGATCTGTGTCCTGCACTGCCACTGCAGTCTTCAGAGGGCAACGGCAAAATTTAAGGATTTTGGTGTTGGGGTAGAATGAGTTAACTCATTTCTATAAGCATTTTTTCTTTTGTTTTAAAATGCCGTGTTTGTTTTGAAATACCCAACTCCAGCAGGGAAAATTTGGCGCGCAGTTTGGCGCGCAGTGCGTGAGCGCTACTATAAGCGTGTAAAAAAATGAACCAACAACAACAGCAGCAGCATCTTTCGGCAAGGACATTAACCTCATACCAGCAACCACAGCATATTTCAACACAATCTGACCACCATCTACCTCACAGCTCAAAAGCAGTAAGGTCCAAGCGCGTGAGCGCTACTATAAGCGTGTAAAAAAAACGAACCAACAACAACAGCAGCAGCATCTTTCGCGGCAAGGATATTAACCTCATACCAGCAACCACAGCATATTTCAACACAATCTGACCACCATCTACCTCACAGCTCAAAAGCAGTAAGGTCCAAAATTACAGCCCGGCAAACAATAACGATGACACCTTTGTTTTGCGGAACAAACCTTTTCCTTGCTCAGTCTGGTCTGTGCAGGCAGAAGGTAGTCAGTTCATTTTTTTTCTTGTAAAAAACGAAAATTTCAAAGGAATTCTCGCTTTACAGCAAAATGAACTTAACTCAGTCTACTCCAGACACACCACAGCAAAATAAAGATCGACCATGATAGTTCAAGGGTGATGCCAGAATAGCTTGGCGCCGGCCTATGGGCGCCAAGCTATTCTGGCATCACCCTTGAACTATCTTGGTCGTTCTGTGTCCTGCACTGACTGCAACGCAGTCTTCAGAGGACGACTTCAAAATTTGGGGATTTCGGTCGTCTTGGGGTAGAATGAGTTAATGTCTTCTGCTTTCACGTGACAGTAGTGAGCTGGTTACACCAAACCACACACACGTCTTTCCCTTGTATTCTAACACACCAAAAACAAAAACAACAACAAACAAACAAACACACACAAAACAAAACCAACCAAAAAACAACCGATTGATTGATTGTACATTGCTTAACGTCCCGACAGCAACAAGGCTTTCTCAGGACGTGCCTGCACTGCTTGGAAAAAAAAAAAAAACAACTAAACAGAACATTGAATGTATGTCGCCAGCCGGTCAAACACATTAAATAAACCTAACACATGGGGCCTAAATAAAGCCAAGACCATTTAGCAACACACATCCGAAGCCAGAAAGTCCATTTTTGCGACTTTCCCATTGCGCAAAAGGCCATCGTACCGACGTCGGCCCGATGGCCTTTTGCGCAATGGGTTACTGTCTTTGGCCTCCGTGTGACAGTACTCCGCCTAAACCACACACGCGTCTTTTCCTACGTCTGTTCTAAGACTGACACCAATGAAAGAAGCGCCGGCGTACCTGTGATGATGACCGTCTTGCCGTCCATCTTGTTCTTGCTGGGACACGGCGTCCCCCACCGGATGTACAGCCTGAGCAGGAAGAGGAAGAGCAGGAGGATGGCCAAGATGGAGGCCAGCAAGATGACCGGAAACGCGTCATGCGCCACGGCCTTCAGCTCCTCTTTGTTCTCCTCCAGCTCCTCCACCTTCAGCCGCTCCCTCATGTTCAGGTCAGGCTTCATCTTCAGGCCTTGGTGATGAGGATTAAGGGGTTAAAAAGTGAGAGCAGACGTGGTGATTGGTCAGTGAACGGGTACGCGTTACTGACAGAAGAAAATCAAAGAGCAACGCAGTCCAGTAATGTTGGCACCGCAAGGTCAAGGTCTTTGCAGCACGTCTGGTAGAACAAAACAGACGCGATGAAGACTTGCTCTTTGCACGTTCAAGGGGTGAGGCGCCGGTGCGACTTGCTTCAGTTGCGGTTTTTCCGTACTATCCGACTGCCTCGAAGACTAGGCCGTCCAGAGCTCTGAGGATATCGAGGTGTCCACTCTGCACAAGACCAGGGAACAAATCAGACTATGAAGAACAACAAACGAGAAAACTTCTGCACCAACTAAGATATAGTTCAGTTTGAGTTACTGACTTTCGTTTTGGCCCTTTGGTGGGAAATTCTGAGTGTCATGCCAAACAAAAGCGTCAGCTGCCTAAGATGTTTAAGTTAACCCTTTGGCTGTCGGTAGCGGTTTTTGTCGCGATGATTCTTGTCGGATGTCAGGTTGTTATTCCTGCCGGAATCATCGCGACAAAAACCGCTACCGTCAGCCAAAGAGGGAAAAGAAAAACACTCCTCGCTGATTGCACCAGTGATGTATTCTCCTACGACAGGTCCATTTTTGTTTTAGTTTTAAAATGTGCACATCTTGGCGGAATGTCACAGTCTAAGAAAATGGAACGACGTAACACACGAGAAAACGACAAACAAGCATTTGGAAAATCAACCAAAGACTGAAACACTATCCAGTTTCTTAAAAAGCAGTTAAAGTAGTTTTCAACTGAAAAAAATGTGTTCATCAACATTTGTAATCATCAATATTTCTGCGCGGGCCTGTCCAAAATATGAGACCAGCAGGCATTTTAAATTTAATGTGGAGAACCAAAGTCAGTCGTCTGACACTTACATTTCAAGGGATTTGAAGACAGTTGCGGAGTTTGGTATCTCTTTTCCCCCTCTCTGGCTCTCTCCTGAAAACCGCGTTCTTTTGCCCTTCTCTCTCTCACATTATTTCTCGTCGGTTGTCGGCGAGGCAACCGAGCGGATTTAGGGGTATATGATTAGGCAAAGGAGGGTCGGGCAGGCGGGGGGAGGGAGGAATAGGCAAGGCAGAAAGGCCCCGTAGCAACGAAAATAAGACCGCAGTCGTCACTTGCAAGAAACTAGTCTTTATCCTTAGACTAGCAGATGGAGCTCGTCTGCGTAATCCACAAAACTCTCTCTTTATCACCAACATAGAGATAAATAGGAACGTGTCTTGCCAACAAGAGGAATAGATCCCCGTGAGCCCCTGCAGATGCAGGGGCTCATGAGGATCCATTCCTCTTGTAGATGGCGAAAGCTTCTACAGACTAACGACTGTACACAACCTAGCGCGCGCGTGTGTTGCGCGAGCTTTATTCTCATCACGTGATCGCGCTTACCTTCTTGGGAGAAGCGTCTCGTACCTGTACAGGTGTGGTGGGGGTGGGGCCGCTAGGCGGAGGAGTGGGGGCAGGGAGGGGGGGTGGGGCGATAAGGGGGTGGGGTAAGGAGGGAGGTGGTAAGCAAAACGTAACGGATGATATGCGGCGGTTCACGTGGGACCCGACTGAGCAACGAGAAACAGCACAGCCAGGAATAGCAAACACAGCGGGCCTTATTGTGTGTTTGTATTTTAACTCTTTTTATCCCCGGATCCCTACAGCAGGAGATGGCTTGACCATGATAATTCAAGGGTAGTGCCAGATTATCTTGGCGCCTTCAGGCGCCAAGCTAATCTGGCACTGCGGCCCTTGAATTATCTTGGTCAAGCCGTCTGCAACTGGTACAGGCGTTGGGCAACACTGACCTCCAAAATTTGAAAAATGGGACCTTGGGGTTAAAAGGGTTAACCGCTCGTCTAGTCCTTTTCTACTACAGAGGTGATATCACAGACTGTCATTGTAGCAGAGCCCCGAAGGCAATAGCTGTGTGTATGGCAGCTCAGTGATTTATTGTATTGGCACTCATCACCCGTACGCTGTTGCATCAGTTCAGTTGGTGCCGTCGTGTACGGAGTACGTATATTCGGCCAACCTCTGGACCTATATATTATTAACCCTTTAGCTGTCGGTTGCGTGTTTGGTCGAGGTGAATTCTGCAGAAATCGCGCCCTCAATTAAACACGCTTCCTACAGCCAAGAGGTTGAATTTCATGTAATGACACCCGAAGCTGAATAGAGAGGAGACTGAAAGAATACGAAAACCTGGACCACGTGTTTAATAAAAGGTCAAGTCACGTTTACAGGTGAAGGCTGGGAATCACCAGTCTTTTTGCAGTGAGGTCAAGGTCACGATTACAGGCCAAGGCTACGTGTGAA
Source organism: Semisulcospira habei (assembly GCA_036245525.1). Classification (NCBI taxonomy): domain Eukaryota; kingdom Metazoa; phylum Mollusca; class Gastropoda; family Semisulcospiridae; genus Semisulcospira; species Semisulcospira habei. The sequence continues at coordinate 174,155,829 of BTPG01000007.1, read as the reverse complement.
AAACAAACATACAAACAACAAAACAGCGAGGTAACAAGAAAGCAAACATCAGCTTACGAGTTTGAACCCTATACTAGACCCCTCTAAATAAAAAAACAACAACATCAAGGTTACTTTAAGGTCAAATTTCAAGGTCATCGGTGTTTTTTTTCCCATCGAAAATTCATCAGCTTCCATTCCAGTAGTCGCAATGTCACGGACGTGTGCCAGCCTGTGCCTTTGGGACCTCGTCGTTTTAAGCTGAGCAAAACTAAATGCGAGTCGGGTAAAAATATCGTCTGGTTGTAGTTTCGTTGTTTTGGCAAACAGTCACTGATGAGAGGCAGCCAAGACTACTGGCAAGGAACCGCCTCGTTCAAAGTGGGTTTGTCTTCAAGACACAACTATTAACTCATTCGAGACGTGCCGCCTCCGGATACGCGGCTTATGCCGCGTATCCGGAGGCGGCACGTCTCGAATGAGTTAACCAATTCACTGCCACGGACGTGGATGATATATATATCTAAAACAACCCCAGACTGAACGCTATAAATATACCGACGTCAGTAAGTTTTGTCCAAAGGAGACAGATATAGACCCAGCAAGAGGCACAGATCCTCATGAGCCCCCGCAGATGTTGGGGCTCATGAGGATCCATGCCTCTTGTAGATGGATCTTTAAAGGTTGTACATTGCCGTTTAACGTCCCGGCCCGACAGCAACAAGACTTTCTCAGGACGTGCCTGCACTGCTTGTGAAAAAAACCCTAAACTAAACAGAATATTGAATGTAAGTGTCGCCAGCCGGTCTAATACGCTAAATAAAACTAAGACCATTTAGTAACACACATCCAATATCAAGAGCTACAGGCAGCGCAGACAGTAGGGAGAGTTTAAAAAAGGAAAACTACAGGTGAATGGACCAAGGGTAGACAGCACCCTGTGGGGCTGACCAGGGTGACCCTGGGAACTAAACAGTAGTTAACCCCACCCCGGCAAGTCCCCCAGGGCAGACCCGGGTGGGGAAGATGGATCGGCTTTGAAGGTCGCGTGCACTGAGAGAGTTAAAAAGATGCACCCAGGCGCTTAACCTGTTATACTCTATGTGCAATGGACAAAGTTACTGTGACCTTATCGGACTCTCATTCGTTTACTTAGTTCCAGAACAAAATTGGCCCCATTCACAGTTGAAAAATGACTGACCGGGCGCGCAGGTCAAGCACTACGTCAGATCTACTGCGATGGGATCAGTCGACAGTGACTCAGTGATAGGGTCTCAAGAGTAGTGCCTGACTAGCTTGGCACCTGGGAGCGAAGCTAATCAAGCACTGCGCTTGAGGTAGCAATTAATGGACTTCCTGCCCAAGCGATTGGCGTTGGGAGTGAAAATAAACGACAAGAAAGTTTGATACGCTACTCTTAAACACCCGCCAGAACTAAATGACTAAATGAGAGTATAGCCCTCTTCAACCTGATACACTATCGCAAGAAATATTAATTTGATTATGATAGTTCAAGGGTGGTGCCAGAATAGCGTGGCGCTCGAGGCGCCATGCTATTCTGGCACCAACTTTGAACTAAAGTGGTTAATCTTTCTCCTAATCTGTAATGTGGCCTTCATAGGACAATACCGCGCATTAAAAAAAAAAAAACTCAGCATGTAGTGGGTTAAGATTAAGAGGTAAACTGCTGCCAGCCTACACAGGGCTTGGGGACAGAACCGCTGTTCAGCCGTAAGGCCCTAAAATCATACACCAGCACACGAATTATATTTACTTGACATTTATTAGCCTCATAGTTGCATCGACAGCTTCAGAGAAACAAGAGCTGTTTAGGCCAAGAGGAACTATTCAACATCTGACCCGTCAACCCCAAACAACGAAATACAAGAGTTAGATCCCCTTTCTTCGTCCGTCCAGTGTGTCGAGACAGTTTCTGCAGTCTTTCTCAACACCAAAATGTCCCAGCTTTCCCAGGAAGATGCATTCAGAGTAGTGTCAGCAAGAGGCATAGATCCTCATGAGCCCCCGCAGTCGCGGGGGCTCACGAGGATCCATACCTCTTGCAGTTGGGTGGTGTTGGGACGTTCTCGACACTGAATGGGTTAAACGGCAACTCACATACAGATGTACACTCTCTTGCTCACACGATAACTTTCATTCTTGCTCTCTCTCTCTCACACACGCAAGCACAACTCATCGACCGCTCATTCTTCATTTTTCTCACAAAATACAAATGTGGTGGCATAGAAAGATATTTTTCTTTGTTGGGCGGGGAGGGGGAGTGGTAGTGGGAGGGACAGTCCACCCTCAAGAAAAAACATACTAAGTGCGGTTTTCTGCCAAAAATAGTTTGCTCCCCCAAAATATAGAATTAAATTATAAAAATATACTATTTTTCGCCCCAAAAATGTGTTCCTCCCAAAAATGATTCTTTCCCCTGAAATGAAGGGAGGGGGGAGGGCGATATGTTAACCCTTGTACTTTTCCATTGTGGGAGGGGGGGTGGGGTGGTGGGGACGGGTGGGCAGGTCACCCCCCCCCCCCCACCCCGAGTTCCTATGCCACTGAAATGCACACACAACTATCCTTCCTCAGTCTCTCCCACATTTTATACTCCATAAAAAACATGACAAAATCCAATATCCCTTGTTTACTCACTCAGGTAACCGCGTTAGACCACGCACATTAAAGGCGATAGTTAATGCAGTCCTCGGTGAAAATAAAATCATGTACTCACATTTTGCAGTCATTTGTGTACTGGTCTGTGACTCTGGACCTTATGGCTCTTCCAAAAGCTGTCGGTTCCAAAATCAAAGACCAGCACACACTAAAATACTTGGACCGAGAACACAGGTGTCTAGAGAGGAACACACAAATCTATTTGCACACTTAGAGACATGCACTCAAAAGTAATAAACAGTTTCTACAGATTACCTGTTAGCAGAAACACGTCACAGCTATTGAACCTCTGTGATTTTATATGTTATGGATCTAAGCACATGTAGTCGAGCTGCACTTCATGTACACAGTGTAATGCTGCTGTCCACATGCAAGCAAAACTGTTTTCTGCAGTGGTTTAGTCAAGTTTAATTTATTGAAAGATGCGGGCACCTCCCCCCCCACCCACCCCACTTCATTAACAGCTGTGAAAGTGTTTTTGAAATCATCGCAAATTTAATGTCAAAGATACTAATACTTCCAAGAAACCTGGATACGACGTGGTTTCAGCAAGAGGCATAGATCCTCATGAGACCCTGCAACTGCGGGGGCTCATGAGGATCTATACCTGTTGCAGTTGTGTGGTGTTCAGGTTTTCTCAGCTGCTGGCAACGTTCTACGACACTTACGCAGCTATTGATGCAGCGGAACCATTTGTACAATGCACACACTCTTAATGCTCGACATGTTAACCAAAACCCAAACAAACTAGATGCGAGTCGTGGATTAAGGGACCTGAAGGTTCCAGTCATTAGGTCCCAAATCACAGACCAACACATGGAGGGTGGCTGCAAAAATCGGGTAAGAGCCAAACTGCGAAAGAATAAAAGCAACATATGACCCTGGTATTATGACGATGTTTGGAATTATAGATGGAGTGCTCCAAGTAAGAAAATACATCTCGTTTCACATCCTAAAAAAAAAAAAAACAAAACAAATTTGTCTCCCTTGAAAGCAAACGAGTGTTGGTAGTTTATACTTTGTTGCATGCTTTGGCCTCTTTCATGAGCTCAAAACCATATTTGTCATTTTTGCATTTGTCCAATTTTTTATTAACAAAACCCCACAAGTTTGGCAATATATATATGTTATCTCATTCACGTGATTATCTTATCAGACATGTAGCAATAGAGCTACAATGAACAATAAACAACCCCCAACGCACTCTAAGAAAAACATCTTCATCATTCAATATTCACAGACAATGCATTCATTACATTTTCATCAAGCTGAGCCTATTTTTGTGAACAAATAAAGTTCAGATGCCTCCCCTGAAAAGAACACAAAATTCACAATAAACTGGGAGAATGAACTTTCTAAGCTGAACGTGCCTGGATATTGTGTAAGTGTACATGCACATACACAGGAACCTGTTTGCAGCAAACGCGGTTTTAAAAAGAAAAAGTGATCTTAGCCCATAAATGTGAATCAGCCATGATAGTTGAAGAATAACGTCAAAATAGCTCGGCGCATACAGGCGCCAAACTATTCTGACGCCACCCGTGAACTTTCATAGTCAATCGGTCACCACAACTGCGACGCAGTCCTCAAAGGACACCTACACAAATCATAAATGCATCCTCAGCATATAATGAGTTAAAAGGCAAGTGCTCTCTCAACAAGTCTTTAAACCTTATCATTCTGATACCCCCATCGCTTGAAATAAATTTGGCCAATAGTTCAAGGGTGTTGCCAGAATAGCTTGGCGCCTCAGGCGCCAAGCTATTCTGGCACCACCCTTGAACTAAAACAGTTGATCTATCTCCTACTCTGTAATGTGGCCTTCATGGGACGATAAGCACATTTGACAAAATCTGCCCGAGGATGAAATGGGTTAAAGACAAAACGTGTCACCCGTCATTAACTCTTTGCCTATGGACGTCGATTTCATCCGCCATGAGATTACTTCCCATAGAGCACTATCAGCAGCCAGATCCACCAGCCGCAGTTTATCACAGTGCACGTGCTGGGCTATTTTCAGCGCCGATTGTCTTGTTAAAGTGCCATTACGCATAAATTTGAAGACACATTTCAGCACCCACTGCGTTTGTTATGCCTTGTCAACACGCCTAATGAACTTTAACCCTTATCATTCGGAATACACCAGTGTGTGAAGTAAGTTTGGCTAAAATAGTTCAAGGGTGGTGCCAGAACAGCTTGGCGCCTCTAGGCGCCAAGCTGTTCTGGCACCACCCTTGAACTATACCATTATTTATAAGTACTATAAAGTAGCTTGCAAATGGCAGTGTACAATTTTTTTTGCCTTTTAGCCTCAGTAGGATATGGGTTAAGAGCAGTTTGGACATGCAGCAAAAGCACACGCGTAATCACACTTATTTGTTCTTCGCAGCCATTCGCATGTCAATATATTTTTAGCCGTTTCTCGTACTGAAAGCGTGGTATTTATAGAACAGAGTGGACTCACTGTCAGGTTACTTGATGTGAAGACGACGTGTGCTGAACTGGATTGTCCTGTGTCTAAATGAACCGCACCTAGACCTGTGTGTAGCGATTCGTAACCATCTGTTACAGAAGCATATCTTTGAACAGTTACGGCCGTAGTGGGCCTTTAAAAGCTGTTACTTGCCACGCACATCGGATCTGGAAACGAACTCTTAACAAAATTACTCAGTGGCAGAGTCGAGTAGGTAATACACTCAATTTAGTAGGCAAAGAGATAAAGACACTCATTTTAGTGGCCAGAGCTATTTAGATGACGGTCTCTAATGACAGGTGACCTCTCATAAGGGTGGTCGCTTAACACAGGTTTTGCTGTAAACATGTCCTTCACTATTCATCTGTGGTGTGCTTTTCGCACAGAAAAACAAAACACTCACAATCGGAATAATAATCAGAAAAATTCTTATGATCGTGCCAGAACATCAACACTGGTATTTAACACTTAACACAATGCGGCTTTGAACTTCAGATGTGCTGGTTTGTGATTTTGGACCGTACGGCCATCGGCCGTACGGTCCAAAACCACAAACCATCACACATACAAAGGAAGTGACAAAATGTGCAAAATTCCAATGCAGTCTATCACAAATCTGACACAGTTAATGACACAAAAGTCCACAACCACACATGCATTCACTGCTCACATTCCCCAACGTGTCATTTTAATGTCATAATTAACCTCCTCCTGCCTGAAAACACAGGTATTGTAAACAGTACCTGTGGCTGCATGCATGAGGGGGTCAACTTGAAATAATGTTCAGGAACCCAACCCGGCTAAAAAGAAACTATCCACATGCCAAGTCCTTATTGAAATATAGCATATTTAACACAACGCTAGAAGACCCCCAAAAATTCTGTTATTCTTCCAGCCTCCAAGTTAAAGATGGCGCAGCACACAGCCCCAAATTTCCCAGCATTTTCCCTGAAACCCATGGGTGCGGTAATTGCGTGTCAGCTACTGTAGCGGTGAGAACGGCGTGGGGATCAGAATGCGAGACTGCATGTGGCGAATCAGTGGCACTAGAAACAAAAGAAATCGAAAAAATTGTTTGGTTAAAAGCAAAAATCTATAGAAACAGAGAAGAAACCAACGGAGAAAGAGACACGCTAGCAAATCACAGGTACAAAACATTAACCCATTCAGCCCGATGGCCGTATTTCCCAAATTTTGGAGGTGTCATCTAATGACTATGCACAAGTTGCCGGAGATGGTTCGACCATGTTAATTCAAGGGCAGTGCCAGATTAGCTTGGCGCCAACAGGTGCCGAGCTAGTCTGGCACTACCCTTGAATTGTCATGGTCGACCCATCGCCTGCTGTAGTGCGTCAGGGCTGAATGGGTTAATATTTCGGGTATAACCCCTTTTTCAAAATGGACCAGCAAACAAGCACACAACTGAGTCGCTGCTCATCTCCTCAGTGTGTCTGAACAGTAAACGTACCATCAGACACATGCACATACATAAGCGGGCACACTCAGTTCAGCAAACGCGCACCATGGAAAAACATGTTGCACATAATCTCAGAATTGTTGTCACCCTCAACACGCCTCATGTAGCTGCAACTGTCAACGCCCTTGCAACCATCAGTACTGTCTCTAGTACCAATAACTGCATGCACAATAGGTTAACCCTTTTAGTCCCGGGACGCTGCAGCAGGAGATGGATTGATCATGATAATTCAAGGAAAGTGCCAGAAAAGCTTGGCGCCTGTCGTCGCTACGCTCATCTGGCACTACCCTTGAATTATCTTGATCAATCCATCTCCTACAACTGGTACATAGTCGCTAGGCGACAGACACCTCCAGAATTTGAGAAATGGGACCTCAGGGCCAAAAGGGTTAACCCATTTAACCCCATGGCAGCAATTCCCCAAGATTTTATCCAGAACTCGTGACCCTGTTAGGGTATACAAGTCAGGAAGTTGGGGGAATGGGATTACAATGACAATTCACAATAATGACTTGTAAAAGAACAGAAAACAAAACAAACAAAAAAACAACAACAAAGAAACAGAGTTTGGAGGTGTCAACAACAACTATGTACCGCTAGCAGGAGATGATGGCTCAAGGCTAGTGCCAAGCTCCTCTGCCAACCCCCTTGAAAACCATGGTCAATCTATCTCCTGCTGTGAGGCAATCGGGCCAAACGAGTTATTGGCATACCCTCCCAAAAAGACTCGATGTATGTTTCTTAGATCCATTTTAACCCATTTAGCCCAGACACACCACAAAACAAGAAAGGCAAAGCCATTACGGCTCACATGTATGACCGATTTACATATGTGCAACCTTTGTGACAAGGGCTGGCTTCTGCAGCAGCAAAATCCATGTTTTCTGAAAATGTAAGCATTTTTCACACATCTGTCACCCCCCCCCCCCCCCCCCCCCATGACCCTTGAACTTTGTGACGAGTCAACTAAATCAGTATGCATAGTCTTATCATCAGCTACCTTTGTACCAAATTTGGTTGAAAAATTTGGCAATACCTACAATTTTACAAAAAAAAAAAAAATCAGCAGTTTACACACATTTGCCAGCCTCTTGTGACCCTTGAACTTTCAAGGGGTCATCCAAATTAATATGCATAGATAGGTCTTACCATCAGGTACCTCTGTACCAAATTTGGGTTTTAAGTTGTGAATAGTATTTGAGAAAAAACATCTCATGTCAAAATATGGCTATTTTAGACCTATTTCCTGAGCTTTCGTGACCCTTGACCTTTCCGAGGGATCAACCAAATTTGTGTGCACAGAAAGGTCTTCCCATCAGGTATCTCTGTAGCACGTTTGGGTTTAAAGTTGGGAATAGTATTTGAGACCAAACATAATATATTTTGTCAAAATATGACTATTTTGGATCTATTTCCGGAGCCCTTGTGACCCTTGACCATTCTGAGGGATCAACCAAATTAGTATGCATAAATAGTTCTTACCATCAGGTGTCCCTGCACCAAGTTTGGGTTTGAAGTTGTGAATAGTATTTGAGAATAAATAAATTATGTCAAAATATAGCAATTCTTTACCTATTTCCTGATCTCTTGTGACCTTGACCTTTGTGAGGTCACTCAGACTCGTATGTTTAGAAAGGTCTTACCAAAAAGTATGTTTGGGCCAAGTTTGAAGAATGTGGCTTGAATAGTCTCGGAGAAAATGCCAACGTTAAAGTTGACCACGAACGACGGCGGGCGGACGGAGGGATGGACGACCACTGACCCAAAACATACTCACTTTTGCTTTGCATGTGAGCCAACCTGACGGACTGACCATGATGATTCAAGGGTAGTGCCAGATTAGCTTGGTGCCTGAAGGCGCCAAGCTAATCTGGCGCTATCCTTGAATTATCATGGTCAATACATCTCCTGGAACTGGTACGTAGTCGTTAAGTGACACTTCTAAAATTTAGGAAAAATGGCCTTAGGGTTAAATAAGATAAGCCCTTGACTGCTGCTCACAATACCGTCCGGCAGAGAAGATGCACGATTATCAACAATACCGTTGGGCAAAGCAGACGTGAACTACGTGTCTTTTCAGCCGCACGGCATTGCCAGAAGCAATCAAGGGGTGAAAGAAGTAGTCAACCAACCTGTGTAAGCAACGCATTCATCCCAGCCTGGGCGCTGCCATGCAGATTCACGTGTAATTTTCCGGCTTTCAAGGTCGGAGTACGCTGATCGACACAAGAAGAACAGGCATTAGTCTAGGATCAATTAAAAAAAAAAATTATAGCTGTAAAAACGTGCCTTTTTGGCATGTAATAAAAATTCACACAACTTGCTAGTTTTCACCAACCATGTGTTAAAAGGCCGCCTTAGTTCACGCGTGGTGCTCAGACACTACTGACCATTTGGTTGCAATACGACACTTAACGGTCACTACTGAAGTGGAGCATAAGTTAGCAATGACTTAACCCTTATCATTCGGAACACACCAGCGTGTGAAATAAGTCTGACTAAAATAGTTCAAGGGTAGTGCCAGAATAGCTTGGTGCCTAGAGGCACCAAGCTATTCTGGCACCACCCTTGAACTAAAGCCACCGGTCTATATCCTTATATGTAAGTACTATAATGTAGCTTGCGTATGGCAGTGTACACATTTGAAGCTTCTAGCCTCAGTATGACATGGGTGAAGGGAACTGTCTTACGGAAGACCAAGACATACTGAAGAGATGGACAGAGTACTGCTCAGATTTGTACAACCACCAAGCTGCAGGGGACCCAGGCATACTTGTCAACCCACCCGTGACCAACAATGGCAACTATCCCATCCTCCGAGAAGAAGTAGAGGCTGCAGTGAAGTCGCTGAAAAAAGGGAAGGCAGCAGGAGCAGACAACATCCCTGCAGAGCTAGTCCAAGAAGCGGGAGAAGACACGATAAGCGCCTTACTAACAATCTGCAGTAAGATCTGGCAGTTAGGGGATTGGCCCACACCATGGACCCAATCACTTATAATAACTCTCCCCAAAAAAGGCAACTTACATCAATGCCAGAACTATCACACGATCAGTCTTATATCCCACCCAAGCAAAGTCATGTTAAAGATCCTACTGAACAGGCTGAAGCCACAGGCAGAGGAAATCATAGCTGAGGAACAGGCAGGCTTCAGACCAGGGCGCAGCACAACTGAGCAGATCTTCAACCTGAGAGTTCTATGTCAGAGATACCTCCAGCACCAGCAGGACCTCTATCATGTCTTTGTGGATTTTAAGAAAGCGTTTGACAGGGTGTGGCATGCAGCCCTTTGGTCCACCATGAAGCTATACAACATCAATGCCAACCTGATCAAAGTCATAGCAAACCTTTACAACAAGGCCACTAGCGCAGTCTGCTTCAACGGCAAAATAGGAAACTGGTTTAGGACTACAGTTGGAGTCAGACAAGGCTGCTTGCTCTCACCTACTCTTTTCAACATCTTCCTGGAAAGAATCATGACGGACGCTCTGAAAGATCATGAAGGAACTGTCAGTATTGGAGGCAGAACAATCACGAACTTGCGCTTTGCGGACGACATTGATGGTCTTGCAGGAACAGAGAAGGAGCTAGCTCAGCTGGTGGAAAAGCTGGATAGTACAGCCATTGCATATGGGATGGAAATCAGTGCAGAGAAGACCAAACTGATGACCAATAACGCCAGTGGCATTGGCACTGAAATCATGGTTGGAGGCCCAAAACTGGAAACAGTTAAGAAATTCAAATACCTAGGAGCCATTGTGACAGATGAGGGATCAAAACCAGAAATACTGTCCAGGATTGCGCAGACAACAACAGCACCGACAAGATTGAAGACCATATGGAAGGACAGAAACATCACACTCTGCTCCAAGATCAGACTGATGCGCTCCTTAGTCATCTCAGTGTTCTTGTATGCCTGCGAGTCATGGACCCTCACAGCTGACCTTGAAAGGAGGATACAAGCCACTGAAATGAGATGTTTTCGAAGGCTGCTTGGCATCTCATACAGAGATCACATCACAAACGATTGATTGATTGATTGTACATTGCTTAACGTCCCGACAGCAACAAGGCTTTCTCAGGACGTGCCTGCACTGCTTGTGAAAAAAAAAATAAACAGAACATTCAATGTATGTCGCCAGCCGGTCCAATACGTTAAATAAACCTAAGACATGGGGCCTAAATAAAGCTAAGACCATTTAGCAACACACATCCAATATCAAGAGCTACAGGCATGGTAGTGCAGACAGTAGGGAGAGTTTTAAAAAGGCAAATACAGGTGAATGGACAAAGAGTAGACAGAAACACATGCCCCAGAATAGAGAGGAAAACCCACCCTGTGGGGCTGACCAGGGTGACCCTGGGAACTAAAAAATACCTAACCCCACCCAAGTCCCCCAGGGCAGACCCGGGTGGGGGACCACATCACAAACGAGGAAGTGGGAAGCAGAATCAGGCAAGCCATCGGGCCCTATGAAGACTTATTAGCCATTGTGAGAAAACGCAAACTGAAGTGGTATGGGCATGTCACGCGCTCAGCAGGGCTTGCCAAAACAATCCTGCAAGGCACTGTGCAAGGAGGACGAGGGAGAGGAAGACAGAGGAAAAGATGGGAGGACAATATCTCAGAGTGGACAGGACTGAAGCTGGGTGATACGCTGAGAATAGCAGAGAACAGAGAGGAATGGAGGGAGCTGGTTGCCAAGTCATCAGTGGTGCCCCAACGGTTGGCAAGACTACGGGAGAGAGAGAGAGAGAGAGAGAGAGAGAGAGAGAGAGAGAGAGAGAGAGAGAGAGAGAGAGAGAGAGAGAGAGAGAGAGAGAGAGAGAGAGAGAGAGAGAGAGAGAGAGAGAGAGAGAGATAGATAGATAGATAGATAGATAGATAGATAGATAGATAGATAGATAGATAGATAGATAGATAGATAGATAGATAGATAGATAGATAGATAGATAGATAGATAGATAGATAGATAGATAGATAGATAGATAGATAGAGAGAGAGAGAGAGAGAGAGAGAGAGAGAGAGAGAGATTGATTGATTGTACATTGCTTAACGTCCCGACAGCAACAAGGCTTTCTCAGGACGTGCCTGCACTGCTTGTGAAAAAAATAAAATAAACAGAACATTGAATGTATGTCGCCAGCCGGTCAAATACATTAAATAAACCTAACACATGGGGCCTAAATAAAGCTAAGACCATTTAGCAACACACATCCAATATCAAGAGCTACAGGCAGTGCAGACAGTAGGGAGAGTTTTAAAAAGGCAAATACAGGTGAACGGACAAAGGGTAGACAGAAACACATGCCCCGGAATAGAGAGAAAAACCCACCCTGTGGGGCTGACCAGAGTGACCCTGGGAACTAAAAAATACCTAACCCCACCCAAGTCCCCCAGGGCAGACCCGGGTGGGGCGAGAGAGAGAGAGAGAGAGAGAGAGAGAGAGAGAGAGAGAGAGAGAGAGAGAGAGAGAGAGAGAGAGAGAGAGAGAGAGAGAGAGATAGATAGATAGATAGATAGATAGATAGATAGATAGATAGATAGATAGATAGATAGATAGATAGATAGATAGATAGATAGATAGATAGATAGATAGATAGATAGAGAGAGAGAGAGAGAGAGAGAGAGAGAGAGAGATAGATAGATAGATAGATAGATAGATAGATAGATAGATAGATAGATAGATAGATAGATAGATGACATGGGTTAAAAGCCGCAAAAATAAATAAAATTATGCCTGCATGATCAGACCTCCATAATCATGAATGCTCCGTTCGACTGATAAAATGCTCATGAGAGTGAGATATAAAACACACTAGACCGTCAAGATGGTGGTTGGGGGGGGGGGGGTGGGGGGGCAGATCAGCCACAACAGTTCAAGGGTAGTGCCAGATTTGATTGGTGCCTTCCCCTGTCCCAAGCTAATCTGGCACAACCTTTGAAATCATCATGCCTATATTATCCATCTGCAATGTTTTACAACATTGCAATTAAGTGAGCTAACCGTAGCTGATAATTAAAATGTACACTTATATGCGATCATAAACTGATATGTGTACAATAATTATTTAAATTATAAGTTACTTCTCTTATAACAAGGTCAGACATAACACAACCTGTCAGTGTTTCTGGCAGCTTTCTTTACATGCAAATTGTCGTTTATAAGACACTTTGAATATAACCACAAAAAGTGGGTCACCGGTGATCCGTTATATGCAAAATGAACTTTATACGGAAATTTTGATGTTTATGAAAGTGGTCTGTAACAGCTACACCTATGAGCTATGTACGGTGTCAAAACAATGAAAAAGTGTCCAATGTCAACAATACGGCGCACCACCAAACAGTCGACAATGGACTATTATAAGGACACTGATATAAACAGACACCAATACATGTAACCCCTCGACTGCTGCTGAAAATACTGTTTGGCAGAAAAGATGCACAGACGATACAGACCTTTTCTGCCAAACAGTACTGTCAGCAGCAGTGGAGAGGTTAACCCTTTCAGCCCAGAGTCCCTTCAGCAGGAGATGGACTGACCATGATAATTCAAGGGTAGTGCCAGATTAGCTTGGCGAATGCAGGCACCAAGCTAATCTGGCACTAACCTTGAATTATCATGGTCAATCCAACCCCCGTGACTGGTACATAGTTGCTAGGCAACACCTCCAAAATTTGAGAATTGGGACCTTGGGGCTACAAGGGTTAAAAACAGCGAGGCTGTAAAACTCAATACAGTACAATCAAATTCAGACCTGTGCAAAGGAGAAACAAATATCAGCATGCATATCACACATCATTAGGCGGTTTTAGAAAAAATAAAAGCGTCAGGTTAATGAGTATAGAACAGGCTTCTTAGTGCTCTGAAATACTACTTATGAACTGGTGGTATAGCTGAGGCACCGTGTCAATGGACGCAATCAATACTGAACACCTACCCTGACTGATATCAAAGACAAACTAGTCTCCCTTAAATCAATATTTCTCAGCTCACAAGTATCGGTAGGCCATCAGTTTTTCAGCACTGATACTCTGCTGGAGATGGAACAGCCATGACAGTTCAAGAGTAGTGTCTATACATAAGCTGGGCGCCTGTTGGACAACTAGTCCGACACTACCATTGAATTCTCATGGCCGACTCATCTCAAGTAACCTATACTTGAGCGAAGGGTCATGGAGGCGCCAATATCACTGCAAGATTTCAGAATGCTAATGTACCTCTATACCTCATATGGAAGAAGCCAAGATAATCATGCATGCACTACGCACAAGCTTTCATAGCACACGTATCTCGAATATGATGTCTGACAATTTCTGGAAAACAGAAATAGGTCAAAATTGCATTTGTCCAACTTTTACCATTCTGATACACCCATTGTTTGAAACAAATTTAACCGATAGTTCAAGGGAGCTGCCAGAATAGCTTGGCGCCTCTGGCGCCAAGCTATTCTGGCACCACCCTTGAACTAAAACAGTTGATCTAGCTCCTAATCTACAATTTAGCCATCATAGTCATCGCCATTGTACAAAATCAGCCTCAGGATGTAATGGGTTAAATGAACACCTGAATGAAAAGCCTGGATAAACATGCAGTATTATGGAGTATTGCACGTTCGTCTGGCCTTTCAATCCACTGTTTTCATACCACTTTGTCTGGGCTCTTCATCCACTTTTTTACGCTGAAATGTGTCATTCTGACGTACTTCTGATTTCCCAACGTCCCTTGAAGTAATATGTGTACCTAACATGTTGAACATTCAGTCTGAGGCTTGGAAATGCAGGCACCTCTACATGAAAGCTCTGGCCACCCGATCTCATATGGTACCTACCCCACACGTGGTGCACAACATATTGCTGTCCTAAGTGACTGAAGAAGCCAGCGACAGGTTCGTTGTTTTCCGTCCTATGTCTTATCCCACGGGCCCTACACGTGGCAAAGAAAAGACACGTCTGAAAATCGATTACCGTAGTGGAACGTGATTTGTACCCTCCTTGCCACGTAAAGTCGTCTTGAAAATCCAGTAGTATGCAACACCCCAGCCACAGTGAATAAAGACTGGCTGATAATGGAGTGCAGACGGGGACAGAGCTAGGCTGTAGAGAAGCCATGTATGCACAGCCTATTTCACCTGCACGCCATGACAAGTCTGTCAGCAAACTCTGACTAAGCTATATCATAAAACAGGCCTTGGACACACAGTACACAACAGCAACATAAACAACAACTATAGATGTTTATTACACTGGAAGAGGTGGAAATAAGAATTGCTGAAATCACGTACAACATAAACAGAAGTGAGACAGGTATTCACAGAACAACAAAAACCAGACGGATGGGATTTTTGTTTTTTTAACACGCATCTACACGTTATGAAATTCAAACATCACAGGACAAAACATGAATTATACACTGTGCTGAACTTGAAAATAAACATAGGAGAATTTTTCAAACTAAATGCATTCCTGGCAATGCTGTAGAAAGCCAAAGACAATGGCAGGACAATCTGGCAATGGGATTAGAGGCCACAGCAAAGTGTTAGCGCTGTAATAGAAAACTGAAATGGTAACAAAACAGCACAAGCAAAATTCACAGCAAAAGTCTTCAATGCAGCATTTTGTGAGTGCACATCTAAAAACATCAGCAACCAAAATAAAAACAAAAACATCACAAAATCAAATGCACTGTACAGTCATTCATGTGACCAACACGCACACAAAGCTAATGGTAATGAACATACTGCAAGCTGACACCAGCCTATTTGTGTGCTGGTCAGTGATTTTGAGCTGGCACGGCTAGAACAGTAAATTGACAGACCGGCACAGAATCATTATGCTAACAAGCAAACGCAAAGAGTAACCCTTGGCGGTCAGCAACGCACGCTAGCACCTGAAGGTACAAGAGCTAACCCTTTCGCTGTTGGTACAAGTTTAATGGTGGGAATCACCGAGACCAAAAATGCTACTGTCAGCCAAAGGGAAAATGAAAATTTCAAATGGGTACACAAAAAGAAAGTTTTAGTTAACCCGTTTCATCCTGATACACCCACTGCTTGAAATGAATTTGTGGTAGTTCAAGGGTGGTGCCAGAATAGCTTGGCGCCTCAGGCGCCAAGCTATTCTGGCACCACCCTTGAACTAAAATTCTGGCACCACCCCTGAACTAAAATGGTTGATCCATCTCCTAATCTGTGACATTGTCTTCACAGGACAATAAGCAAATTTTGATCAAATCAGCTTCAGGTTGAAATAGGTTAATGTACGTTATGTTCACTACAGTGCTACATATAGGTCTTTGCATAAAAAAAAAGAGGTAAACGAAAGTAAAATTAAATCTTCATTAGCCATACGTGTGAATGTGGGTGGTCACATGACAGACTAGCTATCACAAGAGGGCTGCTGATTGGAAAATGTGAGCAGACCCCATTATAGAGGCTGCAAATACTGACAATGGCAACATGCAGTATGTGTCTATCACTAGTTTTCATCAGCCGCCAGAAGACATCAATGTTCTACAATATGTTCATGACAACAGCTGCACAGCTTGCACACAGCTGTGTGCTTTAAACCAAAGTGCTGGCAACACGCAAATTGTTCAACGCAAGAGATACAGATTTTATTAAGTCCCTTGAGTGCATGGGCTTATGTACATCTGTAGCAGGCAGGGGCGGCTGGATGAAGCACCGTACAACATTTATTTCCAACAAACAGACCTGCCAAATTTTAATTTCCACACAACAGTCAACACAAACACTCTAGTCCCTGAGGCAGGCAGGATGTGGAGCTGGTTTGTCAGCGCCAGCGGGCCGATCACTTACCCCAGATGTGATGCACTGTGTACAAGTCGCCCATTTGGGTAAAAAACCCGGCAACCGGCTCATTGTTAGTTGTCCGGCTCTTAATGCCCCGCGCCCTTTATGACAGTTGGGAGAGAAACCACTACAGCGGTTAGTGGCACTTCAAACACGGCACGACAAGAACAATCATAATAACGAGGAGTATTTATACCACCTATACCTCCAAAACCACGTCAGCTCAAGCGCCTTTGGCACAAATCATCCAAGTGTGTGTGCTGCGGGGCTGTCATTTCACCAAACTGACAGGCCCGCAGCTCTCAAATCAGTGTACAAAGACTTGCAAGAAATAGCAACAAACAGAGAAACGCAATCATTTTCTTATGGGTCACATGAGTTTTGTACAGTATTTATTGAATCCCAGCCTGCTTAACCATATTCATCCTGATACACCCACTGCTTGAAATAAAACTGACTTGATAGTTCAAGGGTGGTGCCAGAATTGCTTGGCGCCTAAGGCGGCAAGCTAATCTGGCACCGGCCTTGAACTAAAATGGTTAAGCTAGCTCCTAGTCTGTAATGTAGCCTTCATCAGGGTTCATTTTTGGAGCGAGCCCTGCGCCACTGGCGTATAACTTCCCAAAATGACCCATAACATTTTGAGCTGAAGGGTTAATGACCCATAGGTTTCTGTAGGCAACGGGCCATTCTTTTTACGTGTTCCTAAAGGGCCACCCATTTTTTCCTCTCTTGCTGCCTCCCCTTCCCCACAAGCTTTCGATATTTCTGTGGCTGGCGAGAGGGTGCCCGCATCCGCATACCCACCCGACTACCAACACACGCAAGGTTTGGCCCATCTCATTTCACCCATTGGATTTGCACTCCGCGGGCCAATGACCCATGTGCGTAAATTTTCAGAATGAACCCTGCTTCATAGGACAATAAGCAATTTAATAAAATGAGCCTGAGGATGAAATGGGTTAAGAGAAAACATCATTGACCATAACAAAACATCATTGCTGGTACTATCAAACATTTAAAAGGCAAAGAAAATTCAATACTCACCAATTGTTTCCCCATTCAATCATGGTTCCAGGCTACAAACAGAGAAAAGAAACCAGTACATTTTGTTCAAATCAAAACAGCTGTGGGTCATACTAATAACTATATCAATAACAATTCATTCCACAATACTTGTAAATATAAAAACACAGATACATACACGGCTTAATAACCAGATACATACACGGCTTAATAACCAGATACATACACGGCTTAATAACCAGATACATACACGGCTTAATAACCCTGCACACAGAAACTGTACCCCCCCCCCCCCCCCCCAATAAAAAAGAAAAAAGAAAAAAAAAAGACAAAGCCCTTAAGGCTTACGTGCATGACCGATCCACATGATAATTCTGTCCTTTGTGACCTTGACCTTTCCAACAAGTCACTGAAATAAGCAAGTGTTTTAAGTGTTTCAAGATAAGTAAAGGGTTGACTTTCGTACCTGCAAAATCCACGTTTTCTTAAAATTTATGCACTTTTCACACTTCTGTCAACCTCCTGTGACCATTAACCGTTGCGAGTTGTGAACCAAATTAGTATACTTAAAAAGGTCTCACAAGCTACCTTTCTGCCAAGTTGGTTGAAAAGTTGAGCAAAAATGCTAATAAAAACTAAATTTTACAACAAAAAAAAAAGACATTTTTTGCATCATTTGCCGTTGTCTTGCGACCCTTGACCTTTCCAAGGGGTCATCAAAATTACCATCAGGTATCTCTGTACCAGTGAAGTTGTAAACAGTATTTGAGGAGAAAATCTTTTTCGGTCTCAAAAATGGCCATTTTGGACTTATTTCCTGATCTCGTGACCCTTGACCTTTCTAACAATTCATCTAAATTAGTACGCATAGAAAGGTCTTACCATCAGGTATCCACGTTTGGGTTTGAAGTTCTGAATAGTATTGAGAAAAAAACATATTTGATCAAAATATGGCTATATTTTTTACCCATTTCCTGTTCTCTTGTCACCCTTGACCTTTCCAAGTAGAAAGGTCTTCCCATTAGGTTCTGTGTACCAAGTCTAGATCTGGAGTTGTGAATGGTATTTGGAAAAAAGCTTGTCAACATTTTCGACCTATTTCCTGATCCCCTGATCACTGCCACAAAGTATCCTTGGGCCAAGTTTGAAGACTGTGGTTTGATTATTCTCCGAGAAAACGCCAATGTTAAAGTTTACCACGGACGATGGACAACAGACGGACGACCACTGGCCCAGAACATAAACTCACTTTTGCTTTCACACATGAGCCAAAAATCACATATAACATAAATCATAATGACAACATGCAACAAAAAAGTTATCACATTAACCCATTTAGGCCCGAGTCCCTACAGCAGGAGATGGATTGACCATGATAATTCAAGGGTAGTGCCAGATTAGCTTGGCGCCTGAACGCGCCAAGCTAATCTAGCACTACCCTTGAATTATCATGGTCAATCCATCTCCTGCAACTGGCACATAGTCATTGGGGAGAATTTGAGAAATGGGACCTTGGGACGAAAAGGGTTAAAACACACATACCTGTGAAATACGAAAGCCAAATGCAACAGAATATTTATTGCACACTTTGTGCTCCTCCTAACATCGCCATACCTTTAGCGTGTAGCTGCGAAGTTCATAAATATGGCTGGGTGGCCGTGGAGCGATTTCCGGCCAGAAGCTGAAGGCCAGGAGAATCTGGTTCTTGCGTGATCGCAGCATCTTGTTACGCGCCTTGCGAAACTCAATAAAGTCCTGCAGACAAAAGTTCAGTTACAGCGGCCTATGGTGTCTGAGAATTTATCACTCCTTCAGAACCCCTTCTTCTTACAAACATTCGTACTGTATGCAATGCTGATGGCTGCAAGTGTAAGGGGGTTAATTTTTACCTGTTTAGCCCGGACAAACTACAGCATGAAAACGATCGACCAAGATAATTCAAGGGTAGCGCCACATTAGCTTGGCGCCTGATGGCGTCAAGCTAATCTGGCACTACCCTTGAATATCATGGTCGATTCATCTCTTGCAACTGATATAGTTTTCAGGTTACACCCTTGACGCATAATGGATAATGATCAACCAACTTCTGTAGTTCTGACAAGCTAACAAAGTATCGTTCATTTAACATCACTAAAAGCAATTTCTCACCTACCCTTATTTTGTGTAAATATGCAAAGAAAGCCTCCCCCCCCCCCCCCCCCCCCCCAAAAAAAAAAAAAAAAAAAAAAAAAAAAAGACAGAATTGACAGCAGATGATCTACTGCAGCCAGCCAACTTTAGACTCTAGTTCAGCCCTGAAAGTCTAAAATTTTGCCCACCAGCCTTCGGCTAGTGACTTCCAAGTTTTACTAGCCAAACTGAAAATGTTACTAGCCAAAACTGAAAAGTTTACTACTGAAAATAGCGCAACTCAACAATATAATGTACCACAAGTGTTTGACGCCCAATGATAGAGAGTGTTTTCTGCCCAGAGGCATTGAGAACAAATATTTGAACAGACAATCATAACCAAGTTAATGTTTATGTCCTGACTTCAGGCTTTTGGTAGTATCAAGTGGAGAAATAACTGACAAAGTCCCCATGTGAAATGCGGTGGGATTTTTTTATTTATTAATTTTTTTAAAAAAGTAAAGCTGGGCTTCTGTTTACACAACAGGTTAAAGGGTCTGTAGACCCCCAGGTATAAATTTTAGAGGGTACACAGACCCCCATCCTAGCATTATAGAGGGTCCGCAAATTTATTTAAGAAAAACTGCATCATCTGTATGTTCCTTAAAATAAATGAACTCATTTCGCTCTCTCCTCTTTAAATGTGTTGTGACAATGTGTGTGTGTCCTTTCCATGATACTGATTCTTTAACTGGTGAGCTATCGCGCAAAAGCCTGTCTCCCTCGCTCTCTCACACACAGAAAAACATATATCAGAGATGAGAATCCTAAAATGACAAAAAGGAGGAAAGCTTGGTGGATCGACGGAAACGAAGTGAGAGCGAACCAAATGACAACAATCCGCATGGGAACAACGAGTGGGAATAAGCTGCGAGATCGCAAATCAACAACTCACCCTAGTCATATACACTAAAATTTTCTCACCGGATTTAAACCGATCTAAAAAATGACCCTGGGACCTTCCGAAAGAGCGGATTTCCGCTAAAAGGCGGAAGATTCTCATCTCTGATGTATCTATTTATTTATTTGTATGATCGTTTGATAATGTATTGTAACGGAGAATATAGCGTTTTCTGCTGAACGCGGCAGATTGACAACCAAAGTGTGACTTGTCTAAACTCTAATATCATGAATGTGTGAAAAGACGTTAAATAAATTCCTGATTCCTGTCTAAACTCTGTGTGTGTGTGTGTGTGTGTGTGTGTGTGTGTGAACTGATGTACTTAAAAAGTTTGTTTCAACCCGTTTAACCACTCAGAAAGACGTGTTTTGTCCAATTTTTGCCTAATAACTGTGTACCAGAAGATGGATCGACCATGATTAAAAAAAACTAACAAACTTACTTCTGTTCAAATTTCTAGACTTGCTTTTTGAGTTTGCCTCAGTGCTCACTGCGCATGCCATTCGAGTGCCGTCGTGCTTTAGCCATGGAAATACACTCTGCACAGCCATGGACTCTGAAAACTGTGTCGTAGCGGCGGTGCCGCACACGGCCCAGGGATAGCATTTCTGGTACTGTCGCTTGTCGATGGAGATGGCGGTGTCGAAGTGCAACTTTCTTCTTAGCGATTATCAAGATCAGACGGTGCCGGATTGAAGAATCCGAAGCATTCCAGCTTCCTTTGCTTTTTCTCCGGCATGTACAACTTTGTTCAAGATCGAAAGTGAAACGCACGATGCCGTATCCCATAATAGTATGTATGGTGACGTCACTGCAAGTAAGGCGTTCAACATGTAGCGCGCACTTTATAATAACATGCTGACACCACACATAAACTAACAGTTTGCCCGCCCTGTTACACTCGCACGGACCCCGGCGTCAGATCGATTCTGAACGCAGTCGCGACTGAGCGAGCGGCTAAACGAACCAATTCATCACTAAAAATAGAACGACTGTCACCGACCACTGTTATGGTACGCACAGTTCGAGTGACGTGTTCGGCTACTGCTGCAAAGTGATGTTAGAGGCGGCTCGCGGTGCGGTCAGGTCACGCGCCGGCGTACCTGATGTTCGGCTGGCGGTTCGCCGTTGGATTGGAAAACGCATGAGCGCACTCGCATTTGGCGAGTGGGTATTTTTTTTTACTCGCCCCAAAAAAAAAAATCACTCGCCATGGTGAGTAAATTACTCGCCATTTTCAGGGCTGTAGTTACGTGTGAGAATTTGCTCCCAGGGCAGTATGTTTCAAAAACTGATTGAAAGGTTTAAACTGAATCATTACCATGAAGTGTTTGCTACCATGCATGGTGACATAGGGTCTGTCACCATGGGAGCAGACATTAGGAACAGAAAGCAGGACCTGCAGTAGGTGAAATGACAGTGTATGATGTCAGCTGAACTTGGAGCATACCTTGTCAGTCCTGTAGATCTGATTGGCTCGGTTCAAAACAGGATAGCCACCAGGGTAGGACCAAATGTGAACTGAAAAAAAAAAAACACCACCATTCAACACTCGGTTAACTCTTTCCAATCAGAACGCTTACGGTTTAGCGTTAGCCCAAACAAACCCTTAGCCATCGAACACGTTATAACGTTATGCTCGTGCCGTTTATAGACGAGTCGCTAGTATTCTAGGCTTGCGTTGTTAAAAAAAAAAAAAAAATCGCATGAAGCAGAGCTATTGGTCTTATAGAAGCAACCTTTATGTTTCACCAACCATTTCTAAAATATCTGAAAGTGAATGCCCTTGTTGGAGAGTGTCGGAACAAGGCCAAAGTAGCTGACAACATGCCTTGGATCGTCTTTGACGATGAGCTTATTCGATCCTCATGAGCGCAGTTTCAACAGCGATTTTTAGCTCGTAAAATTGTGATTCAAGAAGGGACAGATCTCTTGTGTGATTTCTTTGCTTGTGGAATACAATTTTCTGCCATGTTGGTGAGTAATCTGGGTTTTTCATTGCATGTGCTTACGCTGTTGCTACCAAAACCGTGTTTCTCATTTTTTTGCTCCACCATGTTTGTTCTGTTGCATAATAATCAAATTGGTTCGACTTCCCACTAAACTGATGCACAAACACGTGCAGTTTTGAAAAGTACTTTTAATGCTCTTTCCAACGATACTCAATTTATCTATGGTTGTTAGCTTGGGAGGCTGTGAAAATGAATTCAATCTACCCCAAAAATGTACGTCACCAGGGAACACGTCCTTTTCCTGCTACGTCGGCAGGGAACTGACTTGCTGAGAATGTTACGATGGGAAAGAGTTAAACCTTTTAGCCCCTGAGGTCCCATTTCTCAAACTTTGGAGGTGTTGCCTAACGACTATGTACCAGATGCAGGAGATGGATTGACCATGATAATTCAAGGGTAGTGCCAGATTAGCTTGGCGCCAAGCTAATCTGGCACTAGCCTTGAATTATCATGGTCAATCCATCTGCTGCTGTGGGGATCCGGGGCTAAAGGGTCAACAAGAGAAAAGTAACATGCAGCAGAAGCTTCTTACAGCAACCACCCTCTTGCAAGAAAAAAACTTGGTCTTAAAGGACAGGTGCCCTCCAAGGAGATGTCTTTAAGGGCACACACACACACACACACACACACACACACACACACACACACACACACAGAGAGAGAGAGAGAGAGAGAGAGAGAGAGAGAGAGAGAGAGAGAGAGAGAGAGAGAGAGAGAGATTCAGACCCAGACATAGCAGCCTAACAAAGGAAACTCTCAGTGATGATGTCGTCTCAGATGATCACAGACTCTCACTGGCAATGAATGTATTGAATAGTTTTGCCAGTGGCATTGTCTGGCAATACTATAATACATGCAACATTTTAGTGAGGATACATCCTAACTTTTATTTTGTGTGGCTACATCATATGCAATTTGTGGGAAGCATTGCATTTGGCAGAAAAGTGAGTGCAACCCCTGTGTAACCCATTCAGCCCCGACGCACTACAGTAGGAGATGGGTCGACCATGATAATTCAAGGGTAGTGCCAGATTAGCTTGGCGCCTGTCGGCGCCAAGCTAATCTGGCTCTACCCTTGAATTATCATGGTCGATCCATCTCCTGTACCAGGTGCATAGTCGTTAGATGACACCTCCAAAATTTGAGAAATAAGTGCTTCGGGCTGAATGAGTTAGTCCATCCATCCATGGGTGGGACCAAAAAAAAAAGTTGAATCCTGAAGCAAGGGTCTTGGGGCAATTTTTAAGTGAATTTTTATTTTTATTTTTTTTTTAATCCAGAAATCCAGCTGTAGCCGTAAAAGTCCCACCCATGTCCATCATTCAGGTGGCTACAGTCACAGCTAAAGCCAGCTAAATGACGGTCTTTAATGACAGGTGGTCTCTCACAAGGGTGGTCGCTCAACACAGGGTCTGCTATAGCGAGGTTTGTAACATCTACAGCCACCTAAATGACGGTCTTTAATGACAGCTGGTCTCTCACAAAGGTGGTCACTCAACACAGGGTCTGCTATAGCGAGGTTTGTCACATCTACAGCTACAGCCAGCTAAATGACGGTCATTAATGACAGGTGGTCTCTCACAAGGGTGGTCACTCAACACAGGGTCTGCTATAGCAAGGTTTGTCACATCTCCTACAGTCACAGCTACAGCCAGCTAAATGACGGTCTTTAATGACAGGTGGTCTCTCACAAGGGTGGTCGCTCAACAAAGGGTCTGCTATAGCGAAGTTTGTAACATCTCCTACAGTCACAGCTACAGCCAGCTAAATGACAGTCTTTAATGACAGGTTGTCTCTCACAAGGGTGGTCGCTCAACAAAGGGTCTGCTATAGCGAGGTTTGTAACATCTCCTACAGTCACAGCTACAGCCAGCTAAATGACGGTCTTTAATGACAGGTGGTCTCTCACAAGGGTGGTCGCTCAACACTGGTTCTGCTGTGAAGCCTTGTACATTCTAGAAGAATGACCCATTCTTTCAGAATTATATTTCAACTCATTCAGCCCAAGTATGTTGCAGCCAAGTATGGATTTACAGGAACAGTTCCAAGGGTGGTGCCAGAATGGCTTGGCGCTGCTAACTCCTCAAAGAGTGGTGCCAGAACAGCTTGGCACCTGAGTGTGTCAAGCTACTCTGGCACCACCCTTAACCCTTATCATTTGGAATACACCAGTGTGTGAAATAAGTTTGACTAAAATAGTTCAAGGGTAGTGCCAAAATAGCTGGGTGCCTCTAGGCGCCAAGCTATTCTGGCACCACCCTTGAACTAAAGCCATTGGTCTTATCTTAAGTACTATAATGTAGCTTGCATATATGACAGCGCACAAATTTGAAGCTGTTAGCCTCAGAATGATATGGGTTAAACTATCACGGTCTTTTTTTTCCCTCAGCAGTAGTTATCAGAAGTTATTTGGGAATTTGACCTTTGGGCTCAGTGTGTGCATAATGCCTATAGTATGATAACTCACAAACCAGATAGGTCAGGCTAGCGCTGGCAGAATCATACACAAACCAAGGGGAATAATCACTCAGCGCTGGACAGACAAACAGTTAGATCCCCTGCCCCCGCCTATCAAGCACCCAATCGCCAGCGCACAGAGAAATACGCAGGTATAGAACAAGATGATCATCTGCATCCTCAAAAAGGATCTCGCTTATAACCCATGTCTTTCTCCGGAACTTAGGAAGTAGGCTGGAGAAACATACATACACAAGCACGAAGGTGCACTACTATATGTGGTCGGGTAAATACCCTGATTTCCCACAGTAGATGCACAGAACATTACACAACAATGTAACTATACAAATTTGCCTCGAGTTATAGATACTAACAAACCAGACAGGTGAGGCTAGCGTTGGCAGAATTGTACACAAACCAATCATTCAGCGCTGGACAGACAAACAGATCCCCTGCGTGGACAAACAGTTATTCCCCTTGGTTTGTGTATAGTATGATAAGAATGTGAAATTAACCCCTTTGTGCATGCAGTCACTAGTACTGTGAATGGCATTGATGGCTACACACACTAGGGTGTTAAAAGTGTACTGACTGGCCTCATCCTGGTCGCCAATTTCAACCGTCCAGCTTCCAATCAACTTTGACCCAGCCTGTTTCTCTTCCATCAGTTGCTTGAATGTCCGACTGAAAAAAAGTGAATTAATCAAATTTGTATGTTATCTAGGACAACAAAAGAATGGTACACATAAGGTCAATAATTATATCTAAGTGCTCCATTGCAAATCAATAAAATACTGGGTTTAATTTGGTGTCAGGACACTCACAGCAGAGACAAATTCAATTATAAATAATAACAGACATCCACATGATAATAAGCATGCATAAAACATACTTTTACCCTTTTCATCCTGATACACTACTGCATGAATTTAATTTGATTATGATAATTCAAGGGTGGTGCCACAATAGCCTGGCGCCTGAGGCGCCTAGCTATTCTGGCACCACCCTAGATCTAAAATAGTTGATCTATCTCCTGATCTGTAAATGTAATGTAGCCTTCATAGGACAATAAAGAAATTCAAAGAAATCAGCCTCAGGATGTCATGGGTTAACAAAGACACAGATCTGTATAAATGTGTACATGTATGTGAATAGTATGCATCTACAACAATGTAACATTATATGAAACACATGGTCATTCTGAGTCTGAATTGAATCCTGCGACTGCTACTGATAATACCGTTCTGTGCAAAAGACAAGCAGCTACATGTCTGCCTTGAAGCAGTATGATCAGTAGCAGGTAAGGGGTTAACATTCACAGCCAGCCGCATCCGATTGCGCGGCTTATGCCACGCTTCCGGATGCGGCTAGCCGCGAACGAGTTAAATTAGCTCTGACATGATAATAGCTCAACTATGGCAAAGTCATGGATTACAAAAACAGTGAAGTACAAGCAAAGCTGTAAGAGCTTATCTGTTGAACATAACATAGGATGTGTCAGACATCGGTCATAGTCTGATTGCAGGGGCAAAATGTCCGATCAATGTAGGTGTCAGCAAGTCAAATGTCCTATTGTAATTGGTTCGAAGCTGACTATGTCCTATCACTATTCTGTTGTCTTGGACTTTGTATTTTAGGTAGCACATTAGCATTCTAAGTCGATATTGCACGCAATGACCACTCACGAAACAGTACCTTTAAACATGTAACTCCTATACTGACAAGTAAAAGAAATGCAACATCATTCAAGTGTTTCCGATGACTTGAATAATCTTTGTACGATGTTGCATTTGTTTTGCTTGTCAGTATTAAATTTCTATTTGGTGGATATTACGTCTTATGCATGTTGACAAACTCAGGCCATTTGAAGCATCTGCGGAAATGTCTGGTGCATCCCTGATAACAGTGATACTTACAACTGATTTAAGTAGTCTTCCATGCATTCTGGTTTCACAGCGTGAACTGGAAGTCGGAAAAGGCAAAATCAACAAGTTATAAGTTACCACAAAAGAATTTGGCCTTTATTTACACAATGTGCAGCAAAGAAATACAATTCTGTAACAATTATTTTTTTTAAGAAACTTAGTCTATACATTTACAATTACCCCATTTCATTTAGTAATTTATATGCAGGAATTCAGTTCAGTTTTTATGCAAGTGCAGTTCACCCGTCTTGCATTTGTTTGTCAAAGTTAACCACCTCCTGCATGCAGCCACCACTACTGTTTACAGTACTGGTGGCTTCAAGCATGAGGGGTTTAACCAAAATGACAAACAAGTTTTCATAATAAGCAAAAAAGTACATTGTGTTAGTAGAACTTCTAAATGACTGACATTGAATCTCGAAAACAGTTTCTTTGCTGGACAGCTGCATAGAATGGGACTCCTTGCTGGGTTCCAAGGTTCGCACTCGCATGAAATTTTTCAGCCATCCCGATTTCTTTCCAGTTTCTTCTTGCTCCTCAGACTGAGGACTATGTGAACTTAGCAACCTGAAATCAGTATTCAGTATCAAAAGTCTGAGTTTAGTATCAAGGCAAGCACTCATTCCTGAGGCTGATGGGTGCTCCCCTTCACAGAGAACACACACACATTATATCAACTATGATATGGAGGCGCCAAGTTATTCTGACATAACCCTTGAACTATCATGGTCGCTCCATTTCCCGTAGCAGTGGGGTATCCAATAACAAGACAACTGCCACAGACCATGTTTAGGATACCTAACAAGATTACATCACTAAAACAGCCATAGGCATCAATTACGTAATTCTCCAGGTGTTTTATTGGGTGGAAGCAGTTTTGAATCAGGTGGATTCCAGAGCAGTCCGGTAAATTCTGGTAATTTTAGCAGACGAAAGATTCGCTCACTGCAAACATTCACAGCTTGCCACACACGATGTTAGAGCGCTAGATTTATATTTTGCTTGTCACCTTCCGAACTGGCATACTACTCTCAAATAAAACACCAAAAGGCTACATTTATGCCGGTAACTTGACTCCATGCTCCCAAGTTTCTGGGGTCACTGGCCAAGCAAACTTCCAAATGTGCGCGTAAACAAATCTGAAGGTCAGAGGAAAAGTTGTGATTTAGAGACAAACAAAGGCCGCAACGAGTGCCGGTAAAATAACAATGACAATAACAATAACACTTCATGAACTTGTATAAATGCGAACCTTATCAATGCTGGGCCCTGCCACCCTTGAGAAGGAGTAGAAAATGTAACCGATCGCAACAGAACCCTACTAATTCCAGCCATGGCCGCCATGTTGCGGAGGTTATGGTAAACTCGCCCATATGCCATATCGCCCCTGTGCCATCTCACCTAAGGTTAGGCGTCAATCTTGCAGAACTAGTCTGGTGATACAAGGTTGAGGGCTTACACACTGGCAGATAAAAGCAATTTAGGAAGTTGAGCTGAAGGAGTCAACTTCGAGATAATTAAGTGTAAATCTACCCAGTGTGAATATACCCAGTGCATGAAATCTACCCAGCGTGAAATGTCCACTGACTTGTAGATCTTTCCAGTTTTAAATCAAAGATGACACTGTACAGATATGCATAACTATACAGTATCTATCAAACTTGATTTGCGTAGCTGCGATTCCACCATCCATATTTAGACATAAATTGCAAAATAAATCAAAGTCCATCTGCCATGAATTATCCACAATGAAATGAGACCACAAAACACTGAGAACAGCGGCAGCACAAATATGCTGACCCTCAGTGGATTTACGCTTGGGTGAAATTATTGGGTAGATTTGTACATCTATGTCTAAAAACAGCAAAATTGACCACTTCAGTGGAAGTGGACCATTGATGCTGACCTGGAAGTCATGGCAGACCTTTCTTTCTTTTTACAAATATATTTCCTAAGTAAGGATACACAATACAGACCAAAAGGTGACTGCCCAGCCGCAGGCGGGGGCATTTGGCACGGTAAGCTGATGAAATGGGTGGGTTGACTCATGGAATCTGTGGAGAGATAACATGATCGCCGGGCGAGTTGTCTTGCCGAGATAATGTTTGGTCGAGTTGACCGTTACCCTTTACTTTACTCTCAAATGTAAAGTAATAAGATAACTGGAATATAATCATATTGTAATAATACAAAAATATTTTCTGTAGCAGATCGTAGTAATTGTATAAAAGAAAACTAACTCTTTATTTCTGAATGAATTATGACAGATTTTAAATTGAAAACAATATTTATTTTATGAGAGTATAGAGGCGGCAAAATCAAAACGAAGCGGAGTTAATAATAAACGCCAATTCCTAAACAAAAGCAACAACCCGAAAATACATTATTATTTGAAACCACCGGGACATCTTACCATTCAATTGTTTTTATATATGATACGCATAAGCAGTACCGCGCATTTTACTTTATCGTTTATTTAATTTCCGTTCTATACTTTTGCTCAACTCTTTGACGTCTGGCGTGCAAACTGTCGTCTGCTTCTTTTTTTCATTCAAGTGGAAAGAAACGCGCAAAAACAAGCAACCATGGGGGAAGACTTAGAAGAAAGCTATTTCAAGCACACTTTCCAGAAAAAGCTCCTTCTGTGAGTATACTGAACTACCTGCAGTTATGAACTCACCATGATTGAACTCGGAATCAGTTGAATAACTGATTTCAACAGTGTTGACTGAACTGAACTGGGTAGATACTATGCCGGCGGCAGCCTCAGCCGTGCGGGTCAGCGTCGGTCCACAGTGACTAGAATAAAATAAATGAGTTGCCTGACTTCGAATTCACAGAGTCCGAAATAGCTCAGGCGGTTAAGCGTTGGCCTCGCGCCGCTGGGACCATAGTGTCACACTAAGTTGAGGCGCGTCCCCTGGGTGGTGGATAGGGGGTCTGGCCTCGCGAGAGGGTGCGGCACCGAATGACATAAGGTGCCGTGAACCAACATGGTCTAAGGGAAGGTGACCCCGACAGAAAACCCCTGGTCCTCCTAGTAAGGGGGTTGGGCGTGGGGGTAGCTTCCCCACCCTGCAAAGGAAATAGCTACAAAAACGCCGACGAAAAGACAAACAGCAATTCCTTTCCTGGAGGAAGAAGGTCACAAGTTCTTGTACCAAAAGATTTATGACGTCCTGTGGTGAAAGCCGGAAGTCTTCGGAAGCCACAGGACCGAGCCGCCTCTCTCTATCCAGGGACACAACCACTGATGATGGGCACATGGAATGTCAAGACCATGTACCAGAGCGGCAAGGCCGCCCAGATAGCAGCGGAAATGCAAAAGTACAACCTTTCCCTGCTAGGTATCGGTGAAGCCAGATGGACGCAGTCTGGCCAGAAAAGGCTGTTAAGTGGGGAGATGATTCTGTATTCAGGTCATGAAGAGGAGAATGCCCCCCATACAGAAGGAGTAGCATTCATGCTGTCACCAGTGGCACAGAGAGCGCTGATGGGCTGGGAACCTCTTGGGCCAAGAATTATCACAGCAGCCTTTAGAACCAAGAAAAAGATCAAGATGAACGTCATCAGTGTTATGCGCCCACTAATGACAGTGACGAGGAAGAGAAACAAGAGTTTTACGACCGACTCCAGAGTGCTGTGGACAAATGTGCGGAGCGAGACATCACCATCGTCATGGGCGATTTTTAATGCCAAAATAGGGGAGGACAACACCGGATACGAAGAGGTGATGGGGAAACAGGGATTAGGGGAGATGAGTAAGAACGGGGAGAGTTTGTAGACTTTTGTGCTCTAAACAGACTTGTCATTGAAGGCAGCATCTTCCCACACAGAAGAATACACAAAGCAACTTGGGTCTCACCTGACCACTATACTACATAGAACCAAATAGACCATATCTGCATTAGCAAGAAATTTACAAGATCCCTTCAAGATGTTCGAGTGAGGAGGGGAGCAGATGTCGCCTCAGACCACCATCTGCTTACCTTAAGAATAAAGCTCAAGTTGAAGAAAAGCCGCACAGAGACAACAAGAAGACAGCGCTATAATGTAGGCCTCCTGAGAGAGACTGGAGTGAGAGAAGAGTTCAAACTGGTGCTGTCCAACCGGTTTCAAGCGCTACAGGAGCTAGTAAATGAAGAGGAGGCGGTCACCACAGAGCTGCAGTGGAAGGCAGTTAGAGAGGCGCTGAACTCAACCTGCAAAGACACTGTAGGGTTCAGGAAACATCATCACAAGGACTGGTTGTCGGCACAGACCTTGAATAATAATAATAATAATAATAATAATAATAATAATAATAATAAGCGCATTAAATAATGAGAAGATAGAAGTGAGGAAGCAGAAGAAAGCAGTTGTCAACAACAGTTGCACGAGAGCAGCCAAAGCAAGGGCACAGGAGGAATATTCAGAAGCCAATCGCGAGGTGAAGAGGAGTATCAAGGCAGACAAGAGGGCCTACACAGACAGCCTGGCAGCAGAGGCAGAAAAGGCAGCAGGCAGCGGCAACATGAAACAGCTCTATGACATTACCAGAAAATTGTCGGGCAAGTATGGCCATACAGAAAGACCAGTAAAAGACAAAGAAGGCAAGCCTATTGCAGACAGAGCAGACCAACTCGACAGATGGGCCGAGTATTTTGAAGAGTTACTGAACAGACCCAGCCCACCCGACCCCCCAGACATCCAGCCAGCAGAGACCGACCTACCCATCAGCTGTGACAGACCCAGCCGAGAAGAGATCAGAAGAGCAGTGGCATTTTTGAAGAACGGCAAAGCAGCAGGGCCAGATGGCATCCCAGCGGAGTCTCTGAAAGCAGACCTAGAGACAACAGTAGAGATGCTGTACCCACTGTTTGGAAAGATCTGGGAAGAGGAGGTGATGCCGGCTGACTGGAAGGAGGGGTACCTAATCAAGCTTCCCAAGAAAGGCGACCTCAGCAAGTGTTCCAACTACAGAGGAATCACCTTGCTGTCAGTACCAGGAAAGGTCTTCAACAGGATCATCCTGGAGAGAATGAAGAGCTCCGTTGACCCCCAGCTGAGAGACCAGCAAGCAGATTCAGGAAAAACCGATCATGTACAGACCAGATCGCCACTCTCCGCATCAGTCATCGTGGAACAGTCTCTGGAGTGGAGCTCCCCGCTGTACGTCAACTTTGTGGATTACGAGAAAGCATTTGACAGCGTGGACGGAGAGACTCTGTGGAAACTCCTACGACACTACGGTGTACCCACAAAGCTCGTCCGCCTGATCAAGAGCAGCTACGATGGCATGGCATGTCGCGTGATCCACGAAGGGCAGTTCACCAGGGAGCTCCAGGTCAGAACCGGTGTCAGGCAGGGGTGTTTGCTGTCTCCGTTCCTCTTCCTACTGGTCACAGACTGGATCATGAAGAGGACCACAGAGCACAGACGAAGTGGAATACAGTGGACACTGTGGACACAGCTTGACGACCTAGATTTTGCAGACGACTTGGCTTTACTGTCCCACACTCATCAACAAATACAGGACAAGACCACGAGGCTTGCTTACATCTCGTCCCAAGTGGGCCTCACCATCCACAAACAGAAAACAAAGACAATGAGGCTGAACGCAACCAGGGAAGAACCAGTCTTGCTTGCTGGCACCCCATTGGAGGAGGTGGAGTCCTTCACCTATCTCGGGAGCATCACAGACAAAAAAGGCGGCACTGATGCAGATGTCAGAGCACGAATCGGTAAAGCCAGAGCAGCCTTTCTCCAGTTGAAAAAAGTGTGGAGTTCCAGAGAGCTGTCACAACACACCAAAGTCCGGATTTTCAACTCCAACGTAAAAGCAGTTCTCCTATATGGAGCAGAGACTTGGAGATTGACAAAAACCACAGTCAACAGAGTACCGCAGATCTTCATAAACAGTTGCCTTAGAAGAATTTTGAAAATTCACTGGCCAGAGAAGATCAACAACGTCAGACTCTGGGAGAGAACAGAGCAGATAACAGCAGAGAATGAAATTGGGCGAAGAAGATGGGGATGGATTGGTCACAGTCTGAGAAAGCCAGCTTCCAGTATCACTAGGCAGGCATTGCCATGGAACCCCCCAGGGGAAGAGGAAAAGAGGCAGGCCGAGAAACACCTGGCGTCGAGACCTCCAAGCCGACATCAAGAGACTGGGAACCACCTGGAGTAAAATCGAAGGAGAAGCACAGGACAGGAGTCGCTTGAGGTCTCTCGTCGACGGCCTATACCCGGGGAGGGGTGACAGACGTAAGTAAGTAAGTTAAGCGTTGGAGCAGGAGAGCGAAGGCCGGAATCGCCGGGTCGCGGGTTCGAATCCCCGCCGTCCCGGCCCCGGTAGCTGGACTCGCGGCAATCCAGTGGGAAAAGACGGGCTTGTTCAATAGCATGTCCGTTGAAAAATCCTGGTAAATCAAAGTGGCACAGCTGGAGTGCGCCTGAGTTGATCAGTGTTCAGGTCGTACTATAGGTAATAGATTTCCCTGTTCCCCATAACTCGCCCGTCAGGGCGGCCGTCCATTATCACTTCGGTGCCGTGGACGTCAAACCCGAACTAACCAAACCAACTTCGAATTCTGCCAGTTGTATACACACTGTGCCGGTGAATACACT
>BTPG01000007.1:174004805-174117305 GCA_036245525.1 Semisulcospira habei | reverse complement strand
CGGCTGGCGGCTACGAAGAGCCCCGGGCTATCATCACAAGACACAAAACTCTTACAAGTCTGCTAGTGGTTGGTTTTATTATAATTTCCATCGTTCCTGTTATGGTTATCATCATCCATTTGACATAATCATAGATCCTCGTGAGTCCGTTACTGGTCAGTATTATCGTTATCGCTGTCTTTGTCGTCGTTGTCATCAAACATCCGAAAGAGGCAATGATCCTCATGTGGATCAATGCCAGGCACCTGTGTAATAATCGTCAGCATCTGTTCTTACTCGTCATCTTCGCCGCCATCATTGTTGAGAGATGCAAATTACCCATGCCTAATCTTAGAGATTATTAGTATGTTATGGTCTTGAGTGGTGCCAGCTCGGAAACTGAACTGTTCGACCATGAAAGTTCAAGGGTGGTGCCAGAGTAGCCTGGCACCTCTAGGCGCCAGGCTACTCTGGAACCACCCTTGAGCTATTTTAAGGCCCCGCTACACATGCCCGGTTTTGAGGCCGATTCCCGATCAGTTTCGAATCGGTAGGTGATCGGGCCGGACTAAAAAAACGTGTGCACTGCCACACATTTCCCGACTTGTTTAGCCGACCGGTTTGAACCGAAGATCAAAGTCGTACCTGTTCTGCAAAATGGCTGCTAGTTTTGACAGTGATGATGATGTGCTTGCATTATCAGCAGTTTTGCATCATATTCGGGAAGCGGCGTGCGAAACATCAGCAACGGCGGTGGTACTGATCACAGCAGGCGTGTTCCGCCATTTGCAAAATAACGACGTGCTTTCAGTGCCGCGAGACGCGCTCTGATTGGTTGAAGCTTACGATCGGGACCGATTCGGATCGGAAAAATAGAGCAGATTCCCAGCCGATTGGGACCGGATCGGATAATTGACGTCATCCGATCGCAATCGGATCGGAATCGGCTTCAAAATCGGGGCACAACCGGCACGTGTGGCGGGGCCTTTAGACCATCTGCGTCTTGTGCTCAGGCCCCGCCACACATGCCCGATTTTGAGGCCGATTCTTGAGCAGTTTCGAATCGGAGTGTGATCGGACCGGACAACAAAAACGTGTGTACTGCCACACATTCCCCGACGTTTTTTTAGCCGACCGGTTTGAATCGAAGATCAAGGTCGTACCTGTTCAGCGAATGCTGCTAGTTTTGACAGTGATGATGATGTGCTTGCGTTATCAGCAGTTTTGCATCGTAATCGGGAAGAGGCGGGCGAAACATCGGCAACGAAGATGGTACTGATCTTCCGCCATTAACAAACTGAAACGACGTGCTTTGCGAGACGCGCTCTGATCGGTTGAAGTTTACAATCGGGGCCGATTCGGATCGGAAAAATAGAGCAGGTTTTTAACACCCGATTGGGATCGGATCGGATATATGACGTCATCCGATCGCAATCGGATCGGAATCGGCTTCAAAATCGGGGCACAACCGGCATGTGTGGCGGGGCCTGTAGACGTAAAATTACACTGGCACCACATTTGTACTGTCATGGTCGATATTCGTCCTGTTGTCGGAGGCGCAGTCTGGCATCACCCTAGAGTTACCATGGTCGCTCCCTATGTGTTTTTTTTTTTTTAGTGTGCTTTGAATGAGCTAACCACTCGTGTATACAGCAACTGCGTTTGAAAGAGAAAAACCGCGCGGCAATGCTGGAGAGCCTTCGCCACAACATGTCGACGTTCCGCGAAGATCTTGAGGATCGCCTGATGCTGCTTCACAACACCATCTCCGGGCTGCAGAAGACACTGGATCAGCGAGAGGCGGAGACGATCAACTCTGAGAAGGAGTTTAATCAGCTGGTGTCCGCAGCGGCTGCACAAACACTTCTCATTGGGAAAATCAGAATGTGGGTAACTGTAATACTGTAATCATTTGACGCCACACAGCACATGACGTCAACTTTTAACCTACTTAACCCTTTAGTTGTCGGTAGCGGCTTTTATCGCGATGATTCCTGTAGGAATCATCGTGACAAACCACTACCGACAGTTAAGGGGTTAATTGGTTCTGACGCAGGCAGCAGCAATTCGTCATAACTTGACGTCACATGACAAGTTATGACGTATGCAGCTGCCTCTGTCGGAGACAGTGCCAGTGCAATGTTTGTTGTTTTTTGAATTATCGTTTTTTTGGCTCAAGTGGGAAGCAAAAGTTCAGGGCCAGTGGTCGTTCGTCTGTCTGCCGTCGTCTGTCGTCCGTCCGCCGTCGTCCGTGGTAAATTTCAACGTTGGCATTTTCTTTGAGATTATTCAAGCCACAGTCTTCAAACTTAGCCCAAGTATACCTTTTTGGCAAGACCTTTCTAAACATACCAATTTGAGTGACACCATAATTATGTGCGTAAAATGCCAATTTTTTTTTAATTTTTATAGAATTGTAGTTTTTATCAACATTTTTGTAACGTTTTCAATCAAATTTGGCTCAAAGATAGCTGATGATAAGAGCTTCATATGCATACTAATTTAGCTGACCAATTTCAGAGGTCAAGGGTCATGGGATGATCCAAAAACAGCCATATTTTGACCCCCAAAAAGTTTTTTCTCGAATACTATTTTCAACTTCAAACCAAAATTTGGTAAAGTGATATCTGATGGTATGACCTATCTATGCATACGAAGTTAGATGACCCCTCTGAAAGGTCAAGAGTCACAAAAAGTGGGTAAATGTGTGAAAAATGCCATTTTGGGGTATCGTGCGAAGCAAAAGTGAGTATGTTTTGGGCCAGTGGTCGTCCGTCCGGCGTCGTCCGAGGTAAACTTTAACGTTAGCATTTTCTCGGAGACTATTCAAGCTACAGTCTTCAAACTTGGCCCAAGGATACTTTGTGGCAAGACCTTTCTAAACATACCAATTTTCAGTGACCTCTTACAAAGGTCAAGGACACAGGGGATTAGGAAATCTGTCAAAATTAGCTATATTTTGACATAATTTATTTTTTCTCAAATACTGCTCACAACTTCAAACCCAAACTTGGTACAAAGGTACCTGATGGTAAGACCGTTCTATGCATACTAATTTGGTTGGTCCCTCGGAAAGGTTAAGGGTCACAAGAGCTCAGAAAATAGGTGAAAAATAACCATATTTTGACAAAAGATGTGTTTTTGTTTTTGTTTTTTTCAAATATAGTTTACAACTTCAAACCCAAACTAGCTACAGAGATACCTGATGGTAAGACCTATCTATGCATACTAATTTGGATGACCCCTCGGAAAGGTCAAGGGTCACAAGAGGCTGGCAAATGTGTGTAAAATGCCAATTTTTTAAAAAATAAAATGGTAGGTAATATCAATATTTTTGCAAATGTTTCAGCCAGATTTGGCACAGAGATATCTGAAATTTACAATAGTCGACTCATCGGTCACGGGAGTTGACAGATGTGTGAAAAATGCTTACATTTTTAGAAAAGATGGATTTTGCTGCTGCAGAAGCCAGCCCTTGTCACAAAGGTCACACATGTAAATCGGTCATACACGTGAGCCATAATGGCTTTGCCTTTCATGTTATCAAAGTTTTTTCAAACTTTTCAATCAAATTTGGCGTGAAGTTTGCTGATGGTAAGACATTTCTATGCATACTAATTTAGTCGTCTCATCTCAAAGGTTAAGGGTCATGGAGCTTTGACAGATGTGTGAAAAATGCTTATATTTTGAGAAAACTGGGTTTCGCTGGTGCAGAAGCCAGCCGTTTGCTTATTGTCACAAAGGTCACACATATGTGCATCGGTCATACACGTGAGCCATAAGGGCTTTGTAACCGAAAATGTCGCTTGTTTTTTTTTCTAATTTGTGTTTTCAGCCTCTTGTTTATTTTGTCTGGTTTATGGGTTTGTGATTTTGGATCTTGCTTTCCGTTCTATGACTGTGTGGCAGGGCCGCCCATAACATGTACACGCTGGTAAGAACACGTATGGGCCACAAAGCCGACTCTGAGGACTTCATTGAACAGATGACTGAGGTATGTACCCAACTTTTAAATCTCATTGGCGTAAAATATCTGTTAAAAATGCATGCCGACTAATCAGTCGACCATCTTGTGCGTACAACCACTGGTACTTTGTAAATACAAGTACCGGTGACTGCATGTGCAAGGTGGTTAATATATGTTTGAATGATTTATTTAACTCGTTCAGCCCGACGCATGTATTTTCCAAATTTTGGAGGCGTCATCTAACGACTACGCACCTGTTGCAGGAGATGGATCGACCATGATAATTCAAGGGTAGTGCCAGATTAGCTAGGCGCCGACAAGCGCCAAGCTAATCTGGCACTATCCTTGAATTATCATGTCGATCCATCTCCTGCTGTAGTGCGTCAGGGCTGAATGGGTTAAGATTTATTGTATACGTATTTGAACGTTATATTACATTGTATTTGGGCATGAATAGACTTTGATATGTGTTTGTCTTTTGTTTACACCATTAGTACATTTCACTTTGGTATGCAATAAAGAGCTATGAATGGTATGTGTTATGTGCTACATTATTTTTGGATTTCAAACATAGTTATGTCGTGCTGTGTGACATGGCAATATGTTATGTGATATTGAATACTGTGACTGAATAGGTGGTCATATTTATGTGTGGATATTGTGTATGATTTATGTTTTTTTTTATTATATACACATTTTGTGTGTTTAACTGCGTGTTTTATGGTGTGTACTGATACAAGCCTATCCTAATTTCCTTCTAATGGGTTTAGTAAATTATCTTGGATCTAGAACAATTAAGTGACTTGTGCACCATTTTCTTGGTTTTCTTTTTGCGACGGTATTAACCTATTTAGCCCCGAATCTCTACAGCAGGAGATGGATTGACCACAATAATTCAAGGGTAGTGCCAAATTAACTTGGCGCCTGAAGGCGCCAATCTAATCTGGCACTACCCTTGAATTATCATGGTCAATCCGTCTCCTGCAACTGGTACTAGTCATTAGGCAACACCTCCACAATTTGAGAAATGGGACCTTGGGGCTAAAAGGGTTAATTACTCATGGAGTTGTTTGGTAAAACGTCGAGAAGCGACGAAAGCTAGCTGTTACTGCCTAGGCTTCGTGGCTTCTCGGCCGAGACTAGGTAATAACAGCTAGTCTTCGTCGCTTTTCGGCATTTTACCAAACATTCACTTGGCAGGGACAGATGCATTGTTCTAACAGGGGCGGCCATACCTCACGCCCTCAGTGCCAACAGTGAACTTTAGAGTAGTCGTATCTCACGACATGAAACCGGTCTGTCACTGGAGAGAATGACAGGAGGAGTTTGAGAGCGCGAGGTATGACCATTTCGAGCGATTCTATGTCGAATTGTTATCTCTAGATCCTCTGTGTCGTAAATACAATTACTGTTTGCTGTTGGACGTGTTCACATTTCTTTACAGGTTAACGACTATGTCAGTGACATGAACAAAGTTTTGCCAGAGATTCAAAAAGGTATTTCTTTTTCATTACAATTTTATTCCGTTTTATGCATGTGTGTGTAGTGTCAGTGGTGTGTGTGTGTGTTCAGTTGTGTGTGAGTGAGAGAGTGAGTTAGAATAGAACTGATGTTTTGAAGTATATTGTCGGCGTGAGACCATACCTAAATAACGATAATATTATACATTTGGCGTGCAGTAGACATTATGATGTGATAGTGTGACTTATTAGTATATGATGTGTTATTGTGATATATTTTTGTGATCTTTATAATCTGTGTTCATGTGAGTGGTTTTAATTTTATGTTTTAAATACTGCATGCAATCTACATAATTATGTTTTGTTTGAATGCCGTTGTGGATGCGGCCACCTGTAATGTATAAATCAATCCAGACCAAAAAGGTGACTGCCAAGCGTGTAATATGCAAAGAAGTACCCAACGGAGAAAGAAACACGCTTAGAAAAGACGGGTACAACACAATTTATTAATATTTCGGGTAAATACCCTTTGTCAAATAGACAAACAAACAAACATAGAGATTAGCGCTACTTATCTCAATGGCAGAAGGAATGTGCCACATTCCTTCTGCCATTGAAGATAAGTAGCGGCTAATCTCTATGTTTGTTTGTTTGTCTATTTGACAAAGGGTATTTACCCGAAATATTAATAAATTGTGTTGTACCCGTCTTTTCTAAGCGTGTTTCTTTCTCCGTTGGGTACTTCTTCACCTGTAATGTATAGTGTCGGTGGCAGCATGAACAAGAGGGTTAAAGTGTTACACGTTTTATGGTGTTTGCTTGTGTGCTGAGACAAGACATCTTAACCCCGCGTGCATTCAGTCTCCTGTACTGTAAACAGTACTGGCGGCTGCATGTGCAAGGGAGGGGGTGTGGGGGCGTGGCGGAGGGGTGGGTGGGGGTGTGGGGGGTGGGGGTAATAGATTTGTGTACTAGATCAATAAACTATTTTGATCTTCTATGCCAGCTCTAATAATGGTTTCGTCCATTCGTTCTTTCTGTGGCGCTTATTTATTTATTATTTTATTTATTTATTTATTTACTTACTTACGCACTTATCCTTTATATTTATGCACGTATTCATATTTATTCATTTGTGTGTTTACTGTTTAAGGCCCAGGTTTCAGAAGCAGACGCATCGTGTTGTTGCCACGATAACATAAACAGCGACCACCATTTCCTCAGTCAATTTCTTTTTCTTTCGGTTAATTAAAACCACTATCTTTTCAGCGTTTCATCAGAGACCTTTAAGTGTGCTGATATGTGATATGTTACCTTGTGGCTCGAAACCGTCTAACAACAAGTAGTGTTGTTTGAAATTAATATCATTTATGTTTTATTAATAATATATAATTAAAATATTTACTCAATTGTTCATTCAGCCACCTGATTTTGAACTGCCCCTTATTTTCATGTTCATTAATTTGTCTACATTATCTCTTTTGTTTGTTTGTTTTGTTTGGTTGTTGCGTTTGTTTGCTTCTGCCAATCGTCCACAGAGTCGGTGAACACCATAGTGACACCAGTGGAGAAAAAGGAGAGTCACTCGAAGAAGAAAAAGAAGAGGAAGAAGAAGGAACAAGCTGGGACCATAAGCAACGTGCCACGAATCACAACCTGTTCGGTCGAAAGCATCTAGCAGAGTTTACCGATTATATTTGTGCATGCGAATTTGGACCTTACGGTTCTTAAGAGCCGTAAGGTCCAAAATCACGGACCAGCTCATACGGCAAAATGTAAGAATATTGTTGTTTCGAATCAGCTGATATATCAGCCAAGTTTTAGAAACTGTTAGAACCTTTTGTTTTCCGGCCGACAGATAGAACACAACA
The DNA here is from genome assembly GCA_036245525.1 of Semisulcospira habei. Taxonomy (NCBI): domain Eukaryota; kingdom Metazoa; phylum Mollusca; class Gastropoda; family Semisulcospiridae; genus Semisulcospira; species Semisulcospira habei. Next base: position 174,110,028 of record BTPG01000007.1, on the reverse strand, counting down.
ATTTTAAAGCGATCTCAAACCATTCTTGTTTTTCAATCAAGAGAATATATTTGTTGAAACCAAAAACAAACATTTATTAAAAATTAAATCGCTGAGCTGGTATTTCTTTATTCATTTCGACACCACAAACATGTCATGAACACAGTTCGAACCGAAACGGAAAATAAATATACTTTGACAATCCGTACTAAGGAAAACTTTTATTGGTTTCATTTCGAGAATTTTAAATTATGCTCACTTCGAAAGTTTTGCTGTGTGAATAACAGAATAAAACGATTGTTTTGAGAGAAACCCTTTTCAACCAGATTTGCACGTAAAAATGTGTTTTGAATTCGACCGTTTTATGTTATGGCGCCTAATAAAACACCCACGAAAAAAAAATCATGTTTTAACACGATTTGCAGATGGTTTGGAACAAACGTTTCCTATTTTGTTCATTATTATTTCTGTTCTGGTCCGTGATTATCACCACTACGGCTTCAGAGCTGTAAGGTTAAAACTAACAGACCAGAGCACAATTATTCGCCATACCGCCACACATTGCTAAGACGCATTGACGTTCTTTACATGTTATGTTTTTGTTTCATCCATTCCAGAAAGTCCCCGAAGCTGGGCTCCGTCTCCTTAGCATCTTCCTGCTCTTCCTCCATCGGTTTCCATTGTTTCCAATCCATCTTCCAGGGTTTCCAGTCCTGGTCCCACTTTTTGTCATCATTTTTCATCTGCATCCAAACCTTCCAGCCATGATCCCACATTTTGTCATCTTTCAGGTCCTGACCCCAAGGTTTGTCGTTCCAAGCTTTCCAGTCTTGACCCCATTTTTTGTCGTTATCCTTTTTGTCCTGACCCGACGGCTTGTCCCCCCAAGGTTTCCAGTCCTGACCCGATGGCTTGTCCCCCCAAGGTTTCCCGTCCTGACCCGACGGCTCGTCCCCCCAAGGTTTCCAGTCCTGACCCGATGGCTTGTCCCCCCAAGGTTTCTCGTCCTGACCCGACGGCTCGTCCCCCCAAGGTTTCCAGTCCTGACCCGACGGCTTGTCCCCCCAGGGTTTCCAGTCCTGACCCGATGGCTTGTCCCCCCAAGGTTTCCCGTCCTGACCCGACGGCTTGTTCCCCCAGGGTTTGTTCCCCCAGGGCTTGTCCCCCCATGGTTTCCAGTCTTTGTCTTCTGGTTTCCATTTCATGTCGTCACCTTAGAAAAGAAAAATCAAACCCTTGACTAAAGCTGACGTTACCTTTCGGCGGAAAAGACGTGTGACTTGACTAACAAACTACGTAAGTACGCGTCTTTTCCGCCAAACGGTATTGTCAGTAACAGTCGGAGGACACAATATTATTTTCCACGAAAAAGTGGAAATTTGCTTGGACAGCCGCGTGTTTGGACCTCGAAGATCGTGGGAAAGTGGCGCAACTGGCAGCGCTTAATGATCCCAGATAGGTGCAAGGTAAAAGATGACGTAGATGTGTAAGAACTGTGCGCACTGGTAAGGTGAAAAACTGTGAAAATACTAAGAATAGGCGCTTTTACGTTCTCTCCCTTGCTAATAACGCGAACTTCCGAACCATCTGTGATTTACGCGGAAAACGATCAGTTATAAGTTTGACGTAATTAGTGTGTTTTGTGTAATTTGTGTTATAACATAGTTTACGATTTGTGTAGGCTAAGTAATGTTTCATGAAATTTATGCATGCTAATTCATGTTCAATATAATTGATGTATTTTATATCATGTATATTGACTTCCGCAACCATTAAGTTTTATTTGGGATGCCACACACTTTCCTCTTCAAGGGATTAATACATCGTAATGACAATCATAATTAAGGACTTCAGTAGACCTTATTTAATAATTATCATCTCCCATCATACCCCCATCCGTATCATCCATTGCCTCCATCTTGTTTTCCACCTCCTGCTTGAGCATATGCATTTTCCAGGACAACCACTTGGCCAGTTTAGTGCGGTTCTCGCCGCCCATGGCCTGTTCCATTACTAGACCGTGCACAGCCTCCATCAGCTTTTGGACGCTGCCCCAGTCATCCTCCTTGTCGTCTTTATCCGTCATGCCTTCAGCCTGAGATAAAGGGACAATGAACTCCTCAGTCTTTGTGCACGTTGCTACCGGTGCTGTTGGCTTACCCTACCGATGGCTGCATGCACAGAGGGAGCAAAGGAGTAAGAGGTGGTGAGGGGTCTGTGTGTGTGTGTGTGTGTGGGTGGAGGGCACTGTGCACTACATGACAGGAGTTTTTTTTTAAATATTAAAAATTTTTTTTTTCATAGAGTGTGTGTTGCACAAGTAGCGTTTTATTACCTTGTTTTTTTTCCTGATTATATTTCAGTGCCTGTGTCGGTAACGGGGTTTCCACTATACTGATCGCATGCTGGATTCTACAAACGTGAGAAATAACGATAGGCCTAAAAGTAGGATTAACAAATCTGTAGCTTTTACTTTCGATGTAAAGATGTTAGGCGGCTAGAAACTGAATATACAGACAATATATACCTTTCCCCAGTTTTGTTTGGCGGTGCAGGCTTTGCATCCTTCCTTAGCTGGCCCCCCGTTCATTGTCATCCAGTACCAAGGGTCCATGGCCATAGGCTCGCGCTTCTTGGCCTTCTGGGAAGCCTCCGTTATCAGCATGGAATATTTCAGTCGCAGCCATTTTGCCTCTTTCTGAGGTATACACACGATCCAGATACAACTATTATTGAAGAGACAGAGTGCAAGGTGAGGCGAAGAGAGACTGTCACGCAGTCCCTAAAACCACATGGACCACCATGGCATCATCATATCATCCTCATCATCATGGAAAAATGCCTTGTAAGGTCAGGTATGGTTTTTTTTTTTAACCTATTCAGTGCCAGCTGACGCAGACCGTGTTTTTGCAATCTTCGTTAATTCATGTCCCAGGAACATGATTTGAAAGTGGTATCGGCAAGAGGCATAGATCCTCACGAGCCCCCGCAACTGCGGGGGCTCATGAGGATCTATACCTCTTGCAGTTGGGTGGTGTTACAATTTTCTCGGCACTGAACAGGTTCAGATAATTGTATAGTAAGGTATAATCAGATCAGATCAGACGGATCGAATCAGGAACAAAAAGAAATAACAGAAATGTATGGAATGATCTTGGGTGGATTGCACCGGGTAGATCCGTGCTGTGATATTGGTTGAATTACAGTACGAAAATTTACATTTGGTGAACTTTAGGTAGGTTAATTCTAGGTAGGCCTTATTTATTCCTAAATTGGTGAAAGTTGAACCCTTTAATTGGCTAAGTTATCCCGGGAAAACGGGTTCCCTGCATTAGACGCACTTACATCTCCCATTGACCGCTTTCGATAAGAATAAAGAGAGCTTCAACTGTTCCCGTTTTTTTTTTTAAACGGAAATCCTTTTTTCAAGTTTTCCTGCTCTACAGGATCATTTATGTGAAACACCTGAATCCGGGGAGAAAAAAAAGAGGGTTGGGGGTTGGGGGGGGGGGGGGTGGGTGGGTGGGCGTGCGAGAAATGGACTGCTTTTTGTTTTGCGTCATGTTTTAAACAGGTCACAAGGTCTTGCTTTGTTTTTCATTATTATTTCTTGCCCTACGAGCACCCCCACCATTTTCATTTTGTTCCCTGTCACCCCTGTAGAAGTTCTGAATAAGGGCTTTGTACAGGTCTTATTTATTTATTTATTTATTTGTTTATTTATTTGCTGGTCTAAACATGTGACGTCGGGCTCTTAGCCGTGTAAAAAGTTTTGAAGAAGTACCGACCTTTCGCTTTTCTGCCAGCTGGACAGCCGCTCGCGCAGACGACAGGACGTTCATTCTGTATTCACAGGCACACATCCCGTCTTCCTCATCTATTGTAGGAATAACAGATAATAGAATAATTTGTGTTTCAGTAGGTAACTTCAGTCGCATTTACAAATACAAAATAGAGACTACAAGTAATGACTGAATTTGCAGAAAGTAGTGACATGAGAGATGGTGCAAAATTCAGAGTTCGTGTGAGGGTCTGTAATTTTGGACCTTACGGTTTTAAGCCGTAATGTCCAACATCAGAAACCAACACAGTAAGAAGTATTTATACCAGTAGGCATGTAAATGTATAGTCCGTTTGAGCGAAGCTTGCCTCGTGTTTTTTTTTTCTTCAAGACAATGCTAAAAACAAAAGGTCATCACCAAACTTGGTCCTAGTTTATTTTATAATTTAGTTGGCTTTTAACCCAACGGTTTAGCCATTTCCCTCGGGAGATCATAGAGATGACCTACATAAAAGTTGAAATATATACCCTGTTCAGGCCTCAGCGGCCACTGACCTGCATCACTGACACTGAAACTGTGACAAAAGTTATGTACGGATCGGACGTCTTGAAAGACCAAGCTATCGAAATTCAACATGAGCGTAAAGTTTACCAGTATAAATATATGTCCGTGTTGCTGAGTGGGGTTCGGTCAGGGTATTTTTTTTTTTTTTAGCGCGTTTAAATAGGTCCTGGGCAAACTTTTCCGAGCGCAGCGGCTAAACTGTTGTCAAGACTGAAGGAAAATTAAAATAAGTTTGACTATTGTTGATGATCATGTGTTGTTTGTTGTTGTTTTTTTATTTTTTTTTAATTATTATTATCTTTTTAAATAAAGAGTTGTCTTGAAATCATTTGCGTTTGAAGGTTATCTGAAAAAAAGTACACGAGGCAAGTTTTACGCAAACGAACTATACATGTCTTGCAATAAACAAACCGCGGATATTTTAGTATCGGTCCCACCAGCGATTGCGGTCAGTCCAGCTTTTCCTGTCAGTCTGTATATGAGTAGTTCTCCAGAACTGGTTACTACTTCTGGTAGACCACTTTGTTTTTCTTGCTTTAATTTTTAGCAGCTTCTAGGTAGGTGACTATGTCACAAATCCAAGTATATGCCACAGAATCAGCTGAATCAGAGTCGGGAACATGAGGCGTCAGTCAACACTGAGAAAATTTGAATAAAAGTTCAAAAAAGGTCGCAAAATGGCGTCTTGAAAGTTCCCACCGATCATCTACTCGAGGAAGTTTCATGTTATCAAATCCACACAGTAAACTTGTCCTTTAATTTGCTTTCTTTTTGTTGAAATGATGCCAATAAATGTATGTCAAAAGACTAAATGTGTTTTTGTTGTCTTGCTGCATCACTCTGTGGCTGTAAAAATGCCCGCCCCGTGCTTACAGCCGATGCCATGTTTCGACCCATTTTCTGGAAACGTTTACCTTGTCATTAACAAATGTGCAGTTTCAGGAAGCACACATCTAAAATATGTAATACCAAGAGTTTACAAATGTCATTTCATATTCACATCACATTATTGAAAACTGCCGTTTTAAATCTTTTGAATTTTGTCACATCTGTTACGCACGGGATGTACGATTTTCAAAATCAATCACTATCGAGAAACCCCCGACAGCAAGCAAAGGAATGCTGCAGAATAAACCAGACATAGCTACATATCAGTTTATGACGTTTGTAAAAGAACTTCAACATGAGCTGTGACGCCATACTAACAAGTTAGTTACATGTCGCACTTTTCAGCCATTGTATGCACGGGACGGTCATTTTTTTGTTGTTGGAGTTTCCCTCTAAATCATCGTTACGCGTAACTAGCATCAATCGAGGTGAGTAAAATACATTTCTGCGGTATTTTTTTTTTTTACAAATATAATCAAACCTGCCTGAGCGGCTACCTCCCCACCCGGGTCTGCCCTGGGGGACTTGGGTGGGGTTAGGTATTTTTTAGTTCCCAGGGTCACCCTGGTCAGCCCCACAGGGTGGGTTTTTCTCTCTATTCTGGGGCATGTGTTTCTGTCTACCCTTTGTCCATTCACCTGTATTTGCCTTTTTAAAACTCTCCCTACTGTCTGCACTGCCTGTAGCTCTTGATATTGGATGTGTGTTGCTAAATGGTCTTAGCTTTATTTAGGCCCCATGTGTTAGGTTTATTTAATGTATTTGACCGGCTGGCGACATACATTCAATGTTCTGTTTATTTTTTTTCACAAGCAGTGCAGGCACGTCCTGAGAAAGCCTTGTTGCTGTCGGGACGTTAAGCAATGTACAATCAATCAATCTGAGCGGCTACCTTTATATGCGGCCATCTGCTCATAGCGACCATTGCAATTTACTCCCATTCTCAAAGACTACAAAAGCAAAAGGAACCATCTATCAGATTCTCTTTTCCTGGAAGAAATCCAAGACCTGTTTGAAGTTTGCAACTGTCAGAGAGGAAACATTATCTTGGGAGATTTCAATTTCCATTCTGATTCACCTGACCGTGCCAACAGAGTCAAGGACCTGATCGACCAGCATGACTTCCATCAATGTGTCACAGTTCCTACTCATAAATCTGGCCACATCTTGGACTGGTTCCTCCATCGTGAGACCGACGGACTACTACACTCCACGTCTGTGTCCTTGGACCTCACATCTGATCATTTCACAGTTGTGTGTGAGCTGAACGTTGCAAAGCCTGTGTGTCCTCCAGCTACGATTGTCCGCCGCAATATTCGCGGCATTGATCGTAATGCATTACAGACTGACATTACACAGATGCTGACCGACCATCCAGACAGTGACGCCATCACCTACAATAGTGAACTTCGCCGCCTCGTAGACACCTATGCCCCTGCCACCATGCGTCAAATCCGCACCGATAAATCCGACCCGTGGTTTACTCCGGAAGTGACGACAGCCAAGCAAGAACGTCGGCGTGCTGAGCGTGCCTGGCGTAAATCCGGACTCGCTGTGCATAAACAGATTTATTACATGAAGAAACTTGTTGTCAATCAGAATGTGTTGAAAGTGAAAACTGATTTTTACTGCTCCAAGATGCTTGAAAGTGACACTTGTAAAAAATTGTTTGCCCTTGCTGATAGCTTACTTGGTAGATCTCGTGGCTCTCCCCTTCCCACCAACATCCCAGCTGCTCACTTAGCCAACGCCTTTTGTAGCTTTTTCACCGACAGGGTGACGTCCATTCGAGACAGCCTTGATGCTGTGCGGTGCGCCCATATTGACACCCACCCTCCCCATATTGATCACCCCTTTGTCGAGTTTACTCCCGTCTCGGAACAGGCTGTTTTTGACATTCTCTAAGAAATGCCCGCCTAAAACGTGTGAGCTTGACCCCATGCCAACTTCACTGGTTTTTGAAAACATCGGAATTCTTTTGCCCACCATCACCAAAATCATAAATCAGTCTCTTGAGTCAGGCGTCTTTCCGTCAGAATTCAAATCAGCCGTTGTCAAACCTCTCCTGAAAAAGTCGAATCTTGACCCCAACCAGCTAAAAAACTATCGCCCCGTTTCAAACCTACCCTTTCTGTCCAAAGTTCTTGAGAGAGTCGTTCTGACATAGCTCACTAAATACCTACAATCAAACAATCTCGTCCATCCGCTTCAGTCTGCGTACCGTGCCGGGCACAGTACTGAAACTGCTCTCCTCTGTGTCGTTAATGGCCTCCTAAGTGCCTATGATAAAAACCAGATCTCAGTTCTTGCCCTGTTAGACCTATCAGCTGCGTTTGACACCATTGACCACTCCATCTTGCTCCAACGTCTAGAAAACTACTTTGGTATTTCTGGTAAAGCTCTCACCTGGTTCACTCTTATCTGTCTTCCCGTCAGATCAATGTCTCTGTCAAGAACGTTCTTTCTGAAGCTGCTGCGCTAGAGTTTGGTGTCCCACAGGGCTCTGTCATGGGCCCCATTCTATTTACCCTGTACACTCAGCCTCTGTCTCAGGTTATCGCATCGCATTCAACCGATCATCACATATATGCGGATGATACACAACTTCGGAAATCTGCACCTCCAAACAGCTCCAGTCAGGCTATTTCAGATGTTCAGAACTGTATCTCAGATGTTAAGTCCTGGATGTGTGAAAATAAACTTCAGTTAAACGAGGGCAAGACGGAAGCTCTTCTTGTCGGTGCCTCTCGACTGCTGCCCAATTCTCCTGACTCTATGCGCATTTGTGACGCACCTATTCCATTTTCTGATTCAGTTCGCAATCTTGGCGTTTTTCTTGATAAAGATCTTCAAATGAAGGAGCATGTAAATCATGTCTGCAAACTTGCTTTTCTGGAATTAAGACGCATTAGTTCTATCCGTCATTACCTCACTACTGAAGCTACCACCAAACTGGTCGTCTCCTTAGTCTTGTCCCGCATTGATTACTGCAATGCCCTCTTAGCTGGCCTCCCTCAGTTTCTCATTCAGAAATTGCAGCGAGTTCAGAATTGTGCTGCACGTCTCATCGTCCGCGCCTCACAGCATCAGCCCATCACTCCTATTCTGAGACAACTTAACTGGCTGCCTGTCAAACAACGAGTCTCGTACAAAATCGCCTGTCTGTGCTACAAAGCTATTAACTACTCTACCCCTGCCTATCTCGCTGATCTTTTTCAACTATACACTCCCTCCCGCTCCTTCCGTTCAAGTAGTGACACGCGCCTTCTCAGAGTCCCGCTCTTCAAATACAAAACCAGAGGTGACCGTTGTTTTGCGCACGTTGGACCTGTTGTCTAGAACTCCCTACCTATAGACATCAGACATTCTTCCTCATTCACTGCCTTTAAATCTGCCCTTAAGACCCACCTGTTCGATACCCCAATGTAGCTCAGTTCTTTGTCATTATGCACCTATGTGTGTGTATGTGTGTGTGTGTTTGTGTGTGTGCGTGCACGCGAGTGTGTATTGTAGAATCTGTTGTTTCTTTGGTTTTATGACCCCTTCCACTCCCACTCTTTATTTGTAAAGCGCTTAGAGCTTATGTAAGGATAAGCGCTATATAAGTTGCCATTATTATTATTATTACTATTCAAGCCAGTCTTTAAACTTGGCCCAACGATACTTTGCGGCAAGACCTTTCTAAACGTGCCAATTTGAGTGGCCTCTCACAAAGGTCAAAGTCACGGGATCAGGAAATTGGTAAAAAATAGCTATAATTTAACATAATTTTTTTTTCTCAAATACTATTCACAACTTCAAACTCAAACTTGCTACAAAGATGCCTGATGGTAAGACCTATCTATGCATACTAATTTGGATGAGCCCTCGGAAAGGTCAAGGGTCACAAGAGCTCAGGAAATGGGTTCAAAATTTCAAGATGTTTTTTTTCAAATACTATTCACAGCTTCAAACCCAAATTTGATACAGAGATACCTGATGATAAGCCCTATCTATGCATACTAATTTGGATGAGCCCTCGGAAAGGTCAAGGGTCACGAGGCCGGCGGATGTGTGTAAAAGGCCAATTTTATTTTTGGTTAAATTCTAGGTATTAACATTTTTGCAAATTTTTCAATCGCATTTGGTACAAAGGTAGCTGATGATAAGACCTTCCTATGTATACTAATTTGGTCGATTCATCGTATAGGTCCAGGGTCACGGGGGTTGACAGATGTGTGATGCTTACATTTTGAGAAAACCTGGATTTTGCTGGTGCAGAAGCCAGCTCTTTACTTATTGTCACAAAGGTCCAGTGTTGATTCTAGAGCGCGTTTTGCGCGATTTCTCGCAATATGCTCCAAATCGCAAAAAAACACCGATAGCGCGGCCGAAGAATCGCAGAAAAAAGAAACTGGACGCTTTTTTGCACGACCAGCGCGGCCGCACCGCTGCTGCGTAAAAGCCTGCTCGAGCGTCTTGGTGCAGTGTGGCCTGAGTCGAGCCAGGGCAATTTCACTATTATTCACCTGTTTAACACGAACACAGATTCCATTCACAGAAAACCAATTCACGTGTCGCTCTCGCGCTGTGGAAGTACACATGACAGATCAGAGCGAACTCTAGTCTGTGATTGGCTGAATAGCCTTCGGCTGTTGTAATCTGTCTTCTCATTGGCTAGCATTTCTGTACTGTATTCATGTTGTATCATTCGTGTACCAACACAACCCTTTTACCGATGCGGGATTGTACTTCAGCCTGTGTTGCTTTTACCTGAGGATTGTAACTTAGTATGGATTTTACCTGATGGATTTACATTAAATACTCGAGCTGTACACGTTTCCTTGTGTTTTCCGGTAGCGAGCTGAAGGTATGCATAGAAAGTACGATAATGTCGTGCACTTTTAACCTGGTACTCATTCACGCACACGTCTTACACACTTTCTCCTTGAGGGCCGTGATCAATTTTGAGGCCATATTGGTTAACACGAAATACGGTTAACACGAAGTGATTTTCCACCGTGTCCATACCCAGAAATTCGTGTTAAGCGGAATCCACTGTATGTATGAATGTGTGTATATATGTCGTTTTAAAGTAAGCAGTGCAACGCGATTTGAGGGCCTCCCTTTTACACCTTGAGGGGCTCCCTTTTTTTTTTTTTTATTAGAGGGAGCCTTTGGGCTCACTTTTCTGAAATCCTAGAATCAACACTGAAGGTCACGCACATGTAAATGGGTCATAAACGTGAGCCATAATGGTTTTGCTTTTCTTGTTCTATGATGGTATACGAGTGTAGGTATATCTAGCCTTCTTAAACGCAGGAGCTGAACAATCGTATATGCAATTTAATTTTTGACATAATTTCAACAACTCGTATGCGTATACAGACTGACAGAAAATGACAGACTACCGGCCATCGCTGTTGGGACACTACAGACTGATCCCTAGACGAAACGGGTGACTGCTAACCATGTAAAATACAAGGACTGAAATAGCCGACAAAGAAAGAAGCACGCATTGGAAAAACACGGACGAAACGGTACTAAATAGTCCGGTACAAAACGGATCAAAATGTTTTTGGCTCACGTGCGAAGCAAAAGTTAGTATGTTTTGGGCCAGTGGTCGTCCGTCCGTCCGCCGTCGTCCGTGGTAAACTTTAACGTTGGCATTTCCTCGGAGACTATTCAAGCCAGATTCTTCAAACTTGGCCCAAGGATACTTTGTGGCAAGACCTTTCTAAACATACCAGTTTGAGTGACCTCTCACAAAGGTCAAGGTCACAGGGGATCAGGAAATGTCAGAAATAGCTATATTTGACATAATTTATTTTTTCTCAAATACTATTCATAACTTCAAACCCAAACTTGGTACAAAGATACCTGATGGTAAGACTTTTCTATGCATACTGCCCCCACCCGGGTCTGCCCTGGGGGCTTGGGTGGGGTTAACTACTTTTTAGTTCCCAGGGTCACCCTGGTCAGCCCCACAGGCCGTGGGTTTTCCCCTCTATTCTGGGGCATGTGTTTCCGTCTACCCTTGGTTCATGATTATTCACCTGTATTTTCCTTTTTAAAGCTCTCCCTACTGTCTGCGCTGCCTATAGCTCTTGATATTGGATTTGTGTTGCTAAATGGTCTTAGCTTTATTTAGGCCCCATGTCGTAGGTTTATTTAACGTATTGGACCGGCTGGCGACATACATTCAATATTCTGTTTAGTTTTTTTTTCACAAATAGTGCGGGCACGTCCTGAGAAAGTCTTGTTGCTGTCGGGACGTTAAGCAATGTACAATCAATCAATCTATGCATACTAATTTGGTTGATCCCTCGGAAAGGTCAAGGGTCACAAGAGCTCAGGAAATAGGAAAGAAATAGCCATATTTTGACAAAAGATGTTTTTTCTCAAATACTATTCAGAACGTTATACTCACATTTGATACAGAGATACCTGATGGTAAGACCTATCTATGCATACTTATTTGGATTACCCCTCGGAAAGGTCAAGGGTCACCAGAGCTCAGGAAATGGGTCACGAAGGGCTCGGGCAATTGGTCTGAAATAGCCATATTTTGACAAAAGATGTTTTTTTCTCAAATACTATTCACAACTTTAAACCCAAATTTGGTACAGAGATACCTGATGGTAAGACCTATCTATGCATACTAATTTGGATGACCCCCTGGAAATGTCAAGGGTCATTAGAGGCTGGCAAATGTGTGTAAAATGCCGACTTTTGATAAAATTGTAGGTATTACCAACATTTTTGCAAATTTTTCAGCCAAATTTGGTACAAAGCTGATGATGAGACCTTCCTATGCATAATAAATTAGTCGACTCATCACAAAGGTCAAGGGTCACGGGGGGTTGACAGATGTGTGAAAATGCTTACATTTTCAGACATGGATTTTGCTGCTGTAGAAGCCAGCCCTTGTCACATCGGTCATACAGGTGAGCCATAATGGCTTTGCCTTTCTTGTTGAAATAAGTTCTGGCGAACTGTAGGATCAAGGGAAGCAATCGATTTGTGAAGAGCACGAGACCGGTTCCCTTCCGCAGATGCAGTGGTTCCCCCTAAATTTTAATCGCTTTTTCAGTCTTCCGAAGTGTCTTTTTTGGTCAATTACAGACAGACGAACGGACGGACAAGCAGACAGATATCATCACCCTCGCTGCCACCGCCACCATCATCACCCGATTATCTACCCGCTCACCAGTGTCCTCGAGGGAGAAGTAGCCATCGCCGTTTTCATCGATAGCATCAAATTCAATATCGGCCTCTGCCATGTCCTGGTCGTAGCGTTCCTCGCTGAACTGAAGGTAGTCAGCGCGACTCACATTCCCGCCCGCTGTATGAGGAAAAAAATGCGTAAGGAGAAAGGGCATGTTTTAAGATAGTCACTGTAGAGTTTTTGAAGAGTCATGTATTATGAGCCCCTGGGCTCCTGCGAATTATGTGCCTCTTCGGTGCTAATCTTGACGGGAAAGTGAAAAAGGAAAAGTTGCAGAATAGAGCATCAAATTCGACGTCGGCCTCAGCCATACTTGGAATAGTTTCTACAAAAGTCGGTAATATAATAGAATTTAGAATTCCGCAGTACTGACTGTTAGGGTAGAAATTGATCATGAGCCGTGCTTCCTCCTTTGTGATCTTGCCGTCAAAGTCGTAGTCAGCGTCCATGGTGGCGATGGTGGCCAATATGTCCGGGTCCCCGCACTCGTCATCCCTGAAACCAAGTCAGCCGATGCGGTGAACGTGATCTGTTCTTTGAAGGCATTATGAACATTGGAGCTGTAGATGTGAATTTTCAGGTGTTGGAACCCTATCAATACCAGTTAAGAGGCCACTGTTGTATACCATTTCGATTTTAGCCATAATGCCTAGTGAGATAATGGGGCTTTTCGCTACGTGAAACAGACGTCTTACATTCCGCCGCAGTAAGTTATCTGCCTAGTTTGTACAGAGTGAACATACTTTACATAGAAATCAAAATAATTTCTGCGGACCCCTATTGTTTTCCTCCCCAAACCTTTTCTTAACGCTGCTCAGTCATGCATACCACTTTTCTGCCCCCACACCCCCGCCCCATCTACACACACACACACGCACGCACGCACACACACACACACACACACACACACACACACACACACACACACACACACACACACACACACACACACACACACACACACACACACACACACACACACACACACACACACACACGCGTCGTAAAGGGTAACGTGCAGTCAGTGGTCGATACATTAAAAAAAGCTTGTGTATTCAATAAATTGCCAGTACATGTGGCATTACCTACATACCAGTAGACTTGCGGACAGTCGTACAAAAATGGCTTGATCGGTAGCCCCAGCATGCGGCGAATCAGCTTGTCTGTCTAGAAAGAAACGATGGAAAACGGCTGTATAATAATACTATGTATTCGGGTCTGTGATTTTGGACACCACGGCTCGAGAGACGCAAGGTCCAGAATAAGCATGCTCCGTCCGAAAACAACTGACGTCAAATAAAAGAACGTCACTTTAAAAAAACCCAACAAAATCTGTTAAAAAGCTGAACTAGTGCTAATGTTGAAAACAATCTACCCCCTCCCAGGACCCCGCACCCCCCCCCCCACCATCCCTCCCCCCCCCCGCCCCTATCCCCACCGCTACTGGCACCCCGCATCCCATACTTTTGCAACCCACCCATCTACCCTTCAAAAAAAAGCAACTTACCCGTTGCATGAATCGGTACAGCTCCTGTTTTGTGACCCTCTCGTCCACTGAAACGAAACGCACACTTCGCATATACAGTCGTATGAGAAAAACAGCCTGTATTGTGCCATGACTGAACAGATAAGGCCAAGGGGTATATCGTTCAACCCTTGCACAAACACTGATGATCATGTCAGCAGCACTTGGATCCATCCCCCTGCCCTTGTCCCGTGTGGCACCTAATGAGCAACTGATGCCGTAGAAAAGACATAGATCGTAGATGATGCTACTCGCTCCAGACGTGTTGCTATTCGGACACGCGGCTTGTTGCCGCGTGTCCGAATGCAGTACGTCTCGAATGTGTTGATGCAGTCAGCACCAACACACGACAACGATAATGGTTCGATGATGGCTCGACCATCAGAGCTAAAAAGGGCAGTGCTAGATTAGCTTGGGCTATCTTGCTAGGTCTGTCAGTCTCCTGTAATTCACTGTTAAATGACAACTCTAAGGTTTGTTAAATTTTATCTTGGGGACCTATGGGATGAGGAGTGACATCAAGTTCACACATACACAATATACCTTGTAAAGGAATCGTAACCCCTTGGCTTCCGGGGCAAGGCGAAAGCTATTCGGCTGCAAGAGACATAAATCCTCATGAACCCCCGCAGTCGCGGGGGTTCATGAGGATTTATGTCTCTTGTTAGTTCTCTGTGCTTTATTTTAGGTATTCTGTATTTTTGGTCTCATTTAATTTGCGGGAGGGAGTCTCGGTCAGTGCGCTGTGGTTTCAGACGCGAAATTCTAGACTCGCTGACGGGGAATGGATTAACGCTTTAATGACTAAGGGGAATATTTGCTGTAATGACTGATGGGATAATGTCGGTAAGGGGACATATTTGGTAACTGAGGAGATATAAACCTGCTTGATAATCGCCCACTAGGAATTGCACTGTGAAAGAGAGAAGAAACAGAAATTAACTAATTGCTTGATAATTAACTCACTGTTGGAGTCAGCCATTTTGTAGAGTTGCAGCAAGTCTTTGGCCTCCAGCTTGTTGTTCATGTCGCTGTCAATGGCGTCAAAGAACACCAAAGCGGAGTAGGGACTCTGCTTGTAGCGCTGGGTAGTGCCTGTCAGCCACTGCTGGCGGGTCGCAGAAGCTGCATACATTTAAAAAAACAATTATTTTTTACTGTTTGTGCAGTTCACAAAAGAATATTTGAAAGTTTAAAAAAAAATCAGACATTCAAAAACACCTTTACTTCAAAAAAGGTATATTATATAGATGGACAATTGTCTCCTATTTTCACACACATCTCTGAGCATGCATTAGCTTCAGACAAACATATCCTAGTGCTCAAAAGATCTTCGTCGGGCCGAGATCGGCTTTACCCATTAATCTCAGGTCCTCGGACCGACGTCGGCAGCGCGAGCCCACTGCGGCCGACGTTGGCCCGACGGTCTTTTGCTTATTGTGTTGTGACTGCGCATGGCTCACAAGGAAAATAGGGCCGAGCCAGCCTTTGTAACTCTTTCGAGATGTGCTTTATGGTGGTTTACTCACTTGTAGGGGATGCCCCCAGGGTTGTCAGCAGTCCTTCCAATTCGCCTTGTGAGATGACGCCGTCGTTGTTGACGTCAATGTCCGTGAAAAACTTGTCATAGTCAAACTCCACGCTGTATTCCTCGCCGATCCTGTCATCACCATCATCATCATATCCTCATTAATCCTCCTCCTCATCATCATGATCATTGTGTTACGACTGTTAAATTATCAAATTATTTAAATGTCCTTGGAACTCGTGATGATGTTTATTAAATTACTTTTCAGGCATTAAGATGACGGTATAATGACGAACATTCGGTAAGAATCGACATTTAAATTACAGCATACTCCTTTAAGACACCACAACGGGAGAATCAGATAATCGACAAGAGTAGTGCAAGATTAGCAATGGCGCCTAGGAATTCGCCAGGCAAATCGGGCAAAACCCTAAAACTGTCCTGTGATTCATCTCCAACGGCATATAGACATTGATATAGAAGCATCCCGTAGGTGAGAAAGTCATATGTTGTGAAAGTGTTAACATATCTTACTTGAAAGGCGACGTAGAGGCCACATGGACAAGTCTGGCGGCCTCGCCGATCCACTGGGAAAAAGAAAACGCTGAAGGAATAATTCTTTATGAAGATAATACGTTTATATTTGATATTTGTTACCTGTGTGCTTTTATACTTGTGCGACCCCCCAAAAATCCATTTTTATACGTTTATTCACATTAATTCAGTTAATGCATCTCAGTTCACTTCGATACTCAAAATAAATGAGATTTAAAATCGGTTGCATGCAAGGCTAACTCTGACAAACTGAAATGTGCAATTCGAGGTTTAGAGATTGAACAAAGATAGCTCTGTCTGCCTGTCTGTCTGTCTGTCTGTCTGTCTGTCTGATGTTTTTTACCTACCATTTCAAACGCCTGTCGAACAGCGGCAGTTGTGTCATTCGCTGAAAATAACAATTTCGACATAACATCATCAGCAAAACAGGACAAACAGTGTCACCTGTCCTTAAAGACCAGCATTTACGTGGTCTCAGCCAAAGCCACAGCTACAGCCGCCTAAATGATGATCTTTAATGACAGGTAATCTCCCATTAATTTTGGTAGGTCGCTCAAACTACGTTCTACCGTCTTATTATTATTATTATTATTATTATTATTATTATTATTATTATTATTATTATTATTATTATTGGCAGATGATACCTACCGGCACCAAAACTGGCAAGACTAGTTATATCGCTTGGCTGCAGTTCCCCATCGCCAACATCAGCCACGTTGCTAAACACATTTATCTGCTCTTGGCACATGCTCGGCGCAGTCCGCCCGCCGTCTGCGTTCAGAGCGTCCAGGAGATAAAACATTTTGACCAGCACTGTAGGAGGGATAACAGGGGCTCGCGAACGCCATAAGTCGAAAAATTCAGACCACGACACTCGACCGTCTGAAAAAGAGCAAAATTAATGACCCATTTCGTTATAGGATGTAGATCGAATATGCTAGTTGAAAGGTGATGCTAGAATGGCTGTAAGACCTCGACTTCTATCCCCGGATGAGTGCCTCAAACAGAGGATATTAATACTTCGTGCCAACAAGAGGCATACATTCTCTTGAGCTGCGAATGCAGGGGCACCTGAGACTATACCTCTTGCAGATGCAGCGGGATGGCGGAATCCACAGAATTCTTTTTCTCCACTTTGGTATCAGTTTCAGTCCACTTAATCAAATTTCAAATACAAACGATTTTGAATTTCCAAAAACTACAGTAGCTCGCTTGAGCTTGCCCTTAGCACCACGTGAAAGTTCTGTGTTTACGTTCAGTGTGTGAGTGAATGCGCGTGATTCACGTGAGCGTGCTTGTTGGGTTCAGTTTCGCGGCGGCGCTTTGAGCCGATTTTCAATTGGGATAAAGCGCCTATTTAATGCGCTTATTATTATTATTATTATTATTATTATTATTATTATTATTATTATTATTATTATTATTATTATTATTATTATTTAAAAACTTCGTGCATTACCAGGCGGGCTGCCGGCGTCGGCATTTCTGAAGAGCGCGTTGGTCAGCTCTGTGACGGTGAACCTCTGGTTGTTGTCCGTGTCAACGCCAGACAGAATCTGTTCCAGGCGCCCGCTCATTCTCAGCATGGACAACACATTCTCCGGCTTGGTGTTGTCCGGCTTGGTGTCGTTCCTGAAACAAAACAAGTTACAGTTGTGGTGGATACGGACAGGAAACACGACGTATTCGTGTATCACTCGAAGGTCTTATTCGTGGGCACAGTCTTTTCTTTTGCTGCCTCGCCTTGTGTACACACTTGTTGCCGGTATTTGATAAAGAGGAATTCATCATGTTTGACTTGAAGCTGTGAATTACAGTCGACTACGCTTAAGTTGAACCTGCAGTTTTTTCTTTTGGCTTATCCGTCGTTCTCCGTCGAATTTTTGCACAGAGTTGTTTGACTTACGCGTTGTTTTTCTACGGACCAAAATTATGTTCATAACCCACAACATTCAGAGAAGAATAAGATAAAATAAAAATAATAATAAAATAAAAATGTTGAAACAGACAAAAAGAACCGATAGAAGTTTTCTGACAAAAGCACATCAGAATTTACTGACACCTAAAATGAAAGAAAAACAGAAGATAGTGGTAGAAAACCCTTTAAAATAGAAACAAATAACGACGTTTCGGATCAAAGATCCTTCCTCAGGTGACATGGAAACAAACGTAGAACAGAAAAGAACAAGACATAAAGAAAAGACGTCATCCTGTATAGAGAGAATTTAGAATGACGTAAAAAACAACAACAAAAAAAAACCCAAAACAAAACAAAACAAAAAAAACCCACACACACATAATGACGCAAATACACACGCACAAAACACGTACCACAAAACTTACGTCTATATACATACACGTCACTGCATACATTCGCATTCACTCGTGCCTGCTGCAGCTCACGCACATGCACACACACACACACACACACACACACACACACACACACACACACACACACACACACACACACACACACACACACGCACACCCAAAGGTAGCATCCAGTATCAACAGTGAGGTCAAGAATTACCTAAAATGAATCTCAAATGCCGGGGAAAGAGATTGAGACAGACGCACGGACAGACAGACACAGCGTAATACGCGGGACTTTCC
The DNA here is from genome assembly GCA_036245525.1 of Semisulcospira habei. Classification (NCBI taxonomy): domain Eukaryota; kingdom Metazoa; phylum Mollusca; class Gastropoda; family Semisulcospiridae; genus Semisulcospira; species Semisulcospira habei. The sequence goes on along the minus strand of BTPG01000007.1, from coordinate 174,091,381 downwards.
CGGCGACATCTGTAAGCAGCTATAATTCAGGATGTTATTTTTCCCTGTGGTAATTTTCTCAAATCCATGACTCGAGGAATCTACACCCAAATAAACGTTTTGGACTTAAAGTTCAACATACATAACTGAGAATTTAATCTGTATTCCATCTTTTTATACTAGTAAAGTCAGATGCACCTTCTTTCCAAACAAATTGATATTATAGAAATGAGTACACTCCTTATTTCTGCCCCACCCGGGAGACTTGGGGGTGGGTTAACTACTTTTTAGTTCCCAGGGTCACCCTGGTCAGCCCCACAGGGTGGGTTTTCCTCTCTATTCTGGGGCATGTGTTTCTATCTACCCTTGGCCCATTCATCTGTATTTCCCTTTTTTAAACTCTCCCTACTATCTGCGCTGCCAGTAGCTCTTGATATTGGATGTGTTGCTAAATGGTCTTAGGTTTATTTAGCGTATTAGACCGGCTGGCGACATACATTCAATAATATGTTTAGTTTTTTTTTCACAAGCAGTGCAGGCACGTCCTGAGAAAGTCTTGTTGCTGTCGGGACGTTAAGCAATGTACAACCAGCCATTCCTATTTCTGTACCATCAGTAATGATAAAGAAAGAAGAGAGAATACGCGTAACTCGGACCGACGGACTGATTTTGTGGTTATTGTCCTCAGCTCCTTACGATTGTTACGTGTTTGGCTGTAAACATATATCAATATTAATAATAAAAGAAAACACAAGAAGTATGACGCAATGGTGGCATTAAAGCAGTCTGCTCAAGGGTGGGCTTCGATTGCTAAACTTTCCTGATAAAACGGATTCTGAATGTCTTGCCTCAGCGGACACTTTTGTACTCTTTTTTTACAATCCATGTGAATATGCACACATAAAGGTTTTCTAGTGCACACAAAGGCCCCCACCCGGGTCTGCCCTGGGGGACTTGGGTGGGGTTAACTACTTTTTAGTTCCCAGGGTCACCCTGGTTAGCCCCACAGGGTGGGGTTTCCCCTCTATTCTGGGGCATGTGTTTCTGTCTACCCTTGATCCATTCTTCTTGGTCAGCCCCACAGGGTGGATTTCCCTTCTACTCATGTGTTTCTGTCTACCCTTGCTCCATTCACCTGTATTTGCCTTTTAAAAACTCTCCCAACTGTCTGCACTGCCTGTAGCTCTTGATATTGGATGTGTGTTGCTAAATGGTCTTAGCTTTATTTAGGCCCCATGGCGTAGGTTTATTTAACGTATTGGACCGGCTGGCGACATACATTCAATATTTCCCCTCACCCCGTGTTTTTTTTGATAGTTCTCCTTTGTTTCTTCCTCTTTTTGTTTTTTTGATTTCTTCCCCACCCCCCCCGCTTCACAGCCCCAACTCACGCACGCTAAGAAGCAGCCCCCGCCACCAGCCTCCTGTGACCCCACTGGCCCCTTGTTGCATGCCCCCCTACACCGGCCCCCGGCCGTCCTCCCGCCCCCAATGTATCAATACAAGTATAGCAAGTCTTCTGTATTTTGCCCGCCACCTCTTCACCCCTCTATACCTCCCCCCAACCCCTCCCCCCACCCCCCCTCCACCTCACCCCACCTCCTACCCCCCCTCACCCCCCCACCTCCCCTCCCATCACCCCCCCCCCCTACCCCTCACCTACCCCCAGGCCCTCCCCCCCCACACCTCTCCTCCCCTCCCCCCCCCACCCCCCATCATTGGTATGTGTGTGCCCCCCGCCCTAAATCAGTACCATATCATCAGTAGCTCACTAGGCTCTTAGCCTAGTCTATGTATCTTTTATACGGTAAGACTCTCTCACCTGCTCATCCCACATATTTTGGTCCAGTGATTACGCCCCGTGCTTACTATAGCGCCAATCTCCACCCCCGCCTACTTGGCCCCTCCTACACAGGCATTGCGCCGACTCTTACCTTTCACCATTTATGTTACCCGGTCTTTTTTCTGACAAGCGTGCGTGCCACGGCTGTGAAAACAGCTGTGTTTGACTGTTCGGGTGTTTTAAGCAATGTACTATCATTCTAGGTTTTGCTCTCCCATATGCGCTACAAATCGCCCATTTGTCACGATGCGCAGAGAGAGGCTAAGTTAACCCCACCAGCAGAGTCCCCCAAGACTGCAGACCCGGGCATCGTGTGGTGTGCTCTAGGTTAGAAGTATTGCTTGTTGTTGGTTGTTTAGTACATTTTAGGACTGCGAACGCCCCCCCCCCCCCCCCGCTACAATACCTGTTGGCCCCCTTGTTGATCTCAGCATAGTGTTTCAAGACACACATAGGATGTAACCATTTTGATTAAATACAAAGCAGTATTAATTGCCAACTAATTGATCTCTATTGTCATGGGAAGGAGGTCGCTTTCACGCTACTGCAATTCTGCATCAACACACCATATTTTGTTTTAAATTTGGCGACCCAGTTCTCGGATCAGGGCCCGAAAGTTTCAGTTATAGTGCCAGCAATCGACAAATCTGTAAATACATTAGTTTCAGAACGGTGCCGCACGTGTAAATACAAATTATGTGCTCGCCTAGTAGTGTTACATAACGACCATAAAATACTCTGACAAGTTAGGACCTTAACGTAGACGTTTTTAGTTGACCCACATCCCGGGTCTTGCCTGGGCGGCCGGACCCTACTGGACTTGGGTCGGGGAGTTGTGAGTTACAAAGGTTTTAAATGGTGGTTAGGGCCGTCGAGGTATTTGTCGTACAAAGTTCCCCAGGGTCCACCTGGTCAGCCCCCCACGTGTTTGGGTTTGTTTTGTGTTTTTTTTTGGTCCCTGGCGTTCCGTGTCGTGGGTGTCTCTTTTTTTTCTATCCCTGGCGGATTTTGTCTTGTCCCTTTCTGTACCCTACCCTTTGTCCATTTCACACTGTATTAGCACCTTTTCTTAAAACTCTCCCTTACTCGTCTGCACTGCCTGTAGCTCTTGATATTGGATGTGTGCTTGCTAAATGGTCTGAGCTTTATTTAGGCCCCACGTGTCTCAGCGTTTATCTGTAATGTATTTGACCGGCTTGGGACATACCATTCATTGTTCTGTTTTATTTTTTTTTATTTCACAAGCCCTAAGCATTGTCGTATTATATTTGCAGTACTATGCAACGTCCCGTGAGCACGGTTAACCAAGATACCAGTCCTTGCAAATTGCTTCGGGACGTTATGACGCACACTGTCCAATCAACATCGCCATCTTTTCCTACATCGTTAAACTAATACATGCAATCCATCTCCAGAAAAGCTGCCAGCCTAGGAGACCCATGGGGAACCCAACGCACATGGTTCGATCCGCCGTCTCTGGAAAATAAATCTAATAAATCACCGCCCTATTCGAACTCCTCTCGGCCGAAGTGTTTATCATGACACCCCCCACAAACCTCACCACCCGACCGCTTTAGGCCCACACCCCCCCCCCTCCGTTGCCTCCCTAAAATTAGTCCCTACCATACCCCCCGACATTCTCAAGACCCCTCCCGCCATGCCTCCTTGCGACACCACCCGCGATAAAAAAACCAGAGGCGCCTCTTCGACATTGCGCTTTTTTAAGTGACCCTTTTCGTACCTTGGTTCCCGCGAGCGCCCCATACTAACTTATTGAAGAAACCTCTCACATTCTCCAAACATAATTAATGTGTAACACGTTGTTTACAACAATCGGCGTTCCTACGCAGTGAAGATAACCCCCGCAAAAACCTTTGTCCAGTAATACATTAGACCGTAGCGAGAAGATCCACTCTAAGTCAATCCGTATACCTTCCACTCCCCACCGAAGTGTTCTCTCCCTAGACTCGGAGCAGAGTTGCCGACGTCTGATCCCCGTTAGTAACAACATGTTCATGTCTTAAATAAGAAAACCTCATGCTAATTGTTACCAGTTACGCTTTAAAAACCGTTCGATTTAGATAACCCCCTGCCTGTGTGTGTGTTCTAGAGCGTGCAGTCTGCCCGGCCTGAGTGGATGTGTGGAACCATGTTGTGCAGTCTGACTCCGCATCTTCTTACCTGTTATGATCAGCTTCTCCACAGAGTGACTTGTTTAGACTTAACTTTCAGCACTAAAAACATTCTTAATCACTACCCCAGCCTCTGCTACTATAGTACGCTCTCCGCCTCACCCCTGAAATCCGGCTCCCGCTAGCCTGAAAATTCACTATCACGGACCTGATAGGTATTCCTCTGTTCAATACAGTCTATATACAAAACAACAAAAAATGTCCTCTGTAGATCACTGTCTAACCTTGCGATAATACATCGTCCACTCAACTAGATGTATATACGGCACCTAGCTCAGTGCCCAACTATCACCTCTCCTGTGAACTCCGCCTGAGCACCCTCCCCGAGTATTTGCAAGACATGCAAACTCGCACATATATAAGTCCACCACATAATCCGCCACTCTCCACCTATGATATACCACCATATACTCACCAAGAACGTCCGTGAGATAACACCCACACATTGTTACGTTCATCTGTGTGGTCATAGTATTCTATCTCTAACAAGAGCTCTATATCTAACTCCATATCATTTTCCTCCCCCCGCAATACGCCACGCACAGACTCCTACCCTGCCCTCTCTCGCGCCCTCATCGCTTAAATCATACCACCACCTACCTCAAATTCTCTTAATATTTTTTAAAATTCCTTATAACATATTACAGTGAAAGTAATGAACCGGCGTCAGGCAAAGTGAGTTGTGTTCACTCCCCCTCGCACACTACCCCATATCTACCTAGATCCAGCAGCCAGGCCTCCCCCCCGACCCGAATTATCTTATCAAGAGCCCTACGTACGTGTCAAGACTAGTTATGTTGTGTGTGCACTGTCGTACTTGTACTCCTCTTGCACTAACATGTAGTGCTCGTATCCACCAAAATCACATGTCTGAAGAGCGAGTAGTCTCTTCCGCGCCACCCCTGCTCCCAGATACATTACGATAATGTCTCATAAAATCTATCACTAATCCCCCTCTGCAGATAGAACCTTCGCAAAATGTCCGTTCTCTGTTCACAGACGTGATATGTATTGTTTTGATAGTAGAGTAGCATAGAGTTATTGGATATCTATAAAGAAGGAATAGAGTGAAATCTGAATATGCTAATAAGAAGAGTAGTTTACAACGTGACGCTAATAAATAGTGAACTCGCAAGATAGAATATATAGTGAGATAATCCATATAAGAATAATCAGAAGTGAAGACTCAAGAGTCACACAAGTGTCGAAGTCTAGTCCTTGCACACCCCGTATCCCTATGCTGCCGCGCACTGTCCCTGCTACCCGCCCCACGCGCCACCGCCCACCCCAACCCGCCCCCCGCTCCAGCGGCAGCCCCGCACCCCCACTGGTTAAGGAGTATCTTCCTGCATGTGCACCTCGCAAGTCCGTGCCGTCTGGATACATATTACGACAGCCATAGAAGTGTCGATCACCGAGTCGTCTTTGCTGTTGCGTGTATGGCTGCGCATGATACACGAGCCTAGTGCTAGAGTTGGTGCGCCCCACCTAGCCCTGCCCTTTATCCTTCTCTGTGCCCCTCCGCATTCCACGTGTATTTGAGAAACATCTTTTGATAGCGAGATGACAATGCGAGCAGTCACACGTAGCTTATAGTGATAAAGTTAACCTCACAGCTGAGACAGGAGCATTCGCTCGTACCATACCTTAGATCGAGTAGGACCGCGTTGGAAGAGATCACTAGAGTGTGTGTGTATGGACTGAGTACATTAGTATCTACGCGCTCCCGTTCACCTCTCTTTATCAAACCCAGACGCCACACTTTCAAATGCACTTACATATGAACACCACCCCCTCACCGCTCGCGCGCTCACGCATCAAAGAACTCCGATAAAAGATATATAGCACACAGTGCCTCCCCGCACGGAGCGCAATAACCATCCCTATCGACGCTACGGGTCCTCTATGGTTTGCACCTTGCAGCCTCGAGCCGTAAGTTCCCAAATCACAAACCAGCACACATTTTGTGTTGATCTATGATTTTTCAAGGTGCTGGTGAAATATTTATTCGAATGAATCAATAAAAAAAAAAAAAAAAAAAAAAAAAAAAAAGAGATGAAAACGACCACAAAAAAAAAAAAAAAAAAACAAACCCGCGCACACAAACCCCAAATATCGACTTTAATAGCTTGCGTAGCGACTTGTGAATATGCTAGGTGGGAAGGATTGAGTTCTCTTGATATTCATGAGAAATGTTCACACCCGATATTCTCCCTAGCAAGAGGAACAGCAAGAGGAAGGCGAGCCAGCAAGAGGCATACACAGGAGCCCCCGCAGTTGCTGAAGGTCTATGTCCCTTGCATTTAGGTGTTCAGTTTTCAACGGAAGTATTTTCCATCTTCAAAGTGGGCAGCTGCTAAATGTCAAAGGGTATTCACAGTGAAGCCAAATTTAAAAGTAGGGACGGTGCATTTGATTGATCGCGTCACGATTTTGGGCGTTTTAACAGACATTTTCAAGCATGTTTATACACTGCGCGCCATAAAAAATAAGACAAAGATGTGCCGGTCGATATTTTGCAAAAGGCTTAACATTTTGAAAATCTGATTTCGTCACAGTAAAGTATTTTAGTCAGTGATTACAGCACTCTCAGCTGCACCTTTGTCCATTGTGTAGTCTTTACCCTGTGACCCGGTAAAACTACCTACCCCCAAAATAAAAACTCGCAAGACGGACATTTCTCTGTGTAATGCGTTGTTGTAGTACACATCTCAAGTTTGACCAGACATCATTCTAAAAGGTGGAAAACCATTTTAAAATGCATTCATTTTTCTTGAAAACCTTAAGATGGGGAGTCATTTCCTCAGAAAACGTTTTTTGTGTGGTCTTTTCCACACGGCGTTCACTTAAAATTTTATCATATAGATAAAAATGCTGTTTATGCCACACGGAAAACTTTGAGATGTGAAGTACGTGCGCTAAGGACTCGATGCAACTCTATGCTATGACAGCTGGGTAGTCGCTTTAACTGGACTGGACCGGACTGGACTTGCATATTATGCAATATCGCAATGCTTTAGGGCCGCGACGCTGTACGTGAGTGGACTACCATCGACAACAGGGGACAGTGCGCATGCGTATATCAGCCGAGAGTACTACCGAGTACGTTGTTTGTGCGTCGGACGCGTAAGAATCAGCCGCGAATGTCTCGCATCAGAGGGTACTCGGCCTAATTTTTTTTTTGCATTTATAGGCCCCCACCCGGGTCTGCCCTGGGGGACTTGGGTGGGGTTAACTACTTTTTAGTTCCCAGGGTCACCCTGGTCAGCCCCACAGGCCGTGGGTTTTCCCCTCTATTCTGAGGCATGTGTTTCTGTCTACCCTTGGTCCATTCACCTGCATTTTTCTTTTTTAAACTCTCCCTACTGACTGCACCGCCTGTGGCTCTTGATATTGGATGTGTGTTGCTAAATGGTCCTAGCTTTATTTAGGCCCCATGTCATCGTAGTTTATTTAACGTATTGGACCGGCTGGCGACATACATTTAATATTCTGTTTAGTTTTTTTTTTTTTTCACAAGCAGTGCAGGCACGTCCTGAGAAAGTCTTGTTGCTGTCGGGACGTTAAGCAATATACAATCAATCAACTCACACCCGGGTATGCCCTGGGGGATTTGGGTGGGGTTAACTACTTTTTAGTTCCCAGGGTCTCCCTGGCCAGCCCCACAGGGTGGGTTTTCCCCTCTATTCTGGGGCATGTGTTTCTGTCTACCCTTAGTCCATTCACCTGTATTTGCCTTTTTAAAACTCTCCCCTATGGTCTGCGCTGCCTGTAGCTCTTGACATTGGATGTGTATTGCTAAATGGTCTTAGCTTTATTTAGGCCCCATGTCTTAGGTTTATTTAACGTATTGGACCGGCTGGCGACATTCAATATTCTGTTTAGTTTTTTTTTCACAAGCAGTGCAGGCACGTCCTGAGAAAGTCTTGTTGCTGTCGGAACGTTAAGCAATGTACAATCAATCAATCAATCAATCTGCAATTGTAGGCAGAAGAATAATTTTCCATTCAGCTGCAACAAGAAAGATGGAGTCTGAGTGAAAATGGAGTTGTCGGTGTCACAGGTACTCGCCTACCCTCCAAACGTAAACTGATTGATTGCCTTGATTACTTGTTGGTGGTCTGTTTACCTCGGTGTGTGTGTGTACTTGCATGCGTTTATGTTTCTTTGTTTTCTGTTGTTTGCGCGTTTCTTTGTTTTGTTTATATCGTCATAATGTGACCATGTGTGTGGGGGAGGGGAGGTGGGGGGGTGGGGGTGGGAGAGGGGCACACGCACTGTCGTAAACAGACCACGAAGATCACCTTAGAATACGCGTTTTGAATCGCCACGCGCGCGCGCAATCGCACACACACACACACACGCGCGCACGCACGCACACACACACACACACACACACACGCGCGCGCGCGCGCGACCTCCCTCACACACACATTCACATTATGAGAATACAGACAAAATTAAGAAACAAACAACAGAAAACAAAGAAACATGCGCATGCAAGCACGCACGCACTGACATGAACAGACCACCTGCAAGTAATCGAGGCAATCAATTTTACGTTTGGAGGATAGGCGAGTACCTGTGACGCCGACATCCCCATTTTCACTCAGAATCTACCTTTCTTGTTGCAGCTGAATGAAAAATGATTCTTCTGCCTACAAGTGCAGAAAACAATTAGGCTGAGTGCCCTCAGATGCGGGACAATCGCGGCTGATTCTTACGCGTCCGATGTTTTTAAGGGTGAACGTGTGGAAAAGCCACCCCAAAAATGTTTTCTGAGGAAATGACTGCTCATCTTCAGGGTTTCAAGAAAAATTAAGCCATTTAAATATGCCCCCACCCGGTTTTGCCCTGGGGGACTTGGGTAGGGTTAACTACTTTTTAGTTTCCAGGGTCACCCTGGTCAGCCCCACAGGGTGGGGTTTCCCCTCTATTCTGGGGCATGTGTTTCTGTCTACCTTGGTCCATTCACCTGTATTTTCCATTTTTAAACTCTCTCTACTGTGTGCGCTGCCTGTAGCTATTGATATTGAATGTGTGTTGCTAAATGGTCCTAGCTTTATTTAGGCCCCATGTCGTAGGTTTATTTAACGTTTTAGACCGGCTGGCGACATACATTCATTATTCTGTTTTTTTTTTCTTTCACAAGCAGTGCAGGCACGTCCTGAGAAAGTCTTGTTGCTGTCGGGACGTTGAGCAATGTACAATCAATCATTTAAAAATGTTATCAGCTTTTAATAATAATAATAATAATAATAATAATTACGGTATTTATAATGTGCTTATCTTATAATAATTATAACTCTAAGCGCGCACTCACAACTCGCGCACGCATGCGCACGCTTTAGACAACGACTCGCGTACCATAAATAGTGAAATACATTACGACAGTCTGGTTAGGGTGGGGAGTGTGGTGTTATAGTGCTAGAACTGTTGAAAGAGGTGAGTTTTGAGGGCGGACTGGAAGGAGGAGAGAGAGTGTTTCTGACGGAGAGAGAGTGGGAGAGTGTTCCAGGTGGATGGACCGTATACTGAGAAGGAGCGGGGGCCGAAAGTGCTGAGTTTGATGCTGGGGATGTGGAGGCGGAGAGGGTCGGAGGCGGAGCGGAGAGGAGTGTAGGGGTGAAGTAAGTTTGAGAGATAGGCGGGAGCGCAGTTGTTCAGGGATTTGTAGCAGAGAGACAGAATCTTGTATTGGATGCGTTGGGGGATGGGAAGCCAGGGAAGGAGTTTGAGCAGAGGAGTGATGTGGTCGGATTTCTTCTTTCTGAGGACGAGGTGGGCAGCATTGTTCTGGACGCGCTGGAGAGTGAAAGTGGTGGAGTGAGGGAGGCCGGAAAGGAGAGAGTTGCAGTAGTCGATGCGAGGTAGGATGAGAGAGACAGCAAGTTTGGTTGCAGCTTCGGTAGTGAGGTATTTTCTGATCTGACTGATGCGGCGGAGGTGGAAGTAGCATGCCTGGGCCGTGGCGGAGACGAAGCTGGTCATGGAAAAAGACGAATCGAGGATAACGCCGAGGTTTTTGGCCGAGTCAGAGAGGGAGATGGGGGTGCTGTCGAGTTGAAGGTGGAGAGAGGGAGGGAGCTGGGAAAGTTTCTGGCGAGTGCCTACCTGCAAGGCTTCCGTTTTGTCGTCATTCAGTTTAAGCTTGTTTGCTGTCATCCAGTTTTTCACGTCTTCGTAGCAGTCAGCCGTGCGAGTCAGTAGTGACTGAGTGTTGTCGAGTTTGTCTTTGTCTAATAGTTGTGAGTCGTCAGCGTAGAGGTGGTTGTGTATGTGGTGAGACTGGATGATGTTGGACAGGGGAGAGGTGTAGAGTGTGAAAAGGACCGGGCCCAGGACGGACCCCTGTGGAACTCCGCAGGAGAGCGTGACTTGGTTGGAGGAGATGCCGTCGATGGTGACGGACTGCTGTCTGTCGTAGAGGTAGGAAAGAAACCAGGAGTGAGCACAGTCAATGATGCCAAAGGAGTGGTGAAGGCGGTGGAGGAGGATAGAGTGGTCTATGGTGTCGAAGGCGGCAGAGAGGTCGAGTAGCGTAAGAAGGGAGATGTTGCCCGAATCGGTGGAGAGAAGCAGGTCGTTTAAGATATGTAGAAGGGCTGTTTCAGTGCTGTGATGTTTGCGATAGGCAGATTGGAAGGGACTGAGGAGGTTGTTGTCGGCGAAGTGGAAGTTGAGCTGGTCGAGAACGACCTTCTCAAGAAGCTTGGACAGGAAAGGAGATTGGAGACTGGGCGATAGTTTTTGAGTTCGTTTGGGTCGAGGTTGTGTTTTTTTAGGAGAGAACGGACGATGGCGGACTTGAAAATGTCAGGGAAGGAGCCGTTCTCTAGAGATGTGTTGATGATGTCGGTAATGAATGGCAGAAGTTTTGGAAGGCCGTCCCGGTAGAGAGAAGCTGGGAGAGGGTCTAGTTCGCAGGTTTTGAGAGGCATGGACTTTATGGTCTTGAGGCCTTCGTCCGGAGAGACGGGCCGGAAGGACTAGAGGGGGGTGCCGGAAAAGGGGGTGTCGGGAGGGCAAGGCGGAGAAGGCAGAGTGTCGAGTGTGTTGCACAGAGTTTGGATTTTGTCGGAAAAATAGGTGGAAAAAGCGGACGGGAGTTCTTCTTTGCTGTGTGTGTTGGGGAGAGGAGAGTCTTTAGAAATGCCTAGGAGTGTGTTCATGGTAGCGTAGAGGGTTTTGGAAGAAGTGGATTCCAGGATTTTGTTTTGAAGGTGTTTGCGTTTGGACTCGGAGATCATTCTGCAGACTTTGGATCTAGTTGTTTGGAAGATCTGTCTGCGAACGGTGAGGTCAGATGAGCGCCAGCGGCGTTCCGCTTGTCGGCGCTCGCGCTTGGCCTCAGCTATGTCGTCAGTGAGACCCCACCCGGGTCTGCCCTGGGGGACTTGGGTGGGATTAACTACTTTTTAGTTCCCAGGGTCACCCTGGTCAGCCCCACAGAGTGGGTTTTTCTCTCTATTCTGGGGCATGTGTTTCTGTCTACCCTTTGTCCATTCACCTGTATTTGCCTTTTTAAAACTCTCCCTACTGTCTGCACTGCCTGTAGCTCTTGATATTGGATGTGTGTTGCTAAATGGTCTTAGCTTTATTTAGGCCCCATGTGTTAGGTTTATTTAATGTATTTGACCGGCTGGCGACATACATTCAATGTTCTGTTTAGTTTTTTTTTTCACAAGCAGTGCAGGCACGTCCTGAGAAAGCCTTGTTGCTGTCGGGACGTTAAGCAATGTACAACCAAGTACAATCAATCGTCAGTGAGCCAAGGGGAGGGGGGTCGGTTGGGTATGGAGCAGATGGTGACAGGTGCATGGGTGTCTATAAGTTTTCGAAGGGAGGAGTCGAAATGGGATGCAAGATCAGGAGAGGAGCGGGGTCCAGGAGAAGGTCGACAGCTTCGTCGAAGAAGCTCTCTCGGTTGACAGATTTTAGTTTGCGACGAGAGAGAAGGAGCTTGGGTTTTTTCGCGGGAGGTAGGTTGAAGGAGACGAGAATAGCGAGGTGGTCAGAGGGAAGCACAGAGGAGGTGTCAGAGTCGAGAAAGAGTTGATCGGAGGTGCGGGTGATGCCGATCCAGTCGAGGGTGTGGCCGAGTCGGTGGGTAGGTTTGGTGATGTGTTGTGTAAGATTGTGGTTTGAAAGTGATGTGCAAAGGCGTTTTGTGTCAGGGTGGTCGGGTTGAAGAGGAGGTCAAACTCGGTGAGGAACATGGAGTTTGTGAGTTTGTTTTGAGAGCTTGGAGGGGGGCGATAGATACATGAGAAGATGAGGGACTGGCCAGGGAGTCGACAGATTCAAAGGAGGGATGAGCAAAAGGTAGAGACTGAGAGAAGGAGAGGTGAGCGGAGAGACAGTCCCTGTAGATGATGGCAATGCCACCCCCTCTGGAAGCACGCGGAAAGGAGACCAGGCGGTAGCCACTCGGAGTGACGCTGGCGATGATGGGTTCATCGCCAGCTGAGCGGAGCCACGTTTCGGTGATCACGACAACATCTAGGTCATTGTCTAGAATGAAATCTGAAATCACGTCGGCTTTGCCATCTTTGCAGACACACTGTGCATTGAACAGACAGAGTTTTAGGTGTATCTGGCCAAACATGAGATGTGTGCTAAAACATCGTAGCACTCGGGCATGTCCGTCTTGCGATTTTTGATTTTGGGGGTAATTTGCTGTACCAGGTCACAGAGTAAAGGCTACACAATGGACAAAATTTAGTTGCAAGTGCCATAAAGAGGACTGCAATTACTTCACTGTGACGAAAACAGACTTTGAAAATGTTAAGCCGTTTGCAAAATATCGATCGGCAAATCTTTGTCCTTTTTTATGGCGCGCAGTGTATTGAATTACAAACCAACACACGCACACACACACACACACACACATACCCCTACCCCCCTCCCCACCCAACCCCACCCGGGTCTGCTCTGGGGGACTTGGGTGGGGTTAACTACTTTTTAGTTCCCAGGGTCACCCTGGTCAGCCCCACAGGGTGGGTTTCCCTTCTACTCTGGGGCATGTGTTTCTGTCTACCCTTGATCCATTCTTCTTGGTCAGCCCCACAGGGTGGATTTCCCTTCTACTCATGTGTTTCTGTCTACCCTTGGTTCATTCACCTGTATTTGCCTTTTTAAAACTCTCTCAACTGTCTGCACTGCCTGTAGCTCTTGATACTGGATGTGTGTTTCTAAATGGTCTTAGCTTTATTTAGGCCCCATGGCGTAGGTTTATTTAACGTATTGGACCGGCTGGCGACATACATTCAATATTCTGTTTTTTTTTTTTTTTTTTTTTTTTTTTTTTTTTTTTTTTTTTTTTTTTTAGAAGCAGTGCATGCAGGCACGTCCTGAGAAAGCCTTATTGCTGTCGGGACGTTAAGCAATGTACAATCAATCAATCAAACCCTCCCCCACCCAGGTCTGCCCTGGAGGACTTGGGTGGGGTAACTACTTTTTAGTTCCCAGCCCCACGGGTGGGTTTTCCTCTCTATTCTCGGGCATGTGTTTCTGTCTACCCTTGGTCCATTCACCTGTATTTTCTTTTTTTTAAAACTCACTCTGCTGTCTGCGCTGCCTGTAGCTCTTGATATTGGATGTGTGTTGATAAATGGTCTTTGGTTTATTTAACATATTAGAGCGGCTGGCGACATGCATTCAATATTCTGGGTTTTTTTTTTTTTCCACAAGCAGTGGGGGCATGTCCTGAGAAAGTCTTGTTGCTGTCGGGACGTTAAGCAATGTACAACCACCCCCACCCCCACACACACACATTCACATTGTCACATTATGAGAATACAGACAAAACAAACAAGAGAAAACAAACACGTACGCATGCAAGCACACACGCACTGACGTAAACAGACCATCAAAGCAGTCAATTTTACGTTCGGAGGGTAGGCGCGTACCTGTGACAACGACATCCCCATTTTTCACGCAAATTCCTCCTTTCTTGTTGCAGCTGAATGGAAAATGATTCATCTGCCTACAAGTGCAGAAATAATTAGGCTGAGTGCCCTCAGATGCGAGACAATCGCGGCTGATTCTTACGCGTCCGATGTTTTTCTTTAAGGAGTGAACGTGTGGAAAAGGCCACACACAAAAAAGTTTTCTGAGGAAATGACCCCCCATCTTCAGGTTTTCAAGAAACATGAACGCAGTTTAAAATGAGGTAATCCGGGTTTGTTTTTTTTTTAGTGTGTCTGACCAAACATGAGATGTATGTTAAAACAACGCAGCACACCGAAAAATGTCCGTCTTGCGATTTTTTTTTATTTTGGGGGTAGGTAGTTTTACCGGGTCACAGTGTAAAGACTACACAATAGACAAAGGTGCAGCTAAGAGTGCTGTAATCACTGACTTACATACTTTACTGTGACGAAATCAGATTTTCAAAATGTTGAGCCGTTTTTGAAATGTCGACTGGCAAATCTTTGTCTCGTTTTTTTTTTTTTTTATGGCGCGCAGTGTTAAAAGCTTTTTTCTGTATTGTAGGAATGCAGATTCGCAAAAGAGTGCACGGTGCATAAACAAAATGGACGGGAGGCAAATGTATAGTTGCTTAAAATGCTACTCCTTTTGACCAGAAATGATACACAAATTAAGATATCTTTTAAAATATTTATAGCATGTCAGGAGAGAGAGGAATTATCTTATTTTCCAGCGGGAAGGGTATTATCAAAGTCGGTGACGATGCCATTTTTCACGCCTGCCGTCGAATGTGTGTGTGTGTGTGTGTGTGTGTGTGTGTGTGAGAGAGAGAGAGAGAGAGAGAGAGAGAGAGAGAGAGAGAGAGAGAGAGAGAGAGAGAGAGAGAGATTTTACCTCCCAACATATTGATGTAAGCCCCTTTCATTATTGACACGGCTCCATGTTCCGACCTCCCCTACAGTAGGTAATGAATAGTTAATATTTGCCTACCACATTCACAGAAACCTACAGTCGTCATCTAAGTATTTAAATAAACCAGCATAGAGGCATATTTTCACGAGCGCCTGTAGTTGCAAGGGTTCATGAGAATCTATGACTCTTGCAGAAGGAAGGAGCTTGTTAGGGCCTATTTCCAGAAAAGTAGAAACACTCAATTAACCGGTCCGCCACCCAGGCACACTTTTGCTGTCTGGGTAAAATTGAGCAGCAGACCGCTGGCCGCACATAATTATGTGATTGTTGATGTGCAGGTCACCTGTGATTATGTATGCAAATGCTGATTTGGGATCGCATCTGACCATGACCTATTTTAGAGTATATTACATTAATTATTTTTCTGCAAGTAACAATGATGACGCATGCTGAAAATGATGACGGTGACTGAGATAAATGATATTTTCTATTGTATGTATAAAAACATCTTTTTTTCTGTGACTGAATGGGAAAAGACCTTTCCGACAACTAGGGATAAAAACATCAGCAAACGGAGTAGTTTGTCTATTCAAAATATAACAAGCTGAAGTGTCCGAAATGTCTATTTTAAGAAGCCGTAAGTTCTTAAATAGGAGACAAGAACACAGATACGGACTTTCTTAAGTTCTACATCTCCCTCCCGCCCCCCTCCCCCCGTTCATTTTATCGTCCTTCCTTCAAAGACATTTTAGTATTTTGCTTTCACCGTTTGCCGATTGGTGAGAGCACTTCATAACGTGCCACATTAACTCATTCTACCCCAACACCGAAATCCCCAAATTTTGTCGTTGTCCTCTGAAGACTGCATTGCAGTGCAGGACACAGATCGACCACGATAGTTCAAGGGTGATGCCAGAATAGCTTGGCGCCCATAGGCGCCAAGCTATTCTGGCACCACCCTTGAACTATCATGGTCGATCCTTATCTTGCTGCGGTGTGTCTGGGGTAGAAAGAGTTAAGTGAGTCAGTCAGGGGTAAATGCATTAGGTTGCTGGCAATAGCTTGGTCAGTATTTGACCCGTTCAGTGTCGAGAAGATGTGAATGTCGCCCAATTGCAAGAGGTATAGATCCTCATAAGCCCTCGCAGTTGCGGGCGCGCCTGAGGATCTATTCCTCTTGTTGACACCTCATTGAATCTATGCTACTGGGACAGTTAGCGGTTTTTGGTGCTGAATTAACGAAGATTTGCAGAAACAGTCCCCGCCAGCTGCACTGAATAGGTTAACTCATTCAAGACGTGCTGCATCCGGGTACGCGGCGAAACGCCGCGTACCCGGATGCGGCACGTCTCGAATGAGTTAAAAACTGTTGTGTGTGTGATAGCGTTCTTGTGACCTGTCATAGCTAAGCTTGGCACCACAGCAAGTGCGTACTGATCTGCGATTTTAGGGTCTCTTTGTGAAGCTGTGTCAATCAAACATTTTGAGAACTGTCGAATATATATTTATAAAAGCGTGCATGTTTAAATTAGACCCCAGGATCAATATTATGAGGGGCCGCAATAGCGAGTAACAAGGACAAATTGTGTGTTGAGCGATTAACTTGTGCCTTTTTAAGTCGGTGACTCTTTGTACCCCCTGGCAAATGAAACCGCTTTAGACGATGAGTGAACCTACAACTGCTTGGATTAGTATCTTCAGGGGCTTCTTGCGTGCAGTCCTGATTGTCCTATATATATCCTCGGACAGCTTCATTCTCATGAAACATACGTAGTTTGAAAAAGTAGGGAAAATACAGATGTGTCATGGCACACTGAAACCTAGAAAAGAAAATGCGTTTGTGGACTCAAAAAACACGACCCATTTGAATATCACTGAGAGTGCTAGAAAGTCTTATTCAGGGGCACAGTAATTGCTTATGCAGTCTCGCCTTGTGTACACACATACTGGTTGGATTCCAAAAACTAGGGCTGCGTCTTTTAACGAAATTAAACTTCATGTGAACTCGTCTGTTTAAGAATAATAAATGAAGGAATCACAATGACGCCACAAGAGGTATGGATTTTCCTCAGCCCCCAGGGGCTCATGAGGATCTGTGCCTCTTGCAGATATTGAATTTCGGTGAAGAATATCTTCCCCTGCCCACTTTTTGTCAAAGGTCTGAGAGCATCACGTAGAATCGTTTCGCAATGTCACTGCCTCTTGAGCAAAAACGTTGACCTACTTTCACGTGCGTTGGTCTGCGAATTTAGACCCTACGCTCGAAGCCGCAAGGTTCAACTCACAAACCAGCACACATATAAATGTAGGTTTCCACATGGGGGTTGGAGCTTGGGGTGTCCCCCCCCCCCCCCCCTCAGTTGTGCATGTCTTGCGTTACAGAAGAGGGAGGCAAGCAGAATTTGACGGACTCTGAATTTGTTCTGTGCGTGTCTCGTTTTCACCGGCAGACACTTTTGGAACTAATCAAAGTAAGCCAATAGTACTGTAATGCAGAACCGCTGTTGCGACCGCTGTTATTTTTGTTGCTTGTTAAAATTAAGGTCATTCTCAGAATTAAACGGGTACCGTTGCGAATGTTGCCGAGAAAAATCCTAACGATTTGTTTTGTTGGAAAATGACTAGAAATATTTGTCGAAATAAAAACCTCAGTTCTGCTTGCAAGAACACCGTTTGCGACAAATACAAAATGTGTGTGTTTGTGTGCGACTTTGCGGCCTTACTACTGGAGACCGTGAGGTCAAAATGTCCAATAAACAGACTGAACCTTTTGGCTGCCGGTAAGAATTATTGTCGCGATGATTCCTGTACGAATCTTCGCGACAGTAACCTCTACCGACAGCCGAAGTGTCATATGCTGCACTGAACGAACAGGAAATACATATCGTACACAGGCACATACAACAGAACATGAACACTCCAAGCTGAATATATGATGCTTTCTACGTTTATTTTCTACAAAGTCCACACGACAATACTTGACACTATTCACTGCAAAGCAAAAATGATTAACCAGATGATGCTATTTCGCGCAAAATAATGGGAAACTCACGTGGGTTGATTTTCCCTCACAAATGCTTCTAGTGTTTCAAGACAATGGGTCTTTGATTTTGAACACAATGACACACCAGCACTCGCATGTTGAATAGCACAGGCACACTAACAATGATATCTTAATGTTGACCGTTTCTTTGTTTGCCATATAGCTAGACTGTTGACTGTCGTGCAGTTGTAGGTACATAGTAAAATGAAATTAAATAACAGCAACAAAAAAAGAATCGAGAACACAGACCGGTTCATTTGCCTTCCCCAGTAAAAAAAAAAAAAAAAAGTCGTCGGGCCCACCACGGCCGCAGTGGGCCCGCGCACAGCCGTGCGCGGGCCCACTGCGACCGTGGTGGGCCTGAGGACCGTTGCTAACTGGGTTGTTTTGTCAGTTTCAAATATGAGAAATGCTGAAAGGAAATTCTAACTTTAGAACCCACATTTAAACGATAACGTTTTTCAGATCTGTGATTTTGGACCTTGCGGCGCACAGACGTAACGACCAAAATCACAGATCGGGACACGTTTTGTACTTAAAAATTCGTACTTAAACAATTTCTTTTATATTAAAAAAAACAAACACGTATTGAATATGTCCCTATGTCTTTGTCGTGATGCAGACTTTTCTTTCCACCCTCGCATCTATTTTAAATCCTGAAAGGCACGCGTGCACGAATGTAGGTCACGATGTGATTCTGAATCTTACGGCTTTCAATACAAATATGAACTTTTTTAACCTGAAAGACGCGCGTGAGAATATCTGTACTAGTAACACGTAAAGTAAATTTAACCATCCACGAGAGACTATACAAGGACTAGAAAACACTCGAGCGAAACGCTCCTACGATGTTTGCTCAGCTTCTGCGCATTTAGAGGGATGATTATGGAGCGTACTTCTATGCGTGCAGGTCTGTCATTTCGATCCATACAGCATATAGCCGTAAGTCCAAAATCAAAGACCAGCACACATCTGTCGAGCACAGAACCCTTAATACCCGAGCTCTAAACACTAAATGTTTTAAAACAAATGTTTGTGAGTGTACAGACAATTAAAAAGAAATATCAAGACTGAATTCATTTATCTTTGTGAAGAGAATAGCTAGTACTGAAGCCAAGAGGCATAGATTCTCATGAGCCCCCGCTAGTTGCGGGGGCTCATGAGGATTTAAGCCTCTTGCTGACGGCGGGTATTTATTTAAGTCTACAAATGACTGATGGCGGGACCTACTAATACAGAAACTAAGTGTAAAGGTCTGGATGTGGGAGGTTGTGTAAACATGAACTTATTCCTGGGAGCATCTAGTGCAATCGGATACAGAACACCTATAAATTTGATTTCAGATTGATTGTGCCTTGTTTATCGTCAAGCATAACTGACGGCTAAAATAAAATTTACAAAAGTTAAAATGCCAAAATCGTTCACATTCATGTACATTTAAAACATCACAGAAGGCCATGATTGTTCAAGGGCAGTGCAAGTTTAACATTGCGCCTGAAAACAAACTACAGGAGACAAGCCGGCCACGGTAGCTCAAGGAGCTGCTGGATTAGTTTTGCGCCTGCGAAAGCGGCCAGGCTGATCTGGCACTATCCTTGAGCAGTTAAAGCTGATCCATCTCCCACAGTGGTTTATGTGAATGTGTTACAAATACTGAAATAATACTGAATGATGATGTCATGTGGACGCACAACAAAAAATACGTCAAGTATACACGAGAACGCGGTTACAAATTGGATAAAATATGAAAACTAAGGAAACTCTCGCTTTCAGACTTTGCTCAACAATTTTACTCCACTGGCAACAAAATGTTAAGTTAAACAATGCTAAGTTAAACAAACTCTACTTCACTTTTAGCGTCAGCAACAAGGGACGGATCGACCACGACAGTTCAAGGGCAGTGCCTGATTAACTTGACGCCTCTCCAGGCGCCAAGCTGATCAGGCACTACCCTTGAACTTCATGATGGATCATTCTAGCATTACTCCAATGTAATAAACAATATGATACTGGAATATAATCTAAAGCGAAAGTGGCCTATTACAGTATCTATGAAAGATAAGGGTCAATACATCGCTTCTTCATCAAAAGACAAAGTCTGTCATTCATTCATTCAATAGTTGGGGTCGGAGGTAAGGTTTCTTCCCCTGCTCTGCCCCGGAAATAGTTCTTCAAGTACCACGGAACGGCGTCTTCAGGCCCGGTCTCATTCTCGCACCCATCTCCACCGTGTCTTGTATCCTGTGCAGTGGGAAAGTCGCCATTATCAAGGACGTTTGTCGGGTCATTGATGCGTGGATATGATGGGTCTCCCAAGCTTGAACCAATTCCTCTGCCTGAGGCACCATCACCCTGGTAGAAGGGGTCTGGGTAATCTCCCGTAGCAAAGGCAGGGCCAGCGCGCGGCATTTCTTGGTATCCTCCAGGAGGAACGGGTCGACTGAATACTGCCTGCGGGCTGGGGTTGAAATCCCCTTGGGTTCCTGGCACGGGTGATCCCCTGACATCTTGACCGCCCGATGGGGTTTGCTTCCAAAAGTATCGACTGAACGGATTCCCGGGGCTACTTTGAGAAGAAGGACCTCCCTGGGTTGCCGGGAAGTTCCAGATATTCTGTGCTGGAGTTTGTGGAAACTGCTGCTGAGTGGTCGATCCTGAGAAGGGGCCACTACCGCCTGGTGCACCGTAATAGCTGCCCCCGCTATAAGGAAACCCTTGTCTGCTGGGGTAGGATTGCTGCGGGTATCTGTACGGGCCGGGCCATGGAGAGCCGCCAAAATTTCGTTGCAAGAAGTTTTCAGGATAACGTCCGTAGCTGTAGTAGGTCCAGGGGTTTCTGCTTTGGTAAGGACGGCTGTAATACTCTCTACCGAATGTGTCGCCCAGGGAACCGGAGTACTGACCGCGATATAGCCACGGTGCGTAGGGACTGCTTGAGGGTTGTCTGTACCATTTATTCATACTTGGAAAGCTGTGATACGGCTGCCGATACGACTGCATGTTCCATCCAGGATTCCACCAGTCCTGGGTACTCCAAGGTCCCTGCCCGTCGTACGTTGAAGGTTCCCCACCCCAGTAGCCGCCAGACATGTCACAGTCATCTGACCAAGCATCAGGGTTGCCCATGCCTCCTCCATACAAGCCGCCGCTCATACTACTCTCAGGTCCTTGCCACCAGTTGCTAGAAGGTCCATAACCGCTGTACCCTCCGTCCTGCCAGTCGTTTCCAAGCCCGCCGTATCCCGCGAAATCTTTACCCCACCAGTTGGTCATGGGACCTCCGAATCCCATAGTGTTCCTGCCTCCATAACCGAAACCGTCTGTATCTCCAAAACCCACACCGTCTGTGCCTCCAAACCCGTCCCAGTTTCCTCCTTGCATGCCGTCTCCAAATCCGCTGGGGCCCATTGTGGTAGGACCAAAGCCCATGCTTGTCGGTCCCCCGAATCCCATGTTTGCGGGTCCCGTGAACGGCAGGCCACTGTACAGGTCCACGTCGTCAGTGTCGCCCCAGAAGTTGGGTCCGTACGCCCATAGGTTGAACCACTTGTTCCACTGGCTGGCGTTCCGGTCCATGCCCCCAAAGCTGCCGTTGAAACCGGCGGGATTGTAGAAGCGGTTCCAGGTATTGGTGTACTGATCAAAGTAGTTGTATTCGCTCAGTCGGCCGTCTCCACTGCCCCTGGTTGTCTGAGAGCTGCCATCTCCACTGTACTGACCCGGGCTTTTGCTGGCACCAGGTCCGTGCGGCTCGCTGCTAGTGTCAGAGGAAGGCCCTGTGCCGCTCCCAAACCAGCTCGGGGTTTGTGGCTGGCTAGGAACCCCATTCCGATTTCTGTCATCAAGGTTTCCAAAGTTTGTGTTCGGATTAACTTCAGGACCAGCGCTTGGATGAGGGGTAGGGAATCTGCCGGGGACCTGAGCCGGGTTATCCATCTGGTTAGGGCCTCTGGAATTGGTACTGGGAGAATTAGTTGGAAAGCTTCCCCCTCTAGGACCCCACTGTCTTGGGGGTAGGTTTTGTCCTTGTGCTCTCGGGGGAGTCTGTTCTCTTCCATTCTCCCCGTTAGGGTTTTGTCCCCTGGGCAGGTTCTGCCCTATGTTTGTATTTTGTGGTCCCATGGCGGGAGCGGCGTGTCTGCCTACAGAAGGTTCAGCTGATGGGTCTGTTTCCGCATCTTTAGATTCAGAGTCCTCTCCAGTTTGTGCTGATGCCGCATTCCGTTTCTGAAGGCGGGTTTGGAGCCTATCAATTGCTTCAGTTGAGAACCGTTTTACCTTGATGGGAGGATTGCTGTTCATTTTCGTTTCCTGCAGTTTTCTTTGAATGTCTTGCACATCGGCACTTTTAACAATCGGCTTCTTCGATAGAAGCGCAGCAAGGCTGGCAGACGCCCTCTTCGCACGAAGGCTTTGTTTTTCAGTCACGCCATCCTGGCTTTGCTTGTGTTCGGGCTGGTCTGCAGTGCTCTGTTCTGCTCTCTCAATAGGAGCATCAGCCGATGTCTGATCGGTTTTGGAGAAGTAGAAAGAGCTGAGAGGGTCTATTGGACTTTCATCCACATTGTCTCCAAAACTGTTCATACCGTTCATATTCATTTCATTCATAGTGTTCATACCGTTTGCGTTCATTTCGTTCATACCGGTCACGCCCCACATGGGGTTCGTCATGGCCCAGTTACTATACATAGGCTGACTGTTATACAAGTTGTTCCACATGAACGGGTTGCTGTTCCAGCCCATCCACTGAGGACTGTTGTACATTTGCTGACCACCCATCCATGACGGCCCGTTGTAGTTGTTGTACATCTCTCGGTCGTCTGACATCCAGAAGGGTCTGCTGAAGCTGCTGGGAAACGGCATGGGCCCGGGCCAGAAAGGCCCCTGACGGGTTCCACTCATTTGCGGCGAGACGATGGGCTCTTTAGTTTGCTCTGCCTGTCTTCTGTCCGAGTCACCGTTACGTTTTTGTCTGTCTAGACCAGACGACAGTCGGCCGCCGGCATCAGACGATTCTTTCTGATGCTCGTCGCCGGCTGTTGTTTGTTCCGCACTGGAGAAAGCAAACGGGGTCTCGGGGAAAGAGGAGCTGTAGCCAGTGCCCCAGTTGTTCCAGCGCTGTCCGCCAGTCCAGCCATTCCATGTCATCATCCACTGTTGCCACGAGTTACCTGCCGTGTACATGTTCCAGTTGCTTCCCCTGTAGTTCATGGGCCATACTCCCATAGGCCAGTAATCGCCCATTTGCCTAGAGATTTCTGGCTCAGAAGTGTCCGTTTCGTCCGCTTGTGAATTTTCTGTGGAAGGTATAGCGCTACGTTTCTGAATCCTTTGGCTGTATGTTCCTTTGGAATAGGAGAACGGCCAGAACTGTCCGAAGTTATTCCATTGCATCCAATAAGGATACATCTGCCAGTAGTTCCCTCCCCACATCCACGGTCCGCTGCCTTGTCCCCAAGAACTCATCATTTCAGACACTTTCGGATCATTGGTTTCAGAATCAGTATCTTGTTCCGAAGTGCTTCTTTTAGACCTTGGCGCGTCCTCACCATGAAGTGCATTGTCTGGTCCATCTTCTGTTGCTTGTTGAAGTCCTGCAGCATCTTCTTGCCGCCGTATTTCAGGGTCGTGCATGGAAGACTGATCACCCGGGGTGTTTGCCCATGGTGACGAATACTGCATGTTCGACATTGAGGGTGAGTTAAAGTTGTACCAGATTCTGTTATTCACATCTCTCCATCCTGAATGCTGGTTATTCCACATGTTGTTCATATAGTTATTTCTCCACAATGGCAAGTTAGTGTTGTAGCCCATGATGGGGCTTCCCCAGGATGGCCAGCCACTGTATAATCTGTTGAACTGATTCCCGTAGATCATGTTCTCCATCCCGCGTCCAAACGGTTGGTAGTTTGAGCTGGGGTAGATACTGCCTGCACCAAACATGCCGGTGCTTCGTTTGGACCTTGCAGTACTCTGCGAGTCTCCACTGGAGTCTTTAGCAGCATGTGAAGCTCCACCTATGTCTGCAGTGGTCTGTGCTGCGTCCTCTACCTTCTCCGAGTCCTCCTTGTCCTCTGCTTCTTTCTGTTGTGCGACTGGAGGGTTCATGGGAAAGGAATGTCCACTCTGCTGCGGAAACAGGTTTAGAAAAGATCCGCCATAATACCAGGAGGGCAAGGTGCGGCTAGATTTCATCCAGTTATTGCGCTGGGGTCCGTAGTTACTCCAGTAGGGACCGTTGTCATGACTCCTCATTCCGCTGTTGTAATTCCATAGTCCATTCTTGTAATTCCAAAGTTCATTATTACTGTTCCACATTCCGCTGTCGTAGGGGTTCTCCATTCCGCTGTTCCACATTCTGTCGTTGTAACTCCACATCCCAGGTCTGTTCCACATTTCACTGTTATAGTTCCACGGTCCGTTATTTTTCCATATGTCATTGTTGTCGTTCCACGCCCCACCGTAGTTCCATGGTTGGTTGTCGCTCCACTCCTGGTTCCATCGACCTTGACCCCACCACTGTGGCCATCGGCCTTCACTTTGACCTTGAGCCCACGACTGTGGTTGGTTGAATGATCCCCTCATCTGCCACATAGTCGAGTAGTCGTTGTTGGGAGTCGGAAATGGGTAACTACCCGCCATTTGCTTCGAAACTGTTGGTTCTGAGTTTTGAGTCGTGTCTGCTTTGCTCTCTTCTCTCTTACCGTCTTCTTCTTTCATTTCAGCCTCTCTTTTGTGAATGTGAACTTTAGATTCTTCAGCAGCATTTTCTTGTCCTTTTGAGTACGAGAAAGGATATGATCCTTCAAATGGGCCTCCGTTGTAGCTGTTGGTAAACGGACCGTTCCCATTAAATCTGTTGAAATTGTTATTTTGCATCCAACCATTTGAATTCCACTGACGACCGAACGAGTTCCACATGAAGTTGTTATTTATGTCCCCGTTCCACTGAGGAGTGAAAGCCATGTTGTTTGGCATGAACCCATACACCCCCAGTGTATCCATGCGGGGCGCGTATTGGCCCATACCAAAGATACTACTCTGTCGTTTGTGACGCCTGCCTTGCGAACCAGGAGACGGTTTGAACTTTGATCTCCAGCCTCGCTTTTTGGTGCTCCGTTTGAACAATGACTGTCGAACGTTGGCTGCTCCATGAGGATTTTGATCTTGCTGGGAGTAGGAATAAGGCCATGGATAATTTCCATACCCATTCCACATGGGGTAGTAGCTTCCCATGCGATAGTAGTTCCAGTATCCATTGTTCCACATGTTCCACCATCCCGGGGTGTAGCCTCCCATCATTGAGGAGATGTCGGGGTTTGCATTTTCTACGCTCCTTTTGAAAGCCCCGTGTCTTTGTTGATTTGAACCATCTTGTGTGTAAGAGAATGGGTAGTAAGACAAGTAGTTGTTCCACATAGGGTTCCAGTTGTTCCAGCCGGGCCAGTATCTGTAATTGTTCCACCAGTAAGGACCCCCCATCATCCTGGATACAGTTTCTTGTTTTTGTGTGTCGGTGCTGCGCCTGGATCGGGTGGTTTGTTTGTCGTTACCAGTGGCTTCTTTGGCGTAGGATGGGTAGAAGCTGCCATAGGTGTTCCCCATCCAATTGTAATTGTTCCAGTTATTCCAGCCAGGCCAGTATCTGTAGTTGTTCCACATGTTCCACCATCCCGGCGAGTTCCAGCCCATCATTTTTGATGTCTCTTCCTGTCTGTCCTCTGTACTGCGTTTGAAGAGTTGTCTGCTATCAGCTGATCCACCAGGGCGTTCGCCACCACGAGAGTTGTAGAAAGGATAGTTATTCCACATGCTGAAATAGTTCCTATTGTTCCATCCAGGCCAGTATCTGTAGTTGTTCCACATGCTCCATTCAGGACTATAGTACCCTCCAAACATTCTAGAAAGTTCATCTTTCTTATCTGGGTTTTGCTCAACAGCCTGACGTTTAGAGATGATGTGCTCCTTTCCTTCAGTCCCTGCCGCACTTGTGTCTCCTTGGGAGTAGAAGTAGGGGGAGTAACTTCCATAGCTGTTCCACACTGGATAACTGTTCCACATGTTGTAATAGTTCCAGTTGTTCCATCCAGGCCAATATCTGTAGTTGTTCCACGTGTTCCACCGGCCCGGCATGTATCCGCCATAACCTCCCATCACGCGTGCTGTTTTGTCGTCGGTTTCCTGTCCGTCTGCGCTGCGTTTGTAAACAGGGTGTCTTTGGTCATGGGAGCCGTCTTGTGAATAGAAAAACGGGTAATAAGACCCATGGTTATTCCACATACTGTTCGAGTTCCAGTTGTTCCAGCCAGGCCAGTGTCTGTAGTTGTTCCACATGTTCCACCAGCCCGGCATATAGCCACCCATCATCGTGGAGACTTTGGGGGCTTCCTCAGCTGTGCTGCGTTTGAACACAGAGTGGTCCTGCTTCTGCCCACCTGCCTGTGTGTAGGAGAAGGGGTGGAAGCCGCCGTAGTTGTTCCACATAGGGTTATAGTTCCAGTTGTTCCACCCAGGCCTATGGTTGTTCCACATGTTCCACCATTGAGGCATGTATCCTCCCATCATTTTGGAGACTTGAGGGTCTGGTTCAACTGCGCTGCGTTTAAACGCCGAGTGACCCTGGGTTTGACTGCCTGCCTGTGTGTAGGAGAAGGGGTAGTAGCTGCCATAGTTGTTCCACATGGGGTTCCAGTTGTTCCAGCCAGGCCAGTATCTGTAGTTGTTCCACCATTGAGGCATGTATCCTCCCATCATTTTGGAGACTTGAGGGTCTGGTTCAAATGCGCTGCGTTTTAACGCCGAGTGACCCTGGTTCCGACCGCCTGCCGATGTGTAGGAGAAGGGGTAGTGGCTGCCATAGTTGTTCCACATGGGATGGTAGTTCCAGTTGTTCCAGCCAGGCCAGTGTCTGTAGTTCCACATATTCAGCTGCCTTGGCATGTAGCCACTATAGCCTCCCATCATGTTGGAGATCTCCGGATCTTCGTTTGTACTTCGCTTGAACACGGACTGCTTTTGGCTGTCAGCTCCGCCACCTTTGGAAAAGTAAAACGGGTAAGAGCCGCCGTAGTTGTTCCACATGGAGTTCCAGTTGTTCCACCTATACCCATTGTTCCAACTGTTCCACCACTGAGGCACATAGTTTCCAAAACTGCCCATCATGTTCGCCACGTTTTCCTCTCCCTTGTCGTCGGCGTTTCGTCTGTAGAGGGTGTGAGGACCGTCGGACGCATCGGAACCCTCACCGGCTTGTGAGTAGAAATATGGCATGTGAGGGTAGCGACCGTAGTAGTTCCACATGTTCCAGCCAGGCCTGTATCTGTTCCACATGTTCCACCGCTGAGGGTTGTCGTAGTTGCTGAAACCCCCCATCATATTAGAAACTCTTGCGGAATTCTCGTCAGATTTTGCACTGCGTTTGTTGACGGAATGCGTTGACTCGGGTGCCCCGCTGCCCTCTTTGTCATCGTGAGAATAATAGAATGGGAAGTTGTCAGGGTAGAAATTCCCCTGACCGTTCCAAAACCAGCTGAACCGTCTCCAGTCGTTCCATCTCGGCCAATACCCGTAATAGTTGTACCACCACTGCGGCCAGTAACTGCCAAATCCACCCATCATACTAGCCGCTTCTTTGCCTTGGTCATCCTTATCAGATTCTGTGCTTCGTTTGTTGACAGGGTGATGGTCCTTTGCTCCCTGGTCCGACTTGGAGAAGAAGGGAAAATCACTTTGACCATAGTGCCGCATCCAGTTGTAGTTGTTCCAATACCAGTTATTATTTCCAGGCCAGTTACTGTAGAAATTGTTCCACCTTTGAGGCCAGAATGTCCCATAGCCTGACATCCTTTTAGCCACGTCTTCTGTATGTGTGGAAGCTTGATCTGCACTCCGTTTTGTAAGGGACTCCGTCGTGTCAGTGCTTTCACCAGTCCGGGAGAAGAAAGGGAAATGTCCGCCATAGTTGTTCCACATCCACAAGTTGTTCCAGCGCGGCCACTCACCGTAGTAGTTGTACCACCACTGGGGCCAGAACCCGCCGTAACCTCCCATCATGGCGGACGCGTCTTTGCTTTCCCTGTCTTTCCCAGTGCTGCGTTTGAACACGGAGTGTGGAGGCTCGGTACTTTGATCTTTTCGAGAGAAGGGGAAATATCCAGGGTAGTTATTCCACATCCAGGGCCAGTACTTGTTGTAGCCAGCCCAGTTCTGTGGCCAGTTACCGCCGTACCACCCCATCATACGTGATACTTTATCGCCTTCAGCATCACGTTTGAACATGAAGTGCCGACCATCCTGAGAACCGCTAGGAGTCTGCCCTCCTCTGGAATAGTAGAATGAACTGTCCGGAAAGTTCCAGCCATAGCTGTTCCACATGGAGTTCCAGCGGTTCCATCTAGGCCAGTATCTGCTGTTCCAATGTTTCCACCAGCCTGGCATGTAGCCACCATAACCATCCATCATTTTGGAAACCAGAGGATCGGAATCGTCTGCGCTTCGCTTGAAAACTGGGTGTCTTTTATCTGTAGTGCCATCTTGCGAGTAGAACGGGTAGCGCCCACCGTAACTGTTCCACATGGGGTAGTAGTTCCAGTTGTTCCACCCATACGAGTATCTGTAATCGTTCCACCAATGAGGCATGTAGTAGCCACCCATCATGTTTGAGACCTTGTCGGTGTCTTCATTATCTGCACTGCGCTTTGACAGGATGTGTTCCTTTTTCGCCTTTTCGTTGCTGTTGTCCACCTTAGAATAGAATGGATCGAAGCTGTTCCGCATGTTCCAGTTGTTGTTCCACATGGGGCTGTAGTTCCAGTTGTTCCATCCGGGCCAGTATCTGTAGTTGTTCCACCATCCTGGCGAGTTCCATCCCATCATTTGAGATATCTCTTCCTCAGTGCTACGTTTAAACAGTTGTCTTATATCAGCTGAGCCACTGGGGTTACCATTACCACGGGAGTAGTGGAGAGGATAATTGTTCCACATGTTATAATAGTTCCAGTTGTTCCAGCCAGGCCAGTATCTGTAGCTGTTCCACCAATGAGGACCTCCCATCATTCTAGATACATTTTCTTGTTCTTGTGTATCGGTGCTACGCCTGGTCCGGGCAGTTTGTTTGTCATTAGGAGTGTCTCCTTTTGTGTTCCAGCCAGGCCAGTATCTGTAGTTGTTCCACATGTTCCACCAAGGACTGTGATAGTTGAACGGACCGCCCATCATCTGTGAGGCCTGTTTGTTCTGTGGTTCACCGTCTGTGCTGCGTCTGAAGATGGAGTGCGGTGTGTTAGGGGGGCGGTCAGCCTGCTCGCCTCTGGAGTAGAAGAACGGATAATAGGAGGAATACCCACCATATTCGTTCCATAGCCAGTTGTTCCTCATTGGCCAGTAGTTGTACTGACTATTACCCCACCACATGGGCCCCTGGTTTCCATAACTTCCCATCATATGTGATGTCTTAAACACTGCCTCTGGGCCGTCGGCACTGCGCCTGAAGATGGAATGCTGCCTGTCCGCTGAATTCAAAGGGTTGCCATTTTGAGAATCGGAGTACGGGTAAACGTTCCATCGCCATGTGTTCCACTGAGGCCAGTAATTGTTCCACATGTTCCACGCCCAGGGCCGGTTGTAGAACCCACCCATCATTTTGGAGACTGTGTCTTGGTTGTCTGCGCTGCGCTTGGACAGGATGTGTTCTTTGTTGTTAGCCGTGTCGGACTTTGAGTAGTACGGGGAGAAACCGCCATAGTTGTCCCACATCCAGTTGTTGTTCCAGTTGTTCCACCCAGGCCAGTATCTGTAATTGTTCCACCGCTGAGGCCAATTGTAGTTGTAGAAACTGCCCATCATTTTAGACACAGTGTCAGTTTCTTGGTCATCGGTATTACGCTTTGAGAGGACATGCTCTCTGTCACTTTGTTTGCTTTCTTTGGAGTAGTACGGATTGTTCCACATCCAGTCTTGATTGTTCCAGTTGCTCCACCCAGGCCAGTACCTGTATCGGTTCCACGTGTTCCACCATCCGGGCATGGAGCTTCCCATCATCTTCGAAACGTCATCTTGCTTTTCTTCTTTTGCGCTGCGTCTAAAGACAGAATGCGTTGAATCCCCAAAACCAGAACTCCGATCTCCACGGGAAAATGGGTTGTTCCATCCAAAGCTGTTCCACATGGGGTAATAGTTCCCGTTGTTCCAACTCGGCCAGTATCTGTTCCACATGTTCCACCATCCGGGCATGGTTCCTCCATAGTTTCCCATCATTCTAGAGGATAGTTTGTCTGCGTCGTTTTCTGAGCTGCGTTTGAAAAGTCGGTGCTGTTCCTGAGGTGGCTGACCGGAATATTGATCTCTCTGGGAAAAGAAGTGAGGAAAATGGCGACCGTGACCGTCCCACATCCAATTATAACTGTTCCGCTGAGGCCAGTAATAGCTGTTCCACCATTGAGGCCAGGTGTTTCCATAACCTGCCACCATTTTAGACACTCTATCGTTGTCCTGTTTCTCAGCGCTGCGTTTGAAGAGGGAATGCGGGTTGGCATTTGGTGTGACGCTGCTTTGGTAGCCCTGAGAATAGTGCGGAGAATAGGTTCCATGGTTCCACATGTTGTAATAATTCCAGTTGTTCCAGCCGGGCCAGTATCTGTAATTGTTCCACCAGTAAGGACCCCCCATCATCCTGGAGACAGTTTCTTGTTTTTGTGTATCGGTGCTGCGCCTGGATCGGGTGGTTTGTTTGTCGTTACCAGTGGCTTCTTTGGCGTAGGATGGGTAGAAGCTACCATAGGTGTTCCCCATCCAATTGTAATTGTTCCAGTTATTCCAGTATCTGTAGTTGTTCCACATGTTCCACCATCCCGGCGAGTTCCAGCCCATCATTTTTGATGTCTCTTCCTGTCTGTCCTCTGTACTGCGTTTGAAGAGTTGTCTGCTATCAGCTGATCCACCAGGGAGTTCGCCACCACGAGAGTTGTAGAAAGGATAGTTATTCCACATGCTGAAATAGTTCCAGTTGTTCCATCCAGGCCAGTATCTGTAACTGTCCCACATGTTTCCCCAACCCGGTATGTATCCGCCATAACCTCCCATCATGCGTGCTGTTTTGTCATCAGTTTCATCTCCGTCTGCGCTACGTTTGTGAACAGGGTGTCTTTGGTCATGGGAGCTGGCTTGTGAATAGAAAAACGGATAGTAAGATCCATAGTTGTTCCACATCCAGTCAGGCCAGTGTCTGTAGTTGTTCCACATGTTCCACCACTGAGGGTTAAAGTTGCCGTAAATCCCGCCCACCATATTGGACACTGGCTTGCTGTCTTGTCTAGCAGTGCTGCGCTTTTCGACGACGTGTTCCTTGTTGATCGCTGCACCGCTCTCGTCCTCTTTAGAACTGTAGTAACTGCCAAAGTTGTTGTTCCACGGCCAGTTGAAGTTGCTCCACATCCAGTTATGGCTGCTCCGTCTGTCAAACCAGTTGTTGTAGAAGCTGTCCCACCATTGCGGCCAGTAGTTTCCATATCCACTCATCATTTGTGACGTTTCCTCTTCTTGTGATGCAACATTCGGCGCTTGTTCACTTTTGCTTTCCTCAGTGCTGCGTTTGGAGAGAGTGTGTCTGTCAGTGTCCACGCTTTCTTCTTGTTTGGAGACAGCTGTAGAGTAGTCGCCATTGTTCCACATCCAGTTGTGACCCAAGTAACTGTTCCATTCTGGTCTGTAGTACCCGTTCCATCCCGGCCAGCGCTGCCAGAAGTTGTAATTAGGCTGGAGCAAGTAACTGTTATACTGTGTCCAGGGCCAGTTATTGTAATACCATGGCCAGTAGTTGTAGTTATACCACCAGCGGGGCCAAAAACTGCCATAGTCTCCCATCATGTTGGAGGTTTGTGCGTTATCTTTTTCTTCTTCCGCGCTCCGTTTAAACAGTTTATGAAGAGTATCCACTGAGCCACCAGTCTGCTGACTACTCATTCCGTAGTATGGCCAGTAGTCTCTGTAGTTGTTCCACATGGGGTTCCAGTTATTCCACCTGTAGTTGTGCCTCATATTCCACCACTGAGGCATAAAACCTCCATAGCCTCCCATCATTGTGGACACTCGGGGGTTCTCATCAGATATGCTACGTCTGAAAACTGAGCGACCCTGGTTTTGACTGCCTGTCTGCATGTAGGGGAAGGGATCGAAGCCGCCATAGTTGTTCCACATGGGGTTCCGGGTGTTCCAGCCGGGCCAGTATCTGTAGTTGTTCCACATGTTCCACGAACTAGGCATGTTGTCAGCCATCATTTTGGAAATGTTCTCATCTTTGCTTGTCGCCTCTGCCTCTCTTTTGGACAGTACGTGTGCCTTGTCTGTTGTCTGATCTTGGGTGTCGTCTTCAGAGAGGGCGTACGGCCATTTGTATCCATAGCTGTTCCACATCCAGTTGTAATTTTTCCACTGGTTCCAGTTGTTCCACATTGGGTAGTAATTCCAGTTGTTCCACCCTGGCCAGTTTCTGTAGTTGTTCCGCAACCCTGGCGAATTCCAGCCCATCATTTTGGACGTCTCTTCCTCTTTTACATCTGTGCTGCGCTTGAAGAGTTGTCTTCTGTCGGCTGAGCCATTGGGACTTCCGTCACCACGGGAGTAGTAGAAAGGATGGTTGTTCCACATGTTGTAATAGTTCCAGTTGTTCCATCCAGGCCAGTATCTGTAGTTATTCCACATGTTCCACCACTGTGGCATGTATCCTCCCATCATCGTGGAGACTTTGGGGTCTCCGTCAGCTGTGCTGCGTTTAAGCACCGAGTGGCCCTGGTTCTGACTGCCTCGCTGTGTGTAGGAGAACGGGTAGTTCCATCCATAGTTGTTCCACATGGGATTGTTTTTCCACCCAGGCCAGTATCTGTAGTTGTTCCACCAGCCCGGTGAGTTCCAGTCCATCATTCTCGACGTCTGTTTTTCTTTTCCTTCAGTACTGCGTTTGTAGACTTGCCTTCTGTTAGCTGAGCCACTGGGGTTACCCTCACCACGGGTGTAGTGGAGAGGATAGTTGTTCCACATGTTGTAATAGTTCCCGCTGCTCCAGCCAGGCCAATGTCTGTAGTTGTTCCACATATTCCACCACTGAGGGTTATAGAATCCACCCATCATCTTCGATACTTCATCGCGGCTGTCTCTGGTCTGTGTATCAGTGCTGCGCTCCCGGAGAATGTGTTCCCTCCCAGGGCTGCCAACACCATCATCTTGCGAGTAGAACGGGAAGTAGTCGCCATAGTTGTTCCATCTCCAGTTGTTCCAGCCAGGCCAGTATCTGTAGTTATTCCACGTGTTCCACCAGTATGGACCCTGCATCATTCTAGAGACAGTTTCTTGTTGTGGTGTGTCGGTGCCACGCTTGGATCGGGCAGTCTGTTGATCGTCAGCAGTGTCTCCTGTTGAGTCAGAAGGGTAGAAACCGCCGTAATTGTTCCACATCCAGTTGTTCCACCACTGAGGCCAGTTGTAACCATAACCGCCCATCATTCTAGAAACTGTACCGTCAGCATTGGTTTTGTCTGCGCTGCGTTTGGACAGAGTGTGTTCCTGGTCCGCCCCGCCGCTTTCCTGCGAGTCTTTCAAAAATGCAAAGGGGAAGGAGCCTCCGTATCTGTTCCACATCCAGCTATATTGGTTCCACCCCGGCCAAGAGTTGTAATAATTGTTCCACCAGGGGTACCAGTTACCACCAGAACCTCCCATCCTTCTCAGATCAGCGTTGTCTGCACTTCTTTTCGTCATTACGATCGGTTCGCCGGTTTGTTTGTTTTGATCCTCCGGTTCCTGTGAAAAGTAGAACGGGAAATGTTGCCGGTAATAGTTCCACATAGGGTCCCAGTTGTTCCAGCCCGGCCATTGTCTATTCCACGTGTTCCACCACTGTGGACTGTGACCGTCCATCATTTCAGACATGTGTGGATCCTTTGCATCATTAGCGCCGCGTTTGAAAACAGAGTGTTTCTGGTCAGCATTTTGTGAGTAGGAAAAGGGGTAATAGCCGCCATAGTTATTCCACATAGGGTTCCAGTTGTTCCACCCAGACCAATATCTGTAGTTGTTCCACCAGCCTGGCATGTAACCACCATAACCTCCCATCATTGCGGAGACTTTGGGGTATTCTCCAGCTGCGCTGCGTTTGAACACGGAGTGGGCCTGGGATGGACTGCCTGTCTGCGTGTAGGAATAGGGGTAGAAGTAGCCGTAGTTGTTCTGAATGGGGTTCCAGTTGTTCCAGCCAGGCCAGTATCTGTAGTTGTTCCACGTGTTCCACCACTGAGGCATGTATCCGCCCATCATTTTAGATACTTGTGGATACTGTGCATCGGCAACACTACGTTTGAAAACAGAATGTTTTGAGCCTTCGCCACCATTTTGTGAATAGAAGTATGGAGAGTAAGTGCCATAGTTGTCCCACATGTTGTTATAGTTCCAGTTGTTCCATCCAGGCCAGTATCTATAGTTGTTCCACCACTGAGGTCTGTAGCCCCAATACCCTCCCATCATGCTGGACGTTTGAGGCTCGTCTTTTCCTGCTCTGCGCTTGAAAACAGAATGCTGTTCCTTTCCTGACTCTAGGCCTTGAGAGTAAGCGTGAGGAAAATATCCGCCATAGTTTCTCCACATCCAGTTAGGGTTCCAGCTGTTCCACTCAGGCCAGTACCTGTTCCAGTAGCTCCAATACCAGGGCCAGTAATAGTTCCATCCGTTCCCGCCCATCATTTTGGACACTTCATCTTTCCCAGAGCTGGTCGTCTCTTGTTCTGACGTTTCTCGTTTGACGGTCTCGTGTTGTGTTTCTGAAGGAACTTCGGAGGAACCGTCTTTCTGTGAAAAATAGAAGCCAGGGTTGTTCCACATCGAGTGATAGTTCCACTGGTTCCATCGAGGCCAGTTGTATATGTAGTGATGCCACCATTGGGGCCAGGAGCTCCCATAGCCTCCCATCATTGTAGCCGCTTGTTTTTCTCCACTGTTATCTGTGCTGCGTTTGTTGACAGAGTGGCGGTCTGAGTTGTCTTGGTCTGAACTGGCAAAGAACGGGAAATACTGCCGGCCGTAGTTCCACATCCAGTTGTAGCTGTTTAAGTCATCCCAGCCCGGCCAGTAACCGTTCCACCACTGCGGCCAAAAGTTTCCATAGCCACCCATCATGTTGGATGTTTGTTTGTCGTCAGCTCTGCCGTCCGCGCTTCTCTTGTGGATGATTTGTCGGTCATTTGGGTCTCGCTCCGCCGTAGAGAAAGAGGGGAAAGATCTGTAGTAGTTCCAGCCCCCGTTCCAGTCGTTCCATCCAGGCCAGAAGTTGTAGCGGTTCCACATGTTCCACCAAGGCCGACCGTTGTAGCTGTAACCGCTCCATCCTGGCCAATAGTTGTAGCTGTAATCATTCCAGCGTTGCGGCCACCTATTGTAATTATAGCTGTCGTACCACTGTGGCCACCCACTGTAGCTTCCATAGTCACCCGCCATGGAGGAAACTTGCGGGTTTTCTTCTTTCACATCTGCATTTCCTTGGTCGTCAATGTTGTCGTCTGCGCTTCGCTTGAAAACCCCACGTCTCCTTGCCGATAACTGGTCTGTCTGCGGGCCGTAAGGGTTTCTTCTGTATGGGTTCCTCCACTGGGGCCAGACGCTTGTGGACGTGCGACCGGCACCGTATCCGGAGTAAGGCTGCCTCCAGTATCTGTCCATTGGGGAACGCGGCCCATACAGCTGCCTGCCTTGACCAGCAAACGGTTGGCTGTAGCCTCTTTCCCAGAAAGAGTCGCCGCCCTGCTGTGGATTACCTTCCCATGATTGCGGGTTGCCTCCCCATAGCTGCGGTGTCTCGTCAAGCCTCGGCCAGCCAGCGCCCGACCAGTCTCCGAACCGCCGCCATCTTTGTGTATCGTCATTCCAGCCGTCCCAGTTTCCCCATCCCATGCCATACGCCGCCATGTCATTGCTGTCGCTTTGCTGAGCCCAGTGGTTGCCGCCGTCACAGCGGTTCCAGTCCCTTGCGTAGCTCATCCAGTCGGTTAGAGTTCGAAACCTTGGGGCGGACTGTCTGGCGATCTGGTCTTTACCAGCATCATCGTCCGTGTCTGAAGGTTCGCTGTCAAGGTGTGTGTCATTTTTTCCTGCCTCGGTCTTTTTGTCGCTTGAGTCTGGATCTTTGCCCGAAACGTCAGTGTCTGAGTTTTGGTCTGCAGAGGGAGGTGATTGTATCGGCGAAGTATCTGTCGTGTGGATTTTGCCGGAGGGGGTTGCACCTCTCCTGGAACGGCGGCTACCTAGCAAAGGATGTCTGCCGGGTGTCTTAGCATCTGATCCGCCATTGAGTTTTGGATTAGTATCTCCAGTTGCTGGAACATTAGTGGGACTGACAATGCCGCCATTTGCTTTTGTACTGGCGTCGCTGGACGTAGTGGTTTCCTTGTCCTCCGTCTCGGCAACATCCACGCGGCTTTGAGACGTTACAGGGTCAATGTCATCCTCAAACAGATCGGCGGTTTGGGGGATGTTTTGATTCCAGTTCCAGGAAAAGTCTCTGTTGTCCATCTGGCGGCTGCTACCCACTTGATCGTTGTTGTTGTCGTCGCTGGCACCCGACTGTGTCCACCAAGGAAAGGGCCCACCCTGTTTGTACAGCTCGTCCCAGAATTTACTGTCAGGTTCACCCCAGGGCGCCCCGCTGCCTGAACCCGCCCCTGTTGTGTCATTATTGTCGTCACTGCCCCAGAAACCGCCGCCACTGCCCCGCCCCTGGTTCATCCAGTTGGGAGGGAAATTACCCGCCGGGAAGTTGCTGGATGAGGGGACGTTACCAGAACTGGGAGGGAAGCTGCCGAATGGGAAGCCGCCAGGAGAGTCGCCAGAACCTGAGGGAAAATTACCGCCACGGGAAGGAAAGCCTCCGGGGCTTGACGAGTCATCCGAACCAGACGGGAAGTTTCCACCTCGAGGAGGGAAGCCGCCGGAACTTGGAGGGAATTTACCAGTAGGGAAGTTGCCAGGAGGAAAGCTGCCCGGAGGGAATTTGCCAGGAGGGGATTTTCCAGGGAATTGGTCAGATCCTGAAGAAGGGTCGCCGGAAGCTTGAGGAAAACTGCCGGATTGTCCAGGGAATTTGTCCAAACCTGAGGTCGGGAATCCAGCGCCTGACGGGAAGTTTCCAGCGCCTGACGGGAAGTTTCCAGCACCTGACGGGAAATTTTCAGCACTTGTAGGAAAGCCAGATCCGGATGGGAATTGTCCGCCTCCGGACGGAAAAGGGAATTTGCCAGCTCCAGGAGGGAATTTACCGCCATCTGTAGGAAAGCCAGATCCAGACGGGAAGCTCGATCCAGACGGGAAGCCGGACCCCGATGGGAAGCCGGACCCAGACGGGAAGCTGGACCCCGATGGGAAGCCGGATCCAGACGGGAAACCAGACCCAGACGGGAAGCCAGATCCAGAGGGGAAGTTGTCAGCTCCTGCAGGGATGTTTCCAGCGCCAGAAGGGAAGCCGCCCGGCCTCTGTGGGAAGGGAAAACTGTCGTCACGACCGCCATTTCCTCCATCTTTACGATCTTTGTCACCGCCATCAGTTCCTTGCTTGTCTGGGTCCGTCATCAGATTGTTCCACCAGTCTAGACTCCACCAGTCACTGCCCACTGGCGACCCAAAAATCGCTCCTTCTCCCACTCCCACTCCAAAATCACGCGGCGGGAATACTGTACGCGGGACGTTTTGCAAATAACTCCACTGCAGAAAGTTCTCCGGCACTCGGTTTCTTTGTCGCCAATCAAAGGGAGAATACCACCCACCTCCTCGCCAGTCCTTGCCGGTGCAGTCCCCTTCCCGACAGCTTGATGTTCCGCCTTGCCCCCAGATGGAGTGCCACGTGTCGCGCATGCGCTCTCGCCACTCCCACTCACGAGACATCTGCCAGCGCATGGCGTTACGGAGAGAGCCAACCGGACCCTGCAATAACAAAAAATATGTTGACAATGTATGCTGCTATGTGAAATCACAGACGAGCACACAAATGTTTTGATGAATAAATGAACAAGAAATAAGATCAAAGCAGCACAGTTGAACCTAATTAGCCATCTCAAAACCCAAATTAATTTCGACAATTTCAATACTAATTTTATGGTTTCTTGTGTTAAAAAGCAACTGCTTTCCTGTTGGGGAAAGCAGGTATCGTAACACATCCATATGGTGCAACATAAATGTACTTGGCAGCGCTATATCAAAAGCGTAACCGCAAGGGTCGTCACGCATGCGCAGCAGCCCTACCTGTGCTTGAGGTGAGAAGCGGAACATCTCCGCCAGTCGAACCAAATCCAGAACTGCTCGGCGGGCGTCACAGAAACACAGCACTCGTCCGTCTGTTCACAAAAAGAAAACAAGAGCGTGTACTGATGATCCATGTACTGCCGGGACACTAGAACCAAATGCCAGAGGCATAGATCTTCATCAGCACTCCAGTTCGGTGCCGATATATCTCGTGAATGGCACAAGGAAGAGGCGTACAGGCTCCCTGAACGTCTGAAGTGTCCGACAGTTTACCTTATCGCTGCGGCAGCCGCCATGAGGAAACTGTCTTTGTTCGTCTTTATATTGGCCATACTTATGTATTGAAAGGGGAGGAAAGCCCTTGGCGCTTCGCCTGCGACGAGCCGTTTTCGGTGAAGCACTTTTTGACATGAGTCATGTGCTGACCTAATCGATATGAGGCGGAAACACTATACAGCAGACTCTTTGAAGGTTTTGTTTCGGGACGTTCCCCCGGACAATATCTTCAGCTTTCTAAAGGAAGCCAGTTTGTTTTACAAGATTTGAGTCTCTGTAGTCTGTATTAATCTGACATTTTATGGAACGTCAAAAGCTTGTAGACATGGACGATTGACCTCCGCGACTCTTTAGCCATCAATACTTTAAACATGTAAGTACACAATGATTTAAGGTCTTTCTCGTAGTCTGGCTGGCCTAGACTTGAACCATTCCCGCCGTGAGATGGCTTTAGTCGCCTGCTCGGCGTTACAACCCGAATAACTAAACTAACTTAAACTCTCTCTGCCGGCCCATCCGTCTGCAGCTGTGGTGTGTCAAGATTGAATGTGTGTGTTAACCCCTTTGCTGCCGAGAAAAGGTGAACACGCGCCAGCTGCACGAGACATAGATTATGGTGATCCCCCGCCAATGTGTGGGCCCGTGGGGATTATCGTGATCCCCCCGCCAATGTGTGGGCCCGTGGGGATTATTGTGATCCCCCGCCAATGTGTGGGCCCGTGGGGATTATCGTGATCCCCCCGCCAATGTGTGGGCCCGTGGGGATTATTGTGATCCCCCGCCAATGTGTGGGCCCGTGGGGATTATCGTGATCCCCCCGCCAATGTGTGGGCCCGTGGGGATTATTGTGATCCCCCGCCAATGTGTGGGCCCGTGGGGATTATCGTGATCCCCCCGCCAATGTGTGGGCCCGTGGGGATTATCGTGATCCCCCCGCCAATGTGTGGGCCCGTGGGGATTATCGTGATCCCCCCGCCAATGTGTGGGCCCGTGGGGATTATTGTGATCCCCCGCCAATGTGTGGGCCCGTGGGGATTATCGTGATCCCCCCGCCAATGCGTGGGCCCGTGGGGATTATTGTGATCCCCCGCCAATGTGTGGGCCCGTGGGGATTATCGTGATCCCCCGCCAATGTGTGGGCCCGTGGGGATTATTGTGATCCCCCGCCAATGTGTGGGCCCGTGGGGATTATCGTGATCCCCCCGCCAATGCGTGGGCCCGTGGGGATTATTGTGATCCCCCGCCAATGTGTGGGCCCGTGGGGATTATCGTGATCCCCCGCCAATGTGTGGGCCCGTGGGGATTATTGTGATCCCCCGCCAATGTGTGGGCCCGTGGGGATTATCGTGATCCCCCGCCAATGTGTGGGCCCGTGGGGATTATCGTGATCCCCCGCCAATGTGTGGGCCCGTGGGGATTATCGTGATCCCCCGCCAATGTGTGGGCCCGTGGGGATTATCGTGATCCCCCGCCAATGTGTGGGCCCGTGGGGATTATCGTGATCCCCCGCCAATGTGTGGGCCCGTGGGGATTATTGTGATCCCCCGCCAATGTGTGGGCCCGTGGGGATTATTGTGATCCCCCGCCAATGTGTGGGCCCGTGGGGATTATCGTGATCCCCCGCCAATGTGTGGGCCCGTGGGGATTATCGTGATCCCCCGCCAATGTGTGGGCCCGTGGGGATTATCGTGATCCCCCGCCAATGTGTGGGCCCGTGGGGATTATCGTGATCCCCCGCCAATGTGTGGGCCCGTGGGGATTATCGTGATCCCCCGCCAATGTGTGGGCCCGTGGGGATTATCGTGATCCCCCGCCAATGTGTGGGCCCGTGGGGATTTAGGCTTCCTGCCGACACCCCCTTTCCCCACTTTCGTTTGACTCAATCTGCCCGCGACACACCACAGCAAGATATGGCTCGTCCACGATAACCCCCACCCGGGTCTGCCCTGGAGGACTTGGGTGGGGTTAACTACTTTTTAGTTCCCAGGGTCACCCTGGTCAGCCCCCACAGGGTGGGTTTTCCTCTCTATTCTGGGGCATGTGTTTCTGTCTGCCCTTTGTCCATTCACCTGTATTTGCCTTTTTAAAACTCTCCCTACTGTCTGCACTGCCTGTAGCTCTTGATATTGGATGTGTGTTGCTAAATGGTCTTAGCTTTATTTAGGCCCCGTGTCTTAGGTTTATTTAACGTATTGGACCGGCTGGCGACATACATTCAATGTTCTGTTTAATTTTTTTTTTCACAAGCAGTGCTGGCAATGTCCTGAGAAAGCCTTGTTGCTGTCGGGACGTTAAGCAATGTACAATCAATCAATCGACCACGATAGTTCAAGGGCGGTGGCAGAATAGCTTGGCGCCTATAGGCGCCAAGCTATTCTGCCACCACCCTTGAACTATCATGGTCAATCTGTCTGCTAAATCATCAGCTCCAGAATGTGGGTATTTCGTCCCTCGGGCACAATGAGTTAACAGCTAAATTATCTTTGACGTTAAAAACAATGAGTACAAACACACAATCTGCGTCCACTGGCAGTTAAAAGGTTAATTGTGAAATCAATTGATAGATTAATTAAATAGAATTAATTCCCTATATGCGCCGCCACCCTCACCCCCCCTCCCACCCCGAAAAGAAACCCACACACATCAACAATCAACAAAGTAGACACTAAATTAGCTGTCAGATAAATGGAGCGTGAAAAAGGTCTTGACCCCTCCCCTTGCCCCCCCCCCATCCCCCACCAGCTGAATCCAACTGAATAATATGAAATAATTAACACTAACCAGTCAACATGAACTGCAGATCGTCGGCGTCGTATCTGCCGTCGCCGTTCCTGTCGTAGATGTCGAACATGAGACTGGCCACAGGGCCTCCCACCCCGTATCTCAGGGACTCGAACGTCATCACCTCAAAACGACTGGCCCATCCGTCACCTAGCAACACCAAGTAGGTGGAATATTAAAATTAATGAAGCAAGCGAGCAACACAGACGGCAAGTTAGCAACCGTCCATAGGGGGAGGGAATCGAATTTCTGGCAAGAGTTGTGCCCCTGACTCGCTCCGAACATAGGCGTTCGGGGCGACTCAGGGGCACAACTCTTGCCAGAAATTCGATCCCCCCCCACCCCACACTCACTTTTTAACCAACCAATCGACAGTTAGTTGATAATAAATCAATATCTTATTTAACTCTCAGCCGAAAGATCCAAAATCATATACCCGCACACAACACCCGCTCACGACGCCATAACGACCTTTTTGACTAAAGGGTAATAATACACAGTTATGACGTGACACTGACCGTTTCTGTCATAGTAAGAGATTCGTTTGCGCAGTTCCCCCTGTGTGATCCACCCGTCATAGTTGTCGTCCATGTCCATGGCAGCTCTCGTCGCATCCACCCGGGGTCGACACCCGAAAGACTGCCTGAAATCCGTATCATCCTCATTATCGATTTTATTTCATCCTCACAACGTATCAAAGCCATTGTCATCACAGTCATCAGCATTACTATAATTATCATCGTCATCATAGCAAGCTGTCAGCAGCATAGCGTGCTGTTCAACAGTATGTCGGTTGGAAGGTAAATCAAATGTCCCCGTCCCCCATAACCTGCCCGTTAGGATGGTCCATTATCACTCTGGTGACGTGGACTTTTACCCCTGAACTAACCAGCCAAGCAGACTGTCGCCCTTTAATTGTATTTTTCATCGTCGCTTAATAATAATAATAATTACGGTATTTATAATGCGCTTATGTTATAATAATTATAACTCTAAGCGCGCACTCACAACTCGCGCACGCATATGCGCACGCTTTAGACAATGACTCACGTACCACAAATACATTATGACAGTCTGCTTGGGGTGGGGAGTGTGGTGATATAGTGCTAGAACTGTTGAAAGAGGTGAGTTTTGAGGGCGGACTGGAAGGAGGAGAAAGAGAGTGTTTCTGACGGAGAGAGAGAGTGGGAGAGTGTTCCAGGTGGATGGACCGTAGACGGAGAGGGAGCGGGGGCCGAAAGTGCTGAGTTTGGTGCGGGGGATGTGGAGGCGGAGAGAGTCGGAGGCGGAGCGGAGGGAGCGGGAAGGAGTGTAGGGGTGAAGTAAATTGGAGAGATAGGTAGGAGCGTAGTTGTTGAGGGATTTGTAGCAGAGAGACAGAATCTTGTATTGAGTACTCACCACCAGGGGCTGGGACAGTCGTACATAACGGGGCGAACGGGAGTAGCCAGCCGTCTTCGGGCACGTTTGTTGTACTGAGAACATAATAACGGCGATGTACAGTGCTTTAGCCGACTAAACCCAGACACTACAACGCTAGAAAGTCCCATCATGATGGTTCAAGCGTGGCACCTAAACAGCTCGGCACCTGGGAGCAACTGCATGAGTCCCTGGTTGCTTCGCCTGCGACGAGCCGTTTTCGGTGAGGCACTTCTTGACATCATGTGCTGAGCTAATCGATATCAGGCAGAAACACTACACAGCAGACTCTTTGAAGGTTTTGTTTCGGGTGGTCCCTCAGGACAAAATCTTCAGCTTTCTAAAGGAAGACAATTTGTTTTTACAAAATTTAAGTCTCCGTCGTCTGTATGAATCTGACTGTTCTTATGAACTTCCAAAGTCTGTAGACAGGCACAATTGACCTGTGTGACTTTTTACTTTTAAGATTCCTTTTCAACTGTATTTACTTCATGTTTTAAGACTTTCTCGTG
This sequence comes from Semisulcospira habei, assembly GCA_036245525.1. Taxonomy (NCBI): domain Eukaryota; kingdom Metazoa; phylum Mollusca; class Gastropoda; family Semisulcospiridae; genus Semisulcospira; species Semisulcospira habei. The sequence goes on along the minus strand of BTPG01000007.1, from coordinate 174,048,220 downwards.
GTCTGGCTGACCAGACTTGTACCATTCCCACCGTGAGATGGCTTTAGTCGCCTGTTCGGCGTTAAACCCCAATAAATGACTAACTAACCAATTGCATGGCATGAGTGAGCATAGTTCTGCGCCAGCCACTACGCAAGGTGCTCCGCGACAGCGGAGCACCTTGCTTAGTGGCTGGCGCAGGACTAAGCCCACTCATGCAACTGAGCCCTGTAGACCAACTTCCTCCGCAAAATTGCATGATCGTTAGCATGGGACAGGAAAGATATTTAACACGTTCAGCCCCGACACGCGACAACAAGAGAAGGAAGCAATCCAGACCAAAAAGGTGACTGCTAAGCGTGTGAAATGCAAAGAAGTACCCAACGGAGAAGAAACACGCTTAGAAAAAACGGTACAACACAATTTATTAATATTTCGGGTAAATACCCTTTGTCAAAATAGACAAACATGTTTGTCTATTTTGACAAAGGGTATTTACCCGAAATATTAATAAATTGTGTTGTACCGTTTTTTCTAAGCGTGTTTCTTCTCCGTTGGGTACTTCTTAACAAGAGATGGATCAACCATCATAGTTCAAGGATGTCAGGTCGAACGTACGCGAGTTTGAGCCATTCCCGACGAGGCACAACAATGTTAACGAGGCATTTGTGTTTAGCCCCTACTGTTGTAGTTTACTGTGAACCGTATGTGAAGTAGGGCAAAGTTCTTTTGAGGTGCCGCAAAGTGTATAAGCTCAGATTTATAAAGGACATTAGAGGAACACTTTAAACTGGACGCTATTTCTAAAATATCTATGCTAGAGACAACATCAGCAAATTACTCAGCGCTGGACAGACAAACAGTTAGATCCCCTGCCCCCGCCTATCAATTTGTTTGTGTACAATTCTGCCAGCGCTAGCCTCACCTATCTGGTTTGTGAACATCAGCAAAGTCTAAAATCATCGGTGAAATGTTTAGGGTTAATTATACATTTTTACACCTTTTTTTTAAAAGAGGAAAAAAAATGTCTACTTACTTTCTCCATGAATCGATGGAATTCTATTGTTGTCACGCGCATGTCTCCTGCAAAAGAGATTTGAGATAGAGACGATTGGAAAAACGACTTAGCTCATGCAAAAGGAAGGCAGACCGAAAGGGTGACTGCCAAAAGCGTAAAATGCAATCAAACGTGTTTAAGTGTCTAAACATAAGGAAAGGGTTGGCTTTGGTACCTGCCAAATCTGTTTTCTCAAACTAGAAGTATTTTTTACTTTTGTCAGCCTCCCGTGACCCTTGACGTTTGTGAGTGGTGAACCAAATTAGTATGCATAGAAAGGTCTTATCATCAGGTATATTTCTGCTAAATTTGGTTTTAAAGTTTTACTAAAATCCTGATAAAAACTAAACTTCTACACACACACACACACACACACACACACACACACACACACACACACACACACACACACACACACACACACACACACACACACACACACACACACACAATAGACATGTTTTCACATCAGTTGCTGATCTCTTGTCACCCTTGACCTGTTCGATGGGTCGTCCAAATTAGCATGCGTAGGAAGGTCTTACCATCAGGCATCTCTGTACCAGGTTTGTTGGGACGGACGTTGTAAATAGTATTTGACGTACGACGCATCGCAGCTGTATGCATCTGAGGCAGCTCCAACATTAGAGATACTCACGGTTTTTGTCAGCCTCGCGGAGAACCAGCCCAATGTCCATGTTGTCCAAGCGAAGGTCCCTGTTCTTGTCCCAGTAGTCGAACACCACATTTGACAGCCACTCCCTGTCGCCGTACGTATTTATGTTTCGGTCCGTCCACTTAGCTCGTGTCACGCGACCTGCACGTGATATTATGTAGGTCATTTGCATACCAACGTAGACTTCTTGCATGCATTTAAGTATAAATAGCATATATTAACTTTAGTTCACGTTCTTAAGTTATTTTGAATTTGATTTGTGATTAGACCAGTCGAAGGACTCGCTGAAACGAAGAAAACAATGAAGACATACCGTGAAAGCTGTAGCGTCTAGTCAGGCTCTTAAATGCATTAACCCATTCAACTCCGACACGCCACGTCAAGACATGGATCGAGCGTGATAGTTTAAGGGTTGTGCCAGAATAGCTTGGCGCCCATAGGCGCCAAGCTATTCTGGCACAACCCTTGAACCATCACGCTCGATCTGTTTCAAAAGTGTAATACAGTCGTCAGGGGGGCAACTTTAAAATTTGCGGATTTCGGTCCTGGAGCAGAATGTGGATAGCAACTAACTCAGCCAAAGTAGCCACAAGCTAAATGACCAAATGTCGGACCAACGGGCCTGTCAGCAAGCCAGCCAACCAACCTATCTAAACTACGCAACAAACCAAGCCATACCGTCATAGGTGTATCGTCGGAACTCGTCATTGAGTTCATTGAAAGACACTAGACTGTCGTTGTTGCGGTCAACGTTGTGAAACCAGCGCTCGTAGTCAAACTCGCGGTCCCACGGATTCCCAGGGCTACAGGGAAAAACACAGGAAATACAGTCAAGAGAAATGCTCAAAACAGTTGCTATATTTTAAATTCGAAGTAAACCCAAACACAACAGAACCCAAACCCCAAACGTAAAAGCCCAGAAAAGCGAACGTTAGCTTATTTAAAGCGCCTCTCATCAATAGCTGCGGAAGTGTCGTATAGCGTTGCCGTATACGACACTTTTGCAGTTATTAATGCGGGACGCCTTAAATGAGTTAAACATGGACAGTTTTGTCCTTCTGAAACATATATATAACAAACCAAGGGGAATTACTCAGCGCTGGACAGAACAGTTAGATCCCCTGCCCCCCGGCAGGGGATCTAACTGTTCTGTCCAGCGCTGAGTAATTCCCCTTGGTTTGTTATACAATTCTGCCAGCGCTAGCCTCACCTATCTGGTTTGTGAGCCTTCTGAAACATGTTTTGCAGTTTTGGGGGTGACATTTTTCGTCGCGCATTGTACTAATACGAGTCACTGACTTTTATATACTACGGCGAATGTCGTTAGAGTTAATGTCGGAAAATCAAACTTAAAAAAAAACCAAGTGAAACTGAGGTGTGTTGAAGGGGAATGCGTTGATAGAACTTACATGTGGGGCTGATAGTTGATGGTGTACAGTCTGTTGGCAGACTCCGCCACCCACTGTAACACAACAGGAATTTTCAAAGACTGACTGAAAGCGAAAAACTGACAAATAAACCAATAGAGAAAACACAAATGCAAACACAAATGCAACCGCAATTGGAAGGCGACAACTAACCCATTACATCCTGAGGCTGATTTCGTAAAATGTGCTTATTGTCCTATGAAGGCTACGTCACAGATTAAGAGGTGGATCACCTGTTTCAGTTCGTGGTGCCAGAATAGCTTGGCGCCTCTGGCGCCAAGCTATTCGGTCACACCCCTTGAACTATCGGTCAAATTTATTACAAGCTCTGGATGTATTAGGATGAAAGGGGTTATAACAAAAAATAAATAAATAAAGTACACGTAAAGTAAAAGCAAGAAACCAATAAAACAGCTACAACCACCACCACCACACTAAAAATATCAGGACAACAACACGACAACATTTAGAAAATGACAAATGAACAGCAAACTTAGCGTACCATCATCAATGCTTTGCGGTATTCCTCCACACTTTTCCGATTGCTGCTGACAAAGTTCTGGTAGCTGACGTCTCTGTTAGTCAGGAGGCCGTCGCCTTTATTACGGGCCGTGTTGCGGAACACGTTGTTACCCTGACCCATCTGGAAATACCTACATGGGGCAAGAAGAAACAACAGTACAATTTCGTTTGCTTGTTTGTTTGTTTGTTTGCTGCTTTTCTTTTGACAGGAAAATGAACACTTAGAACACACAAGCTCACGGACACATCGACAATACAATAAATAAATAAATAAATAAATAAGTAAAAAATAAATCTCTGAGTGTGACTCTTGTTGTGGCTAATTATGTCTCTCACTAACAGCACAACAAGAGCTGACTGGGCCATGATATTTAAAGGGTAGTGCCCAATTAACTTGGCGACCGAAAAGGCTCGAAGTTAATCGGGCACTATCCTTGAGCTGTCAAGATCTGTCCATCACTAATTGGTTTTCAAAGTTTTCAAAAAATGCTTACTGCACAGGAATAGTCTGGTTCTTGACTGGAAGTACCTAAGTTGGCGTTGAATCAATCCCTAACCGCCACTAAAGGTACCGCCCGGCCGGAAAAGGCGCGGCTTCTCGGCAGAGGGGTATCGTCAGCAGCAGACAAAGGATTAACTCATTCTACCCCAACACCGAAATCCCCCAAATGTTGCCGTTGTTCTCTGAAGACTGCATTGCAGTGCAGGACACAGATCGACCATGATAGTTCAAGGGTGATGCCAGAATAGCTTGGCGCCCATAGGCGCCAAGCTATTCTGGCATCACCCTTGAACTATCATGGTCGATCCATATCTTGCTGTGGTGTGTCTGGGGCAGAATGAGTTAACAATGCTACAGAACACGCTAAGCGTTGCCTTTCAAACTATTGTCTACAAAGATGTGGCAAACCTCTTGGTTGGTTAGTTCGGGTTTAACGTCCACGGCACCGAAGTGATAATGGACGGCCCTGACGGGCGGGTTATGGGGGATAAAGAAATCTATTACCTATGGAGTACGACCTGAACACCGATCAACTCAGGCGCACTCCAACTGTGCCACTTTGATTTACCAGGACCTTTCAACGGACATGCTATTGAACAAGCCCGTCTTTTCCCCCTGGATTTCGAGTCCAGCTACCGATGCCGGGACGGGGATTCGAACCCACGACCCGGCGATTCCCTTCGCTCTCCTGCTCCGACGCTTAACCGCCTGAGCTATTTCGGACTCTGTGACAAACCTCTTGTTCTCAGGTAACGCAAATACAAATGATAGCAAAAAGCTGACGAAGGCGAGAAAAGTGAATAAGGGATGACTGACATGTCGAAGTACTGGTTGTGGCGGGTGTCGCGGAAGGTGTCGGCGTCGCGTGTGGCGGTGTCGGCTCCGTCAGGGTTCAGGTCGTCCAGCAGATCGAACATGACGACCAGAAGTTCCGACGGCAAGCTGTACTCCTTCCGGTACGCGTCGATAAACTCCGACTGCGTCACGCGACCATCTGCGGATTAGAGCGGATTTCACATCATGTATTAATAACTGCTGAGAGAAAAAGGACACCACGCTAAGGCAAGAGGCACAGATCCTCATGAGCCCCCGCAATTGCGGGGGCTCATGAGGATCTGTGCCTCTTGCTGAGACCAATTTGTATCCATGTTCCTTGGACGGTTGTGGCTTGTTGGTCGTTGAATGAACCAAGATTTCAGTGTCTGTGAAATACACGGGTAAAAAAATAATAAATTCAATAACGCAAATGTCCACACACAAAAACCGTTTTTATGACAGACAACAGATATCACATCACATACCGCCATTTGGCATTTAGAACCTAACCCCTTTGGCTGTGGGTAGCGGTTTTGTCATCGCGACACAAATCTCTACCGGCGACCAAAGGGTTAACTCATTCAGCCCGACGGCCGTATTTCCCAAATTTTGGAGGCGTCATCTAATGACTATGCACCAGTTGCAGGGGATGGATCGACAATGATAATTCAAGGGCAGTGCCAGATAATCTGGCACTACCCTTGAATTATCATGGTCGACCCATCTCCTGCTGTAGTGCGTCAGCGCTGAATGGCTTAAGGCTCTTGTTAACTTTATTTTTGTCCTTATTTTACCACCCGATACGTTTTCGTGCAACGTGAATCCGCATAAGAGCTTCTCGAGAGCAAGCCGGGATACGTCATAATGTGACGTCAAACGTAATGAACTGCGTGCGAGGTGAAATAATGACGTGTACATTGGTTTTGATGTCTGACTTCTAAACAATTCAAAGGCATCGCAGTGCGATGCAGTATGTTACATGCAGATCTACAGTTTGTGATGTCAGACTGTGACGTTTCACCATCGTCATCATCATCGCCATTATAATAATCATATTCATCGTCACCACAACCACGTCCTTCTCACCTCTGACGTCAGTATCAGCAAAGAATAGTAAGGACTGCAGAAATTCGTTGTCGCTGATGTTGTTGTTGTCATCGCGATCCGCCCTCGTCGCCTGGTCCTTTCCTCCGCGGTACACACTCAGCAAGCGAAATCTGAACAGAAAATAGATAAATAATGTACACATATCCAAGAATCGGAAATGCTCCGGTATGTCTGAATCTGTCAGAGAACGACTTATTGACGACTCAATGAATAAATAAATAAATAAATAAATAAATAAATAAGGGAACAACCACAAAAATCACACAAAAGCATAAACGAAGCACTTATTTACACAAATAACGAAAAGAACGTAACCACTTGACTGACAGGGGGCGCGGATTCCGCGTCTGAAACCACCGCACACTGACCGACTTTCGCGTGAAGAACCCCAAATGAAATGAGACCAGACGTGGGGCACACAGAACCAACAAGAGACATAAATCCTCATGAGCCCCCGCGACAGCGGGGGCTCATGAGTATTCATGTCTTGCAGACGGGCAGCGTTCGCCTGGCCCCCTTCAGTGAAGGGGTTAATAAAATAACCGACGGAAAGCCAGATATAAGAAAACTTACTAAATAAACTAGGTAGAGTTCAACTACTGACAAAAGAGAGAGAACTCACATGAACTGTTGTCTGGGTTCAGCAGACCCCCCTCCCCACACCAGCAGCACGCAGGCCGCTACCACAGGCAGCCAGCCCATCCTGACGTCAAACAACAGAATTGTGTCATGGTACAGGCAGAAACGCGGACAAAACAGTGACATCAAAGCAACGCTCGAACAAACATAGTTCGCCAAATTCCACCACACAAATATAAATGCAGTGAATTGTCGGACATAACAGGTTGAAAGGGGACCAGATGTGTTTGTTGTTTTGTCCGAAACGTGTTAACAGCGACGTAATTTACGTCGCTGTTAACTCATTTGAGACGTGCAGCCTCCGGATACGCGGCTTACGCCGCGTATCCGGAAGCGGCACGTCTCGAATGAGTTAACAAACTTCGGATTCAACAACAAACTCTTCAGAAAAGATTAGTCAGGACATGTTAAAATTGTTGCTATTTCCGACTATTGTTATGTTGGACCTTGCTTTTGGAAACCACTGTGTTTGATTATGAAGCCGAAATCACTGAACACATTTAACACCAAACATGACAAAATGTAAAAGAAAAACTAGTCACCTTCCCTCCTCAAAGCAGACCTCTGGGCCACTGACAACCAGCCTTGGCCCGCCCCCGGTTTTTAAACCCCAGACCCTCCGAGTCAAGGTCCCATGGGTGTCTCCAGAAAGCCAACCTCTCAGATCAGTTGGAGACATAGATTCTAAGGAGCGAGTGCAGGGTGAGATGGGCCAAGGCTTGACCTTACATTTTACGTTGTAATTGGCAAATGCAGGGTGAGAATTCAGCTCTGTCACTTGCACAGTGGAGAAAGGGGAGATTATCCCAGGGCTGTGGCGTCTGGGTGCCCGTGGGAGACAACTAAAGGGGGCGTAGCTCTGTACCTTCACCACCCAAGCCCACCCCTTCCATCGCCCGTCCTCCCTCACCTTCTCATCAGGTATTACGGTCCACTGCAGAACGTGTCAGATCCTTCCCACAGCCAGCCCAATCCATTTGCAATGGAATAGATTCTCATGAGTCCCTGCGACAGCAGGGGCTCATGAGAATCTATACCTCTTGCTCATATAGAGATCAGCGCCATTTACACCGACGGAATGATAGGAGTCCAAAAAGTTTAAGACCTATGACTTATTTGGATGTTTTGCGGTTTTTATATGATAATTGGATGTCTGGGTTCACACAATGAGGTAATTAAAATTTTAGGCTTCAGGTGGTTTTTATGTCAAGACAGGGCCACTATTTCCGAAAACGCAAAAAAATACGTCGCTTATCGCAATATGATTTTTAAAATGTAAGTTTGATTCATGCAAGTAACTTTCCTAGCAGCAATAGCTTAAAAGGGAAAATTCATTGTCAGGCCAAAACAATAATAATAATAATAATAATAATAATAATAATAATAATAATAATAATAATAATAATAATAATAATAATAATACACTCCAGAAATCAAAGAACACATATAGTTTACATTTTCTGTCCTTAAAAAAAAAAAAACAACAACAAAAAAAAAAACAACAGAAAGAGGTAAATTGACAAGAAAAAATACGTAAAATAAGCTGCAAAAGAAAACCAGACTTACCTAAAAAAAACAAACACTTGGTACAATGTATTTCAGTGTTCACAATCAACCCTTTTCATCCTGAGGTTGAATTTTTAAAATTGGCTTATTTTCTTATGAAGGTTATATTATATTTTAGGAGATAGATCAACCATTTTAGTTCAAGGGTGGTGCCAGAATAGCTTGGCGCTTCAGGCGCCAAGCTATTCTGGCACCACCCTTGAACTATATAGTTTTTTTCAGTCAAGCAATAGTGTATGTAAAGGGTTACCTGCTAATTCTCGCTTTTTCATCACAGACTAAACTCACTCACGCTAGACTAATAAGGACTGGTGCCACTTTGGGGGTCCTTTATAATACCACCTACCAACTGTGGGAGATAAATCGGCTATGATAGTTCAAAGGTTGTGTCAAAATCATTTGTCGCCTTCTCATCCACCCTGCGCATTAATTATAGAGTGAGTTTTTAATCAACAAAGTTAAAGATAAAATGTCCATAATCAGGGGCGGATCAGTTACCTGGGGGGAGTGGGGCGGTCCAACGTTTTTTGGGAACTTCAACCTGATATAAAAGGCCTCCCCGACGCTAGACCTTGCTTCCAGGGACCGAAAAAATCGAAATGCGGGAGGGGGTGGGGGGAGAGAGAGAGAGAGAGAGAGAGAGAGAGAGAGAGAGAGAGAGAGAGAGAGAGAGAGAGAGAGAGAGAGAGAGAGAGAGCGTGCGTGTTAAGACTCTCACCATCCGCCCAAATATCAACTAATTTTGTGTCGATAAACTGACTCACAATTTACAATGTCTGCAAAGCAGAGCAGTGGAGAGAGGGGGGGGGGAGGGGGGGAGAGAGGAGAGAGAGAGAGAGAGAGAGAGAGAGAGAGAGAGAGAGAGAGAGAGAGAGAGAGAGAGAGAGAGAGAGAGAGAGAGAGAGAGAGAGAGAGAGAGAGAGAGAGAGAGAGAGAGAGAGAGAGAGAGAGAAAACGCGTGCGTGTTAAGACTTTCACCATCCGCCAAAATATCAATCAATTTTGGGTCGGGGGGATGGAGGGTGAGGGGGGGGGGAGGGGAGGGGAACCGGAACCACTGGAACCCCCCCCCCCACACACACACATACCCCAGATCCGTCCAGTCACGTTCAAAATTAACTGATTCAAAATTTACAAAGTCTACAAAGCAGAACTGGAAAGGATCGACAGGAGATGGTAATAGTATCTCAAGAGTGTTCGGATATGAGTCAAATGTAGTGCCTGATTAGCTTGGTGCCTTAACAGGCACTACCCTTGAACTATTACAGTCGATCTGTCTCAGTGATCAAAGGAAAGCATTGCTGATTTCCTACTCACAGTCGCAAGAAAGCCACTAATTAGATGCTACCATTAAGCTCTCATAGTGTTAGAAGGGAAAGCATTATTTCGTATCAATAGGCATCCCTCCCCAAAAGTTGCGAGTAAGCAGTTTTTCTCTTTGACTGGAGTAATGAGCCGATCACAGCGAAACGATGGACGCAATATGACAAGGCGTAGGTAACAAGGGAACTAACTCTCTCGTTTTCTCTTGATTGTCTGTCCGCGGGTGAACTTTCCCCGTTGTGACCTCAACCCCCGCTTTTACCTTCCAGCGTCAGCATGATGAGATTTTAGATCAAGTTCTCCTGGTTTGCCCTGTACGTGAGAGACGTAGAAGTAGTTTGAGGTTTCGTTAGGAATGACGGGAAGGGGGAGAGGGGGAGGGGGATTTGAGTGAGGGAGGGCGAATCTTGAGGTCATGGAAATTGATTTGATGTTGCAGGTTTTCGCCTAGATGGGGGAGAAAGGGTAGGGAATATGATGGTAGTTTGGTGATACACAGTCGGAGGAGTGTGGTGGAGGAGAATTGGGGGTGGGACTTCCAGTGACGACTTCCAGTGACACCGGCCTACATATCCTATCAGTCACAGCAGGTTGTGTCTTTCACGCTTCGTCATTTCGTACCTCAAGTTGTTAACAAGTCTGTTGGAAGTCTTAGCATGCATGTCAACACAGGAGGAGTGTGCGTGTGTGTGTGTGTGTGTGTGTGTGTGTGTGTGTGTGTGTGTGTGTGTGTGTGTGTTTGTGTGTGTGTGTGTGTGTGTGTGTGTGTGTGTGTGTGTGTTTTGGAGGGGGGGGGGGAGGGACAACAAAGAGACAGACGACAGACAGGGGAAATAAGGGTGGTTGTGAAGGAATGAAATTGTGAAACATAATATAAACACGTGCAGATAATAATTATACTAATATACATTAGCACACATTAAGCCTTTGACAGTCAGTAGCACTTTTGTCGAGGTGATTCCTCGAGGAATCACCTCGACAAAAGTGCTACTGACTTTCAAAGGCTTAACAATCTACCTCGAAAGTCGAGTCAGACAGTGTGTATGTATCTACAGACGAAATGCACATAACACGATATAACCCTTTACGAGTTTCTTTTATTCATCCACTGATGTTTTCTTTTCTTTATTTATATAATTGTTAACAACGTAAACTGCTTGATTCCAACAACAACAAAAACATGTTTCTCGTGAAGAACTGTACACAAAAATTAATCATACCATAAAATCATCATTGACCAAAATAATTTCACGTTCAGTATATCCAGTTTTTCCTGAACAGTTATTCAGTTCATAAAAGGCCCTAAACTCTTCCATGTCCTTTTGCTTATCGTACTTGACCACGAGGTTGAGCAGCCAGTGCAGAAACTGTCGGCTCGGTTTGCCTCTGGTCACGGACCTTTATTACTGGATGGCTGTCTGCTCCCGCTCTCTCTCATACCTCCTTACCGCGAGTGAGGAAAAAGGTCAAACTTCAAGGCCAAGGGACTCCGAACTTCCGTTTTCAGTTTAAACATGGCTACGCAGTTCAATGTTGACGAGATCCTTGAGGTAAATCCCAGCGTTTTATAATACAACTACTTATTTTACGAACGAAAGATCTGTAGAATCATTAACTTTAATTGTAACTAAGACATTTCCTGTTTTTCTTGAGGAAGTTTTTTATTTATTTATTTATATTTTAACGACCCAAACTGACGAGTGGTAAGTTTGTTGCAGAGCGGTCGGGAATGCAATGCTTATCGATTGACGGACTTTCAAAATGACTGAGAAATGTAATTAGAGATGTGAAATATGCAGATAGCCCAATGAAATAAAAGTAGAGACTTATTGTTCATGTGTTACTTTTGTCCAGAGTGAAGTCATGTGTGGTGAACCGGTTTCAGATGAGGCAAATCAGAAGAGTCCACTGACAGAGGTGAGCTTTGGTATCGATATCTTGCCATACGAGTGAGAAAGAGCCAGGTGATAATTGAGAGAAAAAAAAGAGTGACTGTAATAATTTAACTATTTGTAGATTCCAGGTGTGTGTAAAAACAATAATAATTAAACAAAAGAAGGAAAAAATGTGCTTTCTCTAAAAAGGAGACCCTCCCCCCCCCCCCCTCCATACACATGTTTTTAACAGGTTAAAATAATGGATCACCAAATTGTATTAAATCAGGACCAATCCAACCGCTGTGTGTAGGTGCATTTGTAATACTAAATTGTGACCACTTATGTTTCAGCTCAACATGCAAGACATAGACCGCGCATGTTGGTTCCTGGCTAACAACTGTATATCGATCAATGCAAAGGAATTTTTCAAAACTGCATCTAGTAATTACAGTGGAATGTATGCATTTTTACACCCAAATGGACGAGCCAATGTAATTGTTAATACATAGAAGAGTTTTAATGTGCCAGCTACCCATTTCCTTCCCTATCTTGATATTTGAAAAGAAGCGTATGCTTGGAAATAAAATGTGATACATTACCATTAGTAATGCACATGATAGTGATGTTTCCTGGTTATTATGGCTGGTTTGTTTGTTTTATGTGTTCGAGTTAAGTGATGTGTTGATAAATTCAGGATTACTATTTGATTTGGAGATGAACATCTGTGTGGTGGTGGGAATGTTTTTTTTTTTTGTTATTGTAATGTGATGTGTTTGCTTGAGTCAAATGTTTAAGTGCAATAAATATGTATAAATATTTGTATAATAGGTATAAATGTTTAAGTGCATTAAATATGTGCTACACTGACACATCTTACTTTAACTTGTAATTTATTTTAGGATCAAGCGTTTTGGAAAAGACCGCATTTTTGAACACATGTCTGGTTGCAAGGAGCAAGTTTCCAACCACAGCAAGGGAGAAGGCATGGACAAAATTCAATGCGGCTTACCAAGACCACATGTTATCTGTCACATCTTTGACCGGATCTGTTCAAGCGTCGATGTGGCTGTGCCTCCAACTGTTTCAACAGTTGCTAGATGACAACTACCCAATCTCATCTGTGCAGTCAGAAGATGCTGCACTCCACGATTTAGATGTCCCGCTCTCAGATGATATGAAAGATATTATCTACCATATTGGTGGAAGCATTGTGCAGAAATTGAAACAGAGGTATCTGCGTTTGAAAGACAGTGCGCAGAAAGAGGAGAGGCTGCAGTGCCTGAGGAAGTTCAGCCAAGAGGAAGACCAGGCAAGCGTACTGACATCAGCCCTTAACCGAGGAGGATTGATTTTCCTTAGACAAACACCAAAAGAATTCTTTGTCCTTTTGGAGAAGAAAGTGTGCCTCCTGTTCAGCAAGAATGAGAGCAGCTCCAGTCAGAATTTCAGCACTATGTGCTGCCAAGATCAAAACATTTTGGCAGCATACACAGAGATGACCTCTGATTGCGACGTTGGTGATGAAAGCAAGGAGGCTGTATGTTTATCTATTATGCAGCTTTTCTTCAAAATTCGAATACATCATGAATGCAAGAAGTACATGGAGAAAGTGAAGTCGACAACCGCTGTGTCCGCCAAAGGCCTGAGGAAAGGTCTTAAACTAGAACCTTCGAAGAAATAGGCTGAATCTTTTGTGAAACCATGTATGTATTCACTGGTAATTTACTACTACTACTGTTTTATCATGTATTGGAATTCCATCTGGTGAAATAATGAGCTCTAGCCTTGAATTTAGCCTTGATGGCATACCTGACTGTGCCAATATTATGTTCTTTTATAATACAGTAGTAATACTAGTATTACACACTTTCTCGCGACTGTGCCAATATTTAATGTTAAATTATCCCTCTTGGTTTGTTTTATACTTTGATGCATTAATATAATAGTAACATCAACTGATCTTGGTTTGTTTTATACTTTGATGCATTAATATAATAGTAACATCAACTGATCTTGGTTTGTTATATACCTTGATGCATTCATATAATAGTAACATCAACTGATCTTGGTTTGTTTTATACCTTGATGCATTCATATAATAGAAACATCAACTGATCTTGGTTTGTTTTATACCTTGATGCATTCATATAATAGAAACATCAACTGATCTTGGTTTGTTTTATACTTTGATGCATTAGTATAATAGTAACATCAACTGATCTTGGTTTGTTTTATACTTTGATGCATTAATATAATAGTAACATCAACTGATCTTGGTTTGTTTTATACTTTGATGCATTAATAGAATAGTAACATCAACTGATCTTGGTTTGTTTTATACTTTGATGCATTAATAGTAACATCAACTGATCTTGGTTTGTTTTATACTTTGATGCATTAATAGTAACATCAACTGATCTTGGTTTGTTTTAAACTTTGATGCATTAATATAATAGTAACATCAACTGATCTTGGTTTGTTTTAAACTTTGATGCATTAATATAATAGTAACATCAACTGATCTTGGTTTGTTTTATACTGTGATGCATTAATATAATAGTAACATCCACTGATCTTGGTTTTGATTTGGCTCCTTAGGAGTCCATAAATCAAACTTGAAATTTGAGTTCCTTGGTAATCCACTCAGGCCTAGACTTGGATCTACACTTCATGTATACCTGACTCGTGTTCTTTGGTATTACAAACTCAGACATTGGAGTCTTGTGTGTAGTCTTGATGTATATATGACTGCGACAGTTTTATGTTCTTTGGCATTTCAAACTCAGTCCTAGTCTTGATGTATATATGACTGCGACAGTTTTATGTTCTTTGGTATTTCAAACTCAGTCCTAGTCTTGATGTATATATGACTGCGACAGTTTTTATGTTCTTTGGTATTTCAAAATCAGGCCTAGTCTTGATGTATTATATGACTGCGACAGTATTAGGCCCCCCAAAATAATATGTCTGTTTACAGTAACATAGGGAAGAAAAAAACGTTTTTCACCTTTGGTGAGATTTTTGTTGGCTTTTTTCCAATTTTTTAACCAGACGATGCCAAAAGTTTAGGATTGGGCCCAAAAAATTGGGTTGGTTGGGATACAATAAACAGACATTTTTTTTGGGGGGGCCTTATGTTCTTTGGTATTACAAACTCAGCCCTAGTCTTGATGTACATATGACTGCGACAGTATTGTTCTTTCCGTATTACAAACTCGGTCTAGTCTTGGGTCTAGTTTTCATGTATACATGACAGACAATATCCACAAATTATGTGATTTTTTTTCTTGAACAATTTTGTTGGAAAATAAACAGTGGTAATGTCAACCAATGTATTTTGATGTTTATATTGCATGATGAGAAATGACACACACACATACACAAAAGACCAACATCTGCTTACAGACAGGGCATTGTTTTTCACAAACGTCTCATAGAATATATCTTCCTTGATCACCATAAATGTACATGTTCGCTAATTTTAAAAAAAAATCTTCAACTAGGTAATACAATAAAATGCATATTCACATTCACCATTAATTTTTTTTTTTTTAAGTAAATGTTATCATGAAGTGTCGCATTTTAATCCATAGTTGAACATTAAATTTGTCTATGAAGATTTAAAAAAAAAAAAATTGCATACACAAAAGAACTGCTTGCGAGTTTGAAATTCGATCAGTGCAGGTGTAATACTTTTTGGTAGTGACAATATCTTCACACGTCAAAATGAAGTTGCAACGTTGCATAATGTTAATGATCCTGACACCGATACAACCAAAATCTGCTTAAAGTCTACTTTTGTTTTCACAAACATCTCGTACAATATGCTTGCTGTTTTTCAATCAACATAGATGTACGTTACATAAATTTTTTAAAATGTCATCACGAAGTGTCACATTTTTATTCAATTAGTCAAAGAATAATTAAACACTCAAACCATTTAAAAATATTTCTAGATAACCACACACATTTACAATCCTATTTAGCTGTGGCCCGTTTCAGTTGTACACACAAACCAACACGTCTCTCTACTCACCATTAAAAAAATGTTAATGAATAAATATAAAAACAAAACAAAAACCACAAATAATATTGCTAATAATAAAAATAATAAATGACAATCTTTATTAGCGAGGGAACGAACCATGATCCTTTTAACTGAAGATAATGAAGAAAAAGAGTTATTCCTCGACTATTTCAACGTTTTTCCAAATATAATCTGGGAATACAAAAATATAAACATGACAACAGAGTAGCAGCAATAGTCCACAAGGAACAAACCTTTCACGGATGCATTCATAATTAATAGAACCATGAAGAACACACTGCCCACTGGGTACAAAAATATCCTGCATTTTTAACAATGGCACAAGATAATGAAAATATGAGCATTTCATAAATTCTCTCTTAGTAGTCAGCATGTCAATAAAATAAATTCTACACTATCGACACCGACGCCTTTCTCTCTGTATGTAAATAAGAGAACTATACTTTGAGACTGATATCAAACACAATGAGGCACGTCTCGAAAGCATAGTTTAATGAAACAGCAAAAAATGTAGGGGTCAGTCCCACATGACACTCAGTTATTTCTGGGTTTCTTCTTCAGAGGGCTGCTCGAGATAGTCACGGGAGGTCGCTGGTGGTTGTTTCCTTTGACGTTGCCCTGTGGCGTGATGGTCAGTGCCAGCTGGCGCTGAAGCCTTATCGAATTCTCCTGGTAGGCGAACTGAAGCAAGTTGGGATTTTCAGCTGTTCTACCTATGGCTCTGTGGCGACCAAAATGTTCCTCTATGGGGTCCTGGCAAAACTTGTTTGACAGAACAAATTCAACCCCATTGGCCAGCATGAACTTGGTCGCCTCAACAAACCCATGAACTGTCATTACTAGGCCCCTGTACGTCTGAAATGACAAAAACATCTTGGCCCTCTCAGCACGGGTGAAGGGCCCGGGCCTGTTCTCCACAGAAGATCGCCACTCCTCGAGGAACTGCAGGAATTCTGTTTGTAAATAATTAAATCGAGGATCATCTACCTGGGTATAAGCACTCAGGTCAGGTTTTCTCTTTCTCTCTGCTTCCAAAAGGTGTCTCGAGTTCAAACAGTCAAAGAATCGATCCATGTGGAGGATGAACTTTGCCATCTCCTGTCTGTCAGGCCCCCCAAATTGTTGCATGATGCGCCCAACTCGCTCACTCAGTGCCTGTGCAGCCAGACGGACATTCATGACTGAGTGTGGACTCAGGTGTACATGCTGCAGCGTGAGGCGAGTGCGTGCCAGGCCCCTCTGCATATCGGCGTGGTACAAGTCAGCAATGTGCCGCCACAGCATGTACTCCCCATCCTTCCAAAGCAGTCTTGTAGTGGATCCCTCTGCGCTGCTGACCAGATTGTTGCGAACTGTCTTGATGAGGTGGGGAGGGTCACTGATGAAATAGATCCACCTATCTGGGGCAAAGAAATTGAGTGTTTTAAAACATATTTCCTCCTGCCTGCCGTGCATTTGATACAGACGCTGATTGGCTGGTGCCTTGTCACTGGTGCTGACGATGACTTGGAGGCCAGCATCTTCAAGACGGCCAACTGCATTCCAAAACAAGGGATACAACTGGTCAGATGTTGCTGTTCTGGTAGGGAATAATCCCAAACTCATCTTTAATGTAGAGTTTACCCCCACAACATAAAAGACAAGGGCATGAGAAGCAAGTTTCTTTGGTCTGCATTCAAAATCCCATTCGTCCTTGCTGTTTATGAAGCCCACCAATTCCCCCATGCGATTGTCGAAGACAAGATCGGATTTAATTGACATCTCGTCGTGTAAAAGAACGACAAACCGTTGATTTGCTGGCAGGCGCTCTGCAATACGCTTTAATTCTTCCCAGACTTCTGGCTGAAATCCTTGCTGTGGATGTACAGCTGATGTGTACTCTCGCAAGGTGCTCTTACCTGGTAGCTTCAAGATGCCAGTCTTTCTGAGAGTTTCATAAGCCGTCTCACTCTTGGAGTGGATGAGGATGGCAAGTCGGATCATCATGGGATGCCATCTCATTCCATGTTCTTTGGTAAGGAAGGCCTTTTGTTGCTCCTCCCAAAACAACTTTTGAAGGGGATTGTTTAAGTTCCCCATCACCCCCTGTTGCAGGTCACGATGCAAATCCTCTGACAATACAACAGAGTCATTAGCAAGTTTAGACTTAAATTTCTCAAGTTCCTTTTGTAGAGTATTGTTCTGTCTTCTCGCATGTTTTAGTGCTTCTTTCAGCTTATTGTTGTGAAGCGATCGGAGAGAGTCATTTGGTTTCAGTGGCTGCATCATCCTGCTGTCATGCCTCTTCTTTTTTTCCATCAATAGAGCTTCAGCTTGATGGCATGGTCTGCACCACTCTCCTTTGTTGTCTGGCTGATACAGAAGCTGGCAGTGGATGGATCTTACACATGAAGTATGTTGCATCGCCCCGTTGACCACCAAGTACTGAATGTGCTGGTAATATGATGTCTTGCTATCAGGTGGCCCCGCAAACTGTTGCAGCGGTGCTGATGTGATGCCTGTGCACACATCCATGGCCTGCAGCTCTCTCAGAAAAGCACTAAGTTTCTTGCCTTCAAGGTCAGCTCCCAAGTGGGCTGCAGGAATACCAATAACCTGCAGAACAAAAATAAACATAATTAGTTAAATTTGCAGCAACACAGCATATTAATTTTTACCATAGCCACCACGGCTTATCCAAATCACTCTAAGTACCTTTTAATTTTTAGTGAACCGCGTTCCGTTAGCCCTTATTTTGGTTCTTCCATGCATTTTATGCTTAATAATGGCACTATTTATTTTAACAAATCCAAAGAAGACAGATTTCAAGTTTGGAAAAAAGGAATCCAGACATGATTTCCAGATCTTTTAATCTTCAATCAAATTTTCCAAGATCACTATAATTTCAATTATACATTTAATTTGTTTAGCACCATTTCAATACAATAGTGCTCAAAGCACTTATACACACTCACGCAATTTAAGACAATATGTAGAAATTATATCACGATATAACACTTTGGCTTAAAATAAATAATAAAAAAACAACATTGCAACATTTTAATTTTGATACTGTAACAGAAATTTATTTTGGTTCATGTCACAAAAAAAAGCTGCATAAAAATAAAAATAAAAAATTAAAAAATATAAAAATAATCTACAAGCACAAACAGAAAAAGAAGGGAACAAAGAGGCGCACGCTCGTCATTTTCAAGCACAAAATCAATGACTACTTGATTCTGTAAAAAAAAAAAAAAAAAGACAGAAATAGCATTCAAGAACAATGATTGTAACATACCTTCACATTTGCAAGAAGGTGTGGGGTTCCCATGCTGACAACTATCCTCCACTGGTTTTTCTCTGATGGCAGTCCAATCTGCAGTGATGACGGTGTGCTTTCCATCATCACCCACCCTGGTGGCAAAGTCTTTCTTGCATCTCTTTGTACATCTTCAAAGGTTCGGTAGCAAATTCTTACTGGCACAGGAGGTGGCTCTCGTGCAGTCTGTAAAAAACAAAAGTATATCACACCTATCACACATACACATACACATATTATATACACACACACACACACACACACACACACATCTATATATATGCATTTCTGCTCAACTACACATTCACCCAGGCAAACTGTATTGTCAGTTTGATTTTGTTTTTTACTAGATACAATTTCGTACCAAGTGCTGTGTATTTCTTGTATGAAGTTTTAATTTTCATTCACACTTTTGAACTAAAGCAGTTTGTTTTGGATGCTTTTACTAAAATGTTGATGAAAGTTATGAAAAACGCATGATCAAAATAAAGTTAGCAGAAAATTGAGAAATACAAACTTGCGGCCAACAATAAAATTAATGTCTACTACTTACTGGCTCTGGCCTCATAGTTTTGCTTGTTTCGATGGATTTTCTTGGCATCCAGTGAAGCGGCATACTACCGGGAACAAGTCCTGTGCACCTGCCTGTTGGCCCTGCAAAATTTGTACACTGAACATAAATATCTGCATTTATCATGATGAGACAGAAACTTGTAAGTTACCACACAGTATCGTTATTGTCTAAAACTACAAGAAATTTTAGTTAGGCCTACAGAGTTAAAGGTGCACAATAAAATTTTAAAACAGATGAATACAAAATCTGTTAAAGTATACGATCTAATATATAAAATAGATATAATTTAATTATTGAAATTTCCGCATTGCTGGTCCCGTACACTAACGACATTACGGTAACAAACAACACTGCTCAGACCGGTCAGACTGTAACAGACCGGTCAGACCACTCACTCCGGCACACCGCATAAAGAGATTAAAGCTCCGTATTAAAAGCTAATATTACATGAATAATAACACGAAAACATGTGCAAGCATTTCATCAAACTTACCTCGTTTCAAACAGTTCTCATCAAAGTGACGAGAGCAGATCAATGCCTTATCTGCATTGAAACTTGTGTCGCAACGGTTGATGGCTTGTATCAAATCACTTCGCCATTTGTTAATGTCTGAATTTTTCCCAGCCTTCGGGATGGACAAAAACGACAACCCCCTGCATTTTCCGGCTGTTGTATGACAGCCCACAACGCAGCAATTCCGGTTAGATCGCATCGCCATTTTCATGCACGAAATTACGCCACAAAATAATAACTGGAAACTTTCGCCAAACTTGCAAAGATGCCACCGGAAGTAAATGATCCCTTGTCTGCAAGTTTGACCTTAGACCCATACTGTTTCGACCTTGACCCCAAGACAGCCATCCAGGGAATAAAGGTCCGTGCCTCTGGTCGTCCTGGCTGACCCAGTCCGGGATTTGGGTCATCACGGTTGCGATCCAGTTCTTCACAGATGGCGTTGGCCTAACGCCATACAGTTCGGTGCTAGGTCGGACAAACGCACATCGCGACAAACTGGTGTTGGCTGCGGGAATAACATGAAAACGTCCTCATCCGGAAAAGCCAATAAGCAACACAAGTGCAGTTTTATTGTCTTGTGAATTGGGAATAGAGATCGACTTAAAAAAATAAAACACCCCTCTTGAGACAAGTGAACACTTTTTAAAAAGTGTTCACTTGTCTCAAGAGGGGAGGCTACACTTTCATGATTTCGACTAGACCCACCGTACCTGGTTATCTAAAATTAAAGTATTGTTGACCCTTTTGGCTGTCGATAGAGCTTTTGTCGTGGTGATTCCTGCAGGAATCACCTCGACAAAAAGCGCTACCGACAACTAAAGGATTAATCTGTTTTCACGCGCGCAGTGCTGCGTTCCGCAGCATTTAGGGATATTTAGAGGAAACTAGGGGTACACGTCAAAACACAGTTTGAAATCAGCAAACGCGACGATGACTTCATGATATTCGTATTGCGTCACAACTCCGTCATCATTCTCGTCAGTGTCTTTGACAAACAAATCGGCATTGAAACCTGGCCACGTGATGGACCACGAGCTGCAAGAAAAAAAAAGTGGGAAGACAAAAGATAAGTGCACTAATCCAAGACGATTCTTTCAATCTAAAAATACAAATGTCTAACTTTCTAAAGTGAAATCTGCGCTGGACTCTGGATGGTTTGGTTTGAACTTTTTCTTGATCTTTAACCCATTCAGCCCTGACGCACTGCAGCAGGAGATGGGTCGACCATGATAATTCAAGGGCAGTTCCAGATTTGCTTGGCGCCTGTCGGCGCCAAGCTAATCTGGCACTGCCCTTGAATTATCATGGTCGATTCATCGCCTGCAGCAGGTGCATAGTCGTAGACGCCTGCAAAATTTGGGAAATACGGTC
The DNA here is from genome assembly GCA_036245525.1 of Semisulcospira habei. Classification (NCBI taxonomy): domain Eukaryota; kingdom Metazoa; phylum Mollusca; class Gastropoda; family Semisulcospiridae; genus Semisulcospira; species Semisulcospira habei. The sequence goes on along the minus strand of BTPG01000007.1, from coordinate 174,026,924 downwards.
GTCGGGCTGAATGAGTCAATTGGAATTTAGACTTTTCGTTTTACTACTGATTTACTAGCAGCATAACTTGGTCCTTTGGTTTGGCTAACAAATTTAAATCCCATGCTTCCTGATTTCATTCAGAGGACTTACTTCTTTAGCCAATCACAGGCGTACTTGAAGTGCAGTACAGGTGACCCCATCTGTCGAGCTGTGACGCGCTCGTACTAAAAATCATTATTACAATAAATAATACCGGTGTCCGCAGTTCTATGTAATGTCAGTATCAGTCAATACAAAAGCCTATCAACTATATGAACATTAGATGACATACTTTCAATCATTATAAATAATAACACGAGGGGGTGAACCATAACCCACAAAGTTCCTTCTATATGAGAGCTGTCCTCGCTTGTCAATGGTCTCTACCTTTTGTCTCTGACCTGATTCTGATGTTGAATTATCTCCTATTGAAAAAGTCTCGAAGATCTGCCAATGCGTCAGTGAGTTCTATAAGGGACGCAGGACATACGCGTCATTGATTTGTCAAACGTCATTTGTCATGACTGACTTAAGTTTTAGTTTTTACGTAATTTTATATTTTACGTGATATGAGTTTGACTTTCGCTTCATAGGCTTGAGAAAATGGCGACAAAACTAGAATTTTATGGTACAATTTCAGTCTTATTTGTGTGACAGCAGGTTGACTTTACCTAGCTACATGATGTACTAAGTACACGGGCCACCTGCATGCTCTTCTGAAATCGCGTCGATGTGTGTGTGCGTGTTAGTGCGTATGCGCGCGCGCGGCTCCAAACATCTCCAAGAGGCATAGATCTATTCCTCCTGGAGATGCGCGCATGTTTGAGAGAGAGAGAGAGAGAGAGAGAGAGAGAGAGAGAGAGAGAGAGAGAGAGAGAGAGAGAGAGAGAGAGAGAGAGAGAGAGAGAGAGAGAGAGAGAATGACGTCATATTGAGAGTATTATGTCACTGTCTGCCTGGTGACGGAGTTGCCTCTTTTACGTCACCACCAGTCTGACTTTCTCTAGAAGTAAAGGTTTTATAGTGTTTTAGTTCTTTTCTGAAAAGAATTAATTTTTTACTAAAGAAGTTGAAAAGATACAAAGCTGGCTAACGAACGCATTTAATGTCTTTCTCCAAACTAGCTATATGCAAAGGTTCAAGTAAATATGACAAAAATTACGGACTCTAATTTGGGTCAACCGACTTCCAATAAACGGTTGTTTATGTCTTCAATGAGACATTAAATTACAATATGCTCGGAGGCGCTTTTAGCCACCCACTTAAGAAAGTATTTCGCCAAGTTTCAAGCTTGTGTGTACAGAAATATAGGAGATTCTCCTGTTTACATACATACGCACACATATACATACATACATACATACATACATACGCACATACATACATACATACGCACATACATACATACATACGCACATATGGCGCTTTGCGCGAATGTGCGTTCAGCAGCGAGGTTAGCGTAACTAGACATGACGAAATTTTTATCTTGTTACTTCAATTGTTAGAGGTTTAGCCTGCCCGCCTTTGACATCATTGACATGCTTTTAAATTCGCGGCCCCACGGAGATCCGTCCTAAAAAGTCCCTTCTATAAATAGAAGGGACTTAAAACAGGACAAGGTGTGCACCTTTTTAAGTCACTTCTATTGATAGAAGGGACGTTTTTGGACGGTTGCAGTGGGGCAAATTTAATAGCATGTCCATGATGTCAAAGGCGGGCAGGCCTAAACCTCTCACAAGTGAAGTAACAAGATAAAAAATACGTCACGTCTAGCAAAGCTAACATCGCTGCTGAACGTACATTTAGCGTGTATTGTGCGTATGTATGTATGTATGTATGTATGTATGTATGTATGTATGTATGTATCTATGTATGTATGTATGTATGTATGTACCTTGACCTTGACCTCCCGCCTACCCTGGACGAGGTCAAGGAAGCGATCAACCAGACTAGCTCCGGCAAGGTTGCAGGTATGGACGGCATCCCCGCAGAGCTCTTCAAAGCAGCTGGACCTGAGACCCTTGATGCCTCCTCAACATTCTGACATGCATCTGGGCAAAGGAGAACATGCCACAGGAATTTAGAGATGCTACAATCGTCTCCCTGTTCAAGAACAAGGACAGCAAAGCAGACTGTGCTAATTATCACTCTTGTCCATTGCTGACAAGATCCTCGCGAGAGTCATCCTCAACCGTATGATCAGCTCTGTATCTGAGGAAGCACTCCCAGATGCTCAGTGTGGCTTCAGACCCGGCCGCAGCACAGTCGACATGATCTTCTCTGTGAGACAGGTGCAGAAGAAATGCATTGAGCAGCACATGGACCTCTACGCTGTCTTCATAGATCTGACCAAAGCATTCGACACCGTGAACAGAGAAGCGCTTTGGGTCATCCTCGCAAAGCTCGGCTGCCCCAGGAAGTTCACCAACATCATCCGCCTCTTCCATGATGGAATGGTAGGAGTTGTCCAGTCAAACGGCGACACATCCGCACCCTTCAACATTTCCAACGGTGTCAAACAAGGTTGTGTTCTTGCCCCCGTGATGTTCAACCTGTTCTTCACGTGTGTCCTGACCCATGCAGTACGTGACCTTGAGAAGGGAGTGTACCTGACGCACAGACTAGACGGCTCTCTCTTCGACCTCCGTCGACTGAACGCTAGGACCAAGACCATCGAGAGACTGATCCTTGAGGCGCTGTTTGCCGATGACTGTGCGCTGATGGCGCACACGGAGTCTGACCTCCAAACCTTCGTCAACAGGTTCTCGGAAGCCTCTCGACTGTTGTTTGACCTCACCATCAGTCTCAACAAGACCGAGGTCCTGCACCAACCAGCCCCAGGCCCCCCCCCACTTCCCACCCAAAGTGTATATCGAAGGCACCGAGCTGATGACTGTCGACCAGTTCATGTACCTGGGGAGCATCATCTCTTCTGACGGTACTATCGACAAGAAAATCGCAGCTCGCATCAGCAAAGACAGCCAAGCCCTGGGTCGTCTGCGCACTTGTGTGTTGAATTCCGACAACGTCAAGTTCTCCACCAAGATCAAAGTCTACAAGGCAGTAGTCCTCCCCAGCCTCCTCTACGGCTGTGAGTCGTGGACGCTGTACAGAAAGCACCTCAAACAGCTTGAACGTTTCCACATGAGATCCTTGCGCTCACTCATGGGCATCAAATGGCAAGACAAGGTGACAAACCTGAAAGTCCTGGATAATGCTGGCTTAGTGAGTGTTGAAGCCTTGATCTTAAAGACACAACTTCGCTGGACAGGTCATGTCATACGCATGGATGATTCTCGCATGCCACGCCAACTCCTGTATGGTGCACCCTCAAAAGGCCACAGGAAGCAAGGACGGCCAAAGAAACGCTTCAAAGACTGCATAAGAGACAGCCTCAAGTACTGCGTCTTCCCGGTAAAGGAACTTGAAGCACAAGCACAAGACAGACCTGGCTGGCGTGCCGCCACCAGGAAAGCCTGCACGCTCTTTGAACACAATCGGCGCGAACGGATCACTAGTGCCAGAGCTCGCAGAAAGACAGCGTCGACTCTCCCCACAGCTACTTTCCAGTGCCCCCATTACCCTCGCAGGTGTGGCTCCAGGATTGGCTTGGCCAGCCACACCCGCACCCACAAATAGAAGTCATGCACAATGACGACATCATCGGTTTTCGATGGTCTACCCATTAGTATGTATGTACTATGTATGTATGTATGTATGTATGTATGTATGTATGTATGTATGTATGTATGTATGTATGTATGTATGTATGTATGTATATGTATGTATGTATGTATGTGTGTGTGTGTGTGTGTGTGTGTGTGTGTGTGTGTGTGTGTGTGTGTGTGTGTGTGTGTGTGTGTGTGTGTGGGTGTGTATGCGTATGTGTATAAATTAGGGGGGGGGGGGGGGGCACGGTGGACCGGGCTAGGTCTTGGACTAAATGTCTACCGTATTTTCAGTACGATAGACAAAAATGATGCACATCCCTTACCTGAAGAAACCTCACCTTGTCCTCCGTTTTTGCCCTATTTCTCTTCTTCTACCAAACGAAGGTCCACTATTTTGTGGGCTGACAATGCACAGGTTTGTGAAGTTTGATCAAACGGGTGGACGAAACCACATAGATGATTTTCACTTCTTTTCAAAGGACAGATCCACTAACTACAAGCTCAAACAAGATTATACTTACTCCTCGTGCCCAAACTTCGGCTTTGGAAGTGATTCGTGCATGACTATGCCACTGAGGTGAACTTCAGCGAAATGAGGAACGAACGCAAAAAGAAACGAAACAGTTCCAGATAGGCTAATCGTTCGGTGATAGGTTATATCTGCTTAGATCTGTGACTATCCCTTGCCCATTTGTGAGGGATGAATTGGCATTGGGTTGAAAACTTGATCTTCTGAAAGAGTTTCGCGGGAAAAGCCTTGGTAATGGCAGGCCAGTCAGTACACACACATTGCGTGCACATTGCAACATGTGCCACGAAGCCGATGTGGCAGGTGGCAAACTTTTGCTACCACACATTGCCGGAAGGAAAATCTGTCGGCGTGAGTCGAACCCCTAAGGCTGAAATCACGAGAAAGTCAGACCATTACTGCTAACCCTTTCCTTGCCATTCGACGCATGTCTTTTTAATTATTTTTTTTTAAAATGAAAGTTTTGTTTATTCAACGACAAAAAAACACCACTGTCCAAGAAACATGGATACAAACTGGCATCAGCAAGAGACATAGATCCTCATGAGCGCTCTGAGCCTTTCTTTGTGGGGCCGATATTGCGCTTTAGAAGAGTTATATATTATTATTATTTTTCTTATTATTATTATGAGCCCCCGCAGTGACGGGGGCTCATTAGGACCTATGTTTCTTGCATTGGATCGTGTTCACATTTTCTCGGCAGAAAAGCCCCAACTATAATCAACATTTCAATTGTATAACATTGACGTGTTTTATTGTAACTATTGCTGGTGCTGGAGGTACCTCTCACATAGAACTCTCAGGTTGAAGATCTGCTCAGTTGTGCTGCGCCCTAGTCTGAGGCCTGCCTGTTCCTCAGCTATGATTTCATCTGCCTGTGGCTTCAGCCTGTTCAGTAGGATTGACTGATTGTACATTGCTTAACGTCCCGACAGCAACAAGACTTTCTCAGGACGTGCCTGAACTACTTGTGAAAAAAACCTAAACAGAACATTGAATGTATGTCGCCAGCCGGTCCAATACGTTAAATAAACCTAAGACATGGGGCCTAAAGAAAGCTGAGACCATTTAGCAACACGCATCCAATAGCCCACATGAACCCCTTCTGGCAACCGTGAAACGGCGCAAGCTTGCTTGGTTTGGCCACGTGACCCGACACAACACCTTGTCCAAGACTATCCTCCAAGGCACTCTCGAAGGAAGTCGTCGGCGAGGTCGTCAGAGAAAGAGTTGGGTCGCAAACATAAAAGAATGGACCGAACTCGAGATGCCAGACTTGCTTGCCACCGCCCAAAATAGAACTCAGTGGAGAGCACTGTCTGTTGCTGCTGCCTTTCAGTCCCCCCAACGCCCAGTTCGGGCAAGGGACTGATGATGATGATGATGATCCAATATCGAGAGTTACAGGCAGCGCAGACAGTAGGGAGAGTTTAAAAAAGGAAAATACAGGTGAATGGACCAAGGGTAGACAGAAACACATGCCCCAGAGTAGAAGGGAAACCCACCCTGTGGGGCTGACCAGGGTGACCCTGGGAACTAAAAAGTAATTAACCCCACCCAAGTCCCCCAGGGCAGACCCGGGTGGGGTTGTTCAGTAGGATCTTTAACATGACTTTGCTTGGGTGGCATATAAGACTGATAGTGCGATAATTCTGGCATTGATGTAAGTTGCCTTTTTGGGGGGGAGAGTTATTATAAGTGATTGGGTCCATGGTGTGGGCAATCCCCTGACTGCCAGATCTTATTGCAGATTGTTAGTAAGGCGCTTATCATGTCTTCTCCCCCTTCTTGGACTAGCTCTGCAGGGATGTTGTCTGCTCCTGCTGCCTTTCCTTTTTTTCAGCGAGTTCACTGCAGCCTCTACTTCTTCTCGGAGGTGACACTTACAAGACAAACACTTACTACTTCTATGTGTGATCACTGGCAGCCAAAGAGTTAGCGTCCCCGCGACAAGATGGATAATGGACGGCCCTAGGGGGCTAGGCTGGATTCAACTTGGTGACAACAAGAGGCAACGATCCTCATGAGCCCCCGCAACTGCGGTAAGTTAGTGCAACTGCAGAGGCTCATGAGGATCTATGCCTCTTTCGGTTGGGTGGTGTTTACATTTTCTCGGCACTGACAATGTTAAAACTGAAGTTGCCTTTCGTGGGGGGTGGGGGGGAGGGGGGGGGGAAGGGGGGCGCCTTGTATGTTACTTTACGGCCTCCAAAATCCAACAAGTACACACACACACACACACACACACACACACACACACACACACACACACACACACACACACACACACACACACACACACACACACACACACACACACACACACACGCACGCACGCACGCACGCACGCACGCACGCACACACACACACACACACACACACACACACACACACACACACACACACATAATACGCATTGGGGCGGGCCGTAGTGCAGTGGTTAAGGCGCCTGCCACCAATGCTAAAGGTGCGAGGTTCGACATCGGGCTCCGGCGTCGGACTTTTCTCCTCTAGTAAGTGTCACCGTTAATTCGGGCTGACCGTCGGGGGTTCTTTCTCCGGGTACTCCGGCTCTTCCTCCCCCTCCACTTGGGTACCGGTTTCAGGCCATTTTATAAATTTCAATACAAGCGATCAAAATTTCCGAAATCTCAGTAGCTGAGCTGACCATTCGCACCACGTGAATGTCCTGTGTTTGTCTTGTACTGTGCCTTGTCTTCAGAGTGAACGTGCGTGTTGGGTACAGTTCGCGGCGCTTTGAGCCGATTTGCAGAATTGGGGAAAACGCCTATATAATAGCCGATATTATTATTATTATTATTATTATTATTATTATTATTATTATACCGCGCATCGCGCCAAAACGACGTTAGAGAAGCTAGATGTGACGTCACTTTTATCTTGTTACTCCTTTGCCAGACCATGCGGCCCGCTCGCCTGTTTTGACCTTTGCACTATTTTGTTATACCAATAGTAGATACATTTTGTTTATGTAAACGCTGCTATTTCACGGACATTTTTTGTTCTCTTTTTTTTTCTGCTTACACTGCCGTCGTCCATAGTGACGCGCTGTCTTTGCCCGCAGCCCACTGCGCTTTCTCGCCTCTCGTGCTAGAGTGCGATCTACTGAGTTTGGGGGAACTGGCAACCTCGGTATTAGTCTGTCTGAAACGTGCAGACTTAGATCAACGTGTTATGTACAAAGAGACACCGACATACACACGAGGACGAGATGCGCGAAGTAGCAGCAGCAGATCGTCAATACATGGCAAGTTGAAACCAGCAAGTAAGAACACGTACATTAAGTTTGTGAAATCCGGAGCATTCTCCCGTTTACTTTGCTGTTCATCGGTAACATTTTGTTATAAACAAAGTGGACAGCACCGCGCGGACCGGAAACAGATTTGTTATAGTCGGCGTTTTGTTCTATCCGTCCTTGCTAAACTTGCTAAAAGAGACTTAGGTTTACGAACACAAAACCCAGACGAGAAAGACAAATCCAGACCGGATGACACTTCCGATCAGGGAAAGATAAGCAGCAAGTTGGGTACTTGTTAGTTGATGCCCACTTTGATTGTTACCTCCTTCTACCTCTGATTTCTTTTTCTTTCATTCTCGACGCTTGTCACATAGAACAAAGATGTCAGCTGTAACCCAAGGTGTCTTTGCTTGTCGGTGTTTGCCAAGGATCTCACTGGCTGTTTGGGTTACAACAGTGTTAAATGTGTCAATCAGTGTGTGCACGTCCGTGTCCTCTGCACCTAGAAGTAGCAGTGGTGCGAATTTTCCTCCTATCTTTGCCTGAAAGGCTTCCGCTAACTCTGGGTCTTTCAGCTTCTCGAGGTCAAACATGATTCTGGTGGGACCCTGCTTGTTGACCTTCTTTAGGCGGAGTCGGAAGGTCATCATCACTAAGTCATGGTCACTTCCAATGTCTGCTCCTGGAAAACGTCTTGTCTTGGCAATGTTCACACTGGTTTGGAAGCGTCTCTTCACCATGATGTAGTCAATTTGGTTATGGTGCTCTCCGTTCGGGCTGTGTCATGTCCACCTTCTGGATGCTTTGTGACAATTACAAGACATTTAGTACTATGGAAACCCGAAATGGTAACACACGTGTTGTGACTGTCTATTCCAAGCGTATTTCTTTCCACGTTCGCATGGGTATTTATACAGACGTTTGCCGGGACCTTCCCGAGAACGTTGCCATATCCAGATTTCGTTATATCTGACCTTATAAGAGAGTGGACTATACTTTCACAATTTATTGCGCATAATGATGATTTTGTGTGTGTGTGCGTGCGTGCGTGCGTGCGTGTGTGTGTGTGTGTGTGTGTGAGTGTGTGTGAGTGTGCGTGAGTGTGTGTGTGTGTGTGTGTGTGTGTGTGTGTGTGTTTAAGAGAGGCTGTAACGGGCGAGAAACGCCTCCGGAGGTCAATAGGAACTTATGGGAATTCCTACTGACGCTCAGAGCCGTTATCTATTGCTTATAACTCGTGTAGGCTCCTCGCCCCATGTGGCGTCCGACAGACAGACAGACAGACAGACAGACAGTCTGATAGACAGACAGGCAGACAGACCGGCCGATTCAGGTAATAAAAAACGACTTCAACTTGTCACACCTTTCAATGCTCAATACTCTTTATTCTGAAATAGCGCAACAGAAAAGTGACGACATCCTACGTTTTTCTGAGAGTAATATTCGTCTGTTCTTGGCGAATAGTCACAGAGCGCTGGATGGCTGTAGACAAACATAAAATAAAATAAGATACAATTAAAATTAAAAACAAAAACACAGTGCACTGGACAGGATCATGGATAGGAGTTATTCCTAAATCAGAATCGGGTCAAAGACATTAGGCTGAGGCCCTGTGTAGTAATGAAAGACAGAAGGTAGCGCCCATTTATGGTAAGGATTTTAAGGACCATTTCGTTGGATCGCCTGTGGCATGCGGCATCGTAGAAGTGGTACTGTTAATCCAGGATTAGTACTTCAAACTGTGGATGTCAGTGAGGCAGCTCCTGGCCACCAAGAGGCGTGTATTTTTATAAGCCCTTGCAGCCGGAGAAGAAGAGTCGCCTCTTGCAGATAAAGCGGGCTGGGTATATGCTGGAAATGTTTAACCCTTATCATTCGGAATACACCAGTGTGTAAAATAAGTTTGACTAAAATAGCTCAAGGGTAGTTCCAGAATAGCTTGGCGCCTCTATGCGCCAAGCTATTCTGGCACCACCCTTGAACTAAAGCCATGGATCTATAATCCTTATCTGTAAGTTCTATAATGTAGCTTGCATATGGCAGTGTACAAATTTGAATCTTTTAGCCTCAGTATGATATGGGTTAAAGTCCGTGCACTTGTCACCTACTTAAGACTTCGCTCCTTCCCTACCAATGTACGTACATTGTGTTTCTGCAGTTTTCCTTAGTCCGGCGCCAAAGAGCTCCAACCGTCCCGGGAACGTGGACACGAAGTGGTGTCAGCAAGAAGGATAAATCCTCATGAGACCCCGCGACTGCTGGTGCTCATCAAGATCTGTGTCTCTTGCAGTCGGACCATTTTCAGTTTTGTCGGCAGTCAAGGGTTTTCAAGACTTTCCATTTTTATTTCGTTGATTCATCACTGCGCAACTGAGGTGAGGTAAGAATGCATAGTGGCCTGACACCGAAGGCTAGTGATATCTCAGGCAGTATAAATAAATTACATGATAACAGACTGCTTATGACGCAATATACATCGCTCGTTCTCAGGTCATTGGATATAATGTTCGCATTCTATCAGTCGATCTGAGCAGACGTGATTCATATTGCCCAATAAGAAGTCTGCCATCATTTAATGTCTATATTGTCAATGGTCTGGGCAAAGATTACGTACATGTTAAAAACAAATCTTCTGTAGTGTTCAGATGACAACATTATCAGTAACACTGCACGTGGAAGAAAAAGACGTACCAGCCGTACTGTGAGAATGATGGCTGCAGTGGTTTACTTTCCCAAATATGGGTATGGACTTCTGGCTCCTCCGGCACCTCCTTGATTAGCTGCGGCAGCCTTTTGATAACCTCCGGCACCTGCTTGATGGGCTGAGGCAACCTTTTGATAACCTCCGGCACCTCCTTGATGGGCTGAGGCAACCTTTTGATAACCTCCGGCACCTGCTTGCTGAGCTTGGGCAACCCGTTGATAACCTCCGGCACCTGCTTGATGGGCTGAGGCAACCTTTTGATAACCTCCGGCACCTCCTTGATGGGCTGAGGCAACCTTTTGATAACCTCCGGCACCTCCTTGATGAGCTGAGGCAACCCATTGATAACCTCCGGCACCTGCTTGCTGAGCTTGGGCAACCCGTTGATAACCTCCGGCACCTCCTTGATGGGCTGAGGCAACCTTTTGATAACCTCCGGCACCTCCTTGATGGGCTGAGGCAACCTTTTGATAACCTCCGGCACCTGCTTGATGGGCTGAGGCAACCCGTTGATAACCTCCGGCACCTGCTTGCTGAGCTTGGGCAACCCGTTGATAACCTCCGGCACCTGCTTGCTGATTTTGGGCAAGTCTTTGATAACCTCCGGCACCTGCTTGATGAGCTTGGGCAACCCGTTGATAACCTTCGGCACCTGCTTGCTGATTTTGGGCAAGTCTTTGATAACCTCCGGCACCTGCTTGATGAGCTTGGGCAACCCTTTGATAACCTCCGGCACCTGCTTGCTGAGCTTGGGCAACCCTTTGATAACCTCCGGCACCTGCTTGCTGAGCTTGGGCAACCCTTTGATAACCTCCGGCACCTGCTTGCTGAGCATTGGCACGGCGTTCATCCAGATCAGACCGAGTCTGGGCCACGGCCACAGCCACCAGGCAGCACAGAAGGTACAGTGTCTGAAACAGATGTCAGTTGTCACGTCTTTTCCCACCGTGAGGTGATATCAAAGACAGGTTCTCTTAACCCTTTGTACATGCAGCCACCCGTACTGTAAACAGTTTGTGTGTGGTTCTGTAAACAGTGTGTGTGTGGTGCTGTAAACAGTGTGTGTGCGGTACTCTGTATGTGTGTGTGTGTGTGTGTGTGTGTGTGTGTGTGTGTGTGCGTGTGTGCGCGCACAAAACCCCTAAAATGGGTGACTTTCTTTACCATCCTTATGGAAAATGGATGTGTGTAAAATTCTGTGTGACCAAGTCAGGCACCCATTTTTTTCTGAGGGTTGTTTCTGCATTATCTTTCATTCAAAAGTCAGACAAAAATATCAAAATAGGATGTCCCCATTTACAGGGGTTCACATGATGTGTGTTTGCAACACACTGGGCCTGTGTGTTGCCACATAAGCGAGGGTCTCTATAGATCAACTTGATACCTGATTGGTCGGCTGCGCTTTGACATGAACTGAGTTGTTTCCCCTTCCCATTGTCTTTCGTCCCGCCGCCTCTGTACCGTTTGCAAAGGTACAATTTTATGCAATATTTTTTTTATTTAAGAGCACACCCAAGTGCAGTTATTTAACTGAGATGCTCCCAATCCGATACAATTGCACAGTCGCTTCGCCGAGAAAACTGAGACGTATTCCACGGCCGGTCGTCTGCTGCTCAGTCTTGTAGTAAAAGATAATAGAACCCCACGATTTTAACAATAGCTTTCTTCTTCAATGAAAGGAGTTCGTTCAATAACACCATTACAAGGTCAATCTGTCACGCGATTTTGTTGCTTTTTTTCTGACATGTGTGATTGTGATCGAAAAATAACGTGACACATGCACTATGACAAAACCAAAATGGCGCCAGATTTCAGTGTGTATTTCAATCCTCGTACGCAAAACTGCCTCGCCATTCGAAGAACAGACTTCCACGAACAGGTTTTTCGGATTGTGCAACTGAAGTGTCGCTTTTTACTGTATTACCAGTTATTGTTCGTAGGGGGCAGGGGGTACTGCAGTAATTATGTATGATATCTGATCCAAAATGTCAAGTTTACATGGTTGCATTTGACATGTTTGCAGCACTGTTTTGGCCACACTCAGCACTTTCTGCACACACCCAGCGCCAGATGGCAGCAGGATGTCCAGAACCATCGGGATCTATGGAAGTGGACAAGCACGCCCCTTCCTGGCACATGACCAAGGCCCATGGCAAAATTAATCAGCTAATGGTGCGTCTGGTAGGAGGGTGCATAGACGGCAGCGGAATGCCCCCAATTACAAACTGGTAAGTGATTCTATGATCATCTTCATTTTATTGGCTCGCGTGCGAAGCAAAAGTGAGTTTATGTTCTGGGCCACTGGTCGTCCGTCCGTTGTTCATGGTAAACTTCAACGGTGGCATTTTCTCGGAGACTATTCAAGCCACATTCTTCAAGCTTGGCCCAAGGATACTTTGTGGCAAGACCTTTGTAAACATACCATTTTGAGTGACCTCTCTAAAGGGTCACGCGGGGTTGACAGATGTGTGAAAACTGCTTACATTTTCAGAAAACATGGATTTTGCTGCTGCCAGCCCTCGTCACCAAGGTCACACATATGTAAATCGTACACAAACCAAGGGGAATCACTCAGCGCTGGACAGACAAACAGTTAGATCCCCTGCCCCCGCCAGAGCTAGCCTCACCTATCTGGTTTGTGAGTATATGTAAATCGGTCATACACGGGATTACTCTTTTTATTCTTCTGCAAGGCACCTTAACCCCAAAAATTGGGCTGTTTCTGTCCTAATGCAGCTTTTTTTTTCTTTTTCCAGTTGGCAAATGGAGCCTGGGATGGACCTGAGAGTGCAAGCGCATCGCAATACAAGGACAGTGATGACGAGAAGTTTGTTCCTGGCTCGAGCTCACTGGATTCAGACGGTGTGTCGCCATCAATCTCTGGGATCTCTGACACAGACAGTATTTTAGGACTATGTTAGATTTCAAAGTGTCAGGTTCAGGGTGGGCAGGTGTCAGTGAAGCAAGTACCATCAAGGTGCAGTGTGCGTTAGGGGTTGAATTAGGGGGGTTCAATGAGCATGTGGATAGGCAGAAGGAACATGACTTTGGGCGTGGGGAAAGAGCGCTTACAGAAGAAACAGGTGTGCACGTGTTGCAGAGAGGGAAAGGAAAGTACAAATGGGACAAGAAACATACGTGCAAATTGTGTAGCAAGCTTGCTTTGAAAATGAGCACGCACTTACAAGATGTTCATGCAGATGAGGCAGACGTTGCTAAAATTTTGTCGATGAAAAAAGGGACAAAGCAAAGACGTGAAGCATGGATCAGACTACAAGATGAGGATGATTACATGCATAACGTTGCCGTTCTTGAAAAGAAATCAGGATATTTGATTCCTAAGTATCGCACCAACAGTTGTGACATTGAAGACCTTCTCGCCTGTAGCCATTGCAAATGGCTTTATCGAAGAAAGCTGATCTCTGTACACTCAAAACGTTGCTGTCAGAAACCAGGAGGGTTTCAGTTCGGTAAGAGAGGTGAGGCGGCACGACGTGGGAGGCTAATGCTTCCAATACCTTTAGACATTGACTCTTCCTTCTATCATAAGGTATTAGCCAGACAGAGAGATGATGAGATAAGCCGTCTCATCAGAACTGACCCCTTGCTTCTTGAGTATGGAAAGAGATTATTTGACCCCAGGGACATTGAAGAACACACGGCTGGACAAATCAGCTCCAGGATGCGGGAGTTAGTGAGACTATTAAAGATTATTAGAGTGAGGTCAGAAATGAAAATCACAAGTTTAAATGTTGTGATCAATTTAGCTAGCTTTGCTAATGTTGTACTGGCTGTAAAAGAGCTAGCAGAATTTGATGAGGACACACATCAGTTCAAAAAAGGCAATCTCGCAATGCGGATAGGCCATGCCTAGAAAAAATGTTCACAGATCAAACAGTCACTGGCATCCAAACAGCTTGGGCATGGTTCAGATGACAGGTGGCGACAGAAGCTCTCTGAGGCGCAGCGGTTTGACTCTGTCTTCACCGGGGACTGGTATGATTGTGTGTCCGCTACAGCAGCCCAGTCGGTCGGGAAAATGACCATGAACAAACCCAAGCTGATCCCATCATGTGAAGATGTGAGGAAGGTCCAACAGCTTCTTGAGACAAGGATGGTTTCGGAAGATTATCCGACAGTGGTTAAAGCAACTCTTTGCGCTGTATCACTTTTCAACCGAAAACGAGGGGGAGAAGTTCAGAGAATGAAGGTATCAGACTCCCAGAATGCTAAGATTGGATCGATCACCAATCAAGATATCTTGAAAGGTCTCACAGAGGTTGAGAAGAAAATGGTGAATCATTTTCAGCGAGTGGAAATCAGAGGCAAGTTTAATAGGAGTGTTCCCATTTTGCTGACGAAGAAGATGATGACAACTGTGGACATAATCTTTCAAATGAGGCAATCAGTGCCAGCTCTTGCTGGATCCCAGTACATCTTTGCCACACCTTCTGGTTAGAGGCCTTACAGAGGCTGAGTTCTGAAGGAACATGCGCTAGAAGCATGGGTGTCAAACCCAGCCATGTTCACATTTACTCAGTTACGGAAGCAGGTCGCAACTTTGGCTTAGTCAATGTCCATCTCAGAGTAAGACCAGGATCAGCTGGCAGACTTCCTTGGTCATGCTATTCAGATACATCGCCATATCTACCGCCAACCTCAAGATGTCCTTCAAAAGGCAAAAGTGGCAAAGATTCTTCTGTCAGTTAACAATGGGATGACAGATTTTGAGAGTTGCATTAGAGCTGAGCTGGGCTATGATGAAGAGATTGACTTTGACAATGAAGACACATCAGAAACTTGCAGAGAGGTCGTGGGGGAAACAGCACCTGTGAATGAAGCAAGTAGCAAGTCAACAACACAGAAATCAATGAGCATGACAGAAAGACGTCCAGAGCCTGATGACAATCTAGATAGCTTTGATGATGACAATACTGCGTCAGCTTCTGTTCGAAAGAAAGCTAGATTTTCAAGGAAACCATGGGGGAAAGCTGAAGAGAAAGCTGTTCAAACTCGTTTCAAGACACACCTCGTCGTGAACAAACTTCCTAGAAAGGCCGAGATACAGCAGGCAATCACAGAAGAGCCCACACTTAGACATAGGCACTGGACAAACATTAAGGATTACACACGCAACAGACTGAAAAAGTTACAAAAGAAATGAATTGAGATTCTCCTAGAGAGCACACTCGCGGCATTTTCGTTTTCATACAGATTTATTACAAGAGTGTTATTATTGGGTTGGTTTCAGCGTGTATAGCTTGTTTTTATCTGATGGATGCCTGGATCATGTTGTATACTGTATAACATTTGAATTTGCCAAAAAATGAAACAGCGGCTGGGGATGAAAGACAATAATAAGATAAGAAAACCATTAACAACATAAAGATTTATTACAAGAGTGTTATTATGGGGTTGGTCCACCTGGATCATTTTGTATACTGTATAACATTTAAAGCTTTACAGACGGAACAGTGGCTGGGGACGAAAGACTATAATAAGATAAGTAAACCATTGTCAACATAAAGATTTATTACAAGAGTGTTACTATGGGGTTGGTCCGCCTGGATCATTTTGTATACTTTATAACATTTAAAACTTTGCAAACGCAACAGCGGTTGAGGACGAAAGACAATAATAAGATAAGAGAACCATTGTCAACATAAAGATTTATTACAAGAGTGTTATTATTTCAGTGTGTATAGCTTGTTTTTATCTGATGTATGCCTGGATCATTTTGGAAATGTCTGTAAATTTTGTGTTACAATAAAGTACACTTTGCATACTGTGCATTGTTTCAAAAGTCACAGGAAGCATAAACCTTAGCTGAGTTGGTATACCTCACCCTCTACCTAGGTTAAACGCACCAGCGGTGCCATTGTTGCTATTTTCGCACCGGTCGGACCGGTCATGCGCACCAGAACTGCGCACGCAGGTTGGCTTCTGCACTTTTAGTGTGGTCTCGTACGTTCACGCGGAAGATTGTGATCGCAGTCGAAAAAAAGGTTTGTTTGCGGTTTTAACTTTTAGCCGCGCCTTTTACCTCCCATAACACGCCAGTTTTGTGTTGAGATGGCGGAGGCTTTTGTCATGCCCCACGCCACTGAATCAAGTCTATTGTACATGTAGTGCGCTCATTTCTCGAACCGCCGTGAGATGGCCTTAGTCGCCTGCTCGGCGTTCAACCCTAATAACTAACTAACTAACTAACTAACTCATTTCTCGAACTTCAAATATGACGGTGATTTCTGCCACACACGACGCAGATGTCGCAAAATCACCTCCATTGAGGATTTAAAAAAGCTATTTTTCAAATCTGCCAAATCGCGTAATGTTTCATGGTGCTAGCATAAAGATGGATGCATTATTGCCGGATTGCATGTCGGAAAGGGTTTATTCTTTATTCATGTTATTTTGCAGCAATCAAACGACGGTCACGTGATTCTTTCTCCGAGGTTGCCCATCACAGGTGCAAAAAGCCCACGCTCTAAACTGATCGGGTGCACCAGACCGGTCCGAGCGACCGGTCTGGTGCCAAAATAGCAACTTTGGCACCGCTGGTGCGTTTAACCTAGGCACTGGACGAGGTTTACCAACTCGGCTAAACTTTATTGTCGCACTTGCTAGAACTCAGTATATTTCTCTCTCCATTTTATGAATAGAGGCACATAAGTCGCTGAAACCCTTTACGTGCCGAAGGCAAGAACTAGTTTTCCTCATCACAAAGTTGCTAGAAACAGGTTTGACTGCTCTTGATTGTTTGATTTGAAGTGTTTACAAACAATAACTGTGTTTTTATATGCATGCACCTTTGATGTGATTAATAAAGGCTGAAGTTTCAAGTGATTTCTTATGTTGTCAGTTAATTAATTAATGTCAGTGTTCTGTTTTGTCATTTTAACTCATTCTACCCCAAGACCGAAATACCCAAATGTTGAAGTCGTCCTCTGAAGACTGCGTTGCAGTGCAGGACACAGATCGACCATGATAGTTCAAGGGTGATGCCAGAATAGCTTGGCGCCCATAGGCGCCAAGCTATTCTGGCATCACCCTTGAACAATCATGGTCGATCTTTATTTTGCTGTGGTGTGTCTGGGGTAGAATAAGTTAATTGTTAGTTTCTTCGTCTCAGTTTTTTTCTATCTTTTGTATTTTTCCACACTTTTTAACCCGCATCATACTGAGGCTAAAAGCTTCAAATTTGTACACTGCCATATATGCAAGCTACATTACAGTACATACAGATGAGGACATAGACCAATGGCTTTTCTTTCTAGAGGCGTCAAGCTATTCTGGCACTACCCTTGGACTATTTTAGTCACACTTGTTGCACACACTGGTGTATTCCGAATGATAAGGTTAATATTCAAAATGCTCTGTTGCTGTTTGTCTCAAACTCTAGAGTACATAAAAAAGTCCTTTAATTTCCAGAATACATTATGTTGATTCTCACATAAATGCCATGATAAACTGTTTTGCTTCAGAAAGACAAAACGTAGCAATGTTTAAAAGATTTCCTCTGTAAAAATCATAATCTATAGGTTACGGGCCAGTGTTCATTCAATTTTGCACCATAAAAAGTTAAAAATGTTAAAACATACATACACACTAAGTTGAAAAAAAAATGTGAAAAAGAAGTATTCCATGAACTTGACCTTATTGCAGACGCCTAATGTTGTGAAGACACCCATTTTCACTGTAATGCCAGTTTTTGTGTGAGAGGCACCCACTTTATTCGTAGAAACCCATTTTTTTACCATCTAGTGGATCTGTTTCTAGAAAATGTCTAGTTTATTTTAAGTTATAGAGCTTAGATATAAGGTGAGTTTTAAACATTCGCATCAATTCCAGAGCCCTAGAATAAATAGAAATATGGGAACCCATTTTCACATAAAATGGTAGGTAACCCACTCTGAGGCTTTTGTCTCCATGTGTGTGTGTGTGTGTGTGTGTGTGTGTGTGTGTGTGTGTGTGTGTGTGTGTGTGTGTGTGTGTGTGTGTGTGGTGTACACTAAACCGTGTGTGTGGTACGTAAACAGTGTGTATATGGTACTGTAAACAGTGTTTATATGGTACTGTAAACACTGTGTATATGGTACTGTAAACACTGTGTATATGGTACTGTGAACACTGTGTATATGGTACTGTGAACACTGTGTATATGGTACTGTGAACACTGTGTATATAGTACTGTGAACAGTGCCGATGGCTGCGTGTACAAGGGGATTAATACGGAGTATTTGCCGTTGTTGAATCTGTTTGGTATCAGCGCGAGACTGGCAGCAGAGTGAACGCTGCAACATTTGCGAGAACGGTAAGAAGTGTGGTTATTCTTTAACCATTTGCGTGTGGTCGGCGGTTTTTGTCGCGATGATACCTACAGGAACCTTATTCAATTTAGCTTGAAATGGAGCACTATGGACCATGAATGGTACACGAATTCTGTCGTACGCAGTTTTCTACAGAGACTGCGTTAGCACAGGCGAGTTTGGAGAGGCAAGTGCAAGTCCTGAAGAAGTGAGGAAGAGGAGTGTTACTTACCATCGTGGTGTCGTTCTTGTGTGGAGTCGGAATCTCAGGAACAGGGAGACCACAAGCCGGGATGTCGCTCCGTCGTCTGTCCCCAGGTTATATAGGCATGGGATTGGTAACTGCGTCATCTGCAAACTGAAAGTTGACAACTGCGAAATTGTTTCAATGACAGCATAATTGGATACGTTGATTTGCATGATTTTGTCAGAAAATGTGCAGCGGTAGATATTAATCCTGTTTCTCGTGTGGCAAACGTCTGTAACTATCTCATCCGCCCAAGGAATAGAACCTCATGTGCCCCAGTATTTGGGGACTCGTGCGGATCTATACGTCTTGCAGTTGGGTAGTGTTAACTTTTCCCCCGGCATCGCTCAGTCACACCTCCCGCTTGAACGTACATTGTCCAAGTTTCAGTTGTTACCAGAGTGTCGGTAGCTTCAGTCAGTGATAAATGGACATCTCACTTAGAGAAACAGCAGACGCATGCGCATGCCCGGAAGCAAATTCCTTGTGCGTGTGCGATCTAAAAACAAAATAAAATTGCAAACGGTATCTTGAAAATATCTTTGCATATTACACGCTTGGCAGTCACCTTTTTGGTCTGGATTGCTTAAACGGTATCTTGGGATAGTTTGCGATAGGAAAAACATTACGCCAATGGACTATCATAGGCCACAAAAATATCCATATGAAATATCTACAAACTTTCAGCTCCAAAGCTTCAGCGTTTTGGTGTGCGTATGTCCAGGTTAACATTTATAAACAAACAAGATGCACAAATGCAGTGTCAGCCTTTTTGTTCCTAACTGGTCCTTACGGACACGTACAGTTTGTAGTTTCAGTTGGAAGGAGTACGGCGGCCCAAATCAGGTATACACGGAAAACGTCAAGTTTCGGGCCATGTTTTCAGGAAGTGTCCAAAAGTGACGGTCGTAAAAAGACAAAATCTCAAAAACAATGCGTACCCAGGCGAAGCTCTCACAACACTCGTTATTACCCTTTGAAGAACGTAAGTATAGATTCGTATTTTTGTGTTTTGACAAAATAGTCTCTTTTGTCTGCATGCTGAAAACCAAGTGCGTGTTTAAAGGGCTACACACAGCCACGGATTTGAAAAGGTCAGCCATTTTTGCACTGAACAGTCAAACTGAGATTGACCTGCGCTCGCGGAGTTTGATTATACATCGTCACACAAAATGCAGCCCCATGTGTTCTTCAAATCTTTTACGGTCATTAGTACTGAGAACGAAACAAAAAAATGCACGGGATCAAAGGTCATTTTCTTTAAAATGAAAAACAGAAGATAATGGTGGAAAGCCCTTTAAAATAGAAACAAGGAACGACATTTCGGATAAGATCCTTCTTCAGGTGACATGGAAACAAACTTAGAACAGAAAAGAACACGATAGAAAGAAAAGACGTCATCCTGTATAGAGAGAATTTACTCACAAACCAGATAGGTGAGGCTATGATATGTGGTCGGGTAAATACCCTGATTTCCCACAGTAGATGCACAGAACATTACACAACAATGTAACGATACAAATTTTGCCTCGAGTTATACATGATACTCACAAACCAGATAGGTGAGGCTAGCGCTGGCAGAATTGTCAGTACTCAAACCAAGGGGAATCACAGCGCTGGACAGACAACAGTTAGATCCCCTGCCCCCGCCTATCAGGCACCCAATCGCCAGCCCACAGAGAAATACGCAGGTATAGAATAAGACAATCATTTCCATTCCTTATAAGAATGGATCAGGTCTCTTATATAACCCATGTCTTTCTCCGGAACTTAGGAAGTAGGCAGGAGAAACATACATACACAAACATGAAGGTGCGCTACTATATGTGGTCGGGTAAATACCCTGATTTCCCTTGGTTTGAGTAGAGAGAATTTAGAATGACGTAAATAAAACAACAACACCACAGAATGTAAATTTCATGAAGAAAACGGTAAAACGGAGGTGAAAGAGAACAGGACTTAATTATTTTTATCATTCTGGAAATGGTTTGCGCTCTGTTTTGTTAGGAGCCATTGTGACAGATGGGTGATCAAAAACCAGAAATACTGTCCAGGATTGCGCAGACAACAACAGCACTGACAAGATTGAAGACCATATGGAAGGACAGAAACATCACGCTCTGCTCCAAGATCAGACTGATGCGCTCCTTAGTCATCTCAGTGTTTTTGTATGCCTGCGAGTCATGGACCCTCACAGCAGACCTTGAAAGGAGGATACAAGCCACTGAAATGCGATGTTTTCGAAGGCTGCTTGGCATTTCATACAGAGATCACATCACGAACGAGGAAGTGGGAAGCATAATCAGGCAAGCCATCGGGCCCTATGAAAACCTATTAGCCATTGTGAAAAAAACGCAAACTGAAGTGGTATGGGCATGTCACGCGTTCAGCAGGGCTTGCCAAAACAATCCTGCAAGGCACTGTGCAAGGAGGACGAAGGAAAGGAAGACAGAGGAAAAGATGGGAGGACAATATCTCAGAGTGGACAGGAATGAGGCTGGGTGATACACTAAGAATGGCAGAGAACAGAGAGGAATGGAGGGAGCTGGTTGCCAAGTCATCAGTGGTGCCCCAACGGTCGGCAAGACTACGGGAGACAGATAGATGATAGATAGATAGATAGATAGATAGATAGATAGATAGATAGATAGATAGATAGATAGATAGATAGATAGATAGATAGATAGATAGATAGATAGATAGATAGATAGATAGATAGATAGATAGATAGATAGATAGATAGATAGATAGATAGATAGATAGATAGATAGATAGATAGATAGATAGATAGATAGATAGATAGATATTGTTATACCAGCAGTAGATGCATTTTGTTCATGTAAACTCTGCTATTTCACGGACATTTTTTGTTTCCGTATTTTGTTTTCTGTTCGCACTGCCGTCGTCCGTAGTGACGCGCTGTGTTTGCCCACAGCCCACTGCGCTTTCTCGCCTCTCGTGCTAGAGTGCGATCTAGTTTGGGGGAACTGGCAACCTCGGTATTAGTTATCACCTGTCTTGAACGTGCAGACTTAGATCAACGTGTTATGTACAAAGGGACACCGAGGCATGCTTGGGGTGCGAGGTTTCATACTGGTGTCGGATTTTTCTTTTCTCGTTAACTCATTCTATCCCAACACCGAAATCATCAAATTTTGCCGTTGTCCTCTGAAGACTGCACTCTAGTGCAGGACACAGATCGACCATGATAGTTCAAGGGTGATGCCAGAATAGCTTGGCGCCCGTAGGCGCCAAGCTATTCTGGCATCACCCTTGAACTATTATGGTCGATCCTTATCTTGATTATCTTGCTGTGGTGTGTCTGGGGTAGAATGAGTTAAGCTACGCGTCCATAAACACGAATCCGATACGATTTCCA